>JAFREQ010000133.1:0-610000 GCA_025331565.1 Holacanthus passer
TCCTTTTCTCTCCTTGATTATATTGTGATGTGAAAATCCCCTCTCGCATGCAGCACTACTCAGTGGCAGTGTGAGTGACAACACAAGGACTTTCTGAACGTTAGCGTAGATATCTGGATTGCTTTTCTTCACTATGTTGACCAAGTCATTCACAGAGGAAGCAGCCAGATGTTTTCCTGCTTGCTTCAAACGTGTCCATTCTCTTTCAGTGGAGTCTCTGTCAAAAGACAAACAGGCTTCAAATTTCTGAATTATGCTGCCAAGTGTTGTGTTGCCAAAACTGTGTGGGTCTTGCATTTCCTGAGACCAAGTTGAAGGATCAAAAATTAAAAAGTGATCACATGACTTGAGAAATTCATATTTGTGATATATAAGATTTAGGTTTTCTTTACTGGACCCAGGAGTGAGACACAGACGTGGGGGAAGGGTAAAAGGGATTTATTAAACAACAAAACTCCAGGACTTACAAGAAAACAAAAGATGAGGCACAGGTGGAAGGGAGAAGCTTCAGTGGTTGGAGGCTGGGCGGTGGGTGGTAGGTGCTGAGGCAGGATGGCAGGAGACGTGCAGGTGGAGCAGGTTGGGACGAGATACAGTGGGGACAAAGCCAAGGAAACACTGGAGACACTGGTAGGCAGGAAAACACTGGGAATATAGAAAAACGCGAAGCACTAAACAACAGGGAAACACCAGTACACTGTAAATGCTAACAATGTCCTGACTTAGGACTAAATAGTGCATTTAACTTGAGTCGTACTAGTTTTTCAAGTTTACTTTCTAACACTGAGTTTTCTGTACTTTTTATACACATACTTGTTCCATTTAGTAATATGTACTTGATTTGTCTGAGTGCGCAGCATGGTTTGTGGTATCAGACGTAAGTTAGAGATCTGTGCGCCCCAGTGCGCATGTCCATTTCCGATTAGCGCGCATTTGCAACTGAAGAGGCGCTGCTGATGCAAGCTATTGAAGGTGCACACAGCTCCAGTACTGGTTGGCCTTGATTTCGGTAAGTGTAAAGCTTTTGTTTGTTATCTTTCCAGTATGATTTAATTTTCTTAAAGAGACTTTTTTAAAAATAAACCAGCTAGCAACTTTTTCCGAGAATGTTAGCATGCATACCCTATGTGTGTTAACAGAGTCAAAAAGTTAGCCTCAACTCAACATGGGCGAATGAGTATAAAAGTGCATTGGCTCAGTCTGAACGGCTCGGAGCGAGCCTCCGTGTAGTGTCCTCCTGTTCCTGCACCGGACTCGTTAGCTGCCGAAAGCTAGCCGCGGCCGTTTGCTAACAGACGGCGGCAGCCCTCCACCTGCTCTCGAACGGCAGCGGCTAACTTCCGGCAGCTAACGGAGCTGGTGCGGGAACAGGTGGACTGTATAGCAGCCCTGCCGTCTGATAGGTAGTCGCCAGAGTAGCGCGCGCTGCTAGCTGTCTTGAAGGGAACCAGTTGATAGAACGGAGTAATGACGAATAGCATAAACGCTAACACCAGCATTTCTTTGCAACACATTGGTTTGCATCATGCATCAGTCTTCAACTGCACTTAAAATTATCAGCTCCCATTTACTATCAGGAAAAGCACTGTGACACATTAATATGACATTATGGACACAGATGTTGAATACCTCTAGATAAAAAAAAATGACTCATTGAATAATTCCATTATTTTGTAAAATGCTGGATGCCTGGAACTTGCAGTTGTGATTTTACCCAATTTGTTTTATTTCTTGCAGGTGGTATGAGACCCTGGTAAGTCCCAAAACCAACAAACCTACACATGTTTCAAGTGTCTGCTGGAAGTGGGATGCAGTGGACATGTAAGTATTGCACTTTTGTGTCTCCAAGACAAGGCCAGCTATTAAAACATTACAGATTAAAGCATGGTGGTTTCACAAGAGCCTCCCCAATACCATGTCTTTATCATGCTGATGTGAAGAAAATGATGGACCAGACATTTTCTTTGCGCTGCAAAGAAATTGTGGGGGAACAGCCTCCAGTCAGAAGGATGATGGAACGCTGGCCTGCGCTGTTCACAGAAAGTCAGGTATGGCCCACTTGCGCTGCACTATACTGAACCACACATCAAATAATCACTATTTTCACTGTAAATTACTCTGTTGTTTCAAGAGATTATTTTAATGTTTAATTGATTCATCATTTAGCAGATCTAACACCATCAATTTCTGCATCTGGTCACTGCTTTTTGAGAAAATGTATTATATATGATAGTCAAATAGACTCTTGGCATTAAATGACGACCATGGTCTAGTAAACAATCCTCTGGATGTGTTTTTTTGTTTCTTTAGGTGTTTGCAGAGTTCTACAGAGTTGCCAGTAAGAACCTCAAGAAGGACTTCTATGAAGCTCTGGACCACCACACCACTGGTCTCATTGACCTCTTCAAATCCAGGAAAGGAGTTGGAGGCCAGTCACTTGATTGCCTCCTCTGGCCAATAAATACACAAGTAAGTGTTATTTGTGATTCTTTATCATTACCACCGTATGGTAGTGTGCGTGTTTGCTTCAACTAGGCCTAAAGCTGCTGCTACTTTTACTTTGAACAATTAATACTTCTACTGCTACAGTACAAGTAATTGTACAGATTTTTTTCCAAATAATTTTGCTTTCCTAGAGTACTCTGCTTATTGTTTTTTTTTTTTTGTCATCCTTTATGAGACCAATGACATCACCACAACACACACTGCTGTCCTGCAATGTCTGCCCCTGTATCTTGGAGATAATTCCAGTGATTTTTTCCTCAGCTGCTTAGTAAGTACATTCATAATTGTGATCATATGATCATTGTACAGTGTACATTTGAGCACATCATCATAACTCAGGTTCAGTTCTGAGATTTCAGAAATAACATCATTTTTCAGGTCTGGTATAAGAAGAAAAACTCCATCAAGGCTTCAGTCTTGTACACCTGGACTGTAAACAAAACAACCACCAAACTCAAAATGGAAAAAAAAGTTTTAATAATTCTCAGCTAATAATTTAAGAATCCTGGACAATTTTTCAGCTTCAAAAGTCTTTTACTTGCTTCAAGCCTTACAAAAAGCATAAGAGCATCACACAAAATGGCCTCAGACAAAATGGTAAAATTCCCCAACACAGAGGTCAAGTTAAATATTGTCGCCTGTATTCACACTGTGCAAAACAAACATATTTAGGGGGGATATCATAAACAAATATCATATTTTTATTCAGTTGGGAGTTAGAAACAAATTTCATGCTGATAAGCTAAATTTAATTGTGTTTTATTATTTTGAATGCAGGATTCTGACACCGCAAGCGACTTCTCCCAGGTGCCTGTTGGGGTTCTTCAGGTCATAACTGACGACAGACCACCAGAGATCAACAGCGTTGCAATCATCCTTGAAAGAAACATTGTCATGGATGACATTCCCACAACCTCTCAAGCACTTTGTCTTCTGTTCGGCTTAATATATGCACTCCATCTGGATTACCCAAAGGTATGAAGAACACATTTGAGTTTATCCAGAAGATGTTGTTGAGCCTTGGACAACAAAAGCTCAGCCCCAAACTTCAAACATTAAAAAATGCTCTTTTGAGGTCGATGTAGTAGCTAAGGACAGCTATACTGGTTGTGTACATGAGTGAGTATGATGAGGCTCAACAATTCACTGTATTGCATATTGTGTACATTTTTTTGCTAATGTTTTGGTAATTAAACTGTGACAGTACTTTTTTTGTGGAGCTGCAGAGGTGTATTCTCTAGGAATAAGAAAACATTTTTGGTACATACAGTAACTCAGTGAGAATGATCCCTCTCATAAAACTTGAGAATCGTCACAATAACTGTCAAAAGATTTATAGTATGGACCCCCCCCCCTTTTTTTTTTGTTTTGTTCAGCCTTATCTCATCTGGCTCAGTATTTTGAGTGGTCAGTTACTGCTGCCACATCATTGCGAAAAGGGAGTGCATAGTTGCGGAGCCAACAGTTAAAAAAGAAAAAAAAAAGTTAATGACCAAAAGTAAACCAAAGCATCTATTGAGATACATGCTTTTTTGTTCAGTTTTTCACATTTGATGTTGGGCAGTATAAAAAAAACATTTCAAAGTAGCAGAAGACATCCTAATGTAGGTCACATGACCCTGCCATCAGCTGAGGTGTTAAGTAATTTCCAATGTTAAAAAATTTGAAAATGAGCATACAGTATGTTATGTTTAGTTGTTTAGTATTAAAATGTGTGCTTTTACGACGTGGTAGAACATACAAAGTTGTCATATTGCTAAGAGCTGTTTTAATTCAGTTTTATTCTCATGTTTTAAACTTCTACAGACCTGTTGGCAGGTTTGTTTGTTGCTGTGAGACGTTCCATTGTAAACTGAGAGCTGTCTGTTAAGCTTACACCCAGACCAGTCAGCACACCTCACAACGGATGCTCACGCACGCACACACACACACACACATTCTCACTCCTAAGTCTCATTCATTCATAAATGGGTTTATTTACCCAGTCCAATTGTTTGATGATGTAGTTTACAAATATGAACACAAAAATAAATTGTGGTTTTCATAATGACATTTTTGTGAGTTCTTATTTTTAAGGTGTATTAAGTACTGCTGACTTACTTTGGCACAGTATATGAAGTCCACGTGACTTATCTTTATTGAGTTCATGCCAACATTATTGAAGTGCATTTCACATAGATACTTTAAGTGTAGTCTAATAATAATGTCAAGTGATGCCCACTTGTTTGGTTGAATATATTTAGTTAATGTGACTAACAATATTTTAGTTGTAACAGCTTGATTTGAAGTTAACTATACTCTGATAGATTCAGTAATCCCAACTTCAAGAGAAGTACAGTTTACTTAGATATGATGATTTAACATTACTTGGAACAATTAAGTTCACACTACTCGACACATCTAAGTTCTTTTACTTGGTTTTCCCAAGGTAATCGGTTTCCTAAATTCTTTTAAGTAAACTTAACTTGTTAGAATTTACAGTGTAGACAGGGACAAAGACAGGGAACGATCTGGCAGTTTGAGAGGAGAATGAGTGGGGTTTTTAAGCTGCAAGGTGGTATTGGATGCAGCTGTGAGCCAGAGAAGGCCCCAGCACCTGAGACCAAGCCCCCAGCCACTGAAGCAATGCCTGAACAAAACACGAAGAAACAATCTTAAACCAACAACACTGGAGATAAAACTGAAAATGCACACAAAATAAACTACAAAAAAACACAAAAATAAACTGAGAGATGAAAACCATGACAATCTGCTTTCAAACTCCATTTCATCAGCATTTGAAACAGTATCTTTCCTGTACTACCATGAGCTCATCTTTGCAGTTCACCTCCCTCAGGTTCCAGCAAGACTATTGGTGAATGCAAAGATGAGCTCGTGGTAGTACAGGAAAGATACTGTTTCAAATGCTGATGAAGATAAGATTGATAAATTTAGGGTCTCATTCAGGAGTTTGAAAGCAGATTGTCATGGTTTTCATCTCTCAGTTTATTTTTGTGTTTTTTTGTAGTTTATTTTGTGTGCATTTTCAGTTTTATCTCCAGTGTTTTTGGTTTAAGAGCGTTTTCAGTGTTTCTTGGCCCACACGCCGGACACTGGAAACATTTTGCAGTTCACCTCCCTCAGGTTCCAGCAAGACTACCACGAGCTTATCTTTGCATTCACCAATAGTCTTGCTACGCAGCAGGAAGTCATTCCTGCCTGCTGCCATCACTTCTCAATGGCAATATTTAATTACAATATTTTAAGCTGCAATGAAAATGCAATAACCATTATTTGCTGTGCATATTAGGGCCTTGCTTTCCCAAATACAAAGTAACAGATGTGGATAAACATAATAAATGTGGTGATCATTTAATAAATATGATGGTAATGTAATATTGGACATGGTCATGAGAAGTAATATGAGAATAAAATTATGAAATAAAATAGATTTTTAATTTAAATTAATTCCAATCGATACAACAGCTCAATCCAATCTATTCAGCAGTATAAGATAGGAATCGACAAAAATCACAATATTTGTGTATCTTCTGTATCTATTTGTAAATTTCCCCACTGTGGGACGAATAAAGGTATATCTTATGTTATGTTATCTTAAATGATGAATTACTTTCCCCCCCAAAAGCCATATAGTAAATATATATACACATATATACAATTTACAAAAGTGTATACAAAACGACCTGCCACCATACATATATGGAACAGCCACATAAAAGACTGAACTAATGTTACAGTTTACAAAATAATAATCTAATTTACAATCAATGCGCCGATTATACGCACTCCGAGACGGCAGGTGGCGGTATGCTCTTTTTGGTTCTCCGTTCTTAAGAAAACTTCCGCTTCACGTGACACGGAACTCGAAGCAGCTGAAGACCCAAACAAGTCATGGCAGAGAAAGGAGCAGAAGGGTCAGCTAAACCTGCGCTGTCAGCGGCAGAGAAACATCTCCTCCGCCGGCGACAGGAGCTCGACTACTTCAGGAGGAACGCGGCGCAGCTGCGCAGGAGGAACCTGCTGACCGGCCTGGCTATCGGAGCGTTCGTGGTGGGCATGTGTATCCTTCACAGACAGATGACATAACATGTTACGCAAACATTACTAACTGTGTCCGTCATTCAGGGGCTCTAAACACAATTTAAAAATATGTGAGCTGTCAGATAATCTCATTACCAGTGTATCAGAATAAAAAACAGTTTTTATTATGCTTTGCTAAAATCTAACGTGCTGTCATAGTCTGCTTCATTATAACTGAGGAATTTGAATTAACATACAGGGACATCAGACACTGCTTTATTGTCATTTATAAAGGCCCATATGAAGTCACATCATAACATCACATTGTTCCAAAGGAGAAGTAGGACCTCAGATTGGTCATTAAAAAAACTCAGGAAATAAAACAGATTTGTTATGGGCTTTTTCAGAATGATAATAAAAGATCATGCATTCTGTCTGTCGTGTCATGATCAAACATTCTTTTTCAGGAAGAGATTCCTCCCCTGCCTCACTGAATGCTATTACTGCCCTGTGGATTACCCTAATGCTTGCTACTGGCATGGAATTTACTCATCCTGTACTCATCAAATGTGGCCTCTATTTCCCCTGTGTCGTGTTCTTCCTTTGATTTGTTATTTGATTTTTCACCCAATGGGCCAGGTCTGAGTTTCCAGTCCAGTAAAGATTCAAAGAATGAAATAAAAATGAAAGTGACAAGGTAAACTAGATATGTGGCTGTTTTTTGAAAGTGTTATCATATTTTCCCTTAACCTGTAGTTGTCCAGTTAGCTACACCATCCTGTCCGTCAAACAGGAGCGAATCATGGACGAGCTGGATGATGAAGCAAAGATCCACATCATCAGGGGGCCACGGACCGGTGCCAACTCATGATGATACTGACCATGAACTGACCTTTAATTACTGTTTCCTCACCACAGGGTGGTAGAGTGGCGTGTAGTCATGTCTGCTGGGCTTCTCATTCTTAAGACACTTACATACCACCCGCTGCTCCAAGTCATAGAAGGATGTTGCTTTTTTTTTTTCATTGTTTCTTTTCTGTTTGCAAATACATAAAATCTATTGTTGAAACTGTTCATTTCTGTCCCTTTTTTGCAGTAACACTTGCAGGTCTGTAATTTCTGAATAAATTCATTTCCTCAAAAGAAAATAGAAACCATGTTCAGTTGGTACATTTCCAATTAATCAATTAAAATGAAACATAACGTTGAAAGTCATTTAGTTAGCGCATTGCAGGTCAGCAGAACATGAAAAATGTGAATTTTCTCTAAATACAAGGAAACAATTCCATATATACTGTATAGAAAATGGGAGTTTCCAATCATAAATCAATAAGGAATTAATATTTACTTCGGCTTAAATTGAGCCGATTGAATTTTCTTTGTAGAGTATTTTCCATATAATTTGTACCAACTCACATAGTTTTTTTAATTAAATAAGTGTTAAGTTTATTTATGGAGCACTTAAAAAAACAGTTATTCCAAAGTACAAGGATAAAATGAAAAAAGAAACAGAGAAAACTATACAATATGAATGTGAATTACTGACAGTTACTGAAAAACTTTGCACAAAATTCCTTCCTGTAGACAGCATGCAGCAAGTAACAGCTTGGGATCATTGAAAATCATCTCACAAATTTTCTTGCATTCTGTCCTGGCATTACACTAAAGTTCAGGTTCCACCGAGATTTGAACTCAGATCGCTGGATTCAGAGTCCAGAGTGCTAACCATTACACCATGGAACCTCTTCAAAGCATTTGCAGAGGCTTTCTCATGTGATGTCACCATATACAGAATATGTGCAGAGAATAGCAAATAAAACACATCAACAATAGCAAAGACAGACTGCAGGAAAAAGAATTGATGCATCCTATGCACTAAGGTCCTATCAGACTTGAACTTTGCTTCAATACACTTACCCAGGTTGTTCTCTCCTGACTAGATTCTTGCTTGTGTTGTATATACTTCAATGGAAGAACTCAAGGAAATCTGACCTTTTGTACACAGCAGTTATGTTGGTCAGTGACTTAAATTTGATTGCTGAAATAGTGCAGAATCTTCAAGTGTGAGTTGAATCAAAGGTAACTGGACTTGGTGTAGGTTCTTGAAGACATTTCACTTCTCATCCAAGAAGCTTTTTCAGAGTTGAAGAGGCTTCTCGGAGGAGAAGTGTTGCCTTTGATTTAACTTGCATTTGAATACCATGACCTGGATGACTGAGAGCCTTCACAGACAGTGCAGAATCTTAAATATTTCCTCTTCATATGTCATGTCATAACTTATTGTGCTTTAATAATTGCTTCTTAATTTGTTAGTTTCTGGTTATTTCCATTTTTACACAAGAATATAACAAATTCTCAGTGTGGTCACAGTCTTTCAGGCCTACCTGTAGATGGCATGACACACACAAGGGACAGCTTGGGATCACTGAAGATCATCTCTCAAATTGCAGTCTGTACTGGAATTGCGCTTAAATTCAGGTTTCAGATTCAGATTCAGATTTGAACTCGGATTGCTGGATTCAGAGTTCAGAGTGCTAACCATTACACAATGGAACCAGTTCAAAGCAACCACAGACACTTTCTCACAAGATATCACCACCAGTTGTGGATAGTAACGCGTTTCATTTACTCCGTTACATGTACTTGAGTATTTTTTTGATAAATTGTACTTTTAAGAGTAGTTATTTTGCAGAATACTTTTACTCTTACTCGAGTAAATTTTTGAGAAAATATATGTACTTTTACTCCGTTACTTTGGGCCACTTGCTTGTCGTTACATTCATTTATCATAAATTGAGATGAGCTCAGACGCAGCTCTGCAGCTCTGCAGCTCTCGGCTGAGGGAGACATCCTTAACCAATCACAGCAGCAGCACCGCAGGTGGACGGAGGTATGCCCCGCCCCTCCACGGCCCTCCTTCACCTGACTGCAGCTCAAGAACATGGCAGAAGATGAACCGCCGGCTAACCCGGTGGTACCGGCCGGCTTCGGCGCCGGTTACGGTACTTTAATAAGCCGGCGTAATGTTAGATGTGAACATTTCAGCCTCCAGCCGATCACAGTCAGTCAGTTAAAATTTCTGTTTCAGCAATAATATAAATATAAATAATAACGTTTGAGATCATACACCGTCAAATTTGATGTTACTGTTTAGCTTCAAGCTAAACTCCTTTGACCAACAGGTCAATGTCTCAGCTGATGTCAGTGGAAACAGTTTTTGTTTTTGAAGTAATAAATTGGATCTGAAGTTACTCACTACTTGAGTAACATTCCTCACATCACTACTGGGATGTGAGGAAAGGGCCACTCATTGTTTTAAAAGAGTTCCTGCAAACAATTTATCCAGCAACAAATTGGGTGATTGTATGCAAACACATGCGAGCTAGATGTACACAGGTTGACAATATAGAGTCTGTAATGCTGTATTTGGTCATATGAAGAGCAGAATTTTCTTTCCCAATGGTTTTAGTGAAAAACACAAGCTGTCAGAAGGGTGTTTTGATCTCACACCTCCAGGGGAGATGGCTACCTGAATGCAGCACCTCAGACTGCTTGGCTATCCTGACTCCTTAAGTGTTGCCGAAGAAGTACTTTAAGTACAGTCTTCAATATGACTATTAAAAGCAGTTAACTCTGAACACATTCACCTGTTAATCCAACAGGACTTCTTTGATTGTATTTCATTGTTTCACTGGTACCATAAAAAGCCCAACTTCAACTTGCTGTCCTGCTCTGAATTCAGTTCCACCGAGATTTGAACTCTGATCATTGGAATCAGATTCCAGAGAGAACACCAAAACCATGTTTTTGGAACAGTTTCACACATGGTATTGTCAAGTATGTTATACCGAGCATATGAAATACTACAGACAACCGGTGACACAGTGAACTTTGTAAAGAAGTAATGTTTATTTGTTATTATTATCATTATATTATTATTATCATCTTAATGAAGGTTGAATCTTTTACATGTATTTCTCAGAAATACATTTCTGCTATTTCTTCCTGCTCTAATCTTCCATTTCACTTCCACTTTACCACACTTCCTTTCAATAACAACAGCTAATTAGCAAATATTTGCATGTAAATGTAAATTGGCAGATGTTGACTGATGAGTGGTTACCTAATTCAGAAATCAACCTAGTAGCACAAAGCACACACCCACAGCAGCATGTACATTCAGATTCAGATCTTTAATGAACTGTTAAGGCTGAGACATACTAGACATGTGGTAACCTTCCAACATGGCCACCAGGGGACGCTATGATGCTTCAGCAAATCATCCATCAACAGTATGAGACACACATTTCCTGGTTCAGACTTCAACCACCATATGTAATTTTCAGTGAGGAGGAGAAATGTATTTTTTGTGATGTCTGCCTATTTTGGATTGAGGGCACAGTTTTAAAGAAGGGGGCATATTTGGGAAATGAGTAACAGTGTGTTACTAATTTCACATTTAAGTCCTGGTTCTCCGGCAATTAGATACTGTACATTAAATAAACAACTTTAAATATTTTAATATGAAATTCCAAATTGCCTAAAGCCAATCAGATTTCAGGGGGCCGTGTCCTCTGGCCTGCCTCTGCCTGAATGTGTGTGTGCGCTTGGATATATGAAAATCTGAGGAATTTTCCCACAAACCTCTGAGGATCAGTGTGCATTTCTGCCACTTCTGACGAAGAGTAGAGTTTGTTCATTCTATTTTATTTATTCAGTAAATCTCATTGACATCAAGGTGTTGTTTGCAAGAAAGACATGAGAATACACACAAGATCACAAGAAAATTAATTCACTCAGAACAACCCTCATACACACACACAGCCACGCTCTGCTTCCACAGATGATTCCAATTTCAATGTAAAATGTCTGAGCTGATGCTCAACACGAGTTTTGTGGGATAATTTGTTAGACAAACCAAATGAAGTATTTATAATGATGTACTGTATCAATTATGCATTTAGAGCATGTAGTGGATTTGGAACATCAGTGTGCAAACTTTTGAAATGCACAAGAACAATCCAGTGGAGAAGAAAATCTATGTGATTCTGAAAAAGGAGCTCAGAAATAACACCCAGCCTGTGTGTGTCTGTGTTTCGGTGTGTGTCTGTCACACTTCGGTTTGGATAGAGAATAAAGCTAGAAAGACAAAGTTAAGAGTTAAAACTCAGCCATGTGCGGAAAACCACTATACTGAAAGTAGACTTCCCTGTGTGTGTGATTACTGCAACATAGAATTACATGAGGCTGGTCTGGTGTTGGCTGAGGTCAACAACACATCCAGTTAAAACATTGTCGAGCTCCAGCCAAGTGACCTGATTGGTCAGAGTCTGGCCCACGCAGTGCTGCAGCTTCCATAATGCACGGCTCTCCCTTTCTGTGGCGACCAGGCTGCTGGTTTGCCAACTCTGCTGCTTTCTGTTTCACGACTGGAGAAAACAGTACACGTGTATAACCAATGGGTATAAGCACTAATCCACTAGAGGGAGCTTTGCATTGAGAGAGATCCAGCTCTAGACCCAACCTTAAAGATACGCCCACGCAGAGACATCCTGACTTCACTTTTAAGCTCCAAAAAAACTGCACGTGGACAATAGAAAATGTATAACAACATATGGCTTGTAATTATGTAGAATGGCATGAAGTATATTTATAGAGCACAGTTCACAAAGTGAGACAACAACAACATCAACATGCTTTATAAAAGACATTATTTTGAAAGAAACAAACATTTACACATACAAAACAAGGATAAGAAATACAGACAGAGAAACTACAAAATCAAAACAATCAGAACAAAAAGTTTTTAAAGCTCCTGTAAAAAATGTTCCTCGGGTGATTTACTTCACAAATATGAATGGTAACTACACAAAGCTCCAAAGAGGAACAGGAAACAAACCAGTTCCAGATGATCTGGTCTGGGGATGGTTATCTCAAAGGAGATCCCTTAGTCCTCCATGCGATGATGCAAAATGTTTGCTACCATTTTTAAAAGACTTAAAAAGGACGATATATGTTAACTCGTGATGAATAATGAGACTTCATGTAAGAATGGCATATCAGGAAAACACTGAATACTGACCTTAACTAGAATTAATTATAGAAATAGGATTTTTCATGATACTTATTATTTCCTGGTTTCCGAGGCCTCTTCCACATTTGCAGTGATTTTTCAAAATTCCGTTTTTTAAAATCTGTTGCAATAAAATCTAGAAGTGTTGATGATGCATGCTTTTTAAAACAATATGTGCATACAAAATATAATAACAATGATACAAAATGTGCAAAGACTTATAGCCGTGGACCTGTCTCTCTTTCTCCCCATGTTCCCTGTCCAAATTCACTGTCAGTAAATGCCAAAATGAAAAATAAAAATGAGTTATGAAAGTCACAACAAGTCATATAAGAATGGAGATTTTATGCAGATTGTTAACGGGGCACTCCGGCATTTTAGATCGACTTTCATAAATCTGGGCTGACAAAACTGACATGTCAGGAGACAGAGTTAGAGCTGATAGAAATTGCTGATTGAGTATCAACGGTATCATGTGTAGGAGAGGGATCAAGGACCTGCTGCAGGCAGCTGTCTGATTGTGAAGTTCACACTTGTTGTTGGTGATGCGTTTCATTGCAGAACACCAACGAGATCACAAGCTCCACTTCCTTTTTCTTCTTGCCAGTGTGATCGGCATCTGTGCTGTGCAGCAAGTGAAGCCAGGAAGAAACTCCACACTAGCGTTCACCATGTAAATGAGGATTAAAACACATTCTTTTCGCTAATATCACTAATATCATTTTCTTTGCTTTGTGAAAAAAACGTGAGACTTTTTTTGGTAAAAAACTCCTGTTTTCTTGGCTTGAGCAAAACATAATTTAGGTTTATCTGAGAAGATAGTCTGGACAATGGACAATAGGATAATTAAATGAAGTCCGGTTTTGATTTGGCCTAGGAGCTTTGTCATGGACTTCCTGCACATTTGTGTATCTTTCTTGTTGGCTGCAGATGAAACAACAGAGCAATACTTACGGTGGATTAGAAGCAGTGATGATAGAGTTGTCAAGGACAATCATGATGCCGAGGCCACCTTAACTAGTTCTTTTCAATGCAAAGAAACAGACTTTATTATTATTTTCCGTAACTAATCTTGCTCTGAGAACAAACTGTTGTGTGTCAGGAGGTCCTGTGTGCATGTATGTAACCCTATATCCACAGCAGCATGCCTGTCCAGGCTCGTCTCTATGTCTTCCTATAGGCAGAGGTCAAACCAGTGTTAACTTAATGGGCCTACAGGTGTGAGTGTTTTTAAAGCGTGGGTGGTCACAGAGTCATTCTGTCTTCAAGGCGAGTTTAAATTGACAAAAATGTTGTGGAGTTTTAGAATTATTGCAACTTGCTCCAGAGTTGAATGAGGAAATGGGAAAAAAAGCCACCTACACCTACAGGACAAAAAGGAGCAGAGCAACAGAGGAAGCGAGAGAGAGAGAGGGGGAAACCATTAGGGGAGAAGTGGGCTGGAACTTAAGGTATGCTGGAGGCAGGCACAGACAGGCTGACTGAGAGAGGCAGAGAGACACAGAGGAAACGAGAGAGAGAGAGAGAGAGAGGTGTGTTCAGGGTTTAAAAAAAACAAGCAGCATTGTCAATAGAGGCTTGTGTCGCAATAAAATCAAAATCCAACTAATTTCCCATTAAATCTTAACTGATATGTCTATAGTTATATTTCTGCATGATATAGGACTTAACTGTACACTGCAATACAAGAACAACGTGGTTTCTTTATTTCTATGTCTTCTGCATGGAGCATCAGCTGGTAAAGGACAGACTGCCACTGACAGAAACACAAAGCATCCTGCTTGTAACAGCATATTTGGATGAAATGCCTCGCAATGAATATGGACCGTAATTTTTTTTTTGGTCAACTCATGTCCCCTGAGCCTCAGTGACGGAACAAGACTGATGAAAATGAATGTGAATACATTGAACTAATGACGAACGTGCAATTAACATGCAACTGTAAATGACATTGCAGTGGTGGAACTTCTGTATTGGGCACATTATAGGATGACCCTGATTATAAGCTCCTCAACATCTGTGACTGCTTGACAGATGAGTCAGTCCAGTCTGTGTTTACACAGTAAAGATGTCAGACGACGCTTTGGACTAATTTTCAGTCGTCATGAGCTTATTTCCTCCACAGTGGCAAAACGTGTAATACAAGCTGTTAGAGACTCCCATAGGTGAAACCACAAAACACTTTTAGAGCTGACTGACACTGAAGACACTCACCAGCCTAGCACCATTAATGCTACAAACAACCCATAATGCAACATTCTCTGGAGGAACTGGCACTCTCCATTCAAAAAGAACATCAGATGTTATGAACACATAATTGTTTAGTCTTTTCAATAAGACATATAAGAGGATAAGAAAAAAAACAAATTTTTCAAGTAATTTCCAGAAAAATGATATTGAATATTTATACTATTTTATACTATTTATATTTATATTATACTATTCACTTTATACTGTTACTCCACTAGAATTCACGGGGAACTATTATATTTAACTGCAGTATATTTTATTTTACTATTTACTTCTCAGATTAAGATTTTACATAAATAAAACACATGATAAATTTATCAAGTATTGTTGAAGATTTTACCTCTAGTTCCCAATATTCCCAATGGTGTCTCGTTCCACAGCAGACACGTTTCCCCGTAATTTCTCAGGTGGTTTTATTTCAATGAGAAGTGTCAATGTTAAGTATTTCAAAGGCACGAAGAGTCGAAATTATCCAATATTTCGCAAATTTACTTACCAAATTAAGATTTGACATACAACATCAATATGATACATTCTTACAGTTGAAAGGACTGAGTGAGTATATGAAATTATTTAAATTAGCACCATCTCAAGGATGGTAAAATGCTAATTACAAATTTCTATTAAAAATTGCTGATTGAGTAACTGTATTACAGTTTTTCTCCATTGGTTTGGCTCATTTCTTGAAACAGAAATTACATTCTCAAAATAACATGGACAAACCTCCAAACCACTTGGCAATTGTTCACACAATTGAATTTCTCATTCATTTCATCAAATTGCAAATGTCTTGGTACATGTCTCAATGTCTCAGTACGTCTTTGCAAATGATTGAGTACAGGTAGCCTACAGTTAGCACAGTTTCCAAGTCAATAGATCTTGTTGATCTAAACTGATTGTTGATTCTCAGTCTAATGGTCGTTCTCTCCAAAACATGTCAGCATCATTTCATTCTATAAGTCATCACATGCACAAGAGTCTGTTCAATTGTCAAAATTAGTCAAGAACATAATACCATGAATAGGGAGGGTGAGGACAGTTTATTCACAGAGCTGTCGGCTACATATCATTTTCCTTGTTTCTGTGTTATATTACAGTATATTATGCTGTATACGCTTTCTTTTTACTCTGATGTATGGAAGTTACTTTATGTGTGTGAATAATAATGGTTACAGTTTCCTTGGCAGTATGATTGCAGTGTGTGATGTCAAACCTTGGAGGCTATTCTGACCGTAACTTCCTTCTTTTTTTAAGTTTTATACACAATTGTATTCTGTTAACTAGACAAAAAAACTAGTACAGTAACCATTGTCAATGAAGGACTGGGCTGAGACTGAGAGCTGGACATGAGGGATATTTCAATGGTCGTCTGCCACAGTGACAAAACATCGAAACATTTTGACTTGCAGTGCTACACAATGCCAAAGGGACGATGCATTTTGGGGGCACTGACTATTTATATGGGAAAGGAATTTCGTTTTGACACATGAGTGAACTGTTTTGGGAAAGATATGAGCTTTTGCAGGTGAACCATGGTCTTGTGCTGAACCATCCAGGTTATTTTGGCAAGAGCACCAAGAGTGTTGAGAACGTCCGGTCTGTTTCAAGAAATGAGCCAAAGCAATCGAGAAGGATCTTTGCATTTTGGGGGCACTGACTATTTATATGGGAAAGGAATTTAGTTTTGAAGCATGAGTGAACAGTTTGGGGAGAGATATGAGCTTTTGCAAGTGAACCATGGTGTTGTGCCGAACTGTAAGAGTGTTTTGCCAAATGATCTTAGAGTTTTGAGAATGTAATTTCTGTTTCAAGAAATGAGCCAAACCAATGGAGAAAAACTGTAATGTAATACCTTTAAAGCCTGAAGAACATTTTGTTAATAATACTCACTTAAATGCACCAAGTAACTGTAATAAATAACATTTTTCTGTGCAGGACTTGTGACAGTATATCTGCACAGTGTGATATGTCTACTTTTACTTAAGGACCTGAATACTAGTCGCACCACTGATTTGGGCAGCTTGTAGGAATCATGACTCAATCTTTCCAGACAGACAACTGGTTAGTGGCTGACTGTGCAGGGTTTTTTTTTTCTGATCTGATTTTAGCTGGTTAGAAATCACTAAGCTACTTGACTTTTTTACTGTTACTGTCTCTATGATTAAAATTGTTGTCTTGAATGCAACAGTCATTAGACACTAAACTGGATGTTCCACATGTGCTTTGGGCTTCATCTTGGATTTGTGACTAGGGAACAAATTTGAGCAATTAAAACAAAAAAGGTCTGGGGTGATTCATTTGACACGATTACACACATCCAGCTGAACACACTCACACACACACACACATGCATACTCATATCTTGTGGGTCAACTTTTTTTTTACTGCTTTGGCCAAATGAAAATGCACACGGTCGAATAAAGTACACACCAAAAGAGACACATTAAAAGCTTGTGAAGCCATTTGTCTGTCTCTCTTCATCCCACATTCCAGGGGAGTTCTCTAGCTCGGGGTGAAAAGACACACCCTGTGAGAAAAGGAGGAGGGAGGGAGGAGGTGCACACTCTCAGCCTCAGCTCAAACACTTTGGTTCGGCCATGACTGAAACGTTTTCCTCCTCTGAAGTGAGGAGGAGGAGTGAGGGATGACGGGGTGACGTGGTGCTTTACTGGCTGTCCTTTCGTCTGTTGTTTGCCTTTCAACTGTTTTTAATTATTCTCTATAATCCAGCTTGTACAATGACAAGTCAACAGTACGACACAGTTACATTACATTCACTCTTTATCTCTGGTTTTGCAGAGGGAAACACATAAACCTTTAAAATAAAGCTCTGTCTGCTGTTGCCCTCGAGAGTCAGTGTCTTGCTCACTTTGATGCTCTGACATGTGGAGCAAAAAACCACCAAGCATTAATGGTCCACCTGATCTACTACCTAAGCTAGTTTTCCATTTGAGGTAATCTTGCACTAAAAAGTTTGGGTTTTGTTTTGTACATCAAAGCTACTTAAAGCAGTTCTTATTACTATTTCCACATTGACAATGAATCAAATAAATATGTGTAATGTGAAAGGGCTCACTTGTCTTTTAGCTTTTTTTTTTTTTTTTTTTTTTTTTTTTTGCTGTTTTTGGTCTCCATCCACTCCTGAAGGAAAGATCTGACTCTTGCTAAATGCTCCACTCTGTTCACATGACAAAGATGGAAATGGTAATCACTATTAAATGAAAGGATCATAGAAATCCTTATAAGCTTTCTTCGATCTGACAAGCAGGTTATTTAACTTTTAGGTGCTTTTTGTCTTATTGCAACTTACTTCTGCAGAAATTAGTTGTGATTGTGTTTCTCATCACATGAGCAACAAAATCATTTAGCTTAGGCAGCACTGAAGTGACTTTGAGAAAGTTTAATTGCAGTGTAGATTTTAAGGAAACACATTGGGGAGGTTTTCAAACCAAAACCAGCTTGTGTTCCTTTCCTGGTATGACCTGATGGTGAATCTGCTTTTTCCATCCTTAGGAGACAGAGGGGGGAGGAGGTGTGTGTGTGTGTGTGTGTGTGTGTGCATACTTGTCTGACTGAGAGAGCAGAAGAGAAAAGAAAAGAGAAAAATCCAAGAGCAAGTCTGTGCCTCACATCGTCATCCACAGACAGCCAATCAGAGAAGACCTCCTCTGCCTTTGGCTCAGCCCACTTCACCAAAATCCACACATACACACACACACATCTGGCCTGCTGATGTTGTTTGCTGATCCACATCAATAGCAGAGAAACCTTTTTTGTCATAGCTCCCCATTCGAGTCGATGGCCGCTCCCCCTGACTTCAATGCTGAGAGACTGTCCAGACCAGCAGAGAGCACACACACACACACACACACACACACACACACACACACACACACACACACGGATACTGCTTGGCCTCCAGCTTGTGAGCTCTCTCTCTTCCACACACACATATTTTAACATAAACTATCATGCTGAGTCCTGTGTTGGTCCAATAAACACATGGCCTGTCTCGGAGTTGGGGGGTGGGTATGAAGAGATTTCTGTGCAACAGCAAAGCCATTTCACAGTGTCACACACACACAAAAATATATTATAGTTATTTTAGTGAAACAAAACAAGCACATAATTTCTACAGTTAAAGCACATAAGCAACAGATACATTGCAGTAATGTTTACAGCTGAGCATGATAGTTGTAAATAAGGACTCAGCCTCACTGTGTGGCAATTAGCTTATGATCATCTGGTACAATGTGAATTTGCATGGTAAGATGCTAGAATATAAAGTGAAATGGAACAGTGAGACCCTGAAGGTGACAGTAACTGTGTTTTTAATCCAATCTTGAGGCCTTGTCTTGTAGAGGGTCCAGCTATCATACCTTCAGTGTTTCTGTTGATATTATTCTTACATGGTGCATATTCCTAAATAGATTTGTGTGTAATCAAATGATCACAAAATAACTTGGGGACAGGGGGTGGGGAAGCTGATAAAAGACAGCAAAGTTCACTTTTTGCAATTTCAGTGTGGCTCCGTCTTACCCCTTTTCCGCCAGCTAACCTTCGGACAGTTTTGACCAAAAGTAAATTCATTCTGAACCCTTTTGTTCCCAGCTGGTACAAAAAATCATCAGGTTTTTCTTGACCTGCATGTGGGCCTGTCATAGTCTACAGGAAGTTGTGCATCGCCTTCTGTTAATGATGCATTCTTGATTACAATGGTTCTGCTCAAAACTGGTTTAAATGCAGGCTGGTTTACTTTGCACCAGGGTTCCAAGAACCTTCAATGAAACCATTCGAGAAGCAGAGATAATTTGGTAGAAAAGGGGTGTCTGTGGCACTTACCTCCAAAGCCACTGATTTCTACTTAAGGTGCACAGTAGATCTTTAAAAACAGGTTGCAAATATATAGTTTCAGTTGGAAAAACAGCCAGCAATTTCCTAAAACAGCAGGCTACTGTAGTTTTTTGCAGATTTAACTGAAGTAGGAGTAAATTGTGCATTTGTTGGGAACTATGTTTCAGCTGTGGATCGATACATATTTGATGCTCTAATATAGTGGTTCCAAAAGTTTTGTAAACCACAGCACCTCTTCATGATATTTTTTGTTTTGTGGCACCTGGAAAACTCTTGGACTAGAAGGTTTTTTGCGTTATTATGCCAACCAGCAATCGTGAATTGCCATGTTATCAACCTTAGCAGTGACAGAACTGCTTGTTTTTTGCTTTTTTCTTCCATTGACATCACATATATTTCTTTAATGTGGCAAAACTTTAAAAAAAAAAAAAAAAAAGAAATGAACAAATCTTGCACTGAACAAATCAGCACAAGTGGCAATGGTGCATGTGGTACTCAGTCAAAATAAACGTGTTAATGGTAATGAAGGAACATGTCAGCCAGTGCATCAGTGTGACTCATTCATTTGTTCTAGTCTAGTTTCTGAACAGCAGTGGAGCTCCATGGCACAGAGGAACAAAATATATTAGGCATTGAGAGACAGGACAATCAATTATTCATTGGTTTTGGGCTTTTCATGAGTTTTGTTGACAAGAAAACTATGGAATATCACCAGACTTATTTTTTGATCTTTAAAGTCAGTGAGCTTCTACAGTCTGGTTGAAGCAGTTAACGTTACAGGTATTGATAAGTACTGATCACTGTAGTGTGTACTGTGAACTGTTCGGCCCAGATAATACAGGCGATGGGTTTCAACCACAATAAAGATGAAGATGAACCTGGTGCTACTGTAATGTAGTGGCTTCTGCATAGGATAGGTTTTACTTAATGTGTGTGTTCATCTGTATGTGTAGGTTACATCCACTCTGTATGTCAACCGTGTGGCACATGAGGGTAACAGACAGCATCTTGGAGTGTTTTGTTGTGCCTCCCTGTGCCTTCCATCTTGAAACAGCACACCTCCTTTCTGTCCTTTAACCCCACCCTTCCTCCTATAAACCGCGCCCCCTGTTCTGTCCACCCTCAGCCGACCCTCCCTCCCTCTCTTCCCCGACATCCCAAATCTGCAGTATTTTCCCACATACAGTATATTGATTGCTCATGTTAACCAAGTAATCCATGTAGTTTCTTCCTGTTCCACCACTAGTAAACCAGTCCACCACTAAGACCAGTACCAGTACAGCAGCTTGGAGGAGCTGCAAGGATCCAGGGTCTGTGTGTGTGAATGGGAGTTCTGGTTGTGAGAGTGCAGGTACCAAAAATGACCACCAGTGGGCGCCAGGATAATTCCATCTGTGAAAGTAGAGCAGCGGAGCTCCCAGGTACTGTGGAAACTAGGGACAGTACTGATAGGAGGACTCTGCGACTGTTATTGCTTCCCTCAATTACAGTCATGGACACACATGCACATAACAGAAGTTTTCATCAAAAACTTGTGTTTAAAGAAAGGTTTTCAGATACTTGTGTGTTTAAGAAGACCACCCAGAGAACATATTAAAGACCTGAGGCCTCCCCTGGTTTACTACTACAAGCGTTGATCATCTGCATACTTGTGGTGATTTGGATTTTTGGTCAATGCAGCCAAAAAGGAAAACAATGAGATTCAAGTGCAACTGCAGTTTGAGTTCTGTATTTAGGAAAAGCAGTATTTCACAGTCCTCGGCTGGTTCCAGACCTCTGAATCACTGCCCACATCTTAGATTTTTTTCAGTGATTCAAATAGGTCTGTAGCTGTACTGACTGACAGCAGTTGAACAAAGCCAGTCAGAGCTTTGTAGGTGGGATTAAGAATGGGGACGTCATCTTCTTGTGCTGGAGCAACAAGTGTGGATGAAACTGAAGCAGATGTAGAGGTTGTTGTACTTTGACTTACAGAAAAAGCAACGTTTAAAGCCCCAGCAGACTTGGTTTCGAATCTTAGAGATTTGTTTAGATCCTGAAATATTTGTTACTGAATATGCAAAATCAAATTTAAAGTTTGTAAAAAATTAACATTTAACACTCAAGAATTCATTAAAGTTAAAATGTATGTAGAAAACCATCACTCATAGTAATAATGTGAAGGAGAAAATATGATTTCAGGGCCTTGAAAATCAACATTCAATTCAATTGACATCACAAAAAAAAACGTTAACTCCTCTTAGAATCCACTTCTGCAGCTTCAGTGGTAACCAAAAATTAATATGGTGGTGTTAACTCGCTACTGATTACCCCCCACCACCTCTTCCAATTAAGTGAAATTAAATGGCAGTTCAGTCTGATCAGGCTAGTACAGACCTGTATGGGAAAAAGAAATGCACATCAAGGATAACACACCTTGTGGCAATACTGATAGCTAAAAATTCAACCACACTGGCAACATGTTACACTGTTAGGTGTGGCTGACATTCAATGCCTTTTTTTCTGGACATGCAAACCACAGCATGGTTAGACTATTGTTAAACTATGGCTCAGATTAGTTGTTTAAAACACTTTGCTAAAGTTCAATCACAATTAAAAACCCACACACCCATTACCACCCTTACCCTCACACCACACTGCATAAATTACACACTACCTAAGTGTTGAATATGAATATTAACAAATACGGGAAAATAAGTCAATGGAAAAAATCTAATATACAAAAAAGGAACACTTTCAAAAGACAAACCCTACAGTGAAGTATTACAGCTATTTTAGGAAGGGAAAGTGCACATCAGAGATGATTACAGTGTCATTAAAGAGACATGTACTAGTGTTACAACAATGAGCTTTATTTTCAGACGAAAAGGTGACCGTGATTTCCTATACTTTGGATGTTGTGACCACACACAATATCTGTCGGAAGGAAAATCTCTGATAGGGAAGAATTACAGTGCAGATTAGAGGGAGAGACGCAGATAAACACAGAGAAAGCGACAGAGAGAGGAAACCAGGCCACATAACTGTTATAGTGAAGGCAGTGATGAGTAATACATTGACGTGTGTGTGTGTGTGTGTGTGTTGGTCCTCTGCAGATCTCATCAGCCAACTCAGATTCCTGCAGCTCCGATGTCTCAGCGCCACAGCAGCCAATAGTGTGCAAACTACCTTGGTACTGACCAATCGCCACCAGCCAGTTGGATGAAGCTCCACCCACCGGCGGCTGCAGGGCCCAGCCTATCATCTGTTGCAGCTCTGAGGCTGAGGGTTTTTCTCTCAAGGTGGAAAAACTTCCAGCTGTTTTCACTGCAAATCAAAGCTCATTAATATCACTTAATGAGGGAATAACGATTTTGTTGACACCTACAGGCTTAAAAGCATGAAGATATATACATTTATTTCAGCATTTGCTGCTCAGCACACACTTACATTGTAATAATTCTATCTTTCATTACATTTTTGGAAAAGTTGGACTTCCATGTCAACTGCTGAATAGGGATGTGTTCAAGTGCTATTTTGTTGAAACTCAAACATCTAAGATTTCTTCAGCAAGATACTGGACTGTCCACTAGAGAAGAAGAACAGTGACAAAGGGCATCAAGGCAAAAATACAACTCAAATCCTCACCATGTTAGTGAAATCCTTAGTAGGTTTCAGTCGTCAAATGTAACTAAGTACATTTACTCAAGTACTGTATTTAGGTCTAAATTCAAAGTACACAAACTACTCTGTACTTTACTTACTGACAGCTTTATTTATTAATTACTTTTCAGATTACAACTTTTCATACTCTTCCTCTCCAGTAAAAATCATGTTTCTCTAAATTTGGTTATTTTGATTTTAAATCCATCTGATAACCTAAAGGATTATGTGTTCCTTAATGGGTTGAGTATGCGGTACTCACAGGACTGCCACGCTACAAATATACTTATGATGATCTTATAGAATATGATGCTAAGCTAACCAGCTTCTGGCTATAACTTCACTGTAAAGACACAAATATGAGAGTGGTATCTATCTTCTCATCTAACTCTTGGCAAGAGAGTGTATTTCCAAAAGCTTTTCCTGAAGAGTGCAGTTTTGACAGTTAGATCACCATCATCTCTAGCATCTCTCAGTCTTGTTGGTGGAACAAATGAGAATGAAGATGCATTAACCAATGTGCTGTTGATATACCATTGAGACCAGAACTCTTACCACCATGGGAAACTAAAACTGAAGCAGGGTGTTGATAATGAATAAGAATGAGAAAGACAGGTGATGGAGAAAGTCTAGATAGAAGACAAATGTGTAGAGAGTAAGAGAGAGTTCCCACTTAATACTTAGAGGGAATTCCTCAGTCTTAATCTGCTGTTTACACAGAGTCTGAATGCATCAGGAATTATCTGAATTATCTGAAGCCAGAAAGATCAGCTCTTAGTTTCCCTGCCTGGACTAGTCCAGTCAGGTGACTACATGTGACCTCTGACCCACACACTCCGACAGGAGAGTTGCTACTACTTATATCATACCTATCTTTTGGCGCAGCAACATTTCCAAAAAACAATGTACAATCCAGTGAGTCGTGGTAGTAGAGTTCAAATCTACTGGTAGATATTTGCAGCTATATTTTAATACTGAGACTTGGATGACAGATGATTTTATGTTGATTATGACTGCAGAGCCTCCTGATATCATTTCTTAAAGCCAAACTCTAGTGAACATGGAGCTCAAGGTCTTCAGCAGGGTCGGGCTTTTGAGCCCTGGCACTCTGGCTGAAGTGGAAAAGGTAGCTTCCTGACAAGGAGAAAAATAAAGTGCCCCACGACAAACAAGGTAGAATGAAGCAGCTATAAACTACCCATTTTGTAACGTAAAGCCCCAGTAACCCCATTTAAAACACCACCATAAAACTTCAAAAACGTGCAGGTCCAATCTAAGCAGTTCCTCCTCTTAGTCCCTGTGTGGAGATACAGCCTCTTTATCCATAACCCCCCTGCTAACGTGGCTAAGTGCTAACAGAAAACAGCAGTGGGTTTAGAGGTGTGCAGGAGTGGGGGGGTTAGTTAATAGGCTTTTGGAGCAGCTAATATGGAAAGAAGGACTTTAAAAATTGCTGAGAGGGAGAGAAAAGGGGACATGAAAAGAAGAGAAGAAAGTAGAGGAAGAGGTGACCTGTGGCCCCCCGATGTCATACTGGAAACCGCCAGAGGGGGGGCATTTTAAAACCACTCCATAAAGAAATTTAGGAGTTTGGGGGGTGCCAACGTGGCAACCAGGTAGCTGCTGATCTTTCAGCTTCATGTGTTTGTCCAGTTACTATTTAGCTGCATTCAAAGATAGTCATCTTCTGGCCCTTCTGGCTGCAGAGGTTAGAGACTGAAGAAGCTGAATTGGTGTCAGAAAAGTCCCCACAGCCCATGTTCACTTTTTTTAATGTTGAGCTTTTGTTTTGTCTTTCTATCTACTTTTCACTGGTGTTATAGTGTGTACTTAAATATTAGGCACAACGTGTCACGTGGTAAATAGAACAAGCTAAAATCCATATTTGCATACATTTGGAAATGTGTTTCTGGCCTCCTGGCAATATGAATTCCAATATTCACTGTTCGCAGCTCTGTTCTGTTCTTCACCAACTCCTGAGGGAAATATCTTGCTCTTCAGCTGCTCAAAGCTCCTCCATGTTCACCAGCTAGTTGCTACCTTTGTTGCTATTTTTTCAGAACATTTTCGCTGCAAACAGCTGCTCTCTGATGCTGAAAATGGGGTTGATGGGAGTTGAGCCTAAACCATAAAGTAGAGTAAAAACCAAAACAATGAGCTGAAAGACCCTAACAGTTCTGTGGAGCTGAAAACTGTAGAGTTGGGTGATCATTTTCTATGGTTTGAACACAACGAGCAATCTCTTTCACATGACACATAGTCATGTGATTTATTATTATGGTGAAAATATTGATTAGTGCTGCTTTAAAGATAGGATAAATATGGTTTATTTATTTAGTTGCGTCATATTTTCAGAGCTTCACACAGTGATATCATGATGTCAAAGTTGCGAATGTCAAGAAACAAGCTTAATCAGATTATTTAAACCACTTTGTGTGCACACAACTATGATGAGTATGGAAGGTCAAAACTGAAGCAGGAAGATGGTCTGTAAACTATGATGGATATTTGCAGTGGGCAGTTTGGGTAATAAATGTATTATTCACCTTTTTTCCTCATCCTAATAAGTTGTAATGTATAGCCATACAGTCTGACTACTCGTGTTTCTGACTTTGATCACCACGTCACCATGTAATCGTTTCATTTCGTCAAAGTCTAATTTTTCTGTCTGTCAACTGTCCAAATCATGTAAGTATGATAGGACAAGGATAAGGCATCAGATTGTGAGACAAAAAAGTATGATAAATTAAGAAATAAAAGGGAAGGAAGATGAGGACAAGAGGATGGAATTGAACTTGTTAGAAGCACATTTAATTTTATTTTAATTTAATTTAATTGAACTAGTTAGAAGCACATTTAGATGAGTTTATTTAATGCTGGTCTCTCTCTCTCTCTCTCTCTCTCTCTCTCTCTCGCTGACTTTACACAAACAGCCCACAGCCCAATAAGGGGTTCTGGTTTCTAAGGAAGCAGTAAACACTCCAGGTATCCCACCACGCTCACTGCTTCTCCTCCTTGATCTTTCGACGTGTAAAAACCTCTTGCCGCCAGCGACACCAGACACACTGAGAGTGTGCGCACACATGTGCATGCTGCAGTCATAAAACCCATTCAATGTATTTATTTTCCGTATTATTTTATGCTATACACACCTGTAATCCATTGTTTCTGTTTTTAATTCAATATCAACCTACTGTGTATTGTTCACTTTCCTGTTGCTTTCCACTATCCTGTTGTGTTAGAAGTATGTTATATGACTGCTAATGCAAACCCATCATTTCCCACTGCTGCTTCACATTTACTGTAAAGTAGTCAAAGGAAATGCAGAGTATTTGTCAGCGAGGCTGGTTGTGATGTGATTGTTTATCAAAAATGCATGAACATAAATATGACAACAGTCATTTTTGCCCTTTTTTGACAGTGGATCAGTTTGCTATATAGGAGTAATATATGGGATTGATGGAACAAGTAGCAGCAGCCTCAGTGAACTGAGCACTAACTGATCTGTGTTGAGAACTACTCGTGTCGTGAGCAGTCGTGGTTGCAATTATTTCAGACTGACATCTTTATTAAGAGTCTGTTTGGCTGCAGAATAAACAAACTTCTGTTGTATTTCTGACAAAGAGGATGAGTGTTGGTTGTAATATCAAAGTGCACTTGTTATGTCATCCTTACGTACTTAGCCCTACAAAGCGGGCACCTGGCTGAGACCCCAGGCCCAAAGGAGCTCCTGTAAATCCCAGGTTTGCTATGTGGCATTTGATTTATGTTCATATAATTAATTTGAACTTTGTTTGGGACTGTGTTTTAGTCCAGTATCAACTGACATGATGAGGGCCATAAAGTGGACTTTCCCTTTTCTGACCATTATCTGATCTTGTGGCCCTGTACTGAGGCAAGGCAGCTCATTGTTGCCCCAGGGCCCCCTTGCAGAGTGGTTCCCACACCCTTTGGCTACTTTCGACCCTTAGTCATATGCTTGGTAGTGGTGAGCATGTCAATCATCCATCATCCACCATCCTTCAATTTCCATCCCAGGTTGTTTTATTTGAATATGTTTTGCTTTAATTTTAAGTTGTGTTGTAGGGCTAGACAGGAATTTGTGTTCTCACAAATGTAAATATGACTTTAAATAGTTTTGAATTTTTGAATTGTTTTGAAACAATCACTGCCTCTTTATGTGTCAGAGAAGACAATGGCTCAATGAGAAAAAAAAACTAAAGTGGAGACAGAAGAACAGCATGGTGTACATATAGCACATGAAATTTCTGCAAAAATGGAAGCTGTTGCTGCATTGCATTCTGGTCTACTGAGGCTGCTTCGGTGAACGTTGGTGTTAACTTGCAGCCTGTTGATTCTGACGGACATTTACGGTTGATGTTTAAAATGCCTTAAACATTTTGTGCTCTCTGATTCCACTTGAGCTGCTAGAAATATCTGGTTATGATATCATGTAATATATGACCAGCCACATACCCACAGACTGGAGAAATATACACTGGACTACAAAATGCATCGAGGAATGAAAAGACAGCTGTTCTGAGCCCAGTTACAGTGTTTTAGTGAAGTTTTCCTTTAATAGAAGAGCACTAGTGGTAGTAATGTTAATAGTAGTGTGGTGAACGGCTGCTTAAACACACAGTGTCTCTTCTCTCCTCACTGTGCCACTAAATGAAAAGGTTGGATGCTTTTAAACACCTCATCACACCTGCTGCCAAACACAAAGTATGTTAAGAGCAGAGCAGAGATGGTGTGGAAAAAAAGGAAGCTACGGGTTGATGGACACTTTGAGTTATTTCTCAATGGAGGGTTGACAGGGCAGCCATGTCATTTCAGGATGGAAAATGAAATTTAAAAGATTTAGTCTTTTCAGCCTTAAATGCTACACCTCTACCATTTCCTGTCCTTTCAGACTCCCAAGAAAAACTGTACGTCTATTGAACAGTAGACGACTGACGATGTGGACTGTGAAAAAAAGTAAGAAAGCAAGAAAGAAAGAGACCAGTGGTCAGTCCACTCATGCAAACATTGTAATCTACACACACATAGGCATATACACAACGGTTAACGCTCTCTCAGCCCAAGGACCATTAGTTTCCACACACACACACACACACACACACACACACACACACACACACACACACAAAGTAAAGTCTCTAATTTAATGTGTATTTATAGCAGTCTGAGTGGCCTGGACGCCACGGTGGATGGAGGAAAATGCAGAGACGTGATTACACACTACTATTCCCAGCCCTCCCCCTCCCTTCCTGTAGCTAGCACACCAAATCTGTCGGAGCTTTTATTCTGAAAGGTCAAGACAGAAATGTGAGAAACAGCAAAATAGGCAGATGAGCAACACTAGCAGGAGTACTAGTCTGGTTCAAAATTATTAATAGTACATCAAAATAATACAAAATGTACAAAAAAATAAAAGAAAAGTTGTACCATTGTCCTGGACTGCTGTGGTGAAGAAGAAGCACAGCATAAATGCAAAGCTCTCAACCCAACACAACCCAAAATCACTGATACAAGCAGGTTTCATGCACATGGAGTCAGTGCTCAAACTTTTAGACTTTCAAACTTTTTGTGACAAAGCACAGATTTTATTTTTGAAATCCTTGAAAAAGTCCTTGGTCCCCTGGGAAACTTCCCGTGGTGGAAACCATCAGACACTATGGATGTGGACTTTAAAGGGTTGAACCGCACGAATTAGTGGTTAAACAGTGAAGCACGAGCAACTACATCTCTTCATACTGAAGATGTGGAAGTACAGGACATCAGTGTCTTAATATTAGACATTATTTGACATGTCTTGATCTTTAAAAACAAAGATACACTTTTTTTTGTCAGCTAGTTTTTGAACAACTGAAAAGCAAAAAAACCTTATTTGCTGAAAGTTTCATGATGGTTCAGTTTTAACACACTCAGAAGATCTTCTACTGTGCCGGTCTCCCTATCATTCATTTATTACATTCACAAAAAAATCTGTCAAACATCCGTAAGAAAAATAGGATGACCAATGTTCACGGTTCTTCAGATGCTACGGTAATGCAGAAGTTCACAGTGTAGTTACTGAATTTAGTTTATCCAGTTCCCAAGTTCCTCCTATTCCTACTACTAACTGGTTGAAAAATGCTGTTAAGGACAGTGGGAGGAGTCTGAACATTCAGAGGGACTGGACACTTAGGGAGAAGGATATCTGGGCCACTTTGCTGAGCCTGCTACCACTGTGACCTGGCCTTGTGTAAGCAGCAGTAAAAGACTGGATGGAAAGTTGTAATGATACAATGAATCCAATGGAGCAAGTCCAACAAAGTCCAGTATCAGTTTGTGACATTGTTCCCAGGTCAGGAGGAATTCAGGTGGATGGGAGATGAGGGTTTGGGGTGGAGTGGGGCAGGCGGCTTTAGAGGATAAAGGAGGTGTTTCTGCATAAGTGCAGTAAAATACTTTGAATATTGTCCACCTCAATGTTCTGGTTTTCTCCATCAGTCCAAGTGGAGTTAAATGGATTAAAAATAGCTAAAGGAGAGATCAGAAGAGTCAAATGCTAGACATTGTAAGATAAGATAAGATAATCCTTTATTGATCCCCCAGAGGGGAAATTTAAGCATGGATGATCAATGAAGAATTATCTTATCTTTAGATAGTTATATTAATCTTGCAGTATGCGTATAGTGTGTGTGTGTGTGTGTGTGTGTGTGTGTGTGTGTGTGTGTGTGTCAATATATTTACACAATGAAACGCATTGGCCTTTCCTAAAACCAGGACAAGGAAAGGTGTGCTTTCCATCGGTGACAGTACACCTGCAGTCCAAAAGGTTATGATGAATTCCTTCCATGTGTTCAAATCATTCCAAAAAGAACACACATCCACACACATTTGCACACAATCACCTGAAGCTATGATCGCCAGTAAAACTAGGTCCCTTTTCCTCTTTCTGAATGTGTGTGTGTATGTGTGTGTGTGTGTGTGCATGCATATTGGCACACCAAGGACAGAGAGAATTTCTGGAAAAGAAAAGACTAGTCCTGCTCTTCTGTGTCCATTGTTTCTATTGCCAGAAGACTGAAGGATCAATCTTTTTCTTTTTGTTTCTCCTCCCTTTTCTTCTTTTTTGTTCAGATTAAAGTCCCGCTCACACCAGAAAGTGGCAGTCTTTGTACCATCAACTCCAGTCTCATTAACTGTGAACTGTCTGTTCGTCCCTCTGGTTGGGCAGTTTATAATCCCGACAGTGGAGGTTAAATAAAAGTGGTTCAACACTGCTAATAAGCTACGATAGCTTCCTGCATTTCAGACTCTTCAGCTCTCCATCCCCTTAAAGTTCAGCAGTGTCAAGTTGACAGTTATTGGTCAACAGTGCTTATTCCACCAAAGCTGAATTTGACACAAAAAATGTGCACTGATTGCTTTTCCCCCACTAGCAAATCCACTACTTGGGGCAATTACATTAGCATGAATTGATTCTGTCAAATTAAATGCTTGTGTGACCAAACCTTGTACCAAGTATATGATGCTTAATGTGTTTTGTTTGTTTTTTGTATACACATATTCTCAAACACACATGCACATCAACCCATGCATAAGCAGACAGATCAATATAAGTCCACCCACACTCACATCAGCTCCAGTGTCCTGGTGGAAAAACAGCATCAGGTTTTTCAATCAGGCAGCCAGCTGACACACACACACCACACACACATTTTACAGTCACACACAAGTATTCATCCGAGCATAAACAGAAACAGAGAGGGAGAGATCTGACTGTATATGTGTTCTTTACCATGAAATAGATAATGATTAGAAAAATCTCATCATCAGATTTTAGCTAAAATGAACAAGAGGAAAATAGTTAAACTACAGTAATATGCTTATTGCAGTAGTGACACACAGGAACCAACTCCTTTATCCTTATCCTTTATATGTTTGTTTCATATTCAGTGTGGGAAACTTGAGGCAATTTATAATATTTCACTCAGCTCCATCCAGAGCAACAAACACCTTGGTTCCTCTTTAAATGAACCAACTTTAAAGTTTTATTTCCCCTTTAAAGTTTTAGCTGTTCAGCTCCCACAAGGCAGTAGGTTTTTGCAGAGTAAGTTTGTCACTATTCTGTGTTTTTCTCATTGTCAAAAAAATCTCTCAACATTTCCCGATTTCCCTACTCTGGCACACCATTTTTTCACGTTGACGACACAAATCTTTAAAAATGGCTCAAAAATACATCACTTCATTAAAAAAAAAGAAGAGTCTGTGATTTCTTAAAACAGTTGGTCACTGTAGTTTTTCACTAATGTTACTCAAACCAGAAGAATTGGTACATTTGTTGGGAACCATTTTCACCTGTGGAACCTAGTGCAACACTGTGACTTATTGATGTGTTTGTAATAGTTTGTGAACAAAAGTGGAGCCCTGTGGTACAGAGGAAAAGATATATTAGACTTTAGACTTTAGACTATTAGACTTTGCACATTATACTTTTGTTTGGGTCTTTTTGTTGAATTTGTTGACGTAAAGAAAAGTGTATGTGTGTAATATCACCAGACTTCTATCCTTCAATTCTCAAACTCTGAGCAACTTCAGTTCACTCAAACTCTATTTCTGAAATTCCCATGAATGTCAGCTGCCTTCAGTATCCCTGTGGTTTTGTCAAGTCCACCCTTAAAAAGAGAAGAAAACTTCTCTTTCTCTCTCTCTCTCTCTCTCTCTCTCTCTCTCTCCGTTTCTCTCTCTTTTTTGTCTTGCCTGTTTCAGACGTCCTTTAATCACTCAAACCCGACGACACATGATAACAGGGCATGACTGTATGGTGTGTTTGCGTTCCAGGTTGACCTTGTGACATCTTTACATCTGCATTATATATCTGCAAATCAAAGACGGGACGTATAAAATCAGGTTTAGTCTTTCCTCACCTTTAATGCTGGACTGTGGAGCCTCTCTTCATCCTCCTCTCCCTCACACACATGCACATGCACACACACACACACACAGCTTCCAGTAGGTGAACCTCTAATCATAAGAAAATAACAGGGGTGTCAAGGTGATCATAAAACCTCACATATTTCTCCCCTCTGCTTGCATAATGTCACATATTACAGACCAAATGGCATCATGGGAAACACCTGCTTCAGAGGACACAGGTGGTACAATGAGAGAGAGACGGGGGAGAGATTTAGACAGAGAGGGGGTCTTTAGGGGATGTGGGGAAACATGTAATTTGAAGTGTTTTAACAGGACAGGTGAGGCCTGGTTGAGGAATGTGTTTACAAGAGTATCATTATTTTTGTAAAAGGAATACAGTTTACAGCAGATTGTCTTGATGATCAGCTTAGCTGTTTGACACTGAGGGCATATGGACACATAAATCAAAACGTGCGTTCCACATTTTAGCATTTGATGATGGTTGAATCCTTGCTACTGTTTTAGCGAATGGGATGTCTGTTTTACCAGGAGTCTACAATTTGACAGCCCTTTCGCAACTGATGCACAATGTGCAAGCAACTGCATTCAACCTTCACAGAGTAGTACAATATCAAGCCTGGGTACATTATTAAAATGTTTCATTACATACCTAAACAACAAAGTTGGTCATCTCAAGAAATATGAGCATTTTCTGATCTGACACTTACAGGTAAGATTTGTCTAGTTTGGTTGGACAGTTTGGGAAATGGGCTTCTTCAACTTCTAGCCAAGGGTTTGATGAAATGAGAGTGGTATCAATCTTCTCATCTAACTCAGCAGAAAGTGAAAAAGCATATTACCCAAAATGCCCAACTTTTTCTTCGAGGTTTGGCAAACATTATGTTTGTGACTATTTGTTATTATTATTACAGTTATCAACTGTTTCAAACTCGCTCAGTAATCACACCCGATTGTCCACCCAAATGTCATACAACAGACATTTTGCTGTACTAAAACAGCCTTATTCTTAAACCTACAAGCAGTCAAGCCAAGTCAGTATCACATTCAGTGTCTCAATGGGCTTCAACATCTTCAACAGCTTCACATCAACAAAAATTCCAGCCCAGCTCAAGTGAAAAAGACAAGAAAAAACACTCCCAAAAGTCCCTAATCCTGCAACAGTTATGTGATATATAAGACAAGCAAGTTCACTCTCAACCTTTTCTTTCTTCTTTTAAAACCATTAGGACTGTGCTAATTGACTAATGATGGTGTAATGGTGAGAGGGGGCAAAACTGTCACTGCAGAATTTAAGGTTTAAGTAAATAAAGTAAGAATGAAGGGAGAGAAGGAAAAGAGGAAATAGGTGAAGTCATGTGGGTGAGAGATCAAGGAGTGTAGGAGAGAGAGAGAGAGAGAGAGAGAGAGCACAAAGTGAATATGCAGACTGCAGGAACAGGAGACAAAAGGAAAAAGAAACTCATGCCAGAAAGTAACAGCGAAGGAAAGGAAAAGAGGCAGAGGAGGGACAAAATGATTAACTACAGTCCCACGTCAGCAAACTACCCACACAACTACAGAATAACATTCATCTCTACTTCATAAAACCGGTGTGATACAGTTTGTGTACGTCAGGGGACAAGCATTGTGTGGAAGTATCTCTGCACATTGTCTGCACGAGCAAAATATAGGTCTGCAGCTTGGTTCTCCCTCCACCTCTGACAATGAAATAAATGCACCACAGCTGATTCCAACAAGCCTCCAAATCCAGCTGGGAGGAAGGACTGGAGGCTAACACACACACACACACACACACACACACACACACACACACACACACACACACACACACACACACACAGTGTTGTGGTGGTCTGTAACTCATGTTAGGGAGTGGTGAGAGTGTGAGAGAAACCAGAGCAAAGAGGAGTCATTTACAGAGAGGTTAACTCTTCATGATCCATCCATGCTGACCACATACAGCCAAATTACAGGGCTCCTGATATAAATAGTGTTTGTGCAAGTGTGTGTGCGTGCGCGTAGGATACATCTTAAGACCAGTCTCATTTTAGTCAAGGTTTTGGCTGTGAAATTTTTGTCTCATTTTCATCAAGCATTTTTAATTTTTATGTCATCCAAGCATTCTGAGAAATTTAAGATAAGATATACCTTTATTCATCTCTCAGTAAGGAAATTTGCAATTTGGATTTCAGGGAAATATTTAGATGGTTGACATCTGAAATTAATCTTGAGCTTATTGCTGACGAACACAAAAAAATGCAAAAAACTGGCTCTTGATAATGTTACATTAATGTTAGCTTAGCGTTTTATAAATGTCTGCCTCCTAACCTGCATGTTTTTGTAGTTTGTCCCAGCTTCTTTTTTGCACCTTCTGTTAAATTCTTCAGAGGGATTGTAGATGAATCTAGTCAATAGATCTTTGACATTTTTCTACCAAGAACTGGTAATGTCAGCTAACACTACTGGTGGAGATTTAGACCTAATTTTAGACAAGTGTCTGAGTAATGCTGCTTATTAGTGCAACAAGTCAAGCAGTCAAATCAACTCCAGAAGCAAAAGAGGTGATTTTACAAATCAAGGAACAGAGAGAGAGATTTCCCTGAATAAAACATAGTAACAACATAGTATTTATTACTAAATGTTACTTAATTCAGTTTTGGTCTTGTTCTGTCTGGTATAGACAGACAGATATACTTTATTGTCCCAAGCTGGGAAATTCTCAAAACATCCACCCAACATGGGGCTCGAACCCACAACCCTGAGATTAAGAGTCTCATTCTCTCATCTCGACTGAGCTAAATATATGGTATCATGGTTTTGGATATATAAATAAATGAATATTTCTGTTCAAGTTTTTAAAGCATGGAGTTTTTTCTTCCTGTTTCAAGTATTTTCTTCCTGCTGGCCTGAAGCGCAGAAGAGAACGAGAATCACAGGGGAAAGGTAGATGACAGGATGGCAGAGAGCTGGAGGAAAGAGAGGGAGGGTGGAAAGTTGAGGCAGAAATACAGCAGAGGGGGAAAAGAAACTGGGAGACGGACATTGAGGGGCGGCAGAGAGGGCGGAGAGAGAAAATGGAAAGATGGACGTTGCAGACTAAAGGAAAGAGAAAATGACAGAGATAGAATAAAGGAAGGAAGGGGAGAAGGAAAAAACTGGACAGAACCAAGGAAAAGATAAAAAGAGACAGTGTGACAGTGACGTGCAGAAGAAGAGGAGGAGAGAGAGGAGACATAAAAAACATAAAGTGAGGACTTTTGTGGGACATTTGAGGAGGAGAGAAAAGACGGAGGGAGGGGGAGATGAAAGGTGGAGGAAAACTGAGGGAGGAGAAAAATGGAGGGAGGAGAAAGACAGAGGCAAGGAAGTGCAAAGAAATAAGTAAAAAACAAAAGAAAACAAATAATACATTAAATTCCTGAAATTTTTACCAAGCTCAACTTTAAATTTGAGTTCAATGAAAATAATTGAGTATTAAACATATTAAGTGTGATTGTTATTCAAACTGACATCAGCTTCTCCACAGAGTAAAACATCTGGCTGTGATGTCATAACTGTGAGACGACACGTCTTTGGGAGAATTGAACAGAAGAGAGTTGAAAGACGTGATTGAAAGACGTCACAACCTGATTATCACCGACAGACCAAATGACCGATTTATCATCTGTCCAAACTGCACATGAACTCCTTCTGTGGTCAAGTCGCGCACACACACGCACACACACACAGACACACACACACAGACACAGACACATATAGGCTCTGCAGGCAGTGGTCAGAGACTCTGTAAAACATTGACCTCAATGGAAAAGAATGCAAACCCTCGCTCTCTTTCTCCGTCTCCTCCCCTCATGTGTCGGATACACACATATTGGTTAGATTAAACTGCCACGGGGAGAGAGAGAGAAACACAGAGAGAGAGAGAGAGAGAATATTCTTTTTCCCACATTTGACCCAGACTCTCTCTCTCTGTTTTTCCTGTCATCTCTCATGTTCCTCTCCTTTTCCTCTCAGTTCATCTCAGAAAGCTGAATAATCATAAACAACAAAGCACTTTTTGCCTAGTCTACCTCCTGCCATAAATCCATTACCAAGTCTGCGAGATTGAAATAACTACTACTAGTTCCAAACTAGCAATTTACTCAATCGAGTAAATCGAGCCATTTAAACTTGATGAATGCCTCAGCGAGTAAATATTTAAGTGATTTGAAAATTTGTTGTTTGGAAAAATTTGTAGCACAGTCCAATTAACGCAAATAAAAGAAATGACTGCAGTCATTGACTAAATTTGTCTGAGCTTCACAGTCAATCAGAAATGACTATTTGCATTGTCATGATATGAGCCGTTAGGTCCAGTAAAACCCAGAATCTCAAAACAATTTCTCTTCATCAGTAAATATTCATCATGCCCTGTGGATGCAAAAGAGTGAGTCACATTAATTGGAATGAATGGGATGTCTTCTTGGACAGTGAGCACCTTAAGACATCCATGCAGGTTGGACTGAAAGGGGCATATCTTATTATGCCATCTAGCCAACTTTATTTACTTTAATGTTGGCATAACATTTTGCAATTTGAGATATACTGTGTACATTTTGGAAATGCATTCTAATTGTGCTAAACAAGATATTCATCATTTCTTCCCCACATCTTAACATTCTAGGGATGCCTAGCTAAGACCTGGGATGATGTAGGTGAATTAAGGTTTTTGTGGTACTATGATAATTGTCATAACTCGGGAGTGGAACTTGCATACAATAACTCATATACTGTGACAATTATGAAACAGACTTTACCTCTTGATTAGCAACCTAGTTTTGCTTCAGTTGGTTCAGTCAGATTTGCAGTAGTTAAAATATCTGAAATAGCTATTTAAATATTTTTGTAAAGTTTGTGTGGTGTGTCTTATAATAGCTAACTGCTTTACATTTATCTGACAATGCTCTGTAATTAGTTTGTATAGTGAGGCATACAAAACATACAGCGTGTTGCTGCTGTCTAACACAGAGCCTGAACCAAACGTCTGCTTGCTCACTATGACTCGTCACTGTTTTTGCATTTGAGACCTCTGCACTGATGGTGATATCTTGGCAAGAGAAAGAAATGAACCAAAAACAGATTTTTAAAGTCATGTTCACAATCTTTACCGACTCTTGCATTCAACATGTATCACAGCTATTTGCAAGCTACAATTTGATAAATGGACCCAAACAAAGATGAGAAGTTTGTATTAATCAGTATTTATAATTTTGTCATCTCAAAGTCCCCGAAGCCAAAATCAAAGTTACTAAACTGCGTTCCTGCTAAGCTTCAAGTCAAGTCATATCTCAAACTGACTTATCTGAGGAAATGAACAAAGGAAGGAGGAAATGATAAAATGCAACACTGTTGACCGAGCACAGTTGAGTGTTTTGGGTTTTTTTAAGGGGGCAGATAATTTGGACGACTTCAGCAACCAGAGAATTTTGCCAGTGGGACCACACAAGTTTTTCATTTTTATTCCTGATTTACATGGGCAGCAGCTCAATATGTACATCAGGTTAGAAGCTGGCGGGATACAGGAGCTCGTGGTGGTTATGTACCCAAGACAAAGGAGTTGCCACCGTGGCTGATTTTGGAAACAGTGCTATCTACTAGTCTCTAGAAACTGGCTCCAAGAAAACTGAGACTGTATCGTAAGAAGGAGGTCAGCACTTTCAATTTCTTCCTTCAATTTCCCAACAACTTAATATAGAATCACATGACCTTACTGTAACTACCCTATGTTACATGTGTCTACTGTATGTTGCCATTTATTTTTTAAGCACATTAAGCCATCTTGTCTGTCTGTCTTGTCTGTCTCTCACACACACGTACATGCAACTACGAAAGAGCATCACAAAGCGCGCTGCATGAGAACATTTTCTTTCTTTCTTCTTGCCATAGCTTATTAAAAAACTTTATTGCTATGAGTGTCAAATGGCCACTGTGTCTAAATAAACAGTGAGGAAAATCAAACTGCCTCCTCCTACTCTGTCTCTTACTCTTTCTCTCTGTGTGATTGTCTCTCAGCCAGCCTCTGGGTTTGTCTTCAGGTTTTGCAACGTCACCCTGCCACGTCGAGGATGGGCAGTCTGCCTCTTCACGCTCTCTCTCTCTCTCTCTCTCTCTCTCTCTCCCTCCATCACATACACACAAGATAGAGGTCAAGAGAGGTAATGAAACAGAGTGAGAGGAGATGAGAACTGAGTGAAGCTGCGAGAGAAGAAGAAACGATTGAAATGAAAAAGCACGGAGAGAAAAATCCCTTTGCATGTCAAACATCACAGGGGCCCGAAGACATGTTATCATTATAAACATTAAAGCAAACCTCAAAAGTTCAACGTCACTTTAATCTCTGAGACAGATAAGTGAGAGAGGAAAGACAGAGTTGAAGGTAGAGCAGGAGAAAAGAAAAAAAATGTAAAGCCAGCAGACGCACAAAATGAAAGGAGAGAAAGCAGAGGACTCGAAATAGACTGAAGAGAGAGAGAGAGAGAGAGGAGTTTATTCTGAGAGCTGTATGGGCAGGGCGGCCTGGAAGGCTTCCTTTAGGTCCTCATCACCTCGCACTAACTCTGTAAACCAGCCTGGAGTTTGGAAACCGTATACATTCTGGGTAAAATATTCGTCAAGAAGCAGATTAGTGTAGTTTACCTGCAATGACTAAAAGATCAGAGCTGCTGACTATTGATAGCGTCCATGATTAATAGTCTAATTAATACAATTTACTGATTTAATTTAGTGGGTGGAATCAAATATGCAGGTCTGTGCAAATATCCTTAAGATATTTCCTCAGTTTCACCCTCAAACCCCTTAAAAAGTTTCAGAAGATATTTTTCCACACTGTACACAAATACTATTAAATGAAGATAGACTGCGTATTTGGTATCTTTTTGTCTACAACAAGTTCATGAAATGGAAATATTCTAGCCACGGTGTCGTAGTGAGGGGATGAGTGAACTGGGTTTCCAGGTTGCCAGCATGGGTGCTCTCTGGGCTGGATGTGCAACACGCATCAAAGCTGCCTTTAGGATGAATTGTTATCACTTTAATGATCCTCTGACTTTTCATCTAGCAGAATTCTAATTTGTCCAATACTTTGGTTTATGACCAAATACCTGCAAAACTATCAACATTCCCATCAGCCTCAGCTGTACTTTGAGTTTAGTGTTAATTAGCAAATGTTAAACTAAGATGGTGACCATGATATAAATATTATGCCTGCTTAACATCAGCATGTCAGCATCATCACTGTGAGCATGTTAGCATGCCTCTAGCATGACCATAGACTGTAATTCACATTTTAAGTAACTATAGTGAAACTCTGTGTGTGTTTCACAGAGTTTCACAATGTCAGGGCCAGAGTAAGATGGCTTTCTACCTTTATCTTACGCCCACAGTATGATGAAGACCTTAAAAACTGTGACGGAAATAATGTTCTACAATTTTCTTAAACCTCATAAGATAAACGATAAGATAAACCTTCATAGTGAAAGCTTCACACAGTAATTACAGTATGTTGAGAAAAGACGCTGAAATCGGCTGAGATTGCAGAATGCAATTAACACTTTATTACTAATTGCCCTAATGATCACTGCAGGTGCATGTGTTAACTTGTTCATTCAATTATGTTCAGCAGTGACAATGGATGTATTTAAGGGGGAGGGGGCCCACTGAGGCTGTACAGGGCCCTGACTTTTGTGCTGCACCACTGATTCTAGTTATCTCATGCATCATTTCGAAACATAATACCTTGTAATTCAGTCTGACATGTTTGGTGCTGCAGAAGACTTTGGATCTCCATCAAAAATCGAAGTAGCTCCAAGAACGTGATGAAGATGAATGCCCAGTGATATTCAGAGATCCACTCAGGTCATAAATGGTGAGCATGTCAGACTGTATAAAGCAGAGCCAGCCCATTTAGAACTTTACAAGTCAGGAGTGCCATCATAAACTCAATGGTATTTTCTAAAAAGTGTAGAGATGTTGGATTTTTTTGTGCCCAGTATATAAACCACAGGCTGTAATCTAGATGAAGTGCAGTCTTGCGGTGGAGAAGGCCAGTAAAAGGGGCATTACAGCAGTCCAATCTGGTAAGGACAAAAGACTTAATTTTTTTTTCCTTTTTGAAAAACACAAAACAGATGAAACAACTCGAGGGGAGGAGAGGCTCGTAAGGCTGCTGATGTAGCTGTGAAAACATACCTTTCTAACCTGACTATTGCTCCTCACGAACTAACTTGAGATTGATTTAAACAATTAGAAATGATCAAATAGAAAAGTCATTTTCAAAAATTAAGAAGACATTAGAAATATAAATGAAACCTATATTCAACACGGTCTTATCTAAGATTGTTTTCTTCTTCTTGCTAAATCCAGCTAAATGACTCCACATGATCCAAGCCTCTTATATACTATTTTTTATTTTCTGCCAGATACAGTTTGAGATAAAAGATAATTACTACGTTTTGTACCTTTTTGTACCTGCAACTTATAGGGAGGTGGTCAGTGTGGATGGTGTGTGTACAATCCTGCAACAGTGGAGACAGGGAACTATGGGTGCAAATTAGCTGTTGTGCTAACCCTGGCACGTTTACCTTAATGTTGTTCATGCCAGTGTTGATTAATGCGCACTGACCTATATAAATAAACAGTAAACAATGGCTAGCTTAAGGCAACCAAAGTATGTTGGCATGTTTAGGAAAAGACTTGTTTCGGTTGATCGTTAATTTAAGTAAACACTATTGTATATTATATTATATATCATATATTTTGTATAACAGTGGTCTTTCTTTACCTTAACCAAGTGCATTAAGTGCCAAAATATAATCATGAAAACTGTTAATCATGCTTGAGTTGCTTAGAGTGTAAAGTTTAGGGAAAGCAAACAAACACATAAGTGCTGGGTAAAAAACATAATTTAGGTTTCTCTCATAATCTATTTTCTGCAAAGAAGAAGTCACAAGGGCTCACAAAATAAATTTGACAGGTCACAAGATGATAAACAAGATAAGAAAGAAGAAAAAGAACATATTTCTGCTATAGCTTATGCTTATAACTTCTTATCTTGTCTTTTCTTATTGTAAAATGCTGCATTGTTTTAAAAATGTTGGGAACCGCTGCTTATTATATCAAGCTAATTTCACTTTTTATAGTCCTATAGTATAGCAACATTAGTCTGTAGTCAATGGAGCATACCAGCGGTTTTACATGTTTTCTCCTATTAAATGCCCAGCACATATACTGTACTCTGTATTAGCCATCTCCCTTTCAAAGAATTGATGCTAAGTCGAAGGTATTAATGTTAAACACATCCTCAACAAATATCCTCCAATAATAAAACATGCTCAAACATTGTATGGCCAGATTTGGCTGTCTCTCTGTCTTTGACTCTCTCCAGTTCATTTTTTATACACTTGTAGTCTAATGAGACATATGTTTGCAGCAGAGAAAGGACTTCTGGGTAATGTAGTAGAGTTACCTTTTGCTACTGGTGTGGCGTGAAGGAGACGACGATGTTCAGCATTACAGTGGGTGGGAGGATCCGCACCTCGACTTCACTGTGTGTTTTCACAGACTGGTGGGGTCACTGACCTCTGAGCCAGTGAGGCGCAGTGTTCGGCAATGATGGAGAAAACACATGCAGGACCAACAGGAGGCAGGATTTACGTTCCCTGGCCCCAGACGGACAGACAGAGCACCATCACAAATCCTCAGCCCAACCCAATTCATTTAGAGTATTTGTAATAGTCAAAACAGTGGTTGTAGAGGTTAAGAAAGGTTTCAGGCTCATAAAAATCACATAGAAATGAATGCAGAACATGTTGTGGTAATTTACAGCACACCTGACGCCATGTGAACCACCTCATGAAGCAAAGCCCCGCCCCTCTGCTACTTCAGGGGTGATAAAAACGAACGGCAAAGAATTAATGGAGGTATCCTGAGCCTGGAGCTGAGGCAGCTGGTAAAGCTTTTACCGTGTCAGACTGAGCAACTGTTCCACCCCCACCAACACTTTAACACAGCTGACCTTTGACCTCTACCAGGGGATGAGCAGTGATGTCTCTCAGAGTGACCTCTGCTCTTATGTGGAAGCCTGTAGACACACATATGCACAAACTTCCTCAGTTGTGCCATATTTTTACTCTTTTACCATTCTAGCCAGGAGTGCTCCTTGCTTTCCCATCATGCCTTTCTCATCCCGTCAATGGAGGCGCTCTGTCCATCCCCTGGTCGTAACCGTGGCAGCACAGGGCTGAATGTTTCCAGATGTTGCACAAACAAAATATTTCAGAAAAAAAAATTACAAAGCAAAGGCTGTAGTGTTGCGCTGGCTAAAAGACGTCAGCTAATGAAGCACAGAATGCACTCAGGGAGGAAATGACCCAAAATCAGCATTTCTTTTACAATGCATTCATGAACTGTAAATATGTGTTTACACCCAGAGAAAGCTTCTTATACAAAGAGTATAAAGTGGGATCAAACACACTGATAACACAATGCAAAAAACGCACTTTTTGGTGGATCATATTTTATCACTGATCCGTTATGTTAACAAAACGTTGCTTGACTGTTATCGCCTCTGTGTGTGTGTATGTGTGTGTGTGTGTGTGTGTGTGTTTGAGAGCCTTATCTCCGAACCACTGTTTGTTTGTACAGGTACAGTAGGTGTGTAACCGCGGAGGTGGCAGTAGATAAATGTTGCTGTGCTCCGTGTTGTGTCTCTTGCTCTTCCTGGGCTGTGGGTTTGGCTTGCATCCAGGGAAGAAACGTTAGCTCACAGAGCTGCGGGGCGCTGGAGAGCTGAGGCTCTGCAGACTCTGACCATGGAGGAGCTATTTGATCTGAATGTAGGGAATGGTTTAGTACCGCCCACTCTCAATTCACCAGTCATGCTTTTTAAATGACGATACAACTACAGTACACTCCAGCCTCATATCTGTGTTATCGTGGCTGCTGTACATATGTCTCTCTTCTGCTTGGCACTCTGGATCTTGCTGTTGCTGTTTGGGTGGCCACAAACTTTCTAGACTTCCTGAGATGTTCCTCCACTCAATAGACGATAATATATAAGACTGTAATGTATACTGTCCAATGCAATGAGCAATGCACAGATCTATCAGGGAGATGATGTCGGTCTGTATACAGCATCACCACATTTTTAAGAAAACAATCCACCCAGCATGTCAAAATGTCACCTTTTCCTACTGTCTCAAGCTGTATGTCAAAAAGCTACTGGATACCCTATCTCTGGGTAAAGGGAAAATAAGTAGAACCCATACAGCTGCATCGCTTCAGGAGACTCTCGAGGAGCCACTATCATGTGCAAGATGAGGGTCATGTGACCAAATACAGTTAAAGCGAGTTATCGGGGCTACTAAACAGAAGACTACAAATGACTTTTTCAATCTTTAATGTGGCCTCGCATGTTGCTCCAGCGCCAAGTATCCTGCAGCTCACTTGACCTGAGATGTTTCCTGACAGCTCCACCCACCTAATTTGAATGCTAACATCTGATTATAATGCATAACCTAAAACATATCACGTGTCCAGGTGAATTCACCAGATTTAAAAACTGCAGTATACTGCGAAATACAGAGAGATTTACCTGGCAGTGATAGACTTAATCAGCCTTGTGTGAACTTGTTTTTAAGGCTTGAATGTGACAGACCTTTGTTTATATGAAGTCCCACACTTCAGCTTTAAGTCTTGTTTTGAGGGTTGAGATAGTGCCTCTGCAAACAATGTTGTGTTGTCACCTTCTGACAGCAGTGTGATATTAGAACACATACATGGTATATTAGTTTGTAATATTAGTTTATACTGTTGACTTTTGAGAAGGAGGATAAAATGATTGATGCTATTGTCACTTTTCAGATCGTACAGTCATGTGTCATGTGTCATAAGCTTTTAAACGCATGGATCTATCACTCAGATCAGCCTTGCTGGATCATAATTTTAATATCTCACTGGTGTCTTAAACAAGACACCCAAGTTCACACAGTCCCTTGTGTTGTTGTTGTTGCTTTGCTGTTTTTGTCTTTCATGTCTAGTTAGCCTAGTTTCATCAGCTTAACATCACCTCTCTAGTCAGCACACAGCAGGGTTGCCTGTTTAAACGCATACAAATGGCGCCTAAGCACACCATGAAGTGAAGGCGAACACACACACACACACACACACACACACACACACACACACACACACAGGTGTGACATGAGACTGGAGGCTGTGGATTTATTATTCAGGAAATGGAGGACTGCAGGAGGTTATGACACGTCATTAACACACACACACACACACACACACACACACACATCTAACTCTTTCTTTCTGTCACACACACATACACAGTGTTAATGCAGTTACAGTAATGCTGCAGAGCTATGGATCACATCCAGAGGGGGCGGAGCTCTTATGTTGCGTCCCCATCATAGAGGAACACAATATAGCTGGTCATGTCTGTAGCTGTGTAGCAGTGAGCTGTTGAGTCGCATGAATGACGTTACATGCTTTGTATTCTCTCTCACACAGGACAGCATTCAGGTGGTGGCCACTGTGCTTGCTGCCATGTGGAAGTTTAATGGCTCCCTGGAGAGCGATACAAGTGTGTGTGTGTGAGTGTGCAAGTAGTATACACATTTTTGCACTAATATTCATACACAGTGATAACTCAGTGGTGTCAGGCCTTCCAGTGTTCACTGAGGATAAACATTCCTCTGTCTGTGTAGAAATCACAGTAATAAATTGTTTGTTTTAACTTCAGAACTTGTCTCATAATCCACAAATTGAAACTTTTTCAGTATCAAAAGTAACCCAGCTGATTAATGTCTGTAGAGTGTAAACAGGAACTGCTAGTAGCCAAAGTAGCCTGACTAAATAAATAGGCTGTAGACTAAAAACACAGAGCTGTAAATAGTTTCAAGTTCTATATTTGTTAATTCAGTGAGGTGCATCCTTAGTAGCTTTTCATTTGTTTTTACCAGATCGTTATTCAGCTCACGATAAATCTCGGCTGATGTCTGCGCTGAGACTTGGGTGTATGCAAGACATGAAGAGCTGAAGTTAGGGACCGTCTGAAAAGTGTGTGCAGACAAGAGACTTTTATTTGGACCTCCTCCCATTTTTTTGCTCATCCTCCTTAAAAATGTAATGTGGTCCATTTAGCTATTATGGCCCCCCAATTTTGTTTTCATTTTGTATTATAGACTCCTCAGACCAGACAGTCATCTGACTCTCGACACAGCCTCCAGTTTTTAAAGAAAAAACTATTCCTATTATAACCTATTCCGTTTCTACTATTCATTAACAGTCACACAGTTTTTAATGCAATTCAGTTTAGACTGACTTTCGTGGGCAGCTACACTGAAACATCTGTATGATGCATAGAAATGGCAGCAGAAACAATCTAGACAAGTTCTAACAACTTCCTGTATAAGCCCCACCCACTTGTAGCATGAATATGAATGCAGACATTTTTGTGAAATAAACAGGCTTACACCTCTAAGAAAAGCAAAAGCAAAAAGTAAAATGCTAGTAAGCAAACCTTGTCAAACATGTCAAGAATGAACTTTCACACTCAAAAGTTCTGTGGGTTTGAACAACGCTTGGCTGTATAGCATGAGTTTGTGACCCAAAGATTATGATATATCAAAAGATTATGGATTAAATCTTTTTTCCTTCATCATAGAGACAGTGGCAAGCAGAGACGGGCAACTAAGCAAATGCTATCATGCTATAGCTGTAAAATAATGTACATGCAAGAATCAAAAGTATTTTTTGGAGGATTTCACAATAAAGTTCATCATCGGTGTAATGACAGATAACAGTGAGTGTGGACAAGTTGCCAGTGTGTGTGTGTGTGTGAGAGAGAGACAGAAGCAGAGGCTTAACGCTGTCTACCATCACTAGACTCAACCTTCTTTTTGAATGGAGAGATGTTGCATGTATAGTATTTCATGCCAATTAACACCACCTTATCATTACCATTATAACACTCTGCCAAGTTGTGTGTTTGTCCCGGGGGTGGAGTGTTTGTCTGGACGTGTGTTGGGCGTGTAGCCAGGTTTGTTTACATACAGGTATGTGAGTTTTTATCGTACAGAGAGTGATATACAGCAACATGTATGTTTACAGCTCTGACACTCTGGATTAACTTCAAATCTGTCTATACTTCATCATCTAGATGAGAAGCGGTCAGAACAGAAAACTGATATGACAACTGACATATTTATGTTTTGAAACAAGTTTGTGATCAGTGTGATACAATCATGTTATTTTCATGTAAAGTATCAACACTATGGAATGAATGATGAGATGTTGGGGGGACATATCTGTTAAAGCAATTTGACATCTAGGGAATTGGGAGATTGATGCCGTTCTCATGCCTCTACAGTAAATGGTGGGAAAAAGTTAACCTGGTTCTGTCCCAAAGTAACAAAATGTGCATAACAGCACATCTAAAGCTAAAAAATAACAAGTCATATCGCCTTGCTTTAATTCATATAAAAAGTGTACAGGGGGCCATGTGCTGGGCAGAGCCAAGCTTCTTCCATTTACACTCTTCATGTTGAGCTATGTTTCTCAAAATGTCAGACTATTCCTTTAATGTTTTACTTTAAAGATGAGATCCACAATCTGACAGTCTAATGAGAATCTAATCAAATCTCACTGTCTTGTTACCACACTTTAATCAAAATATTATAACTTTCACTCTGTAAGTCTACATCGTTCCCTTTCTTGAAGAGAGTAAAAAAGTAGTAAAAAAGTAAAATAGAATAGAAGAATAGCTTGAGTCAGTGCATTACTGGATATTTTCCTTCTGTTGATCATTTCTCTCTCTGCTGTCTGGCAGCAGCGCAGTGCTCATAGTTTCCATCCTCAGCCTGTCTGCTCTGTGTGTGTGTGTGTGTGTGTGTGTGTGTGTGTGTGTGTGTGTCAGGAGAGGGGGGATGGGTTTGATATTCTTTGCATGTTGGGAAACAGAGAAAGTAAGTGCAACAGAGAGACATAAAGTGTGTTAAACATTCCTCCCTCTCTCTCTTTCTGGCTGTACTGAGTCACTCCACAGTCTGCTTTTCCATTCGTTCACTTTCAGCTGGCCCCTTCCTCTCCTTCTTTTTAATCCAACCCATCCTCGATTCGAGACTTTCCTTCTTCATTTCATTCCCTCTTTCTCTCTTTCTCTGCGTATCTGCCCCTTTCTCTCCACACAAGGAATGACACATTACTGTCAGCATCACACTTCACAGCTGAGGCAACATGCCTGGCAAATGTAAAAACATCCTGAGCCTTTATTGCAAGTGTGTGATTGGCTGATGATGGGTGATGTCACACAAATGTTCCCTGGATGTTGTATTGTGACCGGAGGGTCTCCCTCTGCTGACGTAGAGCCTGTTGGGAAGACACTGCCCCATCTGTCTGTCTGTCTGTCTGTCTGTCTGTCTGTCTGTGTGTCTGCCCCGTCTGTCTGTCTGTCTGTCTGTGGTTTGCATCAAACTCTACATTCCACTGTGTGTGTTTCTCAAACATATACTGCTTCAGAGACAGAAAGGAGAGAGAGTGATTTCAGACCTCAAAGCAAAATTACTTTATTACAACTTACAGAGCTTTGATTGTGTCCACGTAGCATATTACAAGTGGGTGATGACAACTAAAGACAAAAGGTCTACCACCATGCTAGCAGCTCTGCGAGGTGGTTCTTTGAGCTCAGCATGCTAACATGCTCACAATGACAATGTTAACATGCTGATGTTTAGCAGGTATAATGTTAGTATGGTCTGAGATTGAGGAAATGTCATTAGTTTTCAGAGGTATTTGGTCATAAACCAAAGTATTGGACAAATTCATATTTTGACCTGATGAGGAAACTAGATGAAAACTTTATCTCTTTTCCACTATGGGACTCATTACCTGAGCTTAAGAACCCCATCTTTATTTTTAAACATTGTTTGGGAGGTGATTGTGGTGAATGCAGTTCAGTTGGGGGACAGACAACAAATGAAAAAAATGGCACTAAAATACAATTTCCTTAATGCTTATGTGTGATGACTTTTAAACGGCAGCATTGTTAATTCATATAAGAGCCTCAGACACAGTGGGAGGTGGACAGGATGGAGCAAAGGGAGAGAACATGAGACCAGCTCCAGAGCTGTTGCATCCCTTGAGACATGTTCACTGGCCCAAAAATGCACTTTCTCTCTGCTCCATACACAATTTGACACCATGTCCTGATCAGTGCCCAAATTTAGGTTCAGGAACTCGTCCCCACAGTGGGGAGAGCGTAGTGGAATCCAAAGCACAACCTACACTACCTACCTACACCTTAAGTTATGGGTCATTAAGTTCCTTGACCTGCTTATTGTGCCTGAGGAAAAAGCCAGGGGATCACCTCATAGCTCATTAGGATTTATCCTCTAGGAACCATGACAATACATACCAGATTATAGGGCAATCCATCCAGTAGTTATCAAGATATTTTAGTCTGGATTAAAGAGTTGACCCGACTGACAGGCTGGCATTGCCATTGCTCTGGATGCTGTAAAATGAGTATTTGTAGGCGTTGAAAATGTTTAAACTTGAGCATAACAGTTGTGCATATCCCAATGTTTTATGACTCAAAATCACAAACACAAAGAAATAAAAGAGAGGGAAAGGTGTCTGTAGGATAATGACAGAACGATTTGGATTTCCTAATGAATTCAGTCAGTGCACCAGTGGAACAACATCATGCCAAGCCCAGGTGCCAACCACATTACTGTGTAATTATGTTCAAACCAAATTAGTTATTTTTCTATACACAGCCACTTTGCAGCCTATGGATACAACAGACCACTAATTATAAATATACACCTGTCATCCTCAGTATAGCCTTAGGAGAATTAAAGAGGACAAAACCATGCAATTAAACAAAAGTGTGACAACAATGAATGAAAACACCGCGATGGGAGCAGCGAGCGTTTAGCTACATAAATCAAAATCCTAACACTTCTAACACATAGTGCACAGATGCAATTCTACTCCCCAGTAGCAAAGTAATGGGATGCTACCTATTGGAAGAGATTATAACAATTAAATAAAGAGTATAAAAAACAAAAAGAGTGCTGCACACCACAGTGGTCGTTGATCATCTCTGCAGGTGATTGAGGTTGCTGCGCTTGGAGTGACAGGCAAAAATTTGCTTCACAGTCAATCTGAATGCACTCCTAGTATAAGTCTCTCGTCTCATATATGCTTGTATGATTTTGGCCACTTTTAATTTTGCATTGTTGTTGTCTGTTTCAGTCATTTCTTGTGTTTACCAAAGGAGCATGTAGCATTTGCCACACACACATATACACAGTATATTTAGAGGAAAGACGGTGTCCTCGAGCCTGTCTGAGTTTACGTTGGCGAGCACATCAAAAACAGACAAAGCGTGTGTGTTAGTGTCTGTTTGTGGTTGTAGTTTTATTGACTCCACAGAGGGACTCAGTGCCTTGCTCAGGGGCACCTCACGTCCCCAACCACAGACACATTTGACTAAAGTACTTCAGGAGTATTATGAGTAAAAAGTAAGAGTGGTAGTATTTTCTGGGAAACTCGGTGCAGCTCTGAGTTCAGTTTGACCTCGTTGACAGAGAGAAAGAAGAGAGAGAGAGAGAGAGAGAGAGAGTGACATAGAGGAAGAGTTATAGAGCAGGGGGGAGGGAAGGAGAGTGAGTCATACATGTGGACGTGGCTTCCCTCTCTCTCTCTCCCCTTTTTGCTCCTGATCCCTGCGTCTCGTTCTTCGTCCGTCCCTCCTTTTGCTTCCCAAACCGGAGCGAGGCCTTCAATTATCTGTTTTTTTGGCAAAGAGAGACAGAGAAAAGGAGACTGTGGACTAAGAAGACCTTCATCTAAACGCTCCTTCTCTCTCTCTTTCTCTCTCTCTCTTTCTCTCTGTCTCTCTCTCTCTTTCTCTGTCTCTCTCTCTCTTACTCTCTCTCTTTCTTACTCCCTCTGTGTCTCTCTCTCTTAAGGAAATTCCTTTATAATGTTCTTTGAGATTAAACTGATTCTGACTCTCTCTCTCTCTCTCTCTCTCAGTTGTAATTCCAGTAGGTGGTTTTAATAACAGGTGGCAGTAGAGTGTAGTCAGTCTAGCCCACAGGCCTACACTTTACACACACACCCACTCAATTAACTTATTACATCCTTAAGGGCAATTTGAAGTCTTTCTGTGGTGCTTTTGATGTCTGTCACTCGTCTGTCTCACAGAACAGATATGCCTCCATTTCTGCAAATGTAACTCCAAGACATGCGTGTGACAAGACGCTCCCTCCTCAGTCTCATTTTTTTTGTCTCGTCTCCTCTACTGTCTGTATGTTGAACTTACTGACTACCTATCTATAAACATTGATCAAGCATGTGGCCTTTACTGTGTGTTTATTTTTAATATTGTCCTGATGTTAGTGAGGGCAGTACAAAGGTACAAAGACAAAGTGCTCAGGTTGGGATCAAATTAACTCTATTTCTGTTGGGGATCCTGAAAACAGCATGAAAAAAAAAAAACTGTCCTAATATTCGGAGAATTCTTTATAAATCTGATACTGAATAGTTTGACATCTTGGGAAATAGGCTTGTCTGCTTTCTTACTGAGAGTCAGATGAGAAGATCTCTGCGTCTGTACACCAGACAGCAAAAAGTTGGTTAGCTTAGCTTAGCACAAAGACTGGAAACGGGGAAAGAACCTGGGTTTGGCCAAACGCAACAAAATATTGTTTGCTTAATCTCTACAAAATACAACGCGCAAAAATGGCATATTGGTCTTTTACGATGGAATACATGCCGGACTATTTTTTGCTCAGGTGCAGCAACTGTAAAGTCACTTATACAGTTTGGTTTTTGCTCTGATCAAACAAACAAGATATAACATAAATTATTGAGTTTCAGAGGTGCTGGTAGACTGATTTTTAGATAGAATCAGGCTAGATATTCTGACATTTTCAACCTTTGTGCTGAATTAACTGGCTGCTGGCATTAGCTTTGTATTCAGCATGCAGACGTGAGAATAGCATCAATCTTTTCATCTAACGAATGGCAATTAGTCCAGGTTAGATCGGAACAATGTTAGATCAGAGTCTTTCCGTACATACCCTGATCCTCACTTTGTCTAGCTTCTCAGTGGTACAAGTAATTGAAAGGAATCAACTTCTCGTGAGGCTATTGTCATATTCGTGTAATTTTATGTGTTCATTGTTGAAGTTGATGTCACAATGTTGAATCTTTCTCTTCATGGTTTATTTTCTTAAAATGCAAACATCAGGACATTTAAGGAGAGGATCATTTGCATTGCATCCATTTAGGAGGACTTGGTAGAACCTAAACAGCCAATTAACAGATGGTCAGTTCCTGTCGGCACTGAAGACACACACACATACCCACACTCACACACCCAGGTGAAACCTGTGATTATTAGGTGGAAACCTCCCGTTCTTAGCATACACACACTTGCAGTAAATGATTATTAGTGGGAGGCCCCTTTATACACACACATACTCTGCATAAAACCCTGAACTCCTCTCCTCTCCCGTCTTTGCCAGTAGCGTAAACTTCAAACAGCCAATAGCTTCCGTTCATAAAGAGCCCATTACACACACACACAAACACCTACAGACACACACACGCATGTTTAACCATTGCTGAGGCTCTCGAAGGCAGTAATGAGAAAGCAGCAGGTAGGCTAACCTTTTCATCCTCTCTCTCTCTCTCTCTCTCTCTCTCTTTCACACACAGACACACACACACTCATGTGCACATGCTGTCTTGCTGTGTGTGATGACAGACAGCTGTGTATTCAGGTTTTACAACCTGAGAGGAAGTGCAAAGTCGACAGCAGAGCAACATCAAAGAGGCTGCTACTGTACAGTTAAGTACAGTTTAATTCAACACACTAACACACCTTTTAGTTTGGTTAAGTCTTACTGTGAAATACACTTCAGGTCCATCAATTTTACATTTAAACATTAAGGAATGCTGTGATGACAAATTCAGATTACGTCCAGCTCAGCACATTTGTTTCATTCTCTGCTGCGTTCTGCCCTCACATGAACTGTAAACTGGAGTATAGAAGATGTTCTTCCTTCATACACATTAGTCTCTGTCCTGACACACAGACACTCAGACAGCTAACATCTGGAGGTAGGACTGTCATGACTGTATTGTCTTTACTTGAGACAAGAAGCAGAATTCTACCCATCAGTCTAAAGTGACAAGAAACGATGATGGAATGCTAACATTTGCTAATCAGCACTGAATATAAAGGGCAGCTGAGACTGATGGGTCATAAATCAGAGTATTGGACAAATTCAAATTTTGATGTGAAGATGTGATGACAGTGCCCAAATGTGACGTCAGTCCATCCAACGGTTGTTGAGACATTTCAGTTAAAACCACAGACAGAAAAGTAAAGTGATCGCCAAAGTCAGTAGTCTCAATCCTCAGGGAACCATGAACGTCTGCACAAAGGTTCATGTAAATCCGTTCAGTAGTGATGAATTGACCAACCAACATTCCCATCTCTAGAGCCATGGCTAAATTTATAAATGAATCCATCGTCAGAAAGCTAATCAACAGAAATGTTGATATTCAATCAATCATTTGTTTATCGAGCAAACATCCCAAGTATTCCAGTTTTTTCAGGCTGACTACAGATCAAGAGGGAATCACATGTGTGTGTGTGTGTGCGTGCATGTGTGTGTGTGCGTGTGTGTGTGTGTGTGCGTGCGTGCGTATTTCTGCATGTATCTCTGTGAGAACCAATTTGAGTTTTAGACCTTTGGAGTGAGGACATTTTTGGAAAGTGAGGACATTTTGACCGGTCCTCATTTATGGACAGACCTTCAAGGGTTTAGGTTAGAATTGGGACTGGGGAATACATTATGTCAATGACAAGTATAGAAGCACAAATATATATACATATATGTGTGTGTGTGTGTGTGTGTGATTACAGTGCAGGCAGCTCCACCCTGCAGTCTGTCTCCCTGCTAACTGACCACAGTACATACATATACAAAAGACAGTTCCTAACAGAGGGACAATGAGACAATCACACAGTCAGACAGAAAGACTGACAATCAGACAGAAAGTCAGCAGTACAGCACAGAAGTACAGGGAGTAATGACTGCTTCTATTTCAGTCTGTTTGGTCCTCCAGCCAAGGACACACACGCCCTTTTCTTCCTCCATCTTCCTTTGAATCTCCTTCTTTTCTTCTTTTGTCTTCTCTAAATCTTGTTTCCTCTCTATCTTCCTGCTCATCCTTCTTACCTTTGTCTTCTCTTCACCATCTTCCTACTTGCTCCACCACCTCCCCTCCTTCTTCTCCTCTCCTCCTCATCACTGTCTCTACTTTCTTTTCACCCTCGTCTTCCATGTCAGCCCGTTCTCACTCCCAACACGTCAAATATGGCGGCCTGGTCAATAGCCCTATGGTTCAAACTGCATAGGACCATGCAGCTAGGTGCCCCTCTCGCTTAATGTGTATCTGCATCAATGAAATCAGGTAATGTAGTACAAAAAGCGATAAACACACAATGTTAACCATATGTTTATTATTGTACTCAGCAAGCTTTATTTTACAAGTGTTACAGAATGTTGCTAACAGGACGTTGCATATTTATTATTGCTACCTTGACCGTGGAGCCCTGCAGAGGGGCACATCGAGCTCTAAAGTTTGAAGTGTAGGGTGTTGACGCTGTTGGGAATGAGAACATGTCCTGCTCCACTTACGTTTTGACATCATCCTCTTCTTCCACATCAGTCTTTACGTTTTAACTCTTGAATAACATTGATGTTTTGATTAATACTTACATCCAACGATAAAGCTATATACAGTATATTTATGTATATAATGTGTATCTATGCTGGACATTGTTGGATTTAATGCAAAATAGTGCGCATTGCACTGGAGAAACCTTAGATGATCTCAAATATCTTCAGAAAATGGAAGTACATCTAATGGATTGTATTTATTCATTTATTTATTTGATTTACATGTTTGTGGAGATATGTATGTACAGTATATATAGGTCTGCATGTGTATATACATTTGCCTGTTTATGTGTTTTTGACTGGTTTCATATTCATTTTATCCCAAATTTCCTGAACTTATATCACTCAGTGCTTATTGGAAATGTATGTCCTTGTTTTGTCTTATTACTTGTCCATTCATGAGACTTTTTTTGCCCTGAAATTGCCTCCCAGGCTCTATACTCCACAACAAACTCTAGGAATTCTTGTTTCTTAGATGTAACACAGCTGACATAGTACTTAAAGTCACCATATAATGTTAAGGTTTTCGGCCTGCCAATCCCAGTGAGGGAGGCGAGATGTAAAAACATCTTTATTTAACAGAGGTTCAAACACAAATCGAAAAAAAGGAAATTACATTCCAATTGAGAATTAGTCTTCATGATGGTGATTAGGACATATGCATAGGCAGCACTATGTTCATATTCCCCCAACCCAAACCCTCCATTACCCACTACACACACCCACACGCACACTTATACCAATGTGGTTTTCTGTCAGTGCACTCCATTATTCTCAAAGCCTTGGATCCAAAGTACAGGGACAAAAATATATTTGTGAGGAATTGTAAACATTTGAAGGAGGGACCCGTCGGTACAGCTTCTTCTCAAGATGAGCCAATGACGACTCAAGGCCAAGCAGGAACTAATTTGAGAGTGTTAATTGTGTTGTTTGGGGAATTGCAGGGATTTTGAGGTACATTTAGTTCTTCAGTCATGCTACACTAGAATAGATCCGCTCTGAATGTAGCCTGTTATAGCAAATGTCATGTTGTAATATTACCCTTCACTTCCACCTCCCCTCCTGTCTATATGAAAGGTGGAGAGAAAGTGCACATGTAAGCGCATATGTTAAGTTACTCAACAGGTAATTTCATCCAGCCAATCAGATTGGTGGAGGACACTCTAGGACATTCCGGTAACACCTCTAATAAATGCCAAGCTGTTTCCTTCCTGTTCAAACATCTCCATCTGTAACTGTGATTTATTGAGAACAATTGAACGGTTCTTCCTCTCTGTTCCTCTTCATCCATTCCTCCTCTCTGCACCCTGCTGTCATCCCTCCATCCCACATTCTTCCACCCGCCTCCTCGTCTCTGGACGATCTGTTTTTTAACGACAAGGTCAGGAACTAAAGTGAGAAAGAGTCTCGCTCCCGGGTGTTTAGGACCCCCCCATCCCCCTCCCCTCCTCAACCCACCCCTCACCTGTCTTCGCTGAAAGATGAGCAGCAGAAACCAAACAGCTCTAACACCTGGACTGACAGCCGCCCATCAGTTAAGTTGGTTTGTAGATGCTAATTAGCAGATATACCCACATTCACACAGCTATGCAAACAGTATTCTATATTATGAAATGCAGATGAACGCTACCATTTTCACTAGTTAGTCGCTAACTTTGTCTGTCTACTGTGTGATGCTGGTGGTGTTATTTGTCAATGTTTGTTTAATGAAAATGGCTCGGTGCTGGAATGGGTTGTTGAGAGTGAACCAAAACAGTAAAGTTGCAGGTAATATAAAGCAAAACAACAAGCTGAAAGAAGCTAAAAAGCTGTGTAGAGCTGTCGCTGATAATTCTCCATGAGCTTGTCTCACATTCTCATTTGAATATCTGATAATATAAAAATATTTATTGGAGCAGCTTTTAAAAAAATTCAATTAGTTAGAACGTTTTTGAGGTTATCAAAGTCCAAATGAAGAGGCTTTTAAAAATATATCTGTTTTTTGTTTGTTGTTATCGTTTTTGATGCACAAACAGAAGCTTCACACCGCTACCTTGAGCTGGATATCTATATACGTGTCTCTGCAAACTGGAAGAGGTGAGGTTTGTCTCCCAGCAGCAGCTTCCATGGCCAGGTGACGGTATCTCCACAAGGATCAATAACATCACTGTCAAACTTTCCTCAGTATATAAACTTGCAGAGGATGCCAGAGGTGAAGTGGCCTCTTAAACTTAAGTCCTAATCAGTATTATTAGGACTAGTGACAATATTTCTGTTATTTATCTCTGCTCTTCATTTCCAAAAGCTCAGCATTTCTGGAATCTGAAGCGTGGCCCAGTTTAGTGATGGATGAGTGAGTATTTCTGGGGTTACATAATAAGCTTTTATCATGATTCATGGCTCACATTTATTCCACCTCTTATCTCTGCTTATACTGAACGTTTGCCTACTCGAGTACTGCTGTCCGCTCTGAACTTGAGTTAGTGTCAGCAGTGACATTGACAAAAGTATTGTGATCTTTATGTTATGACCTGATGTACCTGACGAGGGTCTGAGGACCATATTAATGAAGTGACTCTTCAGTTCTTTCACAGTTAAACCAGTGAGCCTGTCAGAAAGTTCTTCTAATGTGCAACAACTTATTAGCTGCATGGATGTAAAAGATCAATAATATCTTGAACTTGATGCTGGGATAACAAAGAAATCTCAAATAAATTCAATGACCTGCAGCACTGAAGATAAACAGCACAATCTTTGTTACACTCATTACGTTATGTTTTTTTTCTGGCCTCTTTACCCAACTCCTCTTCTTTGCTACATTGCATATAGATACATCAGTTATGAGTTGTTTCAATTCCTGGATGTTTTCATGGATTTAAAAACAATAAACCTGAAGAACCATTGCTGTTTTAGCTGTTAAGTGAACAACATTGAGACCAACAGGAGAAACTGTCTTGTGAGGAACCGAACACGAACCGTATTCAGCAGTGCTGTACTTTGGTACCCGGCCACAGCCACTTATCTGTCTGTCACCAGTGATGGTAATATTACAGAAACAGAAGTACCAGTAATGACAGCTACTGTTACTCAACTAATATGAGGCCTAAAGGGAAAACACTTTTAACCTCCAGCTCCTTAGAAAGCAGGGAGCGTGTCATTTGTCCATTTGCCAGGAATGGAGGGGGACTCTGTGTTAGCATGAGAAAATATTCAAAGCATCTCCAGAAAATGACTGTAATCCACACACATTCACGTAAGCATCAGGTTTGGGATGTTCGAGGATGGGAGTCAAAGGTCAGTGTTCAGTGTCACTGTGCAATAAGTCAGAGACAGGCCTTCATTTTATTGTGTTAATCACAGCTTTGAATTCATGTCCAAGCCCATTATGTGGCCTTTTCTATTTTCAGTGGCAGCCCATGTTGGACTGTGGCGATGATGTGGCATCGCAGCATTCATATATGAAAGAGAAAAATGGAAGATAACGACTTCCTAGTGCAGTATACAGCTCAGCTCGTCTGGGAGCTCCGTTGAATCTTTTTTTAAACTCTTTCCTCGTGTCAACTTCCTGGACTCTGAAGTTTAAAAGCTACAGTTAAGGGTTGACAGGTTTGTTTCAGAGTCAGCAGCATCCATAATTTTCATCTAATCAGACATTTTATGATCGCAACAAACACAAAGAAAAAAAATGCCTCCAAAATCTACAGGACACTACAATCATTGTGTCTTGACAGTCAAACACACACAGCTATCCAAATAGCACTCAGCTCCAGCTCCTCACAGCTGATACTGTACATGCTATAGATTAAACACTCCTGTGTGTGTGTGTGTGTGTGTGTTGACATCTAAGCGTCAAATGCATTAACAGGTAAAAGTGAAAACAACTTCACAGCTCGTTAACAGTTGTCTCTGTCTTTTTCTCAGCCTCTGTGTGTGTGTGTGTGTGTGTGTGTGATCATGTCGTCATGTCTGTTACATGGAAACTTGAGTGTTGAAGCACTCATAGATCAGTCATTCAGAAACTCTCATAGCTGGTCAGGGTTCACACACACACACACACACACACACACACACACTTATGTTATATGTCACCTTTTATCTCCATTTAGAAAAAAACGGAATAACAATTAATGATACAGTAAACCTATATGTGTGTGGAATTCAGACTAGCATTCTAATAATGAATAACTAGAGGCAATGTTAAGGAATATTCATCAGATGTCCTCATACAATAAGCATCAAACATTTTAAAGGTCCCTCAGTGCTGCCCTCTGATTTTTAACAACCTCATATTTTCAGTCTGTTATTCTTTAATAATATTCATCATAATATATTCGTAATACTTCGTAAATGACATGAATCTGTGTACTTCTGTAAAAAAAATCACTGTATGTCTGTGAAGAAAATGATTTTAAAATGTGCTGCCGCCTCAAGTTCCTCCTCAAAGTTTTTCCATGAAAAAGAATTCGACTCTTCTTATTTTCAAAGACATTCAGCCAACACTTTCCTCCCCTCCCCTCACTTTGTATAAGTGCATAACCTGTGGACAACTCCTTCATCATGAACTAATCGCTTCACTGCAGATAACCACAAAGCACTTTGGTTTTATTTTGTGGCACCTTTTTATTGCATTTGTTACATCATTTACAACTGACTGACATACAAGCTTAATGGAAATAGAAATAAAAGCACTTACCCTTCCACAACATCAAACCACCACCTTTGCACACCACATACTGTATAAAATTGTACATTATTCTCTACATGTCAATGAAATCAAGGTCTATAATTGACATATAATATATATTTACAAGTTATTTTACAAGTGCTACTTACCGTACAAATACAATCAACATTGTATCATTAAATATGCACAGCATGCAGGGATTTTCCTCTCCTCTGAAAAACCTTCATTTATATTTTAATAAATTACTGAGTTCTTATTCAACATCAGACATAGAAATATGTGATACTGTATCAGTCACTTAATCCCAAAAAACATCAGGACACTCTGAAAACATGTATGAATGAGCCAAGTTTTGATTAGAAAATGAGCAAAGTGACTGAAATGTCTCGGTGTGTGTGTGTTTTTTTAATGTCTTATTAACTGTTTGATTGTTTGCCATGAAATTTGCGAGACACATTCATGTCTCCTTCAGGGTGAATTGCAATAATTTTGGTGATCCCCTGACTTTTTCCATTGCACCATCACCAGGTCAAAATATCAGTTTGTCCAGTACTTTAGTTTATGACCAATACTTGCAAACTGAGGTCATTCCCAATAGCCTTAGCTGTACTTGTGATCATTACTGTATATGGTCACTTCAATTTTTTCTACAGTTGTATTGTGTGTGTAATTCTTCGATGTGTTCCCAAATAAACCTTTATTTCATTTTGCATTTTCACCCAGAAGTGTAATTGATATGTGATTCATATACAGTAGTAAATCATCTACATACAAAGAGATTCTTCAACACAAACTGTTGCATTACATCAAAAGCTCTAATTTTCTGTGCAGTGAAATAGCGAACAGTTATGCAAAATGTCTCTCTGAGTCAGTTAAATCAAGTCCTTACTCACTAAAGAATCACTTTCCATCGTTTACCTCCAGGGTAAATTTAGAAGCCACCTGTGAGCTGCTTTTATTGGCCCAGGGTTTAATCTTACTAAATCTCAATGGCCTGAAATTTAACTTGGTCTCTCAAGGTGATCTTGGATAATAATGTGGTCCATTATCAAACAGTTAGATTAATAGGATATTTTTTCCTTTCTTTCTTGATGCTTTTGTTACCAAAGTGTCTCTACCTCCTGCCTGTCCTTTAGGGATAATTAATATCATTTCAATCTCTTCTTTTCTTCCTCCTGTGAAGGAATCCCAAACATTTCGTGGTTTTTTTCCAACTCTGCTCCGTCGGGGCAACGTTGGAAATTACAGAGTTGAATTTTTTTGCTCCACTGATCGCTCAGACTTTATTGCTGTATGGCTTTGCAATTTGCTTTAATTAGATCATACTTATACGTATGTACTGTGTCCCTGCTGATCTGCGCGTGTGTAGTTTCGGCTGTGGAGTTAAACATGCTGTTTTCTCTGTAAGAACTGATGTGACCTTCTGACGTGCTAAAGATAAACTCCTTGAAATTTTGAACGAGCCATTTAAACTTACAACTAGTTACTGACAGCTTTGTGCATGCAATGCCTGCTATGAAGGACCTTTCAGGAATCAAAGCCTTTATGTACCTTTATAGAGCTTAAGAGAAAATGTAAATGATTCTGTACTCTTTAATTAAAGTCACATTATTTTTTTAGGCTGAAAAAAGGCCCAATCATCACCTTTATGAAAATAACACTGACTGCACAGAAGGAAAGAAATAACTTTGTGCTTTTTAATGTATGTATGTAAATACGTGTAAATAAACTGATACAAGAAACTCTACTCACTTTCTGACTGTTTTAACCTCCATGAGCACACAAGCACAGAAATTGGTGATTTCCAATTCAGTCAGAAAGCATGGGCACTCTCGATGCTGATATCAGGGTTTCATGTTGCATTCAGGAACACTGGACGATGTGGTGGTTGCTTAAATGCTTCTTTAATTCTCTAATTGTTTGCTTTTTGTTTGTTTGTTTTTTGTTTGTTTGTTTGTTTTGTTTATGGATGACTCAAGCTGTTTTGAGGCAGCTTGTCCACGAGCACTGTTTTAAAAAACTACTGTATCAAACGTGTACTACAAGAATATATGGTATATTTTAAGTCAGCATTTTGCACCTAAAATCATTTCTTTTACATGCCCGTAAAAGAAAAGACTAAAGTAATTATGATGTATAAAGGCAGACTGTTTACTCACAGCCGACCTTCTGTTGATCACACACACTTTGCTGAATGATCAAGAGCTGAAAAAGGCACACAAAATATTGTTGAATAATAGCTGAGTCTCTGTGGTGTGCTGCTGAAATGACACCGATATGTTTTTTTCATCAGAGACGCACTGGAACAAAAGCTAACAGTGTGTGTGCACAGGAGTGTGTATACGTGCGTTTGTGTGTGTTGGTTTGTGACGCTCTGAGGATCCGATCAGAGCTGGAGGTGGAACTGGGGAATGATGAGGTGGCGCTTTCCTCCCTTTCTTCGTCTTTTTCTGCCTCTCTTTCTTACTGAAAGACAGATTGCATTCCATCCTCTTCCCTGTAAAAGAGAAGGAACAGGCAGACACATGGATAATGTGAAGGTATCTGCAGTGTGTGTGTGTGAGAGAGGGAGACAGAGAAAGAGAGGGGAGGAGTGAATTAGAGGCTTCCTTGGCCAGCTTCAGACTGTGCAACGTGTCTGCTGCTGCTGGATCAGATGGCAGAAAGCTGCTGCTCTGCGTCTCCCTGCAGCTCTTCTGCTCCATAATGTCTGCTTTCTGCTTAATTACAGCTCACCTGCAGCCTGGCCGGCGCTGCACACAGCCTTCTGCGGGGGGGAAACCAGAGAATCGCACATATAAACCTTTATTTGGACTGGGGGGAAAAATGCAGCCGCTAAAAAAGGGCTTTTATTATTTAGAGCCAATAACAATCATAATGTCTGCAAACCCCACAATTGTGCAGGTATTTCAAAACAGAGGCAGTTTCAACCCACTGCAGCCACTCGCTCCTAAAAAATGCAAACATCTGGTTCACTCATAAGAAAAGGTGAAGCTTTTTTACAGTCAGCTGCTTCACTGAGCCAGGTATCCATCTATCTATCTATTTATCTATCTATCTATCTATGCAGGCACATGGAGAGAAAAGAACCTCAGTGCTATTATTTTAATACATCTCAATCAAATAAATTAAACAGGAGGATGATTCTAGTAGTGTTGGATTTCAATAGGAAGTGTTTTGAATCTTTTCGTACATCACTGTCCATTTTGAAAGTTTTCTTTAGCTTCTGCAGGTAAGCGGCAGTTTTGAGCAGTAAATTAACATGTTTCTTAAAATACAATACAATAACAGCATAAGCATGTGGTCAACTTGAAGGCCGAATAATCTGCTCCTGTGCATCATGATAGCTCAGTGAGTTGACAGACTTGGACTTGCCCAGTTAACAATGAATGATGCATTTCTGAGGCGAATGTATAAGCATTTGAGATGACAGCATCGACTGGTTACACTTTAAAAATGCTCATTATGATCAACAGAACAAACTCGCGACATTTTTTATTGAGACTATTTTATCCCCTGACAAGTGTTAAGTTTCTCTTATAACATTCATTTATTTGATACCTTGGTTTTCATCAGAATCTTGAAATCAACTACAATGACTCAAGAAAAAAAAATGCAATATTCGTGGTCCCCAGATAATGAGCCTTTGTATTTTGGACACTTTTGAGTTTTCTCTAGTGCCACCATCAGGTCAAGAAAAGAAAAAAAATCCTGGGTTTCCATCAACCCGCTCTGTGGATAGTCATGGTTCCCAGAGGATGAATCTTGATGTTTTCTGTGCTTCCCCTGCTTTATATACTGCCATCAGACCTAAATTTCTAATTGCACACAAAAAATGGAAAAATTCAATGAACTGCAATGACATTCACTGAGCATGCTCCCCAAGAGAACGAACACGTTCTAAGTTGGCCAAGATATCACTTTTGCACACAAAAAAATTATCCCGTAATCCAGCAAAGCCTTTTGTGGCTCCAGAGGGGGCTGTGTGAAGTCTGATAAAAGTGACTCAAGTGATGTCACTTGAGGGCGTCAGTATCAGTTGAGTCTGAAGACTATAAGTTTGAAAATTAAAAAATCTGGGGGTGTGGAGTTTGAAAGAAGTGAGTTTACCGGACCTCTGTAGCCGGCTCCTCATCTCTGCTGCTGGCTAGAGGCTCAAAGTTACATTAGTCAATACTATCATAACACACCTGAATCTCCCACATTGCATTGTGGGTAATGTAAGTGCCAGGTTTTGGCAAGGAACAAGAATGTGTGGAGAACTCCACTCATTGCTGTGATAATCAGCTGAACAATACCTGGTTCCAAAGCCAGAACTGCAAGCCCACCCTGGGTTACACCAGGTCACATGACCAGGTGATGCAGCTCACAACAGGAGAACACAATTACGACTAACAGTGCAGTTGTCTTACAGACGCTCGCTGTTGATGAGTCACTGATCAAGATCTGAGTTGTGTCTGAGGTACAGTCCTATGACACTTATAGGAAAAATCCCCTAACACACTGATTTTTATGAAGTTCTGGGAGTCGTTTAGTGATAAAGGGTTTTGGTAGATAGCCCATGGACTCTCAAATGCAAAGTATAGGGTCACTCTAGCATTTTAATATTGCACTTTAATAAAGTCGGATGACCCACAAAAGACAGATTTGTAAAAGAAAAAAGAAGCAGCAGAGGCTAAGATATCGTGACTACAGTTCCCATAATGCCACTTGATAGTATGTTTTCATTAGACCCTCCCTGCCTTGCAAATGTCCACCTCTTTCGAACTCTACGTACCACGTTTGTAATCCAGTTTGTACAGACAGAAAGTAAAGCGAACGTTAAACTAACGTTACGGTGGTGTTGAATTAAACACAGTTTACTTAAAGCAGCTGTAATCAATATTCCTAATGTGAAAGCAGCTGCTTGTAGTGATCACCCTACAGAAGTTATCACCTGAATCTGCAGCTCCCTTCAGCTTTACGGAGTTCCAGAGTGAGTTTCAGCTCGTTGTTCAGCTGTCCGGTCGCTCCAAGCACCAATACTGTAACAGCGTAAATAGACGCACATCAAAATCCAAGTGGCAGCTGACTTGACCAGGTTTTCACAAATGGCGGCTTACATGACTGGACTCTTTACATGCTAGCTAAGCTAACTTCTTTGAAAAGTTGGTTCTCCAAGATTGACAGTGTTGTGTTAAGAACAGAGTAATTTATCAATTCATGTTCATGATACTAATCAATCATGAACTACAGACAGCCAACAACAACTTCGTCCTGTGCTTGATCACGTGATAGATAGAAAATTAATATGTGGCAGTCAATGATGACATTTTGGTGGGCCGCCATAAATAAATCAATGTATGGGGTACGCTGTATTGTTTTGAAATTAACCAATACATCCTTTTTGTCCATATTGTCCAATTTTTCTATCTCAACGAGAAGAAATTTCACAAACTGAAACTGTACAAACAAGTTCTTATTAAAACTGTCTCTAGTTTTAGTTTTGGTGCAAGAGGATGTAACATGAAATAAACATGAAAGAAATTCATTTAAAGTCACGTGAACAATGCAAACAATGCCAACATTCTGACACCTAAAATAAAAAAAAACTAAATTGAAAAAAAACCTCAGAAAAATCTATAAGAAAAACTTACAGCAGCAATGAAAGTTCAAGAACCTGAACACAGCAAACTGGACTTAAACTGTGATGTTCTGGGACATTAGCTTGCGAACTTAACTTTAACTAGAACTGCTCTGAAAGGCTAAAACTGAAGGCACACTACCAGCAGCAGTCTACAATTCAACTGAAATCAAAGTGAGTCGGGAAGTAGACCAGAACCAGAAATAAAATTTGGATTAAACCCGTGGCTGCTGGAGGAGGAGATCCTCCTCCGACCCTCCGATGCTCTTCAGGATCAGGTTTCCTCCTGCTCAGCCCCCCTTTCCAAACTCCAGCCCTTCTGCTGCTGGAATTACAGAAGGAGGGACCTGCTGATTTTTCTTCTTCTTTTCTCTCTTTTCTTCTGTTTTTTTCATTTCTTTGAAGGAGGGGTCCATTCTTGTCTTCCCTAAACGTGAGCGGCAGCAGCTGGGTAATGAGGGTGCGTCCCCAATCGGTCCAGTCCTCAGCACCTCCCAGTTCTTCAGGCTCCCATATAAAAACCCTTGTGGAAAGTGAGTGTAGGCAGTAGGGAGTTTTCTGCTGGGGTCAGGAGGACAGTGAACAGACGAGCGGACCCTGCCCCAAACACCCGTGTATGAGTGGAGTGTAGCAGAAAAAGAAAACACCCCCGACTTTTTCCTCTCTTGCCTCAAAGAGTCTACATGTCTAGTGGCATCTAGACATGTTCAGCTTTGTGGATTTGCGGCTGGCGCTGCTGCTCAGCGCAGCAGTGCTCCTGGTCAGAGCGCAGGGCGAGGACGACCGTAAGTTTCATCACTGTTTACTGGAGCTTCTCAACCCTTTTTTCCCTTTTTTTTTCACTGGTTTTTGAAAGTGGATTTTCTCTACGTGGGTGGACGGCTGCTGAGATCTTAGACAGAGAAGAGAAGAAAGGAAAAAGTTTGAACTAGCAATAGGAAGTTTGATGCGTGCTGCTTCTTTGTCTCTACTTCCATAGATAGAAAGATAGATAGATAGATAGATGGAAACAGTACAGGGTGTGCGTAATGCATTGGGCATCTCAAGAAGGCCTCTCTCTCTCGCTCCATCTCCTTGTGTTTGTCTATGTCTCTCTACCCCCCCACCCCCATGCATGCAGAGCGAGTTGCTGCAGGTTTTCCTCCAGGCAAAGGTTTTTAACAGAGACTAGCAGAAATGCATGTTTAATCGCAGTTGAACCCTAAAAAAAGCTGAAGTATTTTCAGAAAAACAGCTTTTTCTCTGACAAGAAACCCTGATTCTCTCATGGCATTTTGTCAGTTTGACACCCTTTAACTGCACTGCCTGCACCCCACCTTCCCAAAGATCTATCAGCCTGAAGAGAAAGTCTACAGTTTTGGATGTAAGACTGAAGGAGAAAAAAAATGGCCTTAGTACGCAGCAGAGATTCCCCCTCGCTTCCAGCAGACAAGAGGCAGATAGAGAAAGCTTTTCACTGGCCTGATTGATGTGGCAGAGTAATTCACTGCCTGAAGCCAAGTGTTGAGTTGGCCAGGTGAGCGAGAGAGAGAGAGAGAGTCACATAGGGAGAAAAGAGACAGGGCGGTGAGCAGGCGTAGTCTTGTCTGCTGGAAGCATTTGACCTCAACAGCCTGTACAAGCTTCCACCTTATAACAGAGGTCACGAAAGCTCAGATGTATTTAGAAAAAGATCATAGAGCACAGACTCAGGTGATCAAAGGCCTCTGTTGGTGTTTAGACACCGACATTTTCCTTCTGTAAGAAGACAAAGAAAATCAGCTCAGCTCTGGAAACAAGAACCAAGGAGCTGAAATCCAATTTTTCCAGATGTTCCTCTTGTCTGGAAAGAACTCAGCTGTCTGCCTGCCTGTCTGTCGGTCTATCTGAAGCAGATGTGGTTTGACCCTCTGAACGGTCTCACAGCGCCACCCAGAGGCCTCTCTCAGACCTGCAGACACATCTGGCCGCCACGTCCCCCACGCCGCCTCCTTTTCTTCCCTCCTCCTCTTCTTCTCCTTCTTCTTTCCACTCTTTTTTTGTTTCCTCTAATTACAAACACATGTGGACTGTGTTTCCACCAGCTGCTGCCAAGCCGACAGTCTGCTGCTTTTCCCTCTGAGCTCAGCACTTTGGCACGCTGGGACATTTATAAACCTTAATGGGAGCCTCAAGTTTGGGTTTAGTTTTGCTGAGAAGTCCACAGCAGCAGCGGTGATGCAGCCCAGGTCGGAAAATGTGACTTTGAGTTAGAGCTGATGGGTTGCTGTTAAAGGGAAATGAAATCACTCTTAGTCTGAGTCTTTCCTTGCGTGACGATGCTGTGACCTGCGTCCAAACGCAGCACGTCGGTGACCTCTCACCTCAGCATGTCCTCTTTCAGGTCCAATTCTGAGGCCACCAGCACCTGTCCAAACCTCTCCCAACACTCACTTCTCAAGCTTGATGTTCTCATCTTACTGTATTCACCATTTTCCCTGATAGTTGTCATGATTTTTCTTGTATATATGCATTTTGCGTGTGTTGTATATCTTTTCTTTTTACCTGTTTTCTCAAGGCGAAGCACTTTAAAACTCTACTTTAATGCTAAGAGTTCTACACAAAACAAAAACATATAGCTATAAAATATAGATATATATAGAAAATAATTTAAAAAATTCTACATTATTACAAATTACATCCTAATACCATTTGTGGTTGATTTGGCTGATAATCAACTCGTAATAATAATAATCAAATTTGTTAAAACATTACTAAAATAAAAGCTGACCATCTATTTTTCAGGGTGTTTTAATGGTGATGAAGGCTTGTTAAGTTACATTTGTTATATATTTAGTTTTTTTTATAACATTCAGTTTGCATGATGCATGTCTGTGTTCAGGTATCTCACCTGTGTCTCTGTGTGTCGCCCCCCTCAGGCACGGGCGGAAGCTGCACCCTGGACGGCCAGGTGTTTGCGGACCGGGATGTGTGGAAGCCAGAGCCATGCCAGATCTGTGTGTGTGACAGCGGCACGGTGATGTGCGATGAGGTCATCTGCGAGGACACAACAGACTGCCCCAACCCTGTCATCCCCCACGATGAGTGCTGCCCTATCTGCCCCGACGACGGTATCACATCTCTATCTCAATCTTCATTTTGTCCAATTTTTTTTTTCATGTCACCATAATTCTTATTTTGTTTCCTCTTTTTTTAATTTCTGATTTCTCTTGTTTCTAGTCTTTCCCTTCCGTCTCACACACCCTCCCTCACTTCTTTCACATTTTCCTCCAACATGACTAAACACACTATTTGCCTTCATTAACCCCACAAATGCACCCATGCATGCACACACACTCATTCTCCTGCAGCATCAGACACACACACACACACACACACACATGTCCCTGCTGCTGTAAGAAAGTCTGCCTCTTCTGCTAAAGTCATGATCTCAGGACTCCTTGTGAGGATTTAATGCTCTTTATCTTGAACTTCATGTTTAAGAGGAAAGATTTTTGTCAGTTTGTGTGTATGTGTGTGCACGCATGTGATTTCTTTCATAATCATAAGTCTCTGTCTGTGTCTCCTCTCTCTGCAGGCATGCAGGAGCCTCAGGTTGAGGTAAATATTGATTCTTTCATTGATCGACCATTCAAATGATTGCTCTAAATTTTTTGTATCAATCCCTGTTATCTGATGCTCTGCATAGAATATATATTCATCATGATCGTCATCACTTAAACAATATAATTTAATGAAATAAAGACACTTAATCAGTTTGATCTAACTACTGATTGTAATATTGATTATTGATCATTAAGGGATGGATGATTAAGACAACTTTATAATCACTTTATCGATCAGATACATCATGTGAATCATATTCTGCTAAATATGAATTACAGTTTTGTCACATACTGAGACACTTTTTTGTCTTTACTCACAGGGACCCAAGGGAGAGCGTGGACCCAAGGGAGACAGGGTAGGTTCACTGTCTTACTCCTATCATTCACTTATCAATATTTCAATGTCTGGTCAGCTGTCATGTCAGCAGCCATGTGGTGCGTTCACTATCTGGCACTCAGAAGATTCTTGTGTGTTTATGATGGAGTTGAAAGCAGCAACTCTGACAAAAGCGTGATGCATTTAGGTGTGTTTTCATTCAAGCACATGTGAAAATAGGACTGAAATCCTTTAGCCCAGTGCAGCATTCAAAATCTTGCTTTCATCAACGTAAATAAGTGTTGGAAGTAAAACAGTGAAATGTGAAAACTAAGCGGTCAAGTCTGTACTATTGTGAACAGCAGCTGTTCCAGGTGACATCAGGTCTAACTACTTAGGGGCAATTTGTTGAAAATTTAATAACAGATTTTGCATTTAAACATTTTTTGCCTGTAAAGTAACTATAGCAATCAGATGTAATGAGGTAAAAGTACTGGAGAATCAAAATACAAGAGTAAATTGTCTATATTTTTCCTTTAAATTGTACTGAAGGGTACTACTTGTACTTTGTTACTTCTGAAGAATTAAGCCACTATCTCTTGTTTCTAGCAAGCAACAAATTAAATTAAAGCAGGAAATTTGCTTGAACAGGATTCTTCATTTACAGAGAGCAGTGCAATGATCAGCAACTGAAAACATGCTTGGGTCAGGTTGAAACACGCAGACTGAGGTTGAAGCTGATGACAGGAAGTGGAAAATTTAGTTGGTGGTGGGGAAGTTAGAAACTGTGAGGAAGAGATTTAAGTATTAAGACTTCATTTTTCACAAAGAAAAGTCCAATTTTATTGTCAACAAAAGGTATTATGTTCTCAAAAAGTTAAAAGGTGGCCTTTATGTGAGTTATGGAAAAACTCATTCAGCTATGTTTGGGATTGCTTTTACACTGGTGATGCCACTTATTTATTAGGGTTGGTTTTTTTTTACAGATCATATTGCTTTGATTATTTTATTGAAATTTTTGTGATAATGGGATTTGATTCAGCCAGCTGCATAGTCTTTGGTTAGCTGACAAGATGTATCTGAAAAGCCTTTGATCGTTTTATGTTGGCAGGTCAGCTTATATTCAGCTGAGTGGGGGAGGCTACTTATAGTCGTGTATAATGCATTCATGATATTAAGTAGAATTTATCACAACCATTTCTTTTGAGTTTGTGATAGTTGTGGTAGTTTCCTACAAAAGCTCAATGACTGTTCTTACCCAGTTCTTGTATCCTGATGTCACATGACCACTACTGGTCCATTCCTGGTTGGTCACAAGGTCAGCGTACCTCCTCCAGGTGTAATGCTGCTTTCATCACTGAGCCTGTCAAGACACACATGGGAAATTAAATATTATACACAAGGATCTTTTGTGATAATGTTACAGGAGTATACTCAGTCAAGCAATTGGGGTGGATGTTGTGTTTTCCTCTCTTCATCTATGGGTGTGTTAGCATTAGGGCCCTGCATTCAGGAGTCTTGAGCTTGACCACTTCTTTCTGTCTTCCTTCGCAGGGTCTTCCTGGTCCCCCTGGTAACGATGGTATCCCCGGCCAGCCAGGCCTGCCTGGACCTCCCGGCCCTCCTGGACCCCCCGGCCTCGGTGGAGTAAGTTGTTGATTTCATATTGTATTTCCATATTTGGTTCTAAGTCGAGTTTTAAGTCGACCAGGGCTGGAAACCAAAGTCACATGACACATGCATGCAACACATTCATTGGACAGACCTGTGGCATCGTATCAGCCAGCTAATGTCACTGACTGGAACTTCTCCTTCTGTGGTGGTCGGACAAGTTAAGAACACACAACAAAACAGCCATAATCAAGCATCAGATCCAAATCAGTTTTGTTCTTCTGGCCTTCCCAGCACTCATATTCCACTACCCATAATTCCTATTGTTTTGCCGTAGTTTGTTGGATTTCACTGTCGCACCAAATGAACAGCACCTCAGTGCTTCTTAGCGAGAGATTTCCAAATGTGTGCAAATGCTGCTTTGTTGTGAATTACATGAAAATGGATCAGTATAAACCAATAAGACCATGTTTAGTGTGAACACAGCTTCAAAGAGGAAAGGGAGGGCTAGAAAATCTAGTTTGCACTTAAAATTACTGACACCAACTTGGGGATTTGCTCTCAGTCTGGGGTCAGAAGGTCAAAAGTTCATTAGGGTAGATGCTCAGGGAGGGGAAGCAGAGATGTTCTGGATGCTGGTCTGATCCATTATTTGGTTAGTTTCTTCTAGAATCGACACATTTACAAAGCTAACAATGTATAGAATCCATCCTAATTTAGTATGCAAAATTATCATTCTCACTGACTAACATTCCCAGGCTAATTTTGCAATCTTATGTAGAATTTATCATTGACTCACATGCTAATTCATTAGGCTAAGCTAACATGACATCTCAATATCATCTCCATCTAATTTACCATGCTTTTGTAGAACCCATCATTGACTAGTATGCTACTTCATCACATATAGCTAATTGTATCACTGTCTAAGTTAGCATGCTGTGATTCAGTTTACCGTTGACTTATTTTCCTCATTTTCCCACATTCTGGTTTAGGACACTGAGCTTACGTTTCCTATCTAATTTTGCATCCTTATTAGAATTGTTCTTTGGCTAACATGTTAATTCACCGGGCTAAGCTAATATGATATACTGTCCCAGTCTAATTTAGCTTGTTTGTGTATAATTTACTGACTCACATGCTTATTTGCCAAAGTTTTAGAACGTAATTAGCTGTGATTCAATTTGCTATTGACTCCCCCAAGCAACATTTCTATATTGTAATTTAGCATGTTAATGTGAAATAGATCTAAATAGGTCTAAATTCTAACTTTTGCATATTCATATATTATCAGAATATTATTGGATATTAGATTGCATGTTCTCCATCCGCTGCAGTGTGTCACACAGTGGCTTCTGTGGTCAGATAACAGCAGTAGTGTCCAAAGAGCTCAATAAATCCTACATCACTGCCAGTGCAAGCAATGAGGTCAAAGGTCATGGGCTAATTCTGGCTGACAGAGAAGTGGAGGGAACCAAACTGTTTTTTTTACATAAAATGCTAAGATGTGGTAGAACAAAGACAAACAAACTATACTATGAGAATGGATTGCTTCTGTAGAAATTTTTAATTTCAAGATATGACTGAGATATGATTGGGGATGTTTTGGCTGGGATGCCGCAAAATCATTCATCATATTTTGTTGGACAGATTTTTTTTTAATGTATAAGCCCTTGATTGCCTATTTCGTCTAGAGCTGCAGAAATGGGTCTTGACAAATAACTGGCATATAATACAACATAGAAAAGGATGGAAAGTGTAAACATAATGAACAATTTCAGACTGTATGTTAATTGACAGATTGATCGGAATATTTATATCTCTGTTTGCTTTTTGTAGAACTTCTCCCCTCAGATGTCTGGTGGCTATGACGACAAATCTCCTGCCATGCCTGTGCCTGGACCCATGGTACGACACACACACGCACACACGCACACACACTATCACTTTGCTGTCAATCATTGGGATGTAGTGTCTGACCTGTCTCTGTTTGATTGACAGGGCCCAATGGGACCCCGTGGACCCCCTGGATCACCTGGTGCTAGCGTAAGTACAGCACTTCCTTCTTCCTTGACTCAAAATGTTTCAAAGTTGAAGTTGAGAGGAAAGAGGAGGAGTGAACAGTGATAGCATGTGTACCTCATCATGACATCACCATGACATCATTACCTTCTCCTCAGTGCAGAGTTGGCATGAAGCCAATACTCCCGATCCTTTCCTTCACTGCACTAGAGTTGATTTCCTAATGAAAACCACAAAGTCAGTGTGTCCGATACAAGTAGACATGAATGGGCTGAAAATATTTCAGCTTGAGCAAGAAATTCACACATATCCTGTAGCTTTATGAATCTGCTTCAAAAATATACAGCTACTAGAGGAAAAGAAGAAATAATACAAGCAAAAAAAAGAAACGCAGTTGCATGAATGAAGCAAGGCTTCACTTTCTGTCTGAACACACCTGCAGTCCCACCTGCAGAGGTTAGATAGGTGTGTGTGTGTTTCAGCTTCAGCCAAAACATCAGTGAAACAGTATTCTCACAGCATCGGGCTTGCATCATCCAACACACTTTTCACTAAAATTGTCAGCACCAGGAAGGACCATTCAAATGTTTAAGGTAATGGGTTAGCTTTGAGATTTAAGACCAGTAAAATCCAGGTAATCTCTTAAGGCCGCATCAAATCTAGACCGTGTGATCAACGCATTTGGCCAGAGCAAATCTGTGAATGTAGTTGAAGCTAGCCAGGTCTCACTCCGAATATGCACATTACATAACAAGTCTGTCAAGGGAATCCTGCCTTATAAAGAGAGAGATAGTGTTTGGGTGTTCTCATCACAAGTGCATTTAAAATCCTGCTACTGTTCCCAACCAAGTGAGCTGACAGCAGCCGTGAAACAACGATACCTCACTGGCTCACAGACAGATAGCTGTGTCTCATCTATACATGTGCATATAATAGCAATAGGGTGAATTTGCATCTAATAGAAAGTCTTGTCAACATATTTTTACAGTATTGTGGTATAAGTGTAGTAATGATGCAGTTTATGTGTGTCTCCCCCTACAGGGACCTCAGGGATTCACTGGCCCCCCTGGTGAGCCTGGTGAGGCTGGACCTTCTGTAAGTATTAGGAACATAGACACAAATACACACCTTTATTGCACCTTGCTAGTCTGTCGCCATTCTCACCTTTTGTGTGTCTTTCTCTACAGGGTGCCATGGGTCCCCGTGGCCCTGCTGGCCCCCCTGGAAAGAACGGAGAGGATGTGAGTCAACTGGATCAGCTCATATTCACCATCTATATCTTAGTTTAGATTAAAGAATGGCTTTATCCATCCGCTCATCCCCATCTCTCCGTCTGTCTTTCTCTTAGGGTGAGTCTGGCAAGCCTGGCCGTTCCGGTGAGCGCGGACCTTCTGGCCCACAGGTAAGTTGCCGAAGCAGTGTAATTCTCAGTGGTGTAAAGTAAGAGAGAAAAACTGAGCTGCGATAAAAAAATGGCATCTCCCATTTTTATCTTTCCCTCAGGGAGCTCGTGGTTTCCCAGGAACCCCTGGTCTGCCCGGCATCAAGGGACACAGAGTGAGTCAGAGCTTCCTTCTCCCAGTGCAGCAAATCAGCAAAATAACAACTTTTAACTGTGGAATTCATCCATATGTCTCTCTTTCTCTGTAGGGATTCAGTGGTCTGGATGGTGCTAAGGGAGACAGTGGCCCCGCTGGTCCCAAGGTGATTGTCTGTCTTTGTTGTCAGTGTAGAACAATATTAATTTTGAACACCCCAGTGGATGTTCAGTAATACTATATATATACTAATAGTAGCAGCACTAATGGTGGCAGTAGTAAGAGAAGTTTCACAGTTGTGCTAGTAGCAATGGTGATAGTAGTAGCAGTGCTTGAGTAGAAGTACTACTATAACTAGTATAACTAGTATTAATGTGGTAGTCCAGTGAGTAAAAATGCAGTTCCAGAAAGTTGGGATTTTGAAAAGAATAATAAAAAAGGAAGCTGCATAAGTTAAGATATCCTGACTTTCAGACCCTAAAACCGACTAAATTTGGCCCCTGTGTTTCCCATAATGCAATCAATAGCATTTTTTCAGTTTGTAATGCAGGCTTTCTGTTATGAATGTCTAGTCTTCGAGCCCAAGCCAAGATGGCTCGGATTCCATATGAATAGTAAACTGACTAAAATCAGGGGACCCACCCTTTAAGTATGTCTTGGTATTAGTATTAGTTGTGGACATAGTTACAATTAGTTGTTGCAACATAGTAGCCGCAATGATGGCTTGTTAAATTAATACTGACAAATGATGCTACAGTTTCCACCATACTCATCGCCTCACCTGCCTGTGTGTTAATGTATTTTTAGGGAGAGGCTGGAGCCCCTGGTGAGAATGGAACCCCTGGTGCTATGGTGAGTAAAACAAGCCCCTATCTTGGATGTTTAGTGCCATGCTGGATTTTCCCTCCCTTCCATTTGATTTAAAGAGTATAGCTGATTGACTCTTCTTTTTTTTTCTGTCTCAGGGACCTCGTGGTCTGCCTGGTGAGAGAGGCCGCACTGGTGCTAATGGAGCTGCTGTGAGTCCACACTCATACTCCCTCATTCACACACGCATACAGCTAAAGCAATCAGTGAATTGATGAACAGATCAACCAATCATGTTTGTCTATGTGCTGCAGGGAGCCCGTGGTAACGATGGTGCTGCTGGTGCCGCTGGACCTCCCGTAAGTCTTTCCTTCTTTAAGCTTAAATGAGGGTAAAATTCATTTCCTAAATTCCAATTTCTGTAAAGGTATAAATCCTTCCTGTGTTCTGTAACATGCACCAGCACAGGCCGGATGGATCTGCTACGTTTGTCTGAATCTCTTTGTCTTGTTTTGTTTCCTCTCAGGGTCCCACTGGCCCCGCTGGACCTCCTGGATTCCCTGGTGGCCCCGGAGCTAAGGTACTACTACGCCCAACATGACCCACGTCAACAACCTCCATTTTTAATGTCCTTCACTTCAGCATCTTCCTTAATCTCCCACGGCTGTCAGCATTGAAACTACACCACACGTGACATTTTGCTATGTCCCATTTTCTCTTCTCTTCCCCGAGAGAGACTGTAGTGGTCATTAGCAAGTTACTGGCCTTACTTTGTAGTGATTCAATGCATTTTTTTCAGCATATGTGTGGGTAGATGACCTTTAATTTGATCATTGGCCCCAAAGGGGTCACATGAGGTGGGGGTCATACAAGGTCACCCAAGTCTGAGTAAGGTTACGGGATGTAGTAGTGTATAAAAAAACAGAATTACCTACATCATAAATTAGCATTATTTTCTGAGTGTGCTGTTGATGGACACTTGCAAATTGCAAAAGCTGTGTATTATTTGAAGATTAGTATATAACAATACTGTACAATATCACTATGTAGTATGGAATACAGACACCGCTTTAATGGCTGACAATTGCTCTTTAAGACATCACCAAGCTGATTTTTAATATTTTTTAACTTAACACAGTGAACACCAAAAATACACGTCTTGAGTCTTCGATCATCTCTTGGTTTAGACATTATTATCTGACTGATCCTGTTCTTTGTTTTCCCTCTACTCAGGGTGATGGCGGAGCTCAGGGTGCTCGTGGACCTGAGGGCCCCGCTGGTGCCCGTGGTGAGCCTGGTAACCCTGGACCTGCTGGTGCTGCCGGACCCTCTGTAAGTACCAAAAATAACCTTTTTTTTTTTCTTTTTTAAGTGAAGACAAAATAATCATCAGAGAAAAATTCATCATTGTTTGCTCTTTTATGATGATGGCGTCTGCATTACTCAAAAGAGGCTTATGGCCTTTGGAGTATTGATCAAAATTTCTTCATTTCTTTCTCCTCTCAGGGAAACCCCGGAAATGATGGAGCCTCTGGACCTAAGGGAGCCCCTGTGAGTATTTCTCTCACCACATTTACCTTATATGTTAGGGTTGAGGGTTTGAATCCCCGCCTGGTTCAGAAACACTGACAAAGCAGCTGGAGCTGGTGTTTCATAGTTAACAATTGCTACAGCGACCCATCACTGGCAGTACAGCAGAATGTGACTGCATTGTGTGCTGCCCCCTGCAGGGTGCTGCTGGAGTTGCCGGAGCTCCCGGATTCCCCGGACCCCGTGGACCTTCCGGACCTCAGGGTGCTGCTGGTGCCCCCGGACCCAAGGGTAACACTGTGAGTAAAGCTCTCTCAGAACTAACAAAAGCAAAATATGGAGTGTTCTTAAATCTGTCCTGTATAATGAACATGATTACAAACAATACTTAGGTTCAAACATATGGAAGTAAAACCAGAACTACTGAATCAAAAATAAACATGATGTTTTACTTCAGTTTCCAACCTGTGTTTTGTTTGTTAGTCAGCTATTGACTTGGTGTTGTTGTTTTTAAAGTTTTTTGTTTCTTTTTTATTTATTTGTTGTTAAGATCTGTCCCAGTTATTGTTTTAGATGTCTGATATTAGTTGTTGCTGAATTGTTTTTTTTAATGTTTTCTTATGTGCTTGTTTCCCTCAGGGTGAGGTTGGTGCCCCAGGAGCCAAGGGAGAAGCTGGTGCCAAGGGAGAGAGTGTAAGTTGAAGTTCACCATGGTCAGCATGGAGCACAGCTCTGTATACACACACACGTATGTGTGATACACTCTCTTATGCTTTCTGTGTGTGTTCTTCAGGGTGCCCCTGGAGTTCAAGGACCCCCAGGACCTTCTGGTGAGGAGGGCAAGAGAGGAGCCAGAGGAGAGCCTGGTGCTGGAGGAGCCCGTGGAGCACCTGGAGAGCGAGTATGTATCTCACCCAATTTATGACAATATTATACTGTATACTGAGATATTTTTTTAAGAAGAAATATAATGAGGAGGAGTTGTTACCTGGTGGTATATTCCTTGCTCAAAGAAAATGGCTTACAGTCTCTATACAGAAATGTATCTATTTTTTCAAATATCTGCTAAAAAATTTAAAGCAGCTATGCCAGTTTTAATTAAGTCCATTTGAAATTATTATTTCTTTTGTGCAGCTACAGACTTAAAAGATATGATTTTAATTCAAAAAACTGTTTTGCTCATCAGTGCCGACCTAACAAGTACAATTAAATATTTGTCTCAGCTATGAATCCAAACACTAATGACGGAATGGTCAAAATACTACCAAACCATATAATACAAGTATACATAGTGTAGGCCACAAATGATGCAGACATCCTTCTGATTCTGCAGGATCATATAAGCAAACTGTATAGTGCCCCCTACAGGCCAGAAGAAGCAGAATTGTTAATGCATCAACAGAGCGTGATTTCAAGATATTTGGAAACACTATTACTGATATCTGACATGTCATGAAGTCTCCTGAGCCTGAATCTGGCTCATAATTCATCATGCTTCAGAGTGTTTATGGCAAGCTTATGGTATTTCATATATTATGAAGCCATTCAAAGAATCTGAAATTTGCAAACAGTTTACCAATACAGTAACGTTTGACTAAGGTAGAGTGGAATTTGAATTTCTGTCCACAATACACCGTAGAGAACACCAGAGCGCTGGCATGAACTGACTTCATGGTAAACAAGCAGACATGCTAGGATCATGGTAGTAAATCACAGAGCTAAGCAAGATGTGTTTGATTCTCTCTACAGGGTGCCCCTGGTGGTCGTGGTTTCCCTGGTTCTGATGGCCCTGCTGGACCCAAAGTGAGACACACATTTTTGATACACACATTTTTGATACGTCCTTCAGTTACAATCATTGAGATTCTTCAGATCAGTTTTGTTTGAACTAATCTTTGCCTTTCTATCTCATCTCTCTCTTTCTCCCCCATCATAGGGTGCCAATGGTGAGCGTGGTGCCCCCGGTGTTGTTGGACCTAAGGGAGCCACTGGTGAGCCTGGCCGCACTGGTGAGCCTGGTTTGCCTGGAGCTAAGGTGACATTCCCTACAAACTGTCTATCACATAATGGTCAGCAACATCATTTATTCACTGCACAGGCTCTCCTCTAACCTCTGGCCTCTACCTGTAGGGTATGACTGGCAGCCCTGGCAGCCCTGGACCTGATGGCAAGACAGGAGCTGCTGTAAGTTTATATTTAGTATACTAAATTTGATTTTAATCTAATCATTTTGTGCTTATTTAAGTTAATCCTTAATTAATCCTTCTTACCAGGGAGCCACTGGACAAGATGGCCGCCCTGGACCCCCTGGCGCTGTTGGAGCTAGAGGCCAGCCTGGAGTCATGGGATTCCCCGGACCCAAGGGAGCTGCTGTAAGTCTCAACTGCTACACAGTATCTTTTATCATATGTTAATAAATATTGTAATTAGTGGACTACTGAAGAGTAGGCTACTAAAAAAATGTCTCCAAATCTCTGATACTAGTGTTTTTCTTCTCCTTTCTGTAGGGTGAGGCTGGAAAGACTGGTGAGAGAGGAGTCATGGGACCCACTGGCCCTGCTGTAAGTTGTCTACACTAGGCTACTCTTTGAATCTACTGTACGCTACTGTTTTCCTGTAATGCACAAAAGCAAGACTCTACATATCTAAAAGCATGCCGTCTTTCTACTTAGGGTGCCCCTGGAAAGGATGGTGATGTTGGTGCTCCAGGTGCCCCTGGACCTGCTGTAAGTAAAACAGACACACACGCGCTTTCTTTAACACAAGGCCCAGTGGCAGTACCCCTCATAAGCCCGATTGTCTCTCACTACAAAACACTTAAACCTTTAAAAAACACAGGCAGCCAATAACAACAAGTCATACCACACAATGCCTTACTTCTGGTCATTTTCAGTTAGCTCTAACAGTCCTTCTTTTGCTCATCCTCAGGGTCCTGCTGGTGAGAGGGGAGAGCAGGGACCCGCTGGAGGTCCTGGATTCCAGGGTCTTCCAGGACCCCAGGGTGCCGTTGGTGAGACTGGCAAGCCTGGAGAGCAGGTACTGACTGAGATTTGTTGACTTAGATACATAATTAAATTGAAACTTTCAAGTAAATGAATTCATAAATTGCCTCTCTGTCTATCTAGGGTCTGCCCGGTGAGGCTGGAGCCCCAGGACCTGCTGGATCTAGAGTAAGTCATCATCATATTCACAGTTACTCAACAGTCTGCTCCCAGCACCATCCATTTATAGGATCATTGTAGAGAGTACTATTTGTAATAAGAAAATCTTTAACAACCAGGCTAAAAAGCTATTTCTAGTTCCAAATGTAGGTTACTCTGACACAGTGAACTGGCTTGACAAATCCAAAGCACTCCAAGTTTGACCTTGAAAAGAGTCGGCTCAGTTAGCATAAACTAACTGCTAGCTTGCTAACTAGCCAGCAGGTTCTTCTAGCAAATACACTGATGTTAATGCTAAATGCAGGCTAAAACTGCCTAATAGTAGGCTAATGTAAAGGGGATGTTGGTTGATGATATAGATAGCATGGATAAACTTTCATTGTCTAAACACAAAAACAAATGCCTGAGGACATTCAATATGGCCTCTCAATGAAAGGTCCTTCTTGTAAAAATGAAGCCTTCTTACCAGAAACTGTCAGTTTTAAAATTTCTGTTCGGAATAGTTTCTCTTACATAGACAAATAATGTAGTGTTTGGGGATGAATGTCTTTCGCAATCTTGCACTTCCATGTCAACTTCCTTAACACTCTGCCACCCCTTCCATTCAGGGTGACAGAGGATTCCCTGGTGAGCGTGGTGCACCTGGCCCTGTTGGACCTGCTGGTGCCCGTGGTTCCCCTGGCAGTGCTGGAAACGATGGTGCTAAGGTAAACCCCTTGAAGATGTGAAAGAATAAACTTGATGACCAGTGAAGTTCCCACTGATTTGCTGTGCAGCCATATGGCACACAGGTAAAGATCAGGTAGCACAGAATTTCTTCTTTCTCCTAATCATTTCTCCCCTCTTGTTTTTGTTGTCTTTCCCTTCTACCTTTTACTCAGGGAGATGCTGGAGCCCCCGGTGCTCCCGGAGCCCAGGGTGCTCCTGGACTGCAAGGAATGCCTGGTGAGCGCGGTTCCGCTGGTCTTCCAGGACTGAGGGGAGACAGAGTGAGTCACCGCAACAGTATTCCTGTCACTCCCAATATTCCGAGTACATAGGATGATGTGGCATCACTCACAGAAACCTTAAAGGATTATCAGAGATTTAATGCACTAATGCAACAAAAACATTTCACTATGATAAGCCCAACCAGTTTAAAGCTATCATGATCATCAACAGTAGCTTGTGTACCTTATCCCTCCCATCTCCATCCATTAACCCAGGGTGACCAAGGAGCCAAGGGTGCTGATGGAGCTGCTGGTAAGGATGGTCCCCGTGGTTTGACCGGACCTATTGGACTTCCTGGACCTGCTGGAGCCACCGGAGACAAGGGAGAGTCTGGTGCTGCTGGACCTGTTGGACCTGCTGGAGCTCGCGGAGCCCCTGTAAGTAATGCTCTATTTGTCTTTCAGGAGCAGAAGAAATTTTTTGTTTTTTAGCTGAATGACAATTGAATATTGATTGAAATCCTTGGCTCACTCTTCTTCCCCCCTCCTCTTCCTTAGGGTGAGCGTGGAGAGTCTGGACCACCTGGACCCGCTGGATTCGCCGGACCTCCTGTAAGCGACTTCTTCATGAATGCCCTGGCTTCTCTCACCAACTCTTTTTCTTTTTCTTGAAGCATCAATGCAGAATTTATTGGGAAATCATTGGTCTCTCTCTTTCTATTCATTGCCATTCCACTATAGGGTGCTGATGGACAGCCTGGTGCTAAGGGAGAGGCTGGAGATAATGGTGCTAAGGGAGATGCTGGTCCCCCTGGCCCTGCTGGACCCACTGGCACCCCTGGACCTCAGGTTTGTAGACTTATACATTTAGACCTCAACATAATATGAAAAGCTACAACAAATCCTGTAATTCAGAGTGAACATCAGAAGTCTCTATGACTACATTGCCTGCTATTGATTCTGTCATGCTGACTGACACTATGGTGTGTCCTTTCAGGGTCCCGTTGGAAACACTGGCGCTAAGGGAGCCCGTGGACCAGGTGGACCTCCTGTAAGTCACCACTTCTTCTACTCTGTCCTTCTCTTGTGCTGCTAAATTTACGTTATTGTCAACATGCCTTACTTCAGCTTATTTTCTAGACCAGGAGGATCACAAGCAGTAGCACAGAGATCAGAGATGACAGTGCCTCTTGCCATCCTGGCAGTGCTTGTAAATGCTGAACAGAAAGAGTAGAACACTCAGGAGTAGTCTAGAGATAATCCACGATAAAACATGTTTCCTTTCAGATGTTTACTTGTATTGGGAAAGTCCATTCTTGATGATCCATGTTTTTTATTGTTTACACCGACTTAATACAGCAATTTTTCCTGCCACAATCATCTAATGGACCTCTTTTTGTCTACCTAGGGTGCTACTGGTTTCCCTGGTGCTGCTGGCAGAGTTGGACCTCCCGGCCCCTCTGTAAGACTTTGTCTAATGTTATAAGACCTTCTTGATCCTGTGAAAGGACTCTGCTTCCAGGATAGTTTTCAGCAGTGTTGTACTTCCCCCCATAGGGCAACCCTGGACCTGCTGGACCCCCTGGACCCGGTGGCAAGGAGGGACCCAAAGGAAACCGTGGTGAGACTGGACCTGCTGGTCGCACTGGTGAGATGGGTGCTGCTGGACCCCCAGGAGTTCCTGGAGAGAAGGGTAGCCCTGGTGCCGATGGTTCTGCCGTAAGTTGTCTTTAACACACAACTCTCAGAACAAACTAATACTCATGGAAGGAGCAACTTCCATCTCAATTGGTTGCCAAAAAAGGACTCATTTGATGCTAATTACATTATCCTCTTTAAGTAGTAGCACTGAATTAAGTCGCCACAATTTCACTAACAACATGCAAACCTTGTTTGTTGGTTGCTGGTTGCTGTCACTTTCTGCTGCCCTATACCTTGATATCTAACCACTTTCTTTTTGTCCCTCTCTGTTGCCCCCTGCAGGGTAGCGCTGGTCTGCCTGGACCTCAGGGTATTGCTGGACAGCGTGGTATTGTTGGTCTGCCTGGACAGAGAGGAGAGAGAGGTTTCCCTGGCCTGCCCGGACCTTCTGTAAGTTCTTATTAGTACTCTACAAACTGTACTCTATAAAACTACAAACTACACAGTGGATCTGGTGGAACCAAAATACCCAAACCTCTTTAACAGGAAAATATGAATGTAGAAACCAAATCAAGAAATATTAAGTGTCATATTAAGAACCACTTCTGGAGGATCTGACGAAAACAAAACCACTCAGAACAATGTGAAATACAATTCAAATCTGGTTCAGTCCATGAATGCTGGCCTCCAGCAAGCCGAAAGCGATGTTTCTAAAGTTTATCCCCAAATAAATAACTTACATTCAGTAATAAACTTCAATCAATTCGGAAAGTAACTGAGGTTATTTTGACTGGACTGACTGTGGCTATGTCACCCACAGGGAGAGTCTGGAAAGCAGGGACCAAGTGGTCCCGGTGGTGAGCGTGGACCTCCCGGACCCATGGGACCCCCTGGACTGGCTGGAGCCCCTGGCGAGCCTGGACGTGAGGTATAAAGAAACAGTCTTACCTGTACACTAAAACTATGTGTTTGCCTTTTTTATGGTGGTGTAAGTATTATTCAACACTGTAGGTGTTTCCTAATCAGTTAACCTGGTTTTTGTTTTAGGGAACCCCTGGTAACGAGGGAGCAGCTGGTCGCGATGGAGCTGCTGGACCCAAGGTGAGTTCAAATGAAGCCATCACTAACTTTCCAGCACCAGAGAGTGAACTCATTCTCAGTCAAACATTTAACAGATAAGCAGGATTTGTTTTTTAAAATGTAGGCTATACCAACACAGTAAACTTTTTCTGTAGCTCTAGCCTCTAATACAGCATTAAGCTTAAAAGGGTCACCTAGGTTGACCTGAACCAAGCAAACCAGCCTGCAAGGTAATTTAGCAAACAATGACATGAAGTACAGTGGCTTCAGCTAGATACAGTGATGCTTAGCTGAGCATCTACTGTAGTTAGCGAGCTGATAAGTTGCCAATATCACACAAAATCTGGACAGAAAAATTATTATCAGCTTTTGTCAGCACTAATGCCCTCCAATTTGGCTGACAGAGAGCAGAGTTATATCACCTGCAGGTATTGCTATGTTATGTATGGCCTAGATACTGGCCAGTTTCACCAGATATGAAGTTTAGCTGGATCGAAATCAGTGGCCAAAGATCTGTGAGATCCTGGAGGACAGATATTTGTTTTTATGTGCCTTTTTCACCACAGCAGCCGTATAAATTCCTTGAACATAAGACTGGACAAGACCATGGTGATAGAATACAGTTATTAAATCTTGTGAAATGAAAAATTATATTGTGTTTGCATTTTAGGGAGACCGTGGAGAGAGCGGCCCTGCTGGAGCCCCTGGTGCCCCTGGACCCCCTGGTGCCCCTGGACCCGTCGGACCCGCTGGAAAGAACGGTGACCGTGGAGAGACTGTGAGTGGCAACATCATTTTTTATAATTTAGTCATTGTTGTCAGTATATGTTACTTAAAGCTAGCCATTGATACAAGATCTACTCTAAGTGACTCTACATTAAACACATTTTTTATATGTTTCAGGGACCTGCTGGCGCCGCTGGCTCTGCTGGCCCTGCTGGACCTCGTGGCCCTGCTGTAAGTAACAGCATCAGCACCAGTAATGGACCGCTACAGTAGATATAACAGCAAGCCAAGGAAGGCAAAAAAACACTCTTAACCCCCTTCTTCCATCTAACAGGGAGCTCCTGGACTTCGTGGAGACAAGGGAGAGACCGGAGAGGCTGGAGAGAGAGGCATGAAGGGACACAGAGGATTCACTGGCATGCAGGGACCTCCTGGACCTTCTGTATGTTACTTTACACTCACCCCTACAAATATGCAAACAATATGTGCAATATACAAACTTTATTTCTAAATCCTGTCCTGTATGTTCGTTAACCCACAGGGACCTTCTGGAGAGCAGGGACCTGCCGGTGCTGCTGGACCTGCTGGACCTAGAGTGAGTTAACATACCATGTAATCTTTAAGTCCTTGGAGCAAGAGATAGGTGTTTTGCATTTTAATATTTGCTGTTTTCCATGTCTCAGACTGTTTGGAGAGACTTTGACATTCAGGACTTTAAGGTTTCTCTGTATGCTGTTTGCAGGGCCCATCTGGATCTGCTGGATCTGCTGGTAAGGATGGTATGACTGGTCTGCCCGGACCTACTGGACCTCCTGGACCTCGTGGACGTTCTGGAGAGATGGGACCTGCTGTAAGTTGAAGTGCTAGTCTAACTATCTATCCATTCATCTGACCTCTGTCTCCTCATTTATTCATCATGTGGAGGTTATGATTTTCTAGGAACACAACAAGGTCCCTACCAGCAATGAAATAAGTTCTTCTCTTCCCTCTTCCCCTCTTGTCTCTCAGGGTCCTCCTGGACCTCCTGGACCTCCCGGAGCACCAGGTGCTCCTGGTGGTGGATTCGACCTTGGCTTCATTGCCCAGCCTCAGGAGAAGGCCCCAGATCCCTTCCGTATGTACCGTGCTGATGACGCTAACGTTCTCCGTGACCGCGACCTGGAGGTGGACGGCACCTTGAAGAGCCTGAGCCAGCAGATTGAGCAGATCCGCAGCCCCGATGGAACTCGCAAGAACCCCGCCAGAACCTGCCGCGACCTCAAGATGTGCCACCCTGACTGGAAGAGCGGTGAGTAAAGGTCTTTAGAGGAAGTGGATAATGGTAGATGGCAATATTTAGGACAGCATAAAGGCAGTTGCCAGATGAAGGATTGGAGAATCTGCTTGGAGGACAAATAGCAAATGTTGGAGTTCTGACTTTTTCTCTCTGAACTCCTTGTTCTATAGGCGAGTACTGGATTGACCCTGACCAGGGCTGCACTCAGGATGCCATCAAGGTCTACTGCAACATGGAGACTGGAGAGACCTGCGTATCCCCAACTCAGCGTGATGTTGCCAAGAAGAACTGGTATGTCAGCAAGAACATCAAGGAGAAGAAGCACGTCTGGTTCGGCGAGGCTATGAATGACGGCTTCCAGGTAAACACGCTAAACCAACCAAACAGAGCACTTCCTCACTTCTTGCTCCAACCGCCTCTTAGTTTCTTCAGCTTCCTTTCAATTTTCCTCTCCTCCTGTCTTCCTCCTCTTCACGATTTCATTCACTAAGTTCTCCTTCAGTTTCAGCATCCAAATCCATCTCTACTTAGGGCAACTTCCATTTGTGCCTCCTTCATCTTCTCATCTCAGTTCTATTTGTTCTCACTCCTCTCTTGTTTTCTCAACAATACCTTAAAGTCTTATGTTGCCACATCTTATACTTCCTCTCCCCTCACAGTTCACTCAGTAACGTCTCCCCTCTCTTCTTTCCTGCATAGTTCGAGTATGGCAGCGAGGGATCTCTGGCTGAGGATGTCAACATTCAGCTCACCTTCCTGCGTCTCATGTCCACTGAGGCATCCCAGAACATCACCTACCACTGCAAGAACAGCGTCGCCTACATGGACGCCACTGCCGGCAACCTCAAGAAGGCCCTGCTCCTCCAGGGCTCCAACGAGATCGAGATCAGAGCCGAGGGCAACAGCCGCTTCACCTACAGCGTCCTGGAGGATGGATGCACGGTGAGGAAACTTATGTTGATGCTCTCTTCACAATCCCACCATCAGATGAATAAGCTTTAAATGCTAAACCTGCAAAATTAGCAGGAAGTCAAGGGTCAGATGTCACAGTTTAGCAGGCATATACACTCCCTGGTGCTACAGTATTCACTCAGTGGTTTTGAGTCAGGTAGCAAAGATATAAAGAAGTACATCAGACATCAAACATTCCTGCTAGCTACTGTAGATAGTCTTGCAGTTGATGTGTTTTAAACATATATCAGGATAATTAGAGAAATTTGGAATTTTCCAGTGTTAACTATGCAGTGACCATTCTGAATGTTGATTCTAATCCTCCTTTCTTCTTCTATCCCTCCAGTCACACACCGGTACATGGGGCAAGACAGTCATCGACTACAAGACATCGAAAACATCTCGCCTGCCCATCATTGATATCGCTCCTATGGATGTTGGTGCTCCAGACCAAGAGTTCGGCCTTGAAGTTGGACCCGTCTGTTTCTTGTAAAAAGAGAAATCTGGACTTGAAATTGTTGTTGTGTGTGTGTGTGTGTTTTATTTTTTCAAGCAGTCATCTCTCTCTAAAACCCCCCCCCACCAAAGCGTTTCTCTAATGCCATTTTTCTGAAAAATCCAACCCCTCGCTCGTGATTCTACGAGTTTCCATTTGGCCGTTGTTCCGATGGTCCACTTTGCCTAAAACCTGCACTTCAACAAGATGGCGGCGATGTGGCGGAGTCTGCATCGTCGTGTTTGGGACCACTACTTTTTTGTTTCTGACTCTTGTTTTTTTTTTTGTTTTTTTTACCATCACCAACACCAAGGATCCTGTAGAGAAGACATTTTGTTTCACTGGCAACGAGAAAATAATATATGCTTCTGTAAAGTGTAAAAATTTGCTTCCCCTCTTCATCCAGCCAAACCAGGCCTCTCTGGAGTTTACAAAAACCAACAGAAACACACAGGTGACTTTTGTATTTTTTATACACCACCGCGGTGAGAGGAATGAAAGGACAGTCCCAACAGACAGAACCCAATTGCTTTGTACCACGTTTCAGGTGTTGATGAATAAACGGTGAAACTGACAGCCATGTTTGTCTTTGTTGTTTTGCCCCCCTCCTCCACCTGCCCCAGACAACACTGACATCCTCCTCATCCGCTGATGTTGTAGCTGTCATGATTTGTTTGTTATTGTGGTCGTTTGCTTGTTTGTTCCTTTCAATTTTACCTTTTTTTTTTTTAAAGAAAAGTCACATTAAAACCACCAGCAGAGAAACATGGGTTTAAACCTCTTTTTTGAAAGAAAAAAAAATCTTATGGCTACCTCAGAAAAGTAAGGAATTCCAGCTGTTAAAAAAGGGCCCAGTGTTTTTGAAGTGAAGCCTGCAGTTGTTGTGGCGGTCAGTGGGGTAGTCGAGGTTTACTGACACTTTAGCAGAAGCAGGAACAGCTAAAACTAAAAGGTGCTATTCTTTCTTTGAGGTCTCCTGGCCGTGCAGTATGGTTATACTGTTCTGTAGTGTTGAGGTCAGCCTTGCGTGGCAGGGCCCTCTTGGTGCTAAAATGAAACCACGGCTTTTATTCTTGGTGTCCAGAATGAGACAGACTTCTTCTTTTTCCAGTCTTGGTATTGCGGGCGGTCAAAGCTCTGTTTCTGAGCTCAAGTGAAAAGTGGATCCGCATCTCTTCTCTTCATCACATTTTTTGGTTTTATGTTTTGAACCTCCCCACCACCTTTCTGTCATCCAAATTCTTCTCTACCCCTTCATCCACACCTCTGTTGTAGTTTGTTTCTTGTTTTCTTGTGCGAAGGGTGAATTTTCTCAAAAAAATTGCAAACAGATTTTAAAAATGCACAGAAAGAGAGCCATCAGCAAAAGAGTTTGTGAGAGAAGGCAGACAGACACGCCCATGGGGGAAAAACACCACAAGGATCTGTACCTATTTTGTATATGTATAATAAATTGAGATGTTTTTAATTATTTTGAATGCTGAAATAAAGCATGTTAAGTGGTCTAACATTGAATCCTGCCTAATTCCCTGACTGACTCGCTAACTGCCCCCAGGACTTGAATTAAAGCAGCTTCATACCTATTTTGTACAGTGACTGATTGAGGAAATAAGATTAAAGAAAAATCAAGTGTTATTTTTTTTTTGTTTTTTTCTTGTGTCTTGTTAAGTCTATACCTCTTGGAAGGGCTGATCCTAATGGAGACAGAGAGTGTGAGTGTGTGGGAAGAGAAAAAGATGCCACTGAGGATGGTCTGTTGGACCATAACAGATTCTTATCTTTGGCTTAGGCGCTAAATCAGGTCTTAGTTCTGGCTTTGGTGGTGTGTTTGCTTAAAAGCTCAGAATGCATTGGGAAGGCAAGCAGCTCAATAAAAGTGGCTCCTTATGGGGAAATGTACTATATCTGGGTCAGAAAAGTGGAATAACTGAGGCCTACCTCTCAGTCGGAGGAGACTCCTTGTTGTCAGGAAATCCCAGAGAGCTGGTGATCTTTCGTCCGTGCCATTAAATCCAATTTGAACATAAAGATTTTGAACATCCATAATCCACCATGAAAAGACATATTTAGCTGTGATAATCCAGCAGTGACGATGCCGATAGTAGTCCAAAATAATCCAGTGTCCGCAGCGATTCAGACCATCTGCACAGCTCAGGCAGCAGGAATGAGGGGCTCTTTACTCAGCCTGTTGGCATCAGCTTGGCTTCACAAAGACACCGATTGTCCACCTTGAGGGAGGCAGCTACCCAGGAACAGCGGATAGGTTTGCACTCCCAGCGGGAATCTGGATTATTTCTGTAAGAATTTGGGTCTTTATTTGAGGCCTGAGCAGAGGAATGCTGACCTCTCCGGTTTCAGACACAGAGAAGGGTCTGTTTGCAGAGAGGAAACCCCTCTGCAGGCGAGTGGGACTCAGCAGTTGACTTTACACTCAGGGTAAACATCAGAGGCATGTTGATGAGGTGAGGCCAGGTAAAAGCAGACAGTGATGTACATGAAGAGGGACAGGAATTTTTAAAACATTTTAAAGGGTCAGTTCACCCAAATTACAAAAACGAAAACATATTTTATCGCTTACCTCCATTGTGTTTGGTTACTTTACTTTTGACTACTTTTGAATACTTATTTGTAGCCTACAGGTTTTGAGATTTATGGCATCACCCCAATAAAGGAGAAGAATGAAATATTGTGCTTCACAAGAATTGGAAAATGACCTTTAAAAATTTAACAGTAATCTGTTTTTCAGAATACAAAAATCTCTGTCTAACTCTTGATTATGACAGAACACGTGGTTTTCATACAGAATAGTACTGTAGTCACAGTGAAAACTGTCACATGTTCTCTGGACTATGAAAAGTAGGACATTGTGTCTGGACTAAACGCTTAATATTTTAATAAGAAAGTTTTTCATTGCTGTGAGCACCAGTCCACCGTGAGGGTGGCATTTTTGATTTTTGATAAAATATGTGGATAACATTGGATGGATTGTCGTGAAAATAGGTATAGACATTGATGTTCAGCTGAGGATGAATTGTAATAAATAAGGAGATCCCCTGGCATTTTTCTTTTAGCCAAATACATGCAAAATAGACATTCATCAGCCTGTGAAAGCCAGATGAGTGACGAAGTGGATGATAATTCTGCAAAGGCAAGGTGGTGATGGGGAGGTGGAGGGGCGCGCGAATCACTGGAATGAAAGAGCTAGAGGCAGAAAGATCGGATTTTAAAAGGAGATCACAAAGATGATAGGCTAGCGATGAGGGTGACACCATGTTATTGGATGAAAGAGATCAGCTGATGAGACAGCTGATTACCAATGACAGCCCCAAACACTGACAGCGGGAAATGTGTGAGAGCATGCGCAGGAGGAAAGAAGAGAAATAGCTTGTGATCAAGAAGCATTTTTGTCTTCCTGGCTGAACTTGCACTACAGCTTCATTTCAGCAGTGCCCAGGTGATCAACACCAGTCCACACCTTGTCTGTCCAGTTCCCGGTTCCCGGGCCAAGACCCCACACACTGAGCCACCAATTGTAGCTTCACAATTTAGTAGTAGTTTAGTAGTAGTTTCCCCAACACTGAGGACACCACAAATAAAATTCTATGTACTTCCACTGATTTGTAGTTGGAGCAGTAAAATCTGGTTAAATAAAACCAGAAGTCTCTGCATGGTTAGACACCACTGGGGGAAACAAGACTAAGAATCTACAGTCACGCTAGCAGCTGACGAAAAGTCAGGGTATCACCAAAGTTATTATAATTCATCCTCTGGGAATCCATGTCCTTACAAAAAAAAGTGCCAATCCATATAATAGATGTTAAGATAAGTGAAAACTTTGATCTGCTGGTGGCGCTAGATGGAAGGTCAGGCAATCAACAAAATCTTTGACTTCATTTTCAACCAAGAGACACTGACGTCCAAGGGACACTGAAGTCCACCAGCATGGCTGAAAAAATGATTTCCAATATCCAATAAAATATTATTTGAATATACATACATTCACAGATGATGCCAGAAAAAAGGAGCCAAATCTCTGTTTACTAAATATCTGTCTCCTCCTCTCTAAGTTCTATCCCACAGTGTGTGTTCAATGTGCCAGTGCAGCGACATTGACATGATCAGAAACCTTGACAGAATGACTGATTCTCTGACTCAACTGTGGGATTGCGGCGTGTCTTGGTACGTGATTCTGCCACAATCAGCTGCAGCCATTCATTAAGGTCATATGATACAATATTGCTGCAGTCAATGGGTGACTCTGAGCTTAAACTGACTGCATATGTTTTCTACAGTAGCCCAAACACTGAAAACCGATTCAGTAATTTTGAGGTGACTTTAGATGGCTCAAAGAAAGCTGAACTTCACCTTCTCTTCAGTTGCCTTCTCTTCAAAAAAACTTTCCCCCATGAACAGACTCTACATTCACTCACACCAGTGTGTAAGCAGAGGCTGCCACAGGAAATTGTCCCAGATATGCAGTAAACCCTGCCTCTTCCTGCTTTAACCAGCATACTGCTAAATCCACAACACATTTATACAATCTGATATGAAATAATGTCAATAAAGAACTACCATTTGTAATTAATAGCCATAATCAATAAGCAAGTGTTTAGCCCAGATTGTTAATATAATGTTGTGATGTTGGTTTTAGGTGTCGAGTTTAGGCTTCAGGAAACACAACTCTGCTTAGTTTGTACTCTCACTTGATTCTTTTGTTTTTCCCCACACAAGGATGATCATCAGAGAACTCATGTAGTTAGCTGCGCTGCCTCTCTGTACAGGCTGATTAAGATATTATGGTCTACTGTATCAAAGGCTGAGCTGAGGTCAAGGAGAATTAAAAGAGAATACTAGCCAGTGTCGGCAGCAAGCACTAAGTCACTGGTGACCTTGACCAGAGCAGTCTCAGTGCTATGTAGGGCGCGGAAGTCAGACTGAAATTTCTCAAAAATTTGATTGGTAATCATAAAAGAAATAAACTGTGAAGAGACAGTTTTTCCAAAATCTTTGATAAAAAAAAAAAGGCAGCTTGGAGATGGGTCTGAAATTGCTAAAAACAGAGGTGTCTGGTGAGGGCCTCTTTAAAAGAGGGCATGTTTAAAAGACGAGGGGAAGATTCCCCTGGACAGGGAGCAGTTTATGATGGCTAAAATGTCCGGACCAACCGTCTGAAGTACAGCTTTTAAAAACCACGTGGGAACGCAGTCTGAGGAGCAGGCGGATGATCTTGCAGGAGCAACAGTGTGTTCCAAGGTTGACAAAGATATCTCATCAAAGTGGTCTAGAGTAGAAGGAGGAGGAGGGTAGGAGTCACCATCTAGTTCTGAGTGATCAACATTGATGTTCTGTCGAATCTCCACTATTTTACTGTAGAAATAAGCAAGAAATTCTTCACAGCGCTCTGGTGTGGATTCATCAGGCTGGCTAGGTGGGGGACCGATCACAGAATTGATGGTCTTAAAGAGGACTCTAGGATTGTGCCCCCCTTTAGTGATCAGGTCAGAAAAGTATATTCCATGCTTTTTAAAACTCATTTTAGTACACATGTAGTCATAGCAAAGTGATTTGGTTTTGGCCACCTGTCAGGTCACACATTCACAGTGAAGTGTTTTCTCCGGCCAGACTGCAACACGTCTGTTTAACACTGACTACAAATCTGCCCTAAAATAAACACATTTACATTTCCTTCAATTTACTGGAAAATCATCAGGGTATGTAATGTGCACATTTTCTTAATTTGTGTTCAATCAATCCAAAGGGTTTCTCTGAAAAGTGACAGTTGTGTCATTGTGTCCATCTTTAAGATGTTAGCATTTTAATGTAGAGTGTGGATAAAACTAGTTTGTAGTTTGACACATAGCAGCTGAACAGAGTGTATACTGTGCAGCTCATGACCTCTGCTCTACACACATCTTTATCATTGGTGGTTTTGAATAAGACGTGGAATAAACTGTTTTTAAGCACCTGTTTGTCTGGGTGGTTGTTTTTAAAGCAATAGACAATTGTCATGTCGCAGTTCTTAATTGGACCCAGGAGTGAGACACAGACGAGGGGGGAATAGGTAAGACGGATTTATTAAACAAAAGAAACTCCAGGACTTGCACAAAAACCCAAAAAGGTGACCAAAAACAGGAAATGCAGTGGTGTGGAGTTGCTTCAGTGGTTGAAGGCTGGGCGGTGGGTGCTAAGGGAACACAGGGAAACACTGGAGGAACAAGAAACACTGGGGAGAAAGAGGCAACGACAGGGAGCGTGGAAAGGGGACATACAAAGGGGACGATCTGGCAGCTTGCAGGTGGAATCAGAGGTCTTTTAAAGCTGCCAGTCGTTAGTAGAAATAGGGGACAGCTGAGCTAAAGAGAGAGCCCCAGCACCTGAAGACCACACCTCCAGCCACTGAAGCAATGACTGAACAAAAAGACTAAACCAAAAAACAGTATAAGACTCAAAATACACTGAAAATAAACTAGAAAAACACCAAAATCAACTAAGACCTAAACCACGACAGACAATAAAACCAGTACTGTGTCAACACCATGATAATTCATGGAAAATGTTTAATTAACATTTTAACAATTAACAATTTTTTAATTAATGACATGGTAGGATGCTGAATGTAATAACATAAGATAATATAATAATAAAAATAAAAATATATATTCTATAATCTATAGTAATATAATAAAATCTATTAAGATCACTCTGGAATAGTATATTAAAAGGTCCCACCTTTGACCACCAATAGATACTTGGAGGCAGCTGTGTGTTGAGTCCATCAAAATGATCTCAGCTCTCATCTTCAGTCAACATCAGTAATGGTAACAGATAACGGACATCTGGGCAAAGGTACAACAATGTGGAACCAAGTGACAGTGGAGTATATTTCTGTATTTCATTTCACACAGTGATGTAGATATCTGTCAAGCACCAAAGCCACATATAGCTGTTGAAAGATTGGTTCACTGCCAGCCTACATCAAAATAAACATGATAATAGCCATTTGATTTTTGGAGAAGGCTGATGATTTGGATGTAGAGAGGTGGAGTTCAGCTGGGGCACGCACATGCTTAGCACCTCGTGCCCTCCTCCTTTTTTCTTCCTCAGACCTCAGACAGCTCAGCAGAGCTGTTTCCACATGACAGAATGAGCCATCATTGTCAGCTAATATCTGAAGCACAGCTTTATCAACAGTAGATTATCTCAGAGATAGATGTTTTGAGAAACAAGATTTTATGTCCTAATCTGCAGGGAAGAAGTCGCAATGATCTGCTATCTCTTTTTCTGTTGCCTTGCAGGTATTGTGTTCTGTTGAAAATGTTTAGCAAGGTTTTCACTCCCTCTGTTGTCCATCGTAATGTAAAGAATGTCTCTCTTTTTTTATTCAGGTGGCTGTCTGGGTATCGAGGTCCATCAGACTCCCCCTTCTCTCATCCAAAGCCCTGGTGACAAAGTACAGCTCTTCTGCACGCACCAATGAACTGACTACAGGGTGATGCTTTGGTACCAGCAGCCGTTTGGACAGACAGATATGAAACTCATCATATAGATATGATATGTGGACTATAAAACTGTCATAATGGAAAAACCATATGACCAGCAGTTCAATATCAGTGGAGATCTGAGTGGGAACGATGCAAAAAAAGAAGTCTCTCTCATGTTCCAGCTGGCTGGAGCTGGAGACAGTGCTGTGTACTACTGTGCAGCTTGCTATGCACGGTGAAGCAAAGTGTCTCTGCTGTTTACAAAAACTCCAGATTATCTCTTAGCACTGGTGGTTTTGTACATGACGTGAAACAGCAGGCACCTGCTTCTGTGGTTGTCATTTGGACTGATATCGTGTCACCATCAGCTAATGCTTTTGCGTTTCAGTATCACTGCTGATTTGAGTGGGTCTACAGCGAGAAAAGCTCCCTATGTTTTACTGACAGTGTTGGGGAAAATCCTTAAAAATCAATCTGTTACAAATTATTTATTACTTTTCCTAAAACTGTCATGAGATTCGTCATCCTTAGTTAGTCCTTACCTGTCGCTGGTATGTTGGTCAGACCAATGAGGTATCTTGTTCAAAAAATGATGATAACATGAAGATGAATTAGACATCTCGTATACATTCTTATGTGAGTGCTCTGATTAATAAATGTATTCTTTGATTCTGAAACAGTAGCCTTTGGGCACTCACCATTCAAGTTCTCCCTGTCAGCACTTTTATGCCAAAGAAAAATGCTGCAACAAACTGGTACAAAAAGTCTAACCATAAAAATCCAGTAGATATTAACACACCAACGTGAAACCATTAGATCATTTGATGAAGTTTCAAACCACTGGGTTTAAGTATTCAACATATTGTATACATTTAACTTACATAACTATGTCAATCTGAGAAATAAAAGCCATTATTAATAATAAAATAATAGTCATTATTGAGTTATGGGTAAATCCTAGAATGGTGTCATTACCACCACCTATCTCAGATTTGGGTCCTGATTCTCTATGACATTCTGAAAGGACCAGTGTGTAGGATTTGTAGGATTTCTGCATTGCTGTGCAGATGATACCCAATTATATCTGTCAATTAAGCCAGATGAAACCAGCCAATTGGGTAAACTTCAGGCATGCCTCAATGAAGTAAAAGCCTTTGCATTGAATGTGGATGTCTGCGCTATGACTCCAAAGTGTCCAGAAACAACTGTGTGAATATTAGTAGTGTACATGTCTTATTCAATACAATAGGTGGAGGTAGAACACATGGTATCAAGGTTTGCTCAGAGGCACGTGGTTATGAATTAGCACCTCCCCGATACAAAAATACATGCCCTTATTTACTCAGAGCAACAATCACACAGAAGTACATAATAATGACTTAATTCAAGCATGCATTTGCTAGTCTCTTCATCTGGTTTCTAGTAAGATCATAAAGTGGAACTGATTCTCCGATGTATTAAATATGAACCTTTTCTCTTAGTCTGTCCTGGACCAAAGTCTTCCTCAGATAGTGGAGGAAAACACCAAGGTCCAGGACGGTCGCTCTCTGATTCTCATTGGGTTTGGATACGGGACAGGTGCCCAAAGCTATGAGGACCAGTCTGAAGAGCAGTTTGAGCTGAGACAAGAGAGTGAATTAAAAGGAGCTCTGATCATTCGCAGAGCGACTCCGTCACACTCTGGTGTGTATAGTGATGTGGTTTAATGTCACTCCCTCACAGAAAAACCCATCAGTGTTCAATCTTCAGTTGTTACAACTGAGCATGTGCAGGTTGAAAAGTGCAGGAAGAGGCAGAGTCAGTCTCAATATATCTCACTCCAGCTGATGCAGTCGATGTCACTGCTAAGATGTCTCCAGCTGCGATCGGACTGCTTCTTCTCTTGCTTCCATGTAATGCACCTACAATCTAAAATGAATCACAGGAAAGAAGAATAGCATCATCATTATGGTCTACAATAATATTATGAATTGTTTCACCAAGTAGTGTATGTGTCAACCATTTTTTTTCTTTTTCCACAGATCCATCCAGGAGTGTGACGTTTCAGCAGTCTCAGCCCAAAATAGTCCATGTAGCAGACAGGGTGGAAATAAAATGCAGTCACGATGACAGCAATCTCTACGTGATGCTCTGGTACCAGCAAAGAAAACATGGACTGATGAGCTTGATAGGATACAGCTACGATGTCAATCCACCGAACTATGAGAAGGAGTTTATAGGTCAGATTGAGGTTGTGAGGGAGAGCACACAGAGAGGAGCTCTCATCATTCGCAGTGTGAATCTGTCAGACTCAGCTGTGTATTTCTGCGCTGCCAGTACACAGTGATGTGGTTTCACCTCACTGACTTACTAAAACCATGCTCCTGTTGTTTTCAGCTCAAGGTACAAGCTCAAAATGCAAAACAGGGACAATACAAACAGGGTTCAAAACGTGGTTCATTCTTTAAAATGAAATATCCAGTCAGTCAGCTGTGATACAGGTGATAAAGAAAAAAGTATGGGAACAGGAATGGTAACATTAATAATGAAGTAAAGTCAAAAGATAAAGGTAAAAGAAAAGGTAATAGAGTCAAGATAAAGATAAAGGCGAATAACAGTAAAGTTAAGGATCAAGATAAGTAGAAAAGTGAAAGTTCAGGAAACAGTAACAATAGAATAAAGATAAAGATAAAAGTAACATTAACTATAAAGGAAAAGTAATAGAGTGAAAATAAAGATGGCTATAAAGATGAAGAGATGGAAGAAGATGAAAGTAAAGGTATGGTAAGGACAGAGTAAAGATTAATGTAAAAGTAATGGTAACAGTGATGTAACTGTCAGGATAAAGATAAAGTCCAGTCACCCAGAGCTGTTGTTCAGTGTTATGTTGAAAGGTAAGAGTGATTTCCTAAAACATTCTTTGTGACAGCAGATCTGAATGAGTCTGTGGGGTGGGATGGATTGTCCATGATGGAGAGCACTTTGTTCCGTGACCTCCTGCTCCTCACTGACTCAGACACCTAAAGGTATTGACCAATGATAGCTGTGGCTTCATGACTGAGTTTATTGATCCTGCTGGCATCTCTGTCAGCATTACAACCTGCTTGTTGGTTTCTCAGTTTGCCAGCCAGACTGAAAACAGCTTCACCACTTTTGAAATTACTGCTCTCTGCAATACTTCTAGTTGGCCTGACCCCTCCCATAACTTGCTTTCCCCTCCCCAGAGGGAATCTCATCAACGCAGCCTCTCAGAGCCTCACATGTACAGCTTGCATTTTTTTGCTGTTCAAACAGATTAATCCAGAAATGAAAGCAGCAGTATGTGGCACCAAAACCTGTTTCAATCAGTACTGTTTGCACCTTCAGTTGCCATTGTTTGGATGTCCGCCACTTCAATCCACAGTATATACGAGGTCTTGCCGATATCCAGCTCAATGCTAGATGTTCTGATCCATCTCTCCCAGCCTATTTCCAACCGGCCTTCAAACTGCTCTTTAAAGGTATTCCTAAGGTTTACCTCTCCATCAGTGACAACAGACTTCCTATTACACTTTCCATGTGTATAAATGCTCTCAGTGTTGAGACAAGATGGTTGTTTTTTTTCCTGCCTATGTCAGCTCTCTTTTGGATTGTTTATTTTGTTATCATTTTATGGGTCTTTAAGTCTTTATTTGTCCAGCAATTTTACTACTCCTTCAAATTCATTTAATCCATTATTCTTTTCAGATCTATTTTTCACCTGATTTCTTTAGCCTATTCTTGAAACACTCCATGCAGGATGCCACTGCCATCATTCTAGCTCAAAGACCTTTTAAAAACTTGACAGCACATGGTAAACAACTGCATTTTTCTGGTGGTTGGTGTTTCACTTGCCTCACTGATTGTGTTGCTCATCATTCAGTTTAATTCCAGATCACAAAGTCTTATGCTCACTGCTTGTGTTAATGCCTATTTAATGGTGCATCATCGTTTAAATACCTGCAGAAATGTATCATTTTAATGTGCTCTGTTGTAAGTGTTTGTTCGTCTGTCTCTTGTCTCACAAGCCATAGCATTGGCTTCTCATGTCAGCATTGGGCACATCCCTAAGAAAAAAGAAAAAAAAAAATCAAGCCATAGCATTGGCTACAAAAATAATAATAATTCATTCCTATTTGCTCATTCCCATGTTTTCTGTCCTTCTAATTGTATCCCCCTTGTCGTGTTTTGTTTTTAGCAGATTATGTCATCTTCTTTGTTTAACATCATTCAGTAAGTTCATTTCCTTTGGGGGGAGACTCTTCAGCTGTGTTATTCTTTGAGGTTTGCTCGGACAGTAATTCTTCAATCAAGACATCTCCCCCGAGAGTCCAAAACGCCAAAGACTGTCAAGTTTCAACATCATGTCATTTGTTATAATAAATTATCTTTCTTCATTTACTTGTCTCTCCTGGTTGAACTGCTATTACACCTAAACCAAAGACTATGGTTATAGCTTTCATTTTGATGTAGTCTGCATGATTTAGAGGAGCAATAGGTCACACAGCCACTTATTCATAAAGGCAAAAAACTGCTTCAGCTTTAATTCACTGATATTTCTGCAGCACCACAAAGCTGATCAGTTAGATAAGTAGCCAGGTGCAACAGTTTACTCTTTACCTCACGCTCTTTCATTTTACTCTTCTTTTTGTTCTGTTCTCTAATTGTTTTTGCTACCTGAGTAAATGAAGGTGTTTTTTTTGTTTTTGTTTTTATTTGGGAGGAAAGAACAAATTTGAGGGTTGATCATACACTGACAGGGTACATCTGACATTACATCTTAAAAATTAAATGCTGAATATTTAAAGAACTCAGGCAAACGTGACAATGTAAATCATAGATATTGTCCTATTTTGCATCATCAAATCATTGGGATGTCCTAATACATACTTAATGTAGGCTTAAACCTGCACAAGAAGATTTCATGCAGTGCTTTTTTTTAAAGTCTAGTGACCCTTAAAGTTTGCAATGACACCTGACTACTAATGGACCATTATTAATGTCAGTTTTGGTCTCAGTGTGACACTTCGCAAAGCTTGTACAGTTTCAGGAGGATTGGTTCATAATGGCTTTGGTGATCCTCTGAATTTTCCTGTACAGTAGTGCCACCAGATGCTCACATTGTTTACTTATTCAGTGAAATAGTTTGATGTTTACATGATGGATTGGCACAAAATTTCAGACAAACATTCATAGTTTATCTCATCATCAGGTCAATAATGTGTTTCATCCAATATTTTCATGACCAAATACCTGCAACATTTAATGACATTTCCATTGACCTTAGCTGCACTTTGTGTTTACTGCTAATCATCAAACGCTACCATGCTTAATATTGTCATTGTGAGCATGTTAGCAATGCTGATGTTAGCATTTAGCTCCACTGTGCCTAAGTATAGTCGCACAGAGCTGCTGGCATGGCTGTAGACCCTCAGTCTGAGGCAGGTTCAGAGGTGATGTTGACCTGGTGGTGGCACCAGAGGAGAGGTGAAAATCATCTTCTTCATCATCTTCTGGGGGCAAAGATGACCACACTAAATTTCATGGTCATCTAGTAAATGTTCATCTTACAGAAAATTTTGCATTTTTATTTTTTTTTTAAACTGTAAACAATTTAGGTAATGCACAAGTTCTGTCTGATCTTTTGGAGAAGGTTATAACTGGGTGGGATAAAGAGGTGTGACCAGTAATGATGTCACTTCCTCTGTGCAGCCACAGTACATAGACACACAAACTGTTCTTCTTTTCTTAGCTGCTGCAGAAATAGTGGCAGTCGGGCAGCATGGAGCTCACCTCAGCCATCAGTCAGTCTCACCTGCACAGCTGCTCCCACAGACAGATAAACAAAGATGGAGGCTGAGATATGGAAAAGCTGGGTGGGGGAAAGAAAGACAAGACCAGCAAAGAGAAGACAGGTTTTTGTATAAAGCTTTTTCACTGTGGGAATGGGGGGACACGGTGATACAACTCCATAGAGCAGCTGTACAAAAACCTCCTCCATTAAGCAAGCTTAGTGTGGAGCGCAACAAGTCACCTGTGACACTTGGCACAGAGAGAAACACCGATATTCTGAAAACTGTTCTGCCATTAGATATAAAAATGAAATTTTACCGGGGGAACTTGTTTGGAATAAAATTAAGTAAAACAATAATCCGCAGCATTTGGTTTCATCCACTCTTCCAAAAAAAAAAAAAAAAAAACACAGCTAACTTGGGTGTCGTGAAGCCCATTTTCAATGCTGAAACTACAGTCATGTCATGGATTGTTAGTCTGTTTCCAAGTGCCAGCTGTGGGCACTTTTGTTACCTTTTGGTAGAAGATGCAGTCAGTGTGACACTGGAGCTGAGGCTTACTTTGGAAAAGGAACTAAACTCATTGTTCTGGGTAAGTCAGAGCTCTCACAATTTCAATTCAAAATGAAAAATGCTTATATTGTTGCTAATGATTGATTTTGAAGGAAAAACTATCAAACTGACATGATAAGATTTCGACTTGCACTGATCCTAGTCTGGGAGCCAAACCAAGGTGACCATTTTAACTGAATGTTTCAACTTGATATGGTAGTTTGGGATATTGGAAATGTCTTTAGAATCTCAGAATATAAAGTAAATTTGCTAATTGAGGGTTGAGTAACCTCTGGTTCTTCAAAGTGCACCACAACTGGAGTTTTCAGATACTTGGGCCTTTGCAGTTCTAGTCCAGCTTTTTGATATCAAGCGTGTGCACTGTGGCAATAATGAAGCCTATTTCGGCCCAGGCACCAAACTGACTGTTCTTGGTAAGTAAGACATCAGATTTGCTTTTTATGAGCTCACCTGTCAAGCCAAACATACTGTGTGATCTTCACAGTTCTATTAGCTGTTGTTGAGAGAAACTCATTTTCCTTCCAATGTAACAAACAGGCTTGAGTACAGCTATGTTTCTTTCAGGAATTAAAGGAAAGTGATGGAGTGATATAATGAAAGTATTAAAGACAAAATATATAAACTAAACCTTAGGCTAATCCGAACATTTTTCAAGTGCACTGTACTCCTTCGGTGGAGGAACCAGATTAACTGTTCTGGGTAAGAAATCAACATTAAGTTCATTCAAAATATGTCGTAAACAGGTTTTGTTCAGATTTGATCTTACATAAATGTACTCTTGACACAAGCTTTGCACAAGACACTTTGCAAGTGATGATGAACTGCTATCAAAATGACAAAATGCCTAAGAATCATGTAGGCTACTGTATGTTGATGTATAAAAGGTGATCTGTAGCAGAGAGTGACTTGATTTAACCACCACTTCAAAAGTTTCCTAATGTTAAAGTCTGACAAAGTTGGATAAATTGCAAAGAGGAGCGCAGAGAAAGAAGCAATAGGATGCGTTTTTGATACAGTCTAAGAGCTCTGTGTTCATTCATGGAGGCTCACTTTGGAGCTGGAACTAAACTGACCGTCTTAGGTAAGAAAATATGTAATAATATATAACCGATCATCTTTCACAGCTTTTTATACGTGTGACTAGGCAATACAGTGACTCTTTTAGGCTTTGGTTGTGTTTGATAGCAGCAAATGCAGCATTCTCCCAATAAAGAGTTAAAAAAAAAGTTATGGCACATATTAGTTTTGTTTCATTCCCAACTAGTCAGTGCTAACCTGTTCTCCAGCAAACTGCTGCAGCAATAAAAGAATTGGCTCTAAGCCCAGATTTTCCCTCTGAATGTGACTTGTTATCATCTCTGTGAACTACGGTGGGTTACTGTCAGAGGCTTACTTTGGGGCTGGAACCAAACTTACAGTCTTAGCTAAGATAAAAATTGAGAAATTATAAAAATTTATAGAATTTAACCCATAAGAAGCCATGGTGACACAGGTGTAACAAACACTTTGAATGCCCTAAACTCTTCCTTATACAGCTTTATGCTTGACCTTAAGTCCTACTGATACTAAAGGCACTTTAAAACCCATTAACAGTTCCAGTGCTTTAATATCATGTCCTGTATTACATTTAACCTGTTCTGACCATATTTCTTGAACAAATTAATATAAAACAATAAATAGAAACGTAATTAATACAAAATATATAAAATATAAAAATATATATACACAAAACATTATAAATTATAATGTGTATATATATATTTTAAACATCAGAAATGTGTTATCTATGTGCTCCACTTGGTCTGTGGTATATCCCCCATAATTTAAATTTTATGGGTTAAAAGTCTAAAAGGAATCATTCCAAGTTAGCTGGTTTAATATCTAGAAAGTATAATTTGAGGTTATTTCATCCTGCTCTCTAACATTGACCACAAAATGTTTGTCATGCAGGTTGAATTTAGAGATTCTTACAGACAGTTTTGTTTTTTGTGCAAAGAACAGTTAGTCCTGAGACTGTGAATTGCTTTACTGTAGTTGTGTGTCAACGTGACCAACTACAACCCTGCTTACTTCTTTAGTAAGACAGTCAAATAATGTTACACGCACTAATTAATCTCCGAAGTTACATTTTACAAGAGTTGTTTTTGTAACATTTGGGGTTATTGAAAGTCTGAATATCATTTGTCAGCTACCTGAAATTGAGCCATGTTGCTATGTAAATTTGTAGTTGACCACAAACAGTTTAAAATCCATTGATGTGAATCTGGAATTTGAAGGATATCCCTTAAAATATTTTCTTTTTATTTTCAGACAAATAAGGCAAACGCTAAATAAAGCAAACACAAGGCAACTTAAAGTATAGGGAAAAAATCTTATAAGGCAATGACATACTAATACATTGTGATGTAAACGTTCGAGACTTATGGAGTAAAGTCATGACGATGATGATATCCATGATCAGAGTTTTTTGTAGTTGTGAGTGTTGTGCTCCAGCATTTATCCTGCTTAATTTGGAGATGGAACCTAAAAAAAAAAGGAGGAAAAATCCCCCGATGTCTTCTTCAGTTTTTATGTATAAATTCTGCAGTTAAAATGTACAATTCCTCCAGGTATTTGAAAAGCAGCTTTATAGAAAAACACTCATTCAGTTTCTTGTCAAGAGTTTGATGATCTGTAAGGTAAATAATCCACTTACCAGCACCTCTAAAGCTCACAAATTCACATGTTATATTGTTCATTTTGTATTTCATTTGTACAAAAACGGAAGTGTTGTCTCTGTAAGTGGTTCCTGCTGAGAACCAGCCACATGGCTGTCACATAATCCCCAGTAAAATGGCAAGTTGTTGATTAGTGCACGACCACAGTCGCAACTACCCCAAACTTGTCTAATGATTTGTTTCCTTCTTCCCTGCAGAATCAAACCGTACCATAAGCCCACCAGAAGTGAACATTTTTAAACCTTTACGAAAGGTGTGTCAAAACCCCAAAGACAAGGAAAACAAGAAGACCTTGGTGTGTCTGGCCACTCGTTTCTACCCAGACCACGTGAGTGTGTCCTGGCAGATCGACAGGGAAAAGGTCACAGATGGTGTGGCGACCGACAACGCTGCCCTGAGGAAAGGGGACTATTACAGCATCACCAGCAGGCTGAGCGTCCCCGACAGAAAGTGGTTTACACCAGGCAAGAGATTCACCTGCATCGTTAGCTTCTTCAACGGGACTGGAACTGTGCACCGCCACAGCTGGGTCAACGGCACCAAAAGTATGGTCATATGCAACCCAGAACAACCTGATCATGTTTTTGATGCTGTGAATCTCCAGAAATCATGATTTCTCTGAAAAAAAAAATAATATCTACTTTCTTTTTTCTGTCAGGACCTGGAATGACCAGAGGTAAATACAGTTTTGTGTGAATCTAAGCAGCTCAAAACAACTGAATTACATCACTCACAAAAATGCTAAAATTTTTTGCAGTGAAATATTTGAGGATCACACACACTGCCAAGCTGTCCTACGCTGTTTTCATCGTCAAGAGCAGCATCTACGGAGCCTTTGTGGCGTTTCTGATGTGGAGGCTTCAGGTTTGTCCAACATGATCACACTATGTGCACACTTCATCGTTGTTCAGTCACTGCTGTGTCTCTGTGTCATGGAGGTATCGTACTTGAATCACAAAGCTCATGCAAGGGAACAGCAGTGAAAGTATAGGTGAGTTAAGGATATGAAGGAAGAAACATTAATATTCAACACAACAGTAAAATGTTCAGGGACAACACGCAGCTACAGCGAGACGTGACTAAACTTTTTCTTGATTGCATTTTGGTGCTGACAGCATCACTTTATTAACATTTAACTGAAATCACAATCTTTTCCTAACCTTACCAAAGGGCTTTTCTTTCCTAAACCCTCAACCTAACAAACTCAGGATGTCAACCCTTTGTACATCCCCCATTCACTGTGATCACCAACCTCTGACTTCATAAATACAAAATGAATGTAGTATGTGGTAACTTTCTTCACTCAAAAATGTTACTTGTGAACATAATTTAGGCAGCAATTAAGTTTCCAATCACAATGTAATTGGAAAGACATACATTTCATACAGTTAAGTCTGACTACTGCGTGAGGAAAAAAAATTGATAGATTGATCTTAAATGTGAAGATCCTCCTTTGCAAATTGGCTCATTCACAGCGTTCACGGTTTAATAAACACTGCTTTGTGCACAAGTCACGATAAGTAAGGGGCCACTGTATTACAGCAAGAACAACACCTGCATTTAATAGGTCTCTCTTTGTGTTTGCTGATGATCGGAGTGCTGTACTGGAGGTGCAACAGACATGCAGAATGAGGTTTATGTGATGGTGACTCCAGGACTTATGAGACCGACATGTCAAATTGCCATCACATTTAAGTAGTGGGGGGACTGGAGTAAAGTAGATGAAGATGTTGGAACTAATAATACTTTTTTTTTTTTTTTAACAAATCACTGAAGATATGTCCTCTGCTACACAGGCATCATCTGGAAAACTGACGACTGAGAGCTGAGCTGCACATGATTCTCCTGATGTCTCTAAATAAAAATGAAATAGAATGTTGAAGAGCTTTTGCTTTCAATTCAAATAATCATGTTCTGCCCAAATTAGAGCAACTTTCTACAGTATTAATAGCACTGTTATTGTCTTAGAATCACATGAATCATTTGATTTCCAGTGTTGAATGACGCTGTGTTTGTGTAAGTGCTTATGAACTGCTTTATGCTGAATTCTATTCTCAATAAAGGTTTTTAAGAAGAGCTAGACTATATGTTTATTTCTTTCAAAAGTGTGTATGAAGAGAAACAAATGCTGTCTGCCAAAAGTCAATCAGACTGTACTGAAAGCCAATACAGCATATTAATGTTCCTACCTGTCAAAAGCAATCACACAGTTGTTATTTGTTGTAGCCAGTTAACATGCACGTTATGTCAGTTTGCATACAATTATGAAAACAGGAATTCACTGCCCATATATCTCAGCCTACACAACCTGACAGACTCAGTGGAAATATTTTTAGCTGCTTGCTTATCACTATGTTTTCTGAGAATTCAACCTTTTCTTTCTCCCATATGTTCCTTTAGCTTAAAAGCTTTTTGTGAAGAAACAAATGTTCACATGTGAGTCGACCACAGCTCATAACAACAGGAAATCAGTGTTCTCATCTCCGCTCAGAAGAAGGTTGAGGCTGTTGGTGAGGAACTAACTGGGGCATGCAGGTCTGCAGAGGTGTTCAGAGCGACAGCAGAGAAGAGGATGTGGTCACAGAGCAAGCTCTCTGTGCTGAGAAACGACGGAGGTGCAGCCCTCCACGTCACCGCAACCTTTGCAAGTGCACCAACCCCCCCCCCTGCTCTGCACGAGTCTGCAACAAGCAGGTGCTCCTATGTCAACTGAAGATACAGTCTGACCCAACAGATGTTGAGCTGGATCTGCTGCAGCAGTCTGAACATAAAGAACGTTACAGCAGATAAAATGAACTTTGTTGCAATTCCGCACTTTAAAGCAGAATAAAGGCAACTGTCAATCATACTTCTTCCATAATGAGTTTCAAGACTTTTTTTTTTTTTTTCAGTGACAGTTGGCCCTTTTTTTGGTAAAAGTACATGTTCAGCAATCTCTAAAACTTAGAAGAAACCATTTTACATATTACATAAACATGAGTATTCAATAAACATGAGCAGTTTTAATATGAATAAACAAAAATACCATTAGCCAGTAGTCATAAAAAACAACAACAAAAATCATATAGTCTGCAGTTCCAGTTCAGTTTGGTCCCTTTAATGATTAAGTCTGTCTGTATTTTAATTAAATAAACATAGAAAATGTCCATAAAAACATACTGATATAATGACTTCAACAAATACAATTAGATTACAACATTAGATTTGTTATACTGATGTTCTGCTCAGTCAGCCCTCTAAAACGAAATTAAGCAAAAGTAAGAAAAAGGACACATGACAAGAGTCAATTACTATTACAGACTTGACCTAGAGAAGACTTGATCAGGTTTAGTCTAGTACAACAAATTTTCAACAAGATTTCAAGATGCTCAAAATGTGTTTACCAAATGAATGAAATCAATGAGAAGATCATTAAAGGGTTAAAGTCAAAATTTTTAATATTTATATTACTCGGTGAATATTTTGACCTACGAGGACACAATTATGAGACATTATGAGAGATGGGAAGTTATGTAATTATATTTAGAAAAATTAGATCATCTGTACAAACTTTCTGTTGTCTATTTCTATTACTATTCTGCTAACCTTGACCAATCCACGACAGTGACAAAGATGCTTGTTTTGAGGCTTGTGCTTCTTCCTGTTCTCAAGCACTGACATGCAGGTTGAGATACAAACACTTGTTCATCAGTGCTGTTTTTGGTGATGTTATGCTGTGTTCATTTAACTTGAGGCAGAAAATGGAAAGTGACCATTGCTCCATAACGAACCTCGGTATATTTGAGCTTCTGAAGTAGAAAGGTGTATTGCTCAGGCACTCAAGAAACCCCTTATTATTTATCTGTAGGATATTCATCCTCAGAGCATGTATTCAGCAGATAAACGTCACCCCACATCCCAACTCAGGAGCTGTGGACACTATCGCTCCATCCATGTGGTGTCTCCATCTGCTGGGCAGTCAGTGCTGTTACACCATTGACTTTTATAGTGGGCTCTAATGCACATTACACAAGAAAAATGTCAACGAAATACGAGTAGTTCAAAAAGGGGAAAAACAAATGAGATTTTATTTAGCCCAAGAATTAAATGAAAATCAAAATTTCATGTTGTGGAGTGGCTGTAGCTCAGGAGGTGGAGCAGTTGTCCACCAATCAGAAGGCCGGTGGTTCGATCCCTGGCCCCTTGCAGTCTATGTGTCGAAGTGTCTTTGGGCAAGATACTGAACCCCAAATTGCCACCGATGGCTTTTTCCATTGATTTGTGAATGTACATCACTTTGGATGAAAGCATCTGCTAAATGAAATTGTAGAATTGTAGAAATGACATAGACACAAATTCAACACCAATACAGTCACAGAAATATTCAATTAAAATAAGAAACCAAAAACATCAGGGCGCCTCTAAACCCAAATATTAAAGCTGTATTAATCAATATTTTTTAATATTATTAGCAAATCAAATTATGTTGCATAATGTAAAGGTGGCTGCAATCAACACTCTAAATGCAACTCTACAGAGCTTTTATGCCTTGTTGAATATGAATGCCAGTGAATATTAGACAACTAACTTTACAAGCTAGTCAGTGACTAGCTGGCATAGGAAATGAAATGGCAGCTACAGAGCTTGATATTTTTCTCAGGAGCTGGTGGAGACCGAAGCAGAGCTAATAGCAGACTGAATATTGCACATTCTTCAGTAAGCAAGAAAACAAACAAATTTGAAATGAATGTGAATGTTGCTTTGTGTCTGCCTGATTTGTAAATGAATCAAGACAGCTAAGAAGTGAAGTCTTGTTGCATTGATGCAGTTCTTTATACTCATTATATCAGCACCACAAACATTTGAGGTAGGCTGTAGGATATTGAAATGTCCAAAAAATTCAAGACTTGACTTGTGTTTTCAGATGAGGAATGATTCCAAAACATCAATTTTGGAATCATTGATGTTTTGGAATCAGATTAAAAGACAAGTAAATCTGATTGACAAGAGCTGTGACACTGTTGACAAAAAAAAAAAGTCCGTAAACTTTTCAAGTAAAGTCTCTCAAAGCCAAATCATTAAGAGTGTCATCATCCTGCATGGCAAATTTAGGGATGACTGGATGAATGGATTTAACTCAGAAACTATAAATCAAATACATTTTATTTGAATAAAAGTGTATACGTATACTGCATATAATAGAGGCATCTGTAAGTCTCCATGATTAATCCAAGAGGAGACAGCAGAGCAGCAGACTCATGACCACACCAGACAAAGCGGCACTCCGGCCTGAAGAGCTGGACGTTATGGATGGATGTCTGTTGTGGTCCAGGCTGGGCAGTGGACAGGAGCCATACTTCCCTCCCAGCGTGGACACACCCTCACTGGCCAGGAGGACGCCAGAGAAGGTGATGGTTTTGGAGATAGTGCTGGCCCAGGCACAGCTCCCCACAGTCTGCCTCACCCACACCTGGTCACCTCTCTTCAGTTCCACCATGAGGTAGCAGGTGTTCAGGGTTGTGTCAGTACCAGACACCTGGGGGACAAGAGTGGAGGATGGCATTTTCAGGCACATTGTTCAGTTCCATACTACAGTTACTAGAGATCATATTTCACTCATTTTGGCTTCTTTGCACTGGCTCCCTGTCAAATCGAGAATTGAATTTAAAATCCTTCTGCTAACTTATAAAGCTTTTAAGGGTCAAGCACCATCATATCTTCAAGAGCTCGTTGTACCCTATTTTGTTTGTTTGAGTTGGATTTGGGTTTCATTCTTGTTTCAAATCTCAAGGATTACAAATTTCAGTTCAGTTAATTACATACTTATCTGGTTTAGGTTTGTTTAGTTGATCTTGTTAGGTTTAACTAGAGTGATCAGGTGCTGACTACTCTTTGAGTCTTAGTCTTAGACTTATTATTGTCTACCAGTGCATAGCTTTTCTTGTTTAGTCAACTTGCTAGGATTCTTTTAAGTCAATCTCTAGTTTAGTCTTGTTTACCTGAGCATGACATAACATTCTCCGGTCTCCCTTGACCATGAAGTACCATATATTGTTGTGGTCTCCGCGGCAGAGCTGGGCAGCAAACACAAACTGGTAGATTCCAGCAACCGGTGCAGTAAATACACCTGTGTCATTGTCGTAGCCGAAGCCCTGGTTCACCAACACCTGGTTGAAGACGATTGGGTTGAACTCAATTTCTCTCAGTTGACCCTGGTAGGCAACGAAAAAAAGAACAGCGCCCCCTGGGACAGAGAATGATTTCTCAAACTAATGTCAAGAGACTGCATCTTTCTCACTTTTCCATCTGATTTTTGTCTAGTAACAAATAAAATGTTAATTTTACTATTTTTCTACAACCCTGATTACAAAAAAGTTGGGCTGCTGTGCAAAACATAGATGAAACAATATGATCATTTGCTAATGCTTTCTGACATACAGTTAATTAAAAGCAGCACAAAGACAATATATTTAATGTTTGACCTCATCAGCTTCATCAATTTCTGTAAATATCTGCTTATTCTGAATTTGATGGCAGCAACATGTTTCAAACAAGTTGGGACAGGAGCAACAAAAGACTGTGAAAGTTGTGGACTGATCCAAAAACACCTGTTTGGATCATTCCACAGGTAAACAGGTTGATTGGTAACAGGTGATAGTATCATGATTGGGTATGAAAGGTTCATCCTGGAAAGACTCAGTCGTTCACAAGCGAGGATGGAGGTTCAACACTTTGTCAAACACATGATTGTAGAAAGGAGATTACTACATGGGCTCAGGAACACTTTGGAACTTTGGAACCACTGGAACTTGAAAACATTTAGATATGGCCTTATAGCCCTTTCCTGATTTGTGAGCAGCCACAATGTGCAGGTCCTCAATGAGGACCTGTTGAGTTGATTAAAACAGCTGTTCCCAATGAATCAGGGTAGTTAGAATGCTTTAGAACAGCTTGGACTATTTGGAATGGTATAGAACTTTGGATTTTCCCATAGACTGTGACAGTTTGCACAGGGTATGAATAATTTTGGACATGCCACTTTTTGTTCAAATGTAAATAAAAGCTGAGAAAAATTTTTTCCACAATGATGCCTCTTGTACATCATCTTATCATTTTCTGGGAGATGCCTGTGTCATTTCCAATCAAGAAAAAACTTGCTGGTTGAATAAAAGTAACTTTAAGTCAAAATTTGCCAGGGGTATGAATAATTTCAGGCTTGACTGTACATACACTTTCATACACACTCTACCTACCCTCTTTTCTGGCTGCTGTCTTACGGGGTATCTGTGGAGACAATCACGACAGAGTTGATTATGTTGAGTCAGTGTAAGCAGCTGAGTTTAAATTTAAATGTCAGGGCTCAGTTCACTCACCACTTCCACTGGTCCTGCTACAACCCAACTGCTTACATACAACACCATCACAATAAAATGAACAGAGCATGTCTGTAGCAAAAAGAAACCAAATATTGTAACCAAAAAACATCCAGCAAATTAAGGTCAAAATGCAACAGTCAGACAGACAGGTACCTTTGTGGAGCTCATCTCCCTGCTTATAGCTGTGTAGCTGACAGTCTCTGCCAGGCCTCTCATAACGTGTCTGTATCTCCAGCAGGCAAAGTCCACCTGGTGCTGCTTTGTTACAAATTCAAAATCTGTTTGACTGACTCATGCCCACCATACACACACATACATACACACCGAACACCTGTTTTTTTTACTATTTAACTGCTCTATCACCTTTGCTGTGGTGTAGGACTGTAGGAAGAATAAAGGCATATCTTATCTTAACAAATAATATTCCTCGGAAAAACTGAACATTAGCTTCAGTCTTTGTACTGTGTCTTTCCAAAGTGCATTAAAGAAGGAACCAAGGGCTTCACAAGAGCTAGCGACATTTATCACAATACAGTTTTTACACCGTCCTCCCAAGAAGAACAACAGCATCAGTCATTTCAGCAAGCGCCCCAAAATGACGTGTCCATGTTTAAGTGACAAAGTCCTCTAGTGGACAATGTAGTTATGACAGGAGCAAATGAGGAAGTCTGGTTACGTTTTAATAGAGTGATGGCAGTGTCGGATGGAGATCGGGAACATGAGAGCATAATCACGGTGGCTCCATAACCTCGACAAAGTGTTATTATAAACATGCTGATGATGTACCTTAACAAAGTAGTCATTTTAACCTTAAATTATGTTTCACTAACCCTAACTAAGTTCTTCTTTTAACCCAAACTATGATCGTAAATTAAAGTCACGTTTGTGTCTAAACCTAGCCAAAACTTAACTGTAGTGTTTTCACATCATAAAACCAATTTTTTTCAGCAATGACTTATAACGGTCAGACAAATGTCCTGTTGATAAAGGAACCTGTGTCATCATTTAATGTCGTTTCATTTTAACAATATTCAAAAATTAGGGATGATTCTTTTTTTCAGTTTTTATAGAACAGTTTCAAATGTACAGTATGTATGTATCAAAGAATAAACCTCAATATCATCCTTACAGTTAAAGTGCTGTTAAATATGGTAAAAAAAAAAAAAAAGGTTGGATGGAAAAAATGGGAAAAAAAATATGAAGGGGTGCCTTGGTTTTAAAAAGCAAAACCAGGAATCACTATGTTGGAGTTCAAATTACAGACCCACACGCAAGGGATTCACAGACAGCGATGCATGCGTAAACTGGATGTGATGCATGTGACTTAAATATTATCACTGATGCCAAAGTTTGAAACAGTGATAACAGTACATTAGAGGTACAAACCCAGGCTGCTCCTGCACCTTCAAAAACAGCACAGTGGAACCAGTTTACTGCTGTGTCATGCTCACAGAGCGTGCATTGACATTGTTAGGGGTCAGTCTCAGGAAGAGGAGATTGGAATTTGTCCTCTGTCGAAATGAAATCAGTCTGTCGTTGACCCAGTGTGATGAGCCCGTTCCATCCTGATGTTCTGTGCTGGTTACAGAGGTTCAAGTCCTCCACGTACAAATTACCATCACTATTTTTGTGCCCACATTACCAACAATGTAACTCAGCCACAGATGTCTGGAAGCTCACTTCTTTCTGTCTTCACTGTTGGCTAACGTTAAACTATTAGCAGATCCAGTGTGTATCTAGTCACCAGTCCAAACAAACTCATAAAAAAAAGACTGCTACTAGAGGTCAGAAACTCTTTTTTTGACCATTTTGCCAAGCCTTGTTTTTGATACTGTTTATAGCCAGCAGTAGCTATTCAATGTATCTGCATTATGGAGCTGCCCCCCCAAATAATAGTTTTCATTTTTAGGGGCCTTTCCCGGATTCAAATTGTGTACCTGCGCACAGGATTCACAGGAAACAACAGGAAACACTTGCATGTAGGTGCTGTGATGCAGAAGACCTGAATTAGTGCATGCGGCGTTTGGTGCCGGGCGTTTGGTAGATATAGTGTAGTTGTTGTCGTCTTTAGTCTTCTTTATCAAAACAGTGGGAATCCACACAAAACGTGTGCTGCCCAGATGGTCAATACATGTGTAGAACATGAGCTGAACAGAACTACAGGGCCTGTATCATCAAGACAAAAATGCTGTTACCACCAATAACCACACGTTTTGTCAAATCAATCAGGACACAAAAACTTAAGGAATGCATCCAAACGGTGTTTGCCAAGAAATAGCTCCAGCCTGTGACTCTCAGAAAACAATTTGTTGTTACATTAAGGTTTGTATACACATTAAACTAATTAGATATAACATGTTAATTAGTTCATTTCAAAGATGCTGGTAGGAATACTTTTTTACCTCGACTGGGACAAGCTTGCCCCTGGATCTGGTCTTTATGCAAAGCCAAGCTAATCACCTACTTTTTCCATGTCCATACCTCGCACACAGACACAAAAGCAAAGAAGCATATTATCCAAAACAGGCCACATTTCCTCTGAAATACATCACATTAAGGGGGTAAAACAGAATCAGATCTCTAAACTTCAGTGCAACAAAGGTAGTAAACATGCATCCTTGCTTCTTTCACTTTCATTTCTGTAACTTCTGTCACATTTTAGCTCGTCTCAACAGAGATGCGAGAGCGATTGATGTGAAGTTGGACAAATCCTATTGACCAAACAGGACATTTTGAATTTAACTCTGATCCACCAGATCGGAGTCACAGCTACCCCTCAGCCCCCACCATTCAGTTATTTAGTTTATGTCTGAGATATTCTTGCTGCCAGTCAGTCACTGTGAAGTAAATCTCTCTCTAATCCCTGTTGTTCTAGTCTGTTCTGTTCGGCTTTAAAACCTCTTACCTAAAAGAGAGACAGAGAGGTCGACTTTGTCTCCTTTCATGGCAAGAACTGTCTTTACCTTCAGCTCTCATTGATGGGACACCATTTACAGTTCACTTTGCAGTAATCCAGCAACGTATTTACTTTACTTTTTCCAATGAGTAATGTGTAATAAGTAATTGATTACATTTTTCAAGTAACTTGCCCAACATGTCTCTGCTCAGATAGATAGATATACTTTATTGTCCCAAGCTGGGAAATTCAGGACTTGGTCCTAACAGTTCTTTCAAGATGTTGTTTTCTCTGATGGGATTCTGACATCCAAAAGAATCTTAATATGAAAAACTAACTTTGCCTGACAATGAAAGCACACAGCAAGAAGAAGAAGAAGAGAATAGCAGTGCGCTGTTAGGCCTGTCTGGCCTCTGTCTCGGCCTCTTTAATACCCCCCCAACACACACGCATTTAATAAACGTATTCCAGTCCGGCAGTAATCATCTTGACATCTGGCCTATGACCTTAATAAGACTGTTTCTCTCTTTCCCTCAATCAGTCCAGCAGTAATCTTCTGTGGTGTCCACAGACATATGGTCCGCCTACAGACCTCTGCTGACTGTCTGTCTCACTGCCCGACTGGAAAGATAAAAAATGTGAAAAAAATGTATTTGGATATATGACAGGCAGGGCTGGTGTAGTGCCAGTGACATGCTCAGGAAGACTGAAATTCCAGCTAGCTTAGGGGACAAAATAATGTTATTATGTTGTGTGCATTCCTCTCTCAGCCCGGCTTCATCAGCCTTCTTTTGCCATAAGGGATGTAAAGAACAGAGGCACCATCAGCCCAATCTTTCGTCATTCACACACACGCTTCAGGATATTCCCACACTTAAAGAAACATCATACTTTTGCTGTACAGTGCTTCCTGAAAGTGGACTGCAGAGATTTCAGATTGCACAGACTGAAACACACAGTACAAAAATTGCAGATGCATGTATTTAGTTGACAATTGAGTTATTTTATTAAATGAGGAAGGGGGCCACTGAGAGTGCCTGTGCACAAGGCCCAGACTTCCATGCCACGTCCCTCCTCCTGTGGGTGGAGGGTAACTAATGTTGTTCTCTTTTTGTCGCTTTTGTTGTCGAAAGCAACAAAAACAACAATTTTGACGAGCATAAAGATAAATTGACATGAAGATCAGCAGAGCATTTTATGGATGTGCAAAACACAAACAAGCCAATGCTAATTAGAAATTTGTACTGATACTGTACAGCAAGTTACATTGACGGTGGGAAACAACAACCACATGTTATTGCAAAGAATGAAAGGATATATAAATATATGTCATGATATACAAACTTAAATGTAGAATAAGCGATGTGATCATTTATTGATCAAATAGCTTACTTCAGACTCTACAAGTAGTCCACAAAACAAACATCGTCAGTCATCAGGGTTATGTCGGAATAGGCTGGTGACATTAGAATCTGAATGCGTCGACTTTAAAATATGTGGGTGTTGACCAGACAGGGAGGCTCTGATGAAAGAAGCTGCATTATGGGAAATGTAGGATCCAGTGTTCTTGGACTTTGACCTATACTAGAGACCATGAGTCAGAATTGATCTGTCTCTTGCAAGCACCTAAACCCAGTGGAATACTCCTTTAAATTATGGCCCAGCCCTAGTATGGGTCATGCCCTGAATACAGCTGAGGGTTTACTTTAGGTACATGGCAAATATTTGAAAAGACAGTTCCAGTATGACAGTGCTCATTCAGCTGACAGTAACATTACTATTCTTCATCCTCCTTGCTAGATGTCCAGTCTTATTCTGAAAAACAATCTGGCTGAAAAATAATGGCAAATAAAGATGGCAGCTACTTATCTTTTTATCTTTGATTTAGGTTTCATTATGATACTTTCTGGTTGTACCGTTCCATTCACACTGAACTGGACTGTCTTTACCAATTACCGGCTTTACATTATTAGAAGGTGCTTTCTGTGCTATTTGGAATTGAATGAGCGTCAGGGGATTGGCTAAAGTAATTTATAAATAGCTATAATGATGCTGCATGCACATAGAAATACACTTCTATTTATATTAAAGCTCCTTTGTGTAGGATTTGAACGTTTTGGACTTTGGTGACTCCAAGTGGTGAAATCAAAACAGACTGAAAGCAACGCACAGCCTGCATTCATTTTCTTCTTCTATTGTTCTGTCACCCCTCAAACCACCTAGTGGCCTTCAGGCCTTCTAGACATACAGTATTGCCTGTTTGAATGCAATTGTCCATTTGTGTCAATCAGCCATCTTGTATTTTGCGGAAGCCTGGAAGTTTACTCTTCACCCTCATAGAGTCTATTTTGGTCTGAGAATGAGTTTGCTGGGTTTGTCTGTGAGAATTCTCAATCGTCCAGGTGATGGTTATCCAAGGAGTATTGAATCAAGGGCAACTGGATTTGGTTGTAGATACTTGAAAACATTTCTCCTCTCATCCAAGGGGCATCTTCAGATTCAGATTTCAAATCATCTACCCTCCCTGACCAACATACACTGTTGTTTACAAAAGCTTGTCCCTTCTCAGCACTTTCTTTTGAGGACAACACCTCCAACAATGTTTGGTTACACTTGGTCTTTCCAATGACTTGAATGAGTCCCAAAAAGGTAAAAAACAAACAAAACCAAACAAACCATGTGGCTCTCTGCCTAGATAAGAGCCAAAAATGTTTTCACGTATCTGCAACCAAGTCCAGTTGCCCTTAAGTCAGTCCTCCTTGGATTCGCTAGGTTTCTGTCACAGGATGTCTGGGCTAGTAGGGGTACTCAGTCTTGCATCAAATGGATGATGTGTAGTGTAGTGGGATAAATATAAATACTCTTCACCCTCATAGAGTCTATTTTGTTAGGTGTCCTACTTCTCTGACTGTTTATTATGAAGGTTCTCAGGACGACTACGTTTGTGTCTGCGACTCAGTGTCCCAGTTCTTCCCAGAGTTCCTCTTCCTGTTCCTCTCCGCCATCACCAGAGCTGCCACCACTGTGACCAGCACGGTGATGGTGATGACGAGCACGGTGGCCGTTTCTGCAATGCAGAGTTGGCTGTCCACCCAGGCCAGCGAGGCCCCGGCCAGCTGAGGCGGGTCCCGGCACGTCACGTTGCGGTAGTCGTCGATGTGGAGGTGGCGAACGTGCAAGATCTTACTGAAGACGCGATGCAGCTCGCAGTCGCAGCTCCATGGGTTGCCTGGAGGAGCGACAACAAAGGTAAATGTAGGGATCAGTGAAAGACATGTTAATAAAGTAAAATGTTTTTACTCTTCAGTTTTCTGCACATTTTATTTTGCAGCATGTACATATAATACCTAAAGCAGAAACTTAGTTTCAATTCCTCCTTCACACTGAAACATATGGAATTCTGACAAAGCCCCACAAGAGCGTAAAGATGATTTTTTTTTTCTGTATCAGTGTAATTTAATGCTCTGAAATGTACTTCCAGAAAGAAAACTTACAATTAGGTGATATTTAAAGGCTCTACATGTGAGGTCCTCAGCCACTTGATGTCACATCTCAGAGGAGACCAGACCAAAGGAAATGGCTGTGACGTGTATCTTTACACAGCAAATAATGTTGCTGTGTTGCTACATTAATGTTCAAAATTTCATACGCGGAACCATTAAGTACATGTTTCTGTTTCTTTTGCTTTTATTTAAAGGCCCAATGTAAATCACAATAATTTGAGATTTAAGGATGCTGTAATTACATTTAAATACTAATACTAATTAAAATGAGACACTTTGCATGTTTCAACATGATAATTTGGTTTGTTGTTATAACAAGAAACTCTAATATGTTTTAATCAGATTGTTGCCTGACTAGAGGACATTGTAGTTTTACATTGGCTATAACTTAACTTGACTGGTTTATATGGTTTGATTAAGATACTGTACTCATATTCACGACTTCAAGTCTTGAGGTGGTTAGATATAGTTTTTTTCCAGATTAAAAGATACATTTAAAATGATAAGTTGCAACTATACAAACAACCCTAGCAATGCTCTGTCTCTGGTCCATCAGGAGTGGAGGGGTGGTGGTGGGTATGTGGTAGCTTACTCTGCACCGGAGACTTTATTATGTGTGCTACATAGACTAAAGCACAAATACTCTGCGTAACTTTAGAGAGATACAGCATGTGGTCAGGAATGGTAGTCAGAGGGTGGGACACTGGGCTTTAATACTGATGAGACAGAAGCTTACTATCATTCCTAATGCCATCTGGTCTCGTGTGTATTACTCATGCTGGCGGGAGGGCAGGAAATGTTCATTGTTGTCAGATAATATCTGCCATCTGGTAACCAATAATGCACATACCACAAAACAGTGAAAAAGCTGTCTGCATCCATGATACATAAAAACATTCTGCCACATGTCTAGATCCATTGTGTTATATGATTGATCATGCTGTCACTATCTCTATAGACTTTGACGAAAATGTTTTTCACACTGTTTTTCATACTGTTCTAACTTATCATGTTCTTATGAGACATAATGTATACATAATAACAGTAAGGTTTCACTATATAACAAGATGAAGTGATATGTTGAAAAAGGGGATGCAGTAATATGAAACTGAGAAAATATTTCTTTGTCATGATGGCAGTATATTTTATTTCATTCTATTCTATTTTATTTTATGTTGTTATACCATAAACACGTTCATATTGTGAGCAAGAGTGACTTAGAGGTTAACACAAGATGAACATGGGTAACAGTAGTAGTGACATTGGGCACCTGACAGCTGGATGTGTGTAGCTGTTGTATGGAGGCTGATGAAGGTCTTAAACTTGAGGTGGTGCAGGTTGTTTCCCTCCAGAGCGAGGACCGCCAGGCTGTAGAGAGGAGCCAGAGCATCATTGTCTATCAGGGAGATGTTGTTGTTGCTCAGCTGGAGCACCTGGACAGACAAACAGGTCATCAGAGAGACATAGAGGCGACATTGGAAAACACACACAGTCATGTCATCAGGCTTATATGCACCTCTAGTCCAGGCAGCATATCCAGGCTCCCCTGCTGCACCACACTCAGTCTGTTGTTGTGGAGGTAGAGCTGTCGAAGCCTGGAGAGGCCCCTGAAAACTCCGGAGCCAATGGACCCCAGGTGGTTATAACTGAGGTCTAGTTTCTCCATGTTGTCCAGATACTCTAAGCTGAGAGAAGGAGGGAGGGACAATTATAGGGTGAGACAAAAAGACAGAGCACAATCCACATGTGAGGAATACTGCAGGTTGTAGCTTCATCTATCGGGAGTTTACTCTCTTGTTGATTGGCCACATTGACGTGTGGGGTGAACAAAGAGTGTGAATCAGAGGAGCAGCTCTGGTTCTGAAAGTCATTTTCACTCACTTTAAACCTGCAATAACTGATTTTTTTGGAAAAACAATCCTGACATGCTATTGCCTTTTCAGTCAATATGGCAAACTTGTTAGCTTAGTTATACATCCAGCAGACACAGGGCAACATTATTATCAGACATTTCTGTCGACCTGATGAAAATCCAGTAGTCACTCTCTTTTTGTTCACTTTTGGTCTGAGAATGAGTTTGCTGGGTTTGTCTGTGAGAATTCTCAATCGTCCAGGTGATGGTTATCCAAGGAGTATTGAATCAAGGGCAACTGGATTTGGTTGTAGATACTTGAAAACATTTCTCCTCTCATCCAAGGGGCATCTTCAGATTCAGATTTCAAATCATCTACCCTCCCTGACCAACATACACTGTTGTTTACAAAAGCTTGTCCCTTCTCAGCACTTTCTTTTGAGGACAACACCTCCAACAATGTTTGGTTACACTTGGTCTTTCCAATGACTTGAATGAGTCCCAAAAAGGTAAAAAACAAACAAAACCAAACAAACCATGTGGCTCTCTGCCTAGATAAGAGCCAAAAATGTTTTCACATATCTGCAACCAAGTCCAGTTGCCCTTAAGTCAGTCCTCCTTGGATTCGCTAGGTTTCTGTCACAGGATGTCTGGGCTAGTAGGGGTACTCAGTCTTGCATCAAATGGATGATGTGTAGTGTAGTGGGATAAATATAAATACTTAAATTCAACCAACATCAAAGACAAAAAGAATAGCACATGGAATTTTTTTTCAGTAAAGGCAATGAGCAGATGTGCTTCCCCAACCATCAGTCCCTGCAGGAGCTGGAGGAGGCTGACAGGAATATGGTGTGTGATGATGGAGGAGAGATAGACTTCAGTTGAACTTTGAGGACCAATGGACAGACAGGTACCTGTATCCAGAGATATGATGTAAGTTGTTGTGCTCCAGTCGCAGCTCTCTGAGGGCAGACAGACTGGCTGAGAAGTCGACAGGAAGAGACTTTAACTGGTTCCAGCTGAGATCCAGTTTCTCCAGGAAGGACAAAGAGAAAAATGCCTGTGGAGAAGGAGGAAGGCGGGCAGAAAGACAGAGAAAAGCATCAATGTAACCACTGCGTTACCTCTTCTTTTACATTTACGAACACAAACAAAATCCTTCCGTCCTCCCTTTGCCCCTCCCTTGTTACCTCAGCACTGAGACCCAGATGGACTCCAGACCTTCTTTTCATTATCCCTCATTTGCTCTTTCCTCAGTGTGCTCCTGTTACTTTCTTCAGTTCAACTGTTCAACTTTGATCAAAAAGTTTTACACTTTCTCTTCTTTCAGTGATTTCTTTCCAAATGTAATTGCAAGTCTTCCAGAGTGTAAACTGACACTTCAACAGATGTTGCTTGCATGTCAACTAGCAGTTCAATTCCAGCACATTCAACCCTTATTCTTGACATAACATCCAACTGCTTTCACCTGAACTGACAATTCAGCTGCTTTCAGTGTTTACAAATCAACTGTCAAATCAATAATCAACTGCTTTTAGTGATTACAATATAACAATTCAACTGTTTTCAGTGTGCAGCACTTCCACTTCAACTAACATCTCAACTGCTTTCATCTCTTATTCTTAGAATGGCATTTCGACTGCTTTCATGGCTTACACTTAAATTGACAGTTCAGCTTCTTTCAGCATTTGCACATGTACAGCCATTTCAACTGCTTTCATCTCTTACTCTTCAGATGGCAGCTCCACTGTTTTTCCTTTTGTACTTAAAGGTCCTGTGTGTAGGACTTACAGGTATCTAGTGGTGAGGTTGCACATTGCAACCAACTGAATACCCCTGGCCTCACCGGAGCCACTGTATGGTATGGTATGGTTTGTCCATTATCAGCTACTGTAGAAACATGGCAGTGCAAAATGATGTGTCTGTGGAAGAGGACCTGGTCCCTATGTAGATATGAAGGAGTCTTTGAGGTAATGAAAACATAATTTTGAATATCATTTCCATTTCTGTCAATAGATCTGGCTAAATCCTATACACTGGACCTTTAAGTGAGAATTTGACTACATTCAGTGATTACACTTCAACAGTTGCACTGTTTTCAATGCACGGCACCTCTGCTTCAAGTGACACTTTCAGCGCTTTCACCTTCCTCCATCCCATCATTCCTACCTGTGGCTGTATTTCTTGTATCTGGCTGTTGGTCAGCACCAGCACCCGCAGGGACCACAGTCCAGTGAAGCCTCGGGTGCCAATCTCACTCAGATTGTTTCCTCCCAGCTCCAGCAGCCATGTGCCATGTGGGAGGCCCCTGGGAACATGCTCGAACCCACGGCCACGGCAGTCCACCAGGTCAGCATGCTCATAACAAGTGCACTGGTGTGGACACAACCGTGAGCCCTCAGCAGATGGAAAAAGGGATGGGGGGGAATAAAAGGCAAGAAGGAAGAAGAGAAGGGCCAGGAAAACGAGATACATATTTCCCCAGACAGCAGGAGGAGGGAGGGCAGCTTATTCAAGGAGGAGTAGTTGAAGCATGGAACATGAAGCTCAGTAGTTTAATTCTGCCGTTCCCTTCGCCAAGCCTCGCATTCACCATAGATGCAACTGAAAATAAAAGCAAGCATAGCACAGAGTTTTTAGTTTGCAGCAGACACAGAGCAACATTAGTATCCATGTGTGTTTCTGATCCCAGGACTAATGAGAATCCAATTTTCACCCCCTTTTAGCTCTGTTTCTGAGGGAAATGTTCGGCTCTTTAGTTGCTAAATCCTTCACTATGTTCATATAGTAGCTAACTTTGTCAGCAGTTTGGTAGTGTAAACTGGGTTTATCAAAGCATTTTTACTGAAAGCCTTCTGTGCCTGTAAAATAAGGTTGATAAGAGTGGAGTTTGGGTTCAGTAAAGCAAAAACAAAGAGCAAAAATTGGCTAAAAAGTTCTATACAGCTACAGGGAAATTAAATGTTGGTGATTATTTTCTGTGGGTTTGTCACTTTGAGACCCCTTCCTATTACACATCATGATCTGATTAACTGTTAAGGTGCCCTGATACCCAGAGTTTTTTTTTTTTTTTTAAATTGGCTTTGCAAGCATTTCATGGAGAAGGAAGTGCAGTCAACACGTTTGTTAGACCTCAAGGATACACTCAATGCAGTAACACTGAATGGAAACATTACTTGGTAATATTAAAGTAATTACTAGTGCAGCTTTAAAGTTCCAGAGAGACTATAATTTTATTCTTGGATTGCTGTTTTTGTAATTTAAACATAAATTGGCACTTTTATTCTAAGTGCTTTACAAATTGCCATTCATGTCCAACATTGACACAATCTTTAACACTTAAACCAGCTTGTCCTCATAACCCATAAACCTTTCATATAGTAGAAAACATTATGCATATAGACACCATGTAGCCTCAACAGCATTTAAACACTGAAGCTTCATGACGACTTCCACCGTCTCTGATTTTCTACCATTCTGAGTTTCTTTAAATTCATTTCCCACCTCTTCACCTAGACTGGCTTTTTACAATCAAATGCCGGCATAAAAAATAGCCGCCAAATTTTCATCATTACATAACTGACTTACTTTAGATCTTTCTCGTAATTGTTGCACTTGTTTTCATCCGATTTAGCCTCCCATGTAAATGTAATTACATAATCACAGTCATTAACAGCAGAGTAGCAGAAAGGATTAAATTCTGATATACACACAGTGACTGTATAAAAGTAACATTGGTATTCAGCATTTATTTCTTATTCATCAGAAAGCAGCTACAGAATGACCTGTTTATTTCCTTGTTCACTATCAATACTAATAAACACTTTATAATGTATAGCATTGTCAGCATGCAGTGATTTTTTTCTCTGGTTGATAACATTTTCACACTCATAAGAGGCACAGTCTAAAAAGTACATTTTTACATTTTAAAGACAAAAACTCAAGCAAAATCACACAAAAATAAAGAGGAATATCAGCATCCAAATGATGTAAAATCAATCTTCGAGGTCTAAGCCTTCCTCAATACCCAACTCACCTCCTCTGCTGATGAAGAACCCCGACAATCTCCATACTGGATCATCAACTTCTGTATGTCCTGACTTCAATGGATGACAGCTAGACAGGAACAGATAGGGAGATGATGGTTAGAGAGAGGAACAAAGCCAGAGTGATGATGCTGATGGAGACTCTCAGTGCAGTCAGCTGTGTCAGTAATCCTCTAATCCTCTCCAATCACCAAATGTTTCCTCTCATCCACTAAAACTCTGGTGGCTCATCTCATGTTTTTATCATGTCTCGATCTCTGTCCTCCTCCCTCTCGTTTCCTATTAATACCACTAGGGAGCCTTGGCGTCCCTACTCAAACCTGTCTGCTTCACTGACTTTAATATTACATAAAGACTCTTAACATCTTGTGTCTTGAGTTTGCATGTGTCTGCAGACAGATAGACCATTGGTCAGACAAGGCTCTATATATGAGTGCGGTCCATTTAACAAATCACTGCATGTCAGATGGGTTTGTTATTTTGATTGATTGCAGATTTGTTGTTCATCTCGAAAATTAGAAATCGAAAAAAGTGGGTCGACTTTAGAATAGAATTTAGATTTATTATATAACACTGTTAATCACAAATGTAAACTGACTATGAGCTTTCATTTAATTGACAAATATTTTGATAATTATTGTTTAAGTCATTTGCAGTAAAAAAAAAAATGCTGCACATTCAGCTTTTAAATAATTGTCAGTCAGACAAATCAAGCTTTTGAAGAGTCACCTTTGAGAACTTGTGATGGGCATTGTCACGATTTTCTAAGGATTTTTACAGACTCAAAAATAAATTATCAATATAAAAATAGTTATTAGTTGCAGCCCTTGGCCTGTCAGATAGTGAGAAATGTGTTACTTATTTAGTGTAACCCTAAAATCTCAATATGAATCAGGTTATTCTATTTTCCACAAATTACATCCTTTAAATTTAATTATTTCTTTTCTCAGTCCAAAAGCCTTATAGAGCGGCCGGAAGTACGTGCGCCTGCGTCATGACGTTATAATAAATGAAAGCGTCTGAGCACGGAAGGGGTGTTTTGTTGTGGCCAGTAGTCAATGGCGGAAAAGAAATGTCAAATAAGCAGTCTGACTGTTTTTGCTGTGGTGTTCAGCATAACATGAAGTGTTTTTAAACGAGCGTATGATGTTGTCGAAGCCTGAGGAGACGCCGGGAAACATCAGCGAGGCCGACCTGCTAACTCACAGCTAATAGCTAATAGCTAGGAAGGTATGTTGTTGAAGTTTGACCACATGGCTGAATAAATATTCCGCAACAAACCAGTGGTGCTTTGTTCTTGGAGTTATCTGTAATTAGGTTTAACTGGAGAAGTACTAGCTAAACTTTGCATGTGCATGGGTGTAACCTGAACCTTCATTAACAAGAAATGAAAATGAATTGAAGTCACCTGTTTTCTTCAAGGCTGACCTGGAGTTTGAATGAACTTTGACCCTTTTGCACAGAACATTGAAACCTATCTCTTCCCTAAGTTTAACAAACATGATACTGTAATGATAAATATATGCTACTTCCATAGTTTTGCGCAATATGATTCTACACAGGAGTTATTGAAGATTTGGAATATTTGGAATTTTTAAAAGCACAGAATAAGAAACATTTGTATCTGTTTCTGGCTGTCATCATTGCACACGATAATTTTCTTTTTGCACTATAGTTTACATGTTCACGTCTGACATGTTGCGTTCATTTAGTGATAGTCTGGGTTGTCTTCATCTGGAGTGTCAGATTCTAAATCTAAACCCATCACTGATTCCTCATCCAGTATCCATTTCAGCTGTGCATCTAGCAGCTGAGTCAGCGCTACATATAATGAAGCACAAAATCAAGAAGATGTCTTAAATGGCACATTAATATGTACTTTTCTGAGGATTATGAAAATACATTTAAAACTAGTGGTAAGTGTTGTTAAACAACCCTGCATGTTTTTCAAAGATGTCCAGCGATTTATCTTTCAGAAAAACCCATGCTTAGCTCTGTTACATGAATATAATCTCAATACATGAGATACACAAAACTGGGGCCACTGCATGCCATTCCTCCAGGCTCTATTTGTCCACTTGTGCTGTAAAAAAAAGTCTTTGTGTTGTGGTTCTGCAGCAGCCATGGCGGAGGCCGGAGCCCATCTGACCTCCACCGCTGTCAATGAGCTGCCGTCCATCTTTGAGGTCCTGGCACAGGAGTCTCTGATGGAGGCGGTCAAACCAGCACTGAGACATGCTGTCAAGGTGGGCGTTACTCAGCGAATTATGGTGCCTTTTGAAAAAGAAAAACATTGTAAAGCTTCTCAGTGTGTCTGTTGGTATTGTTTTTTTCCCATTGCGTACAGCTTTGCACTTAATTTATAAATTGTGCAAGGGTGGCACGATTCTGCTAAAATCAGAATCACTATTCTTCCCTCTTAGAATTGAGATCATGATTTTTAGTAGGGATTTTTAGGGTTTTTTGTTTTTTTTTTGAAAAAAGAATTTTTGGCAAACTACAATGCCTTCATGAAGACAGTACAAGCAATGTGTTCATTAGCTACTGGTTAAGGACAAAGCTCATCTGCTAAATTGTACTTCTCAGGTTCTGGCCGAGTCCAACCCGTCCCGTTTTGGCTTCCTGTGGCAATGCTTTGATGAGCTCTACCTGATGCTGGACCTCCTCCTCCAGAACCACTTCCTGTCTAACTGCAGCGCCTCCTTCTCTGAGAACTTCTACGGCCTTAAGAGAGTCTCGGGAGGACGAGGACTTCCTGTTTGCCTTGGGCTGCACAGGAAGTCACACTGGCGCTCTCTTCTTCTTCTTTGCCTGGTGCCGTACCTGCGGGCCAAGCTGGAGGCGACACTGGCACGACAGAGGGACGAGGAGGACTTCTCCATCCGGCTGGCGCAGACCAGGAGCCAGAAGCTGTACAGGGCAGCCGTGGCAGCATACCCCTACGTCAGCTCAGCCTGGCAGGCATGGATCTTCTGCCAGCAGCTGCTATTTGTCTTTGGGGTCACCAAGACTCATAATCCCCTGTTGTGGCTGGCCAGGGTCAGACTGGCACGACTTACCACTCAAGATATCAGAGACATGGAGCTGAAGACCAGCAAAACTGGCATCCCAGCTGAGGGGAGGTACATCTCAGTTCAAACACATTCTAACTGTGTGTCTGTTATTACATTCATAGTTTATTCAGTCAGTGGTAAGACTTGTAACAGTTCTCTGTACAAATGGACAACTAACTTTCTTTTGCCCAGCTTTGAATCTCACATAATACACACACAATAAACCAGTGAGAACCATGAAACCAGTGACTGGAAAGAAATAAAACCATTTAAATTTAAGATTTAAATTTAAAAAAAAAAAAGATTTTGGAAAGTGGTGAGCAGTAGTTAGAAGTAAACATGAATTTGTACTCACTGGGCTTAGATATGCAGGTCACATGAGGCATCCTGGGCAGAGAAACTGCTTGTTGTCCCACACTGCATGCAAGTTCAAATAAGATGCTGAAATCAATTGAAATAAACAACTAAAATAAACTTAATGCAAAACTTCATTTGAGTAGTTGTAGGAAAGTTCTCTCACTCAGACAGCTGGCTCAGGGTCTGTATTCATGACAGTCTCGTTCTCTTTACCTCCTCCCATCATGGACCACTTTGCTTTTTAAAGATGTTTTTTACCATCCAACTTCATGTCACACATCATGTTTTTAGTCCTCTGGATGAAATTCTTATACTCTTTGCTAACATTTTTGGGAATGAAACTCCAGAAATGGCACAGAGTAGGTAGTCTTATATGGCAGTTTTGGGCTGCTGATTATGCTAAAGATCAAATCTAAGGAAAAGTTGACAGTCATGGTTTGGTGAATCTGACTTGAAACATTCAGAAAACAGTCAGAGAAGTTTAGGTTGAATATGAAAATGTTCTTGCATGCAGCCAAATGTCAGACAAAGATATTAAACCCACCACCCACATTGCATTGTTCCTCTGTTTGCAGCCTGGTGCAGAGAGCTTGGTGGTTGATGTCACAAGCAGCGAGGGGCGTGGCCTTGTCCCTCTCCACTTCTCTCTCTTTGGGCGTGTTTTTCCTGCAGTTCCTGGAGTGGTGGTACTCCTCAGACAACCAGAGCACTGTGAAAACACTCACCTCCCTGCCTGCCCCTCCACCACCACTCCACCTGCAGCAGGAGCAGAGCGGCCGGGACTCTCCACCCATCTCAGCCAATCACAGCGAAGAAACTCAGCCCAGCTCCGACAGCAGGAACTGCCCGCTGTGCCGGAGGATTTGCACAAATGCTACGGTGCTGTCCACCTCCGGCTTCGTGTTCTGTTACCGCTGCATCTACACATATGTGAAAGCCAACCGGCGGTGCCCGGTCACCGGCTACCCCACTGAACTGCAACACCTCATCAAGATCTACTCACTGGAAAGCTAGACTGCATCAGCTATTCAAGTTCACTCCAGTGTGTGTGGAGTTTCTGACTAAAGACGTATTCAGAGAACAGAGGCCTTGTTTTTAAAACTCTCATTAGAAGGTCATGAGTCAGCAAGTTTCCCTCTATAGCTGAGTGTTGAGGAGCTGCAAGTTCTGTATTGAAAAACTGTCTATTTTTTAGAATAAGCACATCGTGTTTTCCTTTTGTATAAAATAAGTTTTCCAATCTAGAGTTTTTGATAAATTGTTCAGTGATACAAGTTAATTTCACATGGAATATTTAGAAATTCAGTATTAAATTGCATCCTCTCAAGTGCATCCCAAAGTGCCGCATGTATCTGCCTTATTGGTAACAAACAGGCCAAAATGTTAGCAGCTAAGCTATCCAGTGGCACGTAGGTGAAAAAGTTCTGTTTGTATGGGACAAACTGTAGCATGAAGCAGATGATTCCATATATTTGATTTAGACAGAGAATATTTAAGGATTTACTACTTGGTTGCCAGCAATAATTATTTTGATAATCGATTAATCTTTTGGTCCGTGAAATGTTAGAGAATAGTCGAATGTGTTCGACCGGCAGTGTAAAAAGTCTTGTGAGAAGAAAACCTTTACATTTGAGGAGCTGGAAACTGTGAATTTTTGGCAGTTTTGCTTTAAAAGTGAATTTTCAAAATATATACAGAACAAATTGGCAATTAATTGTTCATGTTTGCAAATAAAATTCAGATAAAATGTAAACATATATAAAGCATGAAAAAATCCTATTAAATAAAATTTAAAAGAAGGGAGGGCAACTTTGAGGGAGCTTGGACTCATGACCTCAGGGTTGTTAAAGTTCTGTTTATTGTCCTGCTTTTAGTCAATATAAGCTTCACAATTTTTATTTTAACCTTTAGAACGTTAAGCTTCTCACAAATGTTAAATATCAATAAACTAAAACTGTTGTTGATCTGGACACTTCACTTTTCTGGCTTTGCAAACATTTTGGGAGATCTTTTTATAATGATAATGACAATATGAAGGATGTCACCAAAGCACAAATTGCTGGCTTCTTCAGTGGTGGCAAATGACGACAATGTACAATTTAGAGATTGCAAACCTTAAAGGAACAGTGCTACATTTTGGAAAAATGTGTTTAAGCGGGCTAGCTTAGCTTAGGATAAAGACTGGAAAGGGGAAACAGCAACCCTGGCTCAGTTTAAAGGTGCTGGAGAGCAGACTTTGTTGCCTTTGAACAGGTTATATGAGTATTGCAAGGGGAAGTCGGTGAATTGCTTTATTGAGTTTCCAGACAAGTTTAACAACAGGCCCACTTAAAAAAAAAAAACAACAAAAAAAAAACAAAGAAACAGATATTCAGGATCAACGTCACAACATTACAGTGAGAGTAATAAAAAAGGGCTTCATTAAAATGTCCACAAACCCCTGAAATGATGAGTGTGAAGAATCACAAGAGTCACCTTATTCCCTTTTTAAGCTCCTGCAACACAATTCATCAACAGGAAATCAGGACAAGAAGAAAAAACGGGCTGAAACTTCGAAAAAGGGACAAGTATCTTCATCAATAATAGTCACAGTAATAGATTGCTCAAATAGCGTGTATTGCACATGTGTACACATATATGCACTTTATATACATGTGAGTCAGCAAGAACTAGACACATGTTGTATTGTCGCAACGAGAAAGAATCCGGATTAAAACGACAGCACAGACAGAGAATAGTCAGGAATGTGCTTGTGATCAGTTCCAACGAAACAGCGTTTTCCAATTTTTCAGTCACGAGCCGGACGAGAGAAAGGTAACAGAGAGAACGTCTCCCCTCAAAAACACAAGGAGGTAAAAGAGAGAGAGAAGGTGACAGTCACACTGATACTGAACCTTCTCTGTCCCACCCAAGAGTCCAAAGATACCCCTCCCCCCACACCGCATCATAGCAGGACAATACATGTACACCACAGTATCAAACATATCAAGAAATATACAGTATTAACTCATGTAGCAAAATAGTCTGTGTGTGTGTGAAAGTGTGCGTTTCACCTTAGTATGTGTGTGTGTGTGGGTGGTAGCAACAGTAAAGCTGTGTAGCCTCTGGACTGGGGAGGTTTCTTCACACAAACCATCACACTCTGTCAGCACTATTAGTATTGTATTGTTAGAGTTTTAAATGTACAGGGTAACAACTCCGCCGGTGCACATGGCTATCAGGTGTCCCTTCTTTTCAATAGAACTCAGGAGCGACCATGGTGCCTCCTCCGACCTCAGTTTGTCTCAGTACAAACCAACCAGAACTGAGCTGCACTGAAACGGCCTCTTAAAGCTTCAGCCTGCAATCTGTGCTTATGTGTTTCCCTCCAGTGACGTGCAGGAACAAGCAGCATCCAAGCTGACTTAAGAATAATTCAGTTTGTTCAAATTTCGGTCTTAATTTTTGTAGTTATGGCTGAAATTATTTACAGCTGATCTCTCTAACTTTTCTCTAATGTTTGCTTTTTATCATTTCAGACCTCTAAAGACATTTAAAATTCAACAATCTCAAAGTCACTCTTTGGTTGAACTGCTTGCAACACATCCAGTCTACTTAAGGTTATGAGTAGACATTGCTCCTCCTCACAAGCCAATAAAGGTTGTGAACCGCCAATCAATTGCTGTCCTCTACATTTGACTGTAAAATCAGAAGGGAGCAAAAATGAAATGACATACAGTCATACAGTGAGGCTTTGCTTGTGTCTGACTACAAATTTCTTGCATTCCCAGATCAACTTGGTGAACACAGTGTTCTTACGACTTATGGGAATGATGACCAAAACTACAAAAATACAGCTCAAGTGGTAATAAACCAGAATTAACACTTATTGTTCAAAATGAGATATGTGGAGCTGCAGTTCCTCTATTGACCACTTGATGCTACCCCAATGACGAGAAAAATACCAGATACTACATCAGACAATCTGAAGTTATTACTTGTTTGGCGGTCATTTAAAAAAAATTAGCAGAGACTATATTAAGGCATTTTTAAGTTGGGTCTAAATTGTTTTATTGACAGGCTTCTCAGGTGTGGCTGTTGCCTTTTGCCACACCACAGCTGTTTGTTTGGTTCCTCTGTGCCCCACTAGACCTTCCCAATGAGAGGCGATGCTGTTACTGACTACCATTATAATGGACAAAATGGCCTTAGTGTTTACATTAGTACAAAAAGACTACACTGAACCACCTCGAAACACGGCTCAATAAATCAATCAATCTGTTGATCAATCAATACTCTGTCCAATCCACCTGACAGATAATACGAACAGCACTCGACCACAGGGAGCTCCACAAATGATGTAAGCTGTGACGCTGTCTGCTGCGTGACTACTGGCAATGCTGAAGCTGGACATTGTAGTTGTCCTTCTTTCTCTCTGTTCCAGTCACTGCCGTCCTACCAGAGTAATATTGCTTTGAACGGATGACACCCAGAGGTAGCAGCGTGAGCTACAACACTCGCTACACCACAGAGGGTCCTGGGAAATGGACTTCAAATGAGGTTGAAGATTGTGTCCGGAAGTGTCAGCTTACCAAGCGACTCGATAGTGTGTCTGAGATGAGTTTCTATAGATGTGGATAATAGAATGATCCAGTTCTGAAGCTTTGTGTCCACCGGGGATCTTCAACTAGCAGAGAAGTGGCAAACATCTCCAGCCTCTGATGTGATTTGCCAGTTTGTGAAAAGTGATACTGGAAAACACACCACATCTCCGAAAAAGAGCTCTAAAATGGGAGCTGGAGGTTGCATTCGCTCGTAAACCACTGAAAAAAAAAAAAAAATGATAAAGCGGTGCTCAGTGAACACACAACCTTCATGTAGTTAACATGATTGAGTCATGTTGCCAGCAGTGAATGGTTTGGTTGTAATTTTGCAAACACCCAGTTCATCCATTTTAAAGCTTTTACGAGTTCCAATAAAGGAAGTTAACGGTCTGCGAAGTGTAACTGCATTTAGAGAACTGGAACATAATTTCAGTCCTTTTTAAAGCCACAAAGTTCCACTACAGTTTTCGATAAAAGGATTCTTTATAATAGATTTGCCAACTTATCTGTAGTAAAATAAAGTTTTATTACAATTTGTTGGTGTTGTGTAAGTGTGAAGCTAAAAAAGTAGCACCAGAGCATAAAGACCTCAAATTCATTGAGGTTGGCCAATTGTTATTTATCATAAAATATGTTACAGCAATAAAGTAGAAAATATGAGCTCATCCGATGGCGATCTTCTCACCCACTGTATTGTGGGAAAGGGCTGGTGCAACCTAAGGTCAGTCAACCCAAAAAAACAACTCCTCAACTATGACAAAATGGCCAAGACTCTGAGGTATTTCGTTTGCCGACCCCCCAGCTGTGGTATTTGCTTTTCCATGACAAATATAATGACAGTCGTCATGGTAGCTAGCACCAAAATATTTTTGCAAGTGAGTTCAATTGAAAATGGCCGGAAGTGACTCATGACTATCATCGTCTAAGCTAAAAAGACAGTAGAGCTGCGTTCCATGCAGCACATCATTTTTCTTTTTTCACTTTTAGTACATACTGCAGCTCTCCTTACATAGTGCGTACTGTTACATACAGTATGTATGCAACTGGAACATACTACCTCATCATAAAATTGCATCTTGAACTTTGACCCTCTTGCTCATACATACATCACAGTCCGCAGTGTGAAATTTAATGTATTATTTATACACACGAGTCGTAAAAAAATATGTTGTACTTCCACTTGAATGCGCTATCATCTGTCACTGAGTCATTGTCATCTGTCTGTGCTCTCCTGGCGGCTCAGTCAATGTGACGTATTTTCCGCTGCACAGAGGATTGTGGGTCAGAATAACCAGAAAAGCCTGCTGGCTTGCATACTGTAAAATGCAACCAGGTGCAGTAGGACATCCTGGTATTTTTTGGCAAACTGGATTTGACATACTACGTACAATGTTTTGTTTGTGCTTAGAAGATTACCAGCCATCTGTTGAGTTTGTATTTTATACATTGCTGCTGTAACAAATTTTGGAGTCAGTCAGTGACTGAAATGTCCGAGTTAACTGTGGATTCAGCTGTGATATGTAGTACGAAGGTCAGGGCTGATGAATGAAACAAGCCATGGAGGGGCTAGCTACCTCCCTGTTGGACTACAAAAATGCATCATTACTGGACCACACTATTTACCCAGTCATGACCTTTGACCTTAATGTATCCTTTCTGTAGTTGCTGCTGTTTGCCTGTGGAGGGCAGCGCCGCCTGCCTGGTCCTGCCAGAGGAAATGGAGCTCGCCGTTCGCCTCCAACAACAACAACTACTACGACGACAACAATATCCAGCCACCCTCAACATCTGTAAACAAACAAACAAACAGGTGGCGGTCTGATGACATCAGACTGTGTGCTTACTTCCTGTCAAACAGCCAAACTTTTAAAACATCAAATCTCCAAATAGAATATATTCATAAATCCAATCTGATTGGATAAAACACTGTTTACATATATATATATTTATATATATATTTATATAGAATATTATTTTTTCTTTTTTATACAAAAAGAGAAAGTATTTTGTGTTTTTATACATATATGTATGTACAGATATAGAAAAGTGACCACACCGAGTCTGCTGTGACGTAACTGTGAGCAATAAGACAGGAGAAAGTATTTACACCAAACAGGAAATATTTCAATAAAAAAAAAAGAAAGAAATAACAGGGACGTGGTAATTGTTGTGGTGTTTCAAAAACGTGCCACAATCCCACAATCCCCTTTAGAGAAGTAGGGACGGGGCTCAGGTCACATGACTCTCAACCAAAATGAGTGAAAGAGAGAGAGAGAGAGTGGTGGTCTGAAGTGACGCAGTTTCATTGAGTACACATTTCAAACAATGAACAATGCTAAAGCAGGCCTGATCCTGAGACACTCACCAGATCCCATAAAAGTCTGATTGAATACTATTATAAATGTTATATTAATATTCAATGGAGATTTTTACTGGAGATGTCTAGTGTGTAATGATGGCTTTAGAGGCTTCTCTTCAGTCTGTTGGGAATACCTGGTATGGATATTGTAAGATTTAAAAGAAAATACAATTCTTAGCAGTTTAAATACATTTCTGAATATATATTTATATCAACTCTCATGATTCTCTCTCTTGACATCTCTCTCAAGGTTGCTAAATAGTGAGATAAGAGCAAATTAAGGCATCCAGATGAAGAAACAAAGACTCAAAAATGAACTGACCGACTGAAACAACAGCAGTATGTGTGTGCGCATCAGTGTGTTTCTTCAGTCCTGATTGGCTGGTTAGTTTGCTGAGGTGCTGCGGTAGTGTTTTGTGGTTTCTGATTGGATGGTTTGTTATTAAAAAAGGCACCTAGTTCCTCCTTCTCTGCTCATTTGAAAAAAGGTTATTCCTCCGAACCCCATATTTGTTCAGTTAGTCTCTCTGACAGACAGACAGACAAGAAGACAAGTCGTCTGCTTGCTGTCTGACATTTTGACGGGATTCAAATTCAGGTTTTCCACAGTCATCGTCCCACTGTGGAAACAGAGGAGTAGGGGCAAAATAGAAAGACAGATGAGTGATTGGGTGGTGGAAGGGAAAAATTCAGTGATGCTGTGTACAGGTGGTAAAGTATGCAGGTCACAAGACGTGTCCCCTTGCTGACCCGCTACTCCTCTGGTTCCCACGGAGATGCTAACAAGTCGTCTGCTCCTCCTGGGGCTGATGAACCAATAGAAAACAGATGCGTCCATGTTTTTTACAGGCCCCGCCTTCTCCTGCCTCCGTACTGTTCTCCTCGGCCAATCGGAGTACTCCACAATGGCACAATTCCATTCTGTGAGTGCGTGAATCTACACAGATTGCGGAGGAAGAAGAGAGGGAAGAGGAAGAGGTGGTGCCAGAAGGAGGTGAATGTGGAGTTTTTGTGTGGTTCTTGTTTAAGCTCCTCCTACAATACAGGCTCTTCTTCCATTGGCTCCTCTGTGGACCTGGGGGCAGTTCAAGATCAGATGTCACATTTAGGACCACATACATGACAATTAGCTTACAAAAAATAAGCTGCAATTTTTTAACATTTAGCATTATCTCCGATCTGTGAGTTGTTCTGTGCAAATTTATGCAGACGACACTGTTGTATACACAAATCTAAAGTTTATCTGAATATTCCCCTGATGCCCTGACATTATCATCCAGGCTAAAAACACTGAATTTAAATACCTTAAAAATCTTACATACATTCTTTCCTATTATCAGATTGACATTTATAGCAATGTTTAATCATTTGACTCAGATTACTCAGATAGTGATAAAATCCAGATGGTTGATGATGTTTATAATGTATGTATGGATGGATGGATGTATATAATGATGTAATAATACCAGTATCATTTAAATTGTTGTTAATGAAGATTGTCATATTAATTGTCAGATTAACAATTTATGCAATGACTATGACAGCAACAAGCACTGCTGACAGCAATGGTGCTGACTACACTGGAGGAGAAAAGAAGTGACTTTGGAAGAGTGAAATGGTTTGGTTATAAATGATTTACAAAACAAAGCATGATAATATGCAACCAGTCCAGTCCACCAGAATCATGCTCCACCCCTCCACCTGCCTGTGACATCTGTCTGGCTGTGTGTGTTTTTAGTTATTTTCAGTCCTTCAGTATGAGTGGGGTGTGTTTGGTGTGCTTTGGTTTTGTCTGTCTGCTTGTTATTTTTCACCCCTCATCCTCTGCCTCTCTCTCTGTCGGCACACCTGCCTGCCATCACTACCTCATAACGAAAACCCTGCACCAACAGCCAGTCCTCACTGGATTGTTGTGCCATTCAGGGTTTGTTTATGTGCCATGCTTCTAGCTCTAAATGCCATTTTACTTCTCTGCCTGCCTTGCTTAGCTGTTGCCTGCCAGTTTTTGCCTCACACCTGTTCTCCCTGTCCCCAGGATTCCCTACCTACCTGCCAGCCCAGACAGTCTGTTAAGCCCACCAGCCAGCTCACGTCATTGGGATTCCCTCTGCAATGCCTACCCCGGATTTCCCTCTAACTCAAATGCAAATGTCAGTGAGCCGCCATCTCACCTTCTCTGCCTGCTTTAAATAAAAGACTTGTGTTTTCACATTCCCTGTTTGTCTGTGTCTCCATTTGGGTTCAGCCTAGATCTGTGACATATAATGTATATAGACATCTATAATCAAAGTCAAAGCATTTATCGTCATATGTGCAGTTAAAAGACACAAGTTTCCCTGTCCAATGAAATTCTTCCTTTGCCTTCCTAAACTAAACAGATATATACATGATATGTACAATGTGCAAAAAGAGTTCTGAATGTGCAGTATCAAAAGTATCAGTGCATAATGACAAAAAACTGATATGTTATGTAGCGTGTTATGTGCAACAACTTAATTGTTATTTGTTGTTGATTGGGTATAGAAAGAACCAGAAGTCATGTGAAGAGAGAGTTTATATGGCTGACCAACATTAATGGTACTGACAGTGGAAGAATCCCTAATATCAGCACTTTGGACGCTACTTGTGGGCTGACTGACACATGTTTGGGCTGGTACTGTACTTCTCATATACTCTGTGTGCTGGTGTGAAGCTGTGAAGAGTGCACTGCTGACCTGCTGGTTTCCGTGTTGTCAGGAACGGAGCTTGGCTGCTCAACATCAACACTAAGGGAGGCCATGGCGCTAACTGTTTCTGCCTCATCCTCCGATTGGCCCTGAGCCCCCAGGGAGCCATCCAATAGCGAGTGGCCACTTGTCTGAGTCAAACTCTGAAGACAAGACCAGTGTTTACCTGCAGGGACAGAAAGAATGAGACAGATACACATGGATTGAGGGTCATGACATGTTGTAAGTGCTCATCACTGGGTAAATTTACTCTGTGTGTGTGTGTGTGTGTGTGTGTGTGTGTGTGTGTGTGTGTGTGTGTGTGTGTTTCTTACTCTGGATCTCTATTACTCTCTCTAGTGAGGCCCAAGCTTTTGGACATGGCTTTTCCTGAGGCCACTGAAACACAGAGTCACACTGAGGGAGACAGAGAGTGTGTGTTAACAGAAATGCATCAAATCAACTTCTATATTTTGTATTAGAGAGGTTAAAATACACCCAGCAAACACACACTGAGGACTATCGTACCACTGACTTTACCTTTTGTCTCATCTGTATGTGCTGATCTGCTGTATCTAAAGGAACAGTTCAACGTTTTGGGAAAATAACTTAATAACATAGAACAAGAATAAGGTGGGACGGTCAATATCAGTCATGTGTTGGTTAAGTATGGAGCTGGAGTCATTAGCCTAGCTGTTTACCCCAGAAGCAGGGGGAGTGAAAAAATACTGCTACCAGCACACCTTTAACGTTTACTAATGTACACCACGTATCTTGTTTCTTTAACAAAAAGTGTAAAAAACAATTTGTGAATTTGGGGGGGATTATGTGCATTGTATGTTAACAAAAGCTTATCCATCCACACAGCACTTTTTTGCAGTGTCTTCTGCTTTGCTCTTATATACAGTATTGAGATATGATTACAATTTCTTTACAACTGCCAACCATAGCAACCAGAAGTTATGAGAAAAAACTGGAAAAAGAATAAAGCAAAAAGCACGTCTTGCCCAATGTGGTCAGTGAGCAGGTTTTGGTTTCTGCCTCTACAGAGACAAATGGTACCAAACCTGGCAACCTCACAGTGATGGAATAAGGAATAATAATAAGGATGCTGTGCTAAATAGCACAGGGCACATTTTTCCACTTTGGACAGAACCAGGCTAGCTGTTTCCATCCTTTGTGCTAAGTTAAGCTAACTAAGTCCTGATTCTAGCTCTTCACTTAATACACAGCTGTGAGACTGGTATCAATTGTCTCATCTAACCCTCTCTTAAAAAGAAAGTGAATAGCATAATTCCCAAAATGTTGAACTATCCCTTTTAACATTCAAATGGACAATACGTTTGCAATGAACTGTAGTACTAGCAATGTAATATTTTCATATTCTTCACAGACATGGTGGCCAACACCTCCAGGTTGACAAAGGATAGCATGGTTCATGTTTGTAATGAAAACATGAATAATTATTGTTGACATTCCGATTCTGTCTCTCTCACCGGGTCTCCCAGAAGCGCAGAGACACAGGCCTCTGATGCGTCACAGATGGCGGTGAGGTCATGACCGCCCTCCAGCGCCATAACAATGCGCCCACCTGCCAGACCCATCAGCAACTGCGTTAGCTGCCCGAAACCTGCCAACACACAACAGCCACGGTCAAGAAACACTCATTACCTGGAGCGCTCATTACTATTCGGCGATCCTGTTACTGAGAGAGCGTTCAAAAAAGTGTCTTGGTCTGGTCACCAGTGTAGTACTCACATTTAGCAGAGACATTGTATCCTCCCAAAGGAGACTGATGACCCTCTACTGCGTCGAAGCCAGCAGACACCAGAACCACATCTGGACTGAACTGCTGGGCGATGGGCATCACCACACTCCTACACACACACAGGCACGCACACAAAATGGACATTTAAAAGCATGCTGTTCCCTTAAGGTGTGTTCACACTAAACACGAAGTGACTTTTTTATTTGCATGAATTGGCCGCTGGGGATTTTTTTGTAGACAGTATTTTATGGAGCTAATTTCCTGCCAAAACTTACAAAACAACAAAACATATTTTGTCCAACAATTGAATAAAACACAGAATGGTTTGCAAATACAAAAACTAGTTTTTTTCTTACAAATAGAAAATGTACCTATCAAACAAATACACAACATGATGTATTTCTAATACATCATGCTTCAGAAACAAATTCACTATGTCTTACAAGTAATGCTGTGATTGCCTTTCTCAAAACCGTCCTGAGTAATTTGCCCTCCACAACAGCAGGTGTCGCTATGAGTCAATTTAAATGCAACAACTCAGGACATTTGTGAGCAAATCCCCAGCACAATCACGGAGTGGGAAGATTGAGCCAAAAGTCATGTGATATTTTTTTGTCTTTACAGGATATATTTATTTGTACTTGTAAAACATGCTGTTTGCTTCCAAAGCATGATGTATTAGAATATGTTGTGTATTTGTTTAATAGGCATTTTTTAGGTACTTTTGTATTGGCAAAATAAAATGCAATAGTTAGCTTTTGTATTTACAAAGCACACTGTTTTTGTTAGTGTTTATTAGGAAATTAGCTCACTAGTGTACATTAGCACTAGGTGACTAACATCACTGACCATGTGAGTGGGGTGTGACAACTCATGGACTGATCTCAAAACTTCACCCCACCTCTTTCTGTTTTTTTCGCAAGACCCTCTATTTTTTTCTTGTACATTCATGAGGATAAGTCAAAGTGCTTTTGGATTAAAAGAGCAAACTTGCAAGCTGAAACATCTTCAACTCTGGCAGAGGTGTCTGAATCTCAGTCTGCACTGCCAAGAGTTAACCAGTGTCTACTCACATTCCACTTCCCACAGCTCTCTGTTCACTAAAAATGTTACAATTTAAAAACATATACTCAAAAGATAAGGATCCAATAATAATAATGTCGGAAACCTGAAGGCAGTGAGGTACTCCACATCACCCATAGGCGGCTCTACTCCTCCAGTCCAAGCTATGTTCACATTAAAACCGACACCTGCACCTGATCCCACCTGCAGAGAAGGAGGGAAGAAGAGAGAGAGAGAGAGAGAGAGAGAGAGAGTTGTTATTATTGTGCATTTTGGTGATTCCTGTGTGTGCGTAAGTTGGTCATGGGTATTATTTTGGTGTATGCAGCCTGAACATTTCAGCGCCTGCCTGGAAACAGCCACGAAGGAAGTTTGAATATTGTGCTTACAAACAGTAACCGACAATTCCTGCATAGCGTACCTTTAAACAGTTGAAATGAGCAAATGAATCATTTTTTACTTGTAAAGCATTTTAATATTAATGGGTGTCGTCTCAGTTATGCAATTCACACTAATTCAACACTAGCTTCCCCCTGATCCCACCTCTATCTGATGCAAGCAAGTGGTGTAAAAAGGGTGCAGAAGACATTGCACTAAAACCAATAAAACACTGGGCACTTGGGTGAGCAGCCAATCAAGAGCCCACACAAGGGAGGCTCTCTGTTAAGGAAGCAGACATTTTTAATCACTCTATTCCATTCTTTTATGATATAAAGTATTAGATTAGGTCCAATATTTGTGTTATCGATATGGGGGACGCGTTGTGGTACTTTGATCTCTTTTTAACTTCTTCCTGTTTACATCCAGCCATAGTACAGTAGCCTCACAGGTCAGGCCGTCTCCTTCTCCACTGCTCCAGTCCAACAGATGGCAGCAAAGGACAGGTCAATAGCAACAGCATGCTAGGCTAAACTGTAGGCTGTTTATAGATCTACTATAGCATATTTGCCTTCCTGTACCTTTCACAGAAGCTGCAGACCTTTAAGCAGAAAACCAGAATATGACTATGTTAAGTTAGTTCATTTCTTTATGTTTATGAAAAATGGGGATAAATGTACAATCTATATTGATGTGGAATAAATGTTTATTCCACATAAAAGCTCAAATAAATGCTTAAATTGAAACAATTTTCTTTTTTGACATCCAAGGTTTGTTTCGATTTCTAGATGATCTTTCTGCTTGGTGAGAAAATAGACAGTTAGATTAAGCAGCCAAGTTGAGCTGACGGATGGAGTGTGTTTGCTTTCCAGTTTCATTTGCTGAGTAAATGTAACAGTCTCCTACAGTTGGAGTCAAAGCTTCATGCACTAAGTTAGCATATTTTGATGAGTCTCTGTTTAGTTTGTATATCCTGTTGTACGAGCACACACGTAAAGATGCACACGTATGTAGACGTGCACACAGAATAGAGAAGAGGTGAAACAAGATGCAGAGGAGGCTCATCAACAGAAGAAGATGAAACAGCAGTCGAAGCAAATGTCCACCACATTTTCCACATCATTCCACTGATCAACAGCTGGTGGCAGCAACAAAGCAAGAACCGTAGCAATGTACCAGCAAAAGTCAGGAAAGGAGAAGACTCTAGGTTTAGAGAATTGGCTTTACAAATGTTGTTGAAGGAATGAAATGCATTTGTTAGACCTCAAGGATACACACAATATGTTTTGGTTAGACCCACTGAATGAAAGTATTACTGTGGGTACCGTTAAACACACTGGTGTTATTATCACCATTGATTAAATGCTTTGTAAATAATGTAAATAATGTATGGCCTAATGTTCACTTTACCATTTGATTCACTTTTTTTTTTCTTCGAGGATAAGACTTTATTGATATCCTGGAGGGAAATTCACCATATATTCAAGGGTCGGAGAGAGTGTGTCCCTGAGAGTGTGTGAATCACAGTCAGTGTTTCCAGTGGGTGTACAATAATGAGAGGAAACACTAGTGTTGGAGTTAGATCATTTTCAACAAATGGGACATATGGCACTGGTTCAACTATTTCTGAATTCTCACCTCTACTGTGTGTGTGTGTGTGTGTGTCTCTGCTCATGTGTATGCACAAACCTCCTCAGGAGCTCCACTGCCAGGAAAGAAGTTTCCATCGTCATAGCGATGGAGGGAGATGTAGAGGACATTGGGGTCGCTGTAGAAGGCCTGCTGGGTGCCATTGCCGTGATGAATGTCCTGCAGTGACAGGTAGTAGTAGTGGCATCAGAGAGAAGGTCAATGGTATTTAATGATACAGACACCATGAATGCATTGTATTTAACATTTTATTCTGATTACTTCGGTTTGTCTGCTGAAAAGCCTGGACAGAATAAGTGGCCATTAATATGAGGTGTAATATCAGTCTTTTCTTGTTATACATACAAACAGAGCAGTCTAGTCAGAACAAACATGATGTGGCAAACTAGTCGCCAGCTTTGTTGTGAGTCTTTTTAATGTCTTCCTGTCAGTAGGTCAGTCACAACAAACTCATGCTGTAGCCTAATGTTGTTCAAACTTTAGAGAACTTTATTTTGAATATTAGTGGAGATTCCAAAGAGATCTAAGATATTAACTGAGTCAGGCAACATTTTGGGGAAATGTGAACAAAAATCATGCACGAGACATCCAGAATATTTCCATTTGATGGAAGAATCTCTCCCTCAATATAAATATCATATAGCTTGAACACAGAGATGGAAAAGTTGATCCAGACTATGTTTGTTATTGCCAGACAGTGTGCAGTAAGATGAGTTTTACAATCTTAAATCTACTGAAAGAGAACATTAAAGCAAACTCAGTGTTAAGGTAAAAAATTTTATGTTTATGCACAAGCAAGATGCAAATGTGTCACTTAGATCTGTCTTTATGGACAGGCCCCAGGAGGCCAGGCAACTCCAGCCTAACAGGAAACTACAGGACTTTTTACCACAGTTTATAGGCTTTTGTCTAAACTATTTAAGTCTAAAGGGTGTGAACTCTAGTGACTTGTCACTGTGACAGCTAGATTGTATCTGTGTGTGCAGTGAGTCATGGCTACTTTTCTCTGTGACCAGCGTGGATGTTAAACTGAGCCAAATGGACCTGTGCCCACAGACCAACAAGCCCACAAGTCAACTGAGTGTGTTTTTTTTTTTTTCACAACAGTAAAAACAGGCTGCATGGGGGACAGTATCAGCTGGCCTGTAAATTACACTTAATGATGCACACCAACTCATTTTTCTAATTCAGTGAGTTTTAAAAAACAAAGTGGATGCTTATATTTTAAGGAAGAGCGCTTGTTCTCCAAGTTGAGGTCCATGTAGAATGAACTGTGAACCAAGAAAATATCCGAGATCTGTTATGTGGAAAATGAATCATCGATTTTATTGAGGTGGTGGATCTTTTTGTACAGACTAAGGTGAGAAAAGAGTCACCTGGTTGAAGTTCAGACAGCTCAGTCTTAGTTGTGTAACAGATTGGCAGGCTTTTTGATCGATGCTGATCATGCTGTCATTATTCATGGTGCAGCACAGTTCTGGCTCTGAGTAGAAACTGCAGTATTTCATGTTATTCATGACTTACTGAGTTACTGTTGTTGAGTCTGATGGTTTAGCTTAATTTTACACTTCACTGATACACACACAGCACAGGTTATTAGTGTATAAGTGAAACTTTGTACACTATAGTCAAATATCTAGAGGTGTTTTTTTTTTTTTCACCAATTTCATCATGTTGCAGCAATTGAGAGTTTAGCCTAATAGTGACATGAGCTACTGTTCTAATGTGAATATTAGCATTGGAAATCGGTTTTTAAAAATGACATTAAAAAAATACTGTGAATCTTGGATCATGATGCAACAGCAACCTAATGGAAAGAACTACTTTTTGAATTTAGACCAGCATTTCATCAGAGAAATTTGAAATTGAACGGAAAAAAAGTAAACTCTTTTATGCTTAAAAAGAAGTGAATAAAAACTGTAAAAAAAAAATTTCCCTACGACTGGTGACAATGCTGACAGATCCTGAGTGTGTATGTGTGTGCGTGTGCGTGTGTGTCAGTGCTACTCACCCAGTCCACAATGAGGATCTTGCCCACTCCCAGTTTCTGTTGCAGCAGCTTGGCAGTGATGGCTACTGAATTAAAGAAACAAAACCCCCTGTTCACACACACACACACACACACACACACACACACAAACACACAGAAAAAGTGGTACAAAGTTAAGTCATCACCAAAATGTGTTGTAGTGAAATATTTAGTGGTGTAACAATAATCTTGTGGATGTACTGACATGGCAGTGGATTCCTCAGCATGGTGACCTGGTGGACGCACCACGGCAAAGCCGTTCTAGTACAAAAAACGGACACAGAGTGAAGAACAGGTCAGACAGTGTGTTTCATGTTTATTTTCAGAAAACTGTGTATACTTGTGAGTATTTCCACATGTGTTACCTTCAGCTCCCCTGCCGCCACTCTGAAGGCCAGCTCGATGACTGAGCCAACTGCCATGCGGACTGCTGCTGACGAGTGCATCTCATTCCACACGGTGTCACTGTCGACCTGCGGGGGGCAACACTGAGTTCAAACACTGATATACAGACAGAGGGACAGAGATGAACAGACAGGCGAGTAGAGAGATGACCTCACCCCTATTCCTCCACAGGGAAGAACAGCATACATCTTCTGGCTGATTGGACCTGAAACAAGCATCAGAGTACAAGTTACAGGTCTTGTAGTGTGTGAATTGGATTGAAAACAGAAACAAAATTACAGATTAATCCTGCAATTCATGATTTCAAGCTAAACGGTAGGTCACATCAGGGGTGGAATGGGATTCTTTGAGGCAAGGGTTAAACAAAGCCTACAACCTAAAAATCTTCCAGTCCAACTATTTACTATAGAGGTTTTGTTTGTAATAATTAAAGAAATAATAGGACAAATAAGACACACAAAATTTCCTTAAAAAACGTATTTGGCTTCTAACTAAGTAATGCATCTGTAACCTAAAGACAGACTTGACAAACACATTCTCTGCGGCTGAAAACATGATTTGTTGCAGTTAGTCACATGGTCTTCACAACCTTGTTTGCTCTCCGGTTGGGAACCACTGTACTTCTCGAGCTAACTGTATATGAAGCAGTTAAAAATAGCTCCACCTCTACAATAGTGAAATGCTGCCTACACATTGATGCATCAGTTAATACTGTACATTTATTTAAGTGGGATCTTGAATGTAGGATTTTTACTTGAAATGGAGAATTCTTACACTCTAGTATTGTACTTTCCCTGAAGTAGAGGATCTCAGTACTTCCCTACCACTGGTTATTATAGAGCACTTCCAGCCAAAGTGTTTTCATCAGCACATGTTTACGTGTCTGAACGTACAGTCTAGCTCTGTTTTCAGTAATGCAATTCTGTAACATGCTGAATTTATCCACAAACAAACAGACAGACAGGCAGACAGGCAGACAGACAGACAGACAGACAGACAGAGAAGCAGGTACCCAGCAGCTTCTTGTGGTCCAGTTTGTGTCGATTCAGCGGACTGGTTCCATACAGCAGAGTGTGGAACTCTGAATGGACAGACTGGATCTCATCCAGAGACGCTTTACGCCCACGAATCCTCTGCTCACACACACAGACAGCGAGAGAGAGAGACTGAGTAAGGAGTTTGCACATTTTAAATTTGCACAGAGGAACAAATAATAGAATAGATAGAAAAGATATAAAAAAAAAGATATTTGGCAATCATTTGAATCAAGTAACCACCGTAAAAAAAAAAAAGCTTTTATAGATGAGAAGGAAAATTAAACTTTGTAGATACAGACAAGATGTGTTGAAGTGTGATGGAAACCGATATTTACAGTAAACGATGATGAAACAAGATCAGATGTGCTAACTGCCATCAAGGCTTTAATTCCACTCACTGTTTCTGAGAGGTGAATGTTGGCAGTGTATTGAAGTGCATGCTGGGATAGCCTGCAGTGTGTGTACCAGCCGTGACATTACATCATTGTGGGTGTAGCTCTTCTGTGAGTACAAAGGTCCTGTTTGCAAAGTGTGTGTGTGTCTGTGTGTGTATACACCTCACAGCGGCCCAGCAGGCCCGTCTCCTGCAGTCTGGACCAGATGCTTTGCACTCTCCCAGCGTGCTCTGGATGGATGTGAGCATTGCCACACACACACTGATGCTTCAACATCAGACTGTCATATACAAGCCCTGGTGAGAAAGAGAGAGAGAGAGAGAGAGAGACAGATATAAATATCACATATTCTGAAATAAAAGCTTAAAATAGAAAATAAATAAATAAATAAATCAACAGAAAACAAACAAAAAATGAGAAATGAGAGACAATCATTCACATGACAACTTATTAGCAACAACCTCAGCGCAGTAACAAATGTGAGTTAATGGTCCTCCACAATGTATTTTGTAGTAACAAATCGGCACCACAAGATGTCAGTAGCTACAAGGCTACAAGTGATATCTGCGCAAGATACATAGGACACTGAATTTACCACAAAACGCATAGTAAACATTTTCAGTAAGAACTGGGGATTTGATATAGATTTCAAATGCTTTATCTGAATCCTCTATTTACATTACAAGTATACAGGACAGAAGTTGCATATATATTCTTTGATATTTACGGGAACGTAGCCAGGCTACCTGTTGCAAAAATGTAGTTTGATTTTGATTGTACGTGTAGCTTTACGTGCTGCAGATGGCAAAGTGGCTTTTAGAAATCCACTTTTATCTCAAAAGCAGCAAACACTTTTTTCTGTAAAGGCCCAATAGTATAGTCTGCAACTCTAACATTTACATACATACAACATACAGTTGGCATGCCAAATTTGATTTGATTCTTTGACTTTTTCAGCAATATGGTATATTACTGGATTATTATTGGAGTCGTCCTAAATGGCACAAAAAGTTCCTAACTATTCCTCTTCAGACCTTTTCAAAAAGCTGCTTAGAGTAACGTTTACTGGGGAACAGAGAGAACTCTTGAGATAAGAGAAGGGGCAGGTTTGAGTGAACTTACTCACCATGTCCACAGTGATTGGTTGGCAGGTGACACGTCTGTGTCAGTTAACGTGAAATTAAATATTCATCAATACACAGGAGCAGAAGCAAACTGCATCTTTCCTGCGACCAATTGGCAGAGAGTTGTGCAAACCATCATCTCCAGGGTTATTGGATTGTTTCAATTTGTTTGTGAGCCAACTGGATCTTTATTACCCCATCATCATTATTACTGTGTTTTTCCAAAAACCAAAATGAGGCAAGTTACCTGCAGCATACAGTATTACTGACTGTGAGTAGATCTTATTGGCTCAGGAGTACTCTGGATTTCCACTGACTTCTCTCAGGCTTAGAGGCGACTTTTAGTGCTAAAAGGCTTTGTGAATTACTGAAGAGAAAAAAAAAACCTCAGGAGTTGTAAAGTTAGGACTGACACACCTCTTATTTTTAGGAGTTACTCCCAACTTGGACAGGGAGGAGCTACTTTTAGCCTTAGGATGTTTTGTGAATAGTGATCTAAATGTGCCAGGTTCAAGTTCAGCCAGGGACCTCTGTTGCATGTCATTCAACTCTCTACTATTTCCTGTAAACTCTATATTGTTTGCTTTCTGATGAAGGCATTAAATGCCCCCCAAAATACTTTAAATTAAAAAAAAGATGATGAATAATCATACAAGCCGAAGCTTATGTTAATAAACATTAAACATCACCAACAGTATCAATTATACTCATAAACCAGGAAATATTCTACAAAAGGCAAAACACTACTTAAGAATTGATGGTATTTCAGTCAGTTCACTTAATTCATCTGAACAGTCAGCCAACAGTCAGCTCCCTGTTGCCAGGCAACAAGCATGGTGGCTTGCAGGAGGCGGACTGATGCCGCTGATGTCAGAATCGCATCCAATAGCAAACCAGATGTGTATACACAAAAACAAACCCACACAAAAACTGACCGGTGGTGAAGAGGTGTTTGATGGGATTGACAGTAGTCGCAGGGGAGGACTGCGCTCTTCCCAGCGGTCTGTGGGGCAACGACGACTGGAACATGCCCAGCTGCTGCAAGGAGGCCTGATGGGCAGGGAAAGAGAGACAGAGGGGGAGAGAGAGAAAGTTATGATTCATAGCAGAAGGATGAATCAGAGATCAGTCCATTCACTGCAATGATGGAGGAGAGAGTATGTGTGTATACAAAACATGACGAAAGGCTTAACACCAAATCTCACAAACAATGAAATTACTATCATTCTAAATGTTCTAAATCTGTGACGCATTGACTGACCTGACAGATCGATCATTTGATTGATAAAAAATTGCTGCTACTACACTGTGTGCGATGACAACACTTGTGTTCAGTTTTCATGACACTTGGATTGACTGTCCTGAAATTTCACTGATCACCAACCTCCGCATAGTGTGTGTGTGTGCGTGGTTTTACACACACACACACGTACACACACACACTCTGTGGCGTCTATATATAGGGGGTGATGCTGTGCTCCCTGTTGCTAACTGGGTGACTCATCATGTGTGGGTGGACACTAAAACACACACACACACTTGAAGATATACAGACATACAGCAACACACAGCGATGAGTCCAGTGGTTGAGTCACCAGCTGGTGATGTCACTGCAGTGTCAACAATTGTGTGTGTGTGTGCGTGTGTGTCAGTGTCTGTGCTCAAGTTCGACTGGACACCCAGCGGCGAAGCTCTCATGTTTTCATGCTGGGAGGGTTTAAGAGAGTTCATCTTTGTTCAAGTACGTTGTGTTTCCTTCCGCTAACTATCATCGCACATCCACGTATATGTCACAAAATGACAAAAGTGCTGTGCATATTCAAATCCCACCCTTTTCTGTTTCTGTAAAATGTCAAAGCTTTCTTCTGATGACTCATCCTGTACTTGTACGCTTATAAAAAAAATGTTAAATGCAATCATACATTTTGGATTGATCCATTCAATGCTCTCCTCAAATAAAAGCTGCCTCCTCCTCAGGCACAAACACCGCCCACAGTGGACATGGGTCAGAGGTGTGATGAGGCAAGAGAAAAAGATCATTGAAAAGAGCATTGAAGTGTGTAGGTTAGGGTTGGAAGACAACATGTGACCAGTCCTGCTGATGTTTAACTGAGTAATCCATCAATTTAGCAATGCTTTCCTGTAACACTGTTGGTTTCATGACGTACAATTTTTTAAAAAAGGAACATAATTGATGCAGCAGAATCAGAGATATCATCTTTTTTTTGTTCTTCCTTATTGCCAACATTAAACACAATGCAAAGCAACTCAACTGACCATACAGCAAGTCGACACTCCCAGATTATTTCATTTTCAAACTTCAGTCTAAAGTCTTCAGCCCCAACCAAGTGACATCACTAAAGGCAACTTATCAGACTTCACACAGCTCCCTCTGGAGACACAAAAGGATTCATAAAACTTTTTTATCAAACATGCAGTAGTATTACCCAACACCTGGAAACAGACTTTGATGTGTAAAATCAGTGAAGTTCCCCTTTAAGATTCCTGACACCAAGACAACATTAAGGATCTAGCATCAACAAAAGCTTCCTGCTGCATTCCTTCATGTCGTCTGTTAAATGTTACATTTAAACACACTGTGAGGACTACAGCCATAATGCACGTACACTCTATCGCATACAGCAATTATTTTACACAATTGAAATATTTCTGCAGTATGAACCGTACAGCAATTTCATGACTTTGAATGGAGGTAGTGTGACCTAGGCTTTCGGTGAAAATCCTCTCTTTAATGCACCACTATGTTCACCAGCTTGTCGCTAACTTTGCCTGCCTCCTGTGTCAAGCAAGTATTCAGCAGTGGGTTTGTAAGAGTATTTTCACTGAACAGCCTCCTGATGCTGCTGGAAATGGGGTTGATGAGAGCCATGAGAGTGAACCAAAACAGTAAAGTTAGGGGTCGTCAAGCCAAAACAATAATCTGAAAGATGTAAAAACACTCTAGAGCGGATCAACTAGAGCGGATGGGAACTGCAGAATCAATTTTCTGTGAGTTTGTCACTATAAGCCCTTTTCACACTATACATAGTCCTGTCATCTATTGTCATTATAAAAATCATGATTAGAGCAGCTTTAAATTCCAACTGAAAGTAACTTGCATGTCTTAGTCTGCTACAGCATACATATCTACTCTGCAAATCTGCCAGCATATGAGCTCGTTAATCATGCATACTCTGTCTTGTCTGTGATGTGAAAGCACAGTTTGTCAAATTTTAAAAACTTAAGGCATGCATTTCTCATTGACAAGTAAATAATAAGCATGTTATGTAACTGGCTCACCAAAGCCCATTGTGTTGTTTCTCTGAGGAAGCAGCACCCAAAAAGAATCGATAGTGATACGCAAACATACTGCAGCTCAGGATTTCTATGTATGAAAACAATCGTGCGAGGGTGAAAAACACCTGAAGCCATCTCAGGTTTAGACTGTTAGCTGTGATGAGTCAGATAGCTAACACACAGTAACATCTGTAACGGAGCAAACACGGTGAGACAGATAACAGCAGGAGGTCGGCTGATGATGCATCTGTGTGATTCATCCCTCTGTGGGATGATGCTGCGTAACCACAATGTCCTGAATTTAAGGCTGACCTGGGAGTGCAGTGCTTCCCAGTCTTTTTTGTCTGACCTGCCCCCACATCCCTATTAGATGACTTCCTTTCTCAATCCCACCCATCTAAATGTGCTCATTTCAGCTGATTTTAAAGTGGATGTTATGTAACACTGCAAAAGGTGGACATTGTTACAATATTTTTTTATACAACCTCAGTCATTTATCTTTTACATAAGTATTTGAACTGTTTATCCATCATCTTTAGCTAATAATTTCAAAACATATTTTTAACAATTTCAATGGTTTATCCATTAGTTTTACTGAATTATTTCAACTGTTGATCTAGTTCTTTAGGCTAATTTTAACATTAAATGTTTAAATATTGCCTTAATCTTTTTATTTAATCATTTAAAGTATTACTTTTCCTAACTAATTCAGCTACTGTGTTAGCTTGTTAATTATCATGCACTCTCAGTGTGTTACAACTGACTCAGTTTGGTGTCACGGCACTGTGGAGTCAGCCTGTTGTAGCTGGTAGCTTACTAGATATTGACAATAAAACACAAATATACAAATACATTCTTTTTGATAGAGGCATCATTTATATCTTTTCTATAAGTTGAACTACTCCACAATCTTCTCCTGTCCCCCTGAGGTGCAAGTACTCATGGATGGGAATCAGTATCTTAAAATATAAGTGGATGTGCAGAGTGTATGGAGTTGCTGAGATACACTGGGACTTTTTGATGTAAGAATGGCAGACTGCAGCACATTCAGTCTCTGTAGAGAGGAGTATGGCATTCACACACAAACCTGCGTGTAGCCACCCCTCTCCTCTTCGTCGCCCTCCCTCAGCTGTATGACGTCTTCTTCTTCTTCCTCTTCATCCAGCTCGCTCTCGGTACTCTCCCCTTTCACATGCACACCCCCATGCTCCTCCTCACCCTTTACATGCACACCAAGCCGCTCAGAGGAGGGTGTGCTGTCGTCTGACCCCTCCTTCTGAAGCCTGATTTGGCAGAACAAAAGGGCAGACTTAAAAACAACATTCAGGGATTTGCAATAACATATTGTATATAGATAAAGATTGATTAATCATTCATACTGGCTGATCAAATGTCTGAAATGCCACACCTGTGAAGACTTGCTCCTCCATTGTCCTCCTGCATGTCATTGGTCTCTGTAAGCTCCTCCTCTGTCTCCTCTGGGTGTGTGGGCGGCGGCCTGGGAAGCTCTGCCCCCTTTGATAGCATCTACACACAAAAGGTAAGGTCAGTATGCAGACGTGTCCATGTGTGAATGTGTACATGTATGTGTGTGTGTGTGTGTGTGTGTCTACCTTGTAGTGTTTCTCCAGGAAGTGCTGGTGTTGCTGTTGGACCACCAGCTGCTGCAGAGCCTGGGGGGACTGGGGCAAAGGTGCACTCTGGGTCCGAGCCAATGGTCGATGGCGAGGCAGCTTGTTGACCGCCCGCATGCCGCTGGACACACCTCTCTCTGCTGTAACCAGCGGCGACTGGCTGTACATGGGGACTGAGTGGGCGGAGGGTCATAAGAGAAAGACAATGAGTTGGATACCATGGGTGGACAGTACCATGAATGTTAGCACAGTCTTTAGTGTACTTGTGCAAATGTGCGCATACCAGCTAGCATAGCAGTCTGTTGTCTGGCCTGCTCCAGCAGTAGTACATGTTGCAATAACGAGGAATGGGCAGAATGAGAGCTGGGGGGCGGTGTCTCCATATCATGCCCCACCCCTGAACATTACAATTAACATTATTAAATCATTATTATTACTAATACTGAAATATATATAATGAACCCATATGAAATTATGAATTATAATAATAATGCTTACCTGCAGGTAGAGAGGATGTGGAGAGAAATTTCCCTGTTAGAGCTCCGCCCCCTCGCAGCGATTGGATGGCTTGACGTTCGGCCTCTTGCTGGGTAGACAGCTTCTGGGGGGGCTGGAGAGGGGGCATGACCATGGTTACTACACAGGCAAGTAGGTAACCACCATATATGTAGTACATGTTTCTGTGCGCCTATATGGTTTTGTGTACATGAATGTGTGTGTTACGTTGACCCACCGTGATGTGTGTGTTGGCAGGGAGGCCCAGGGAGATGTTCGGCAAGGAGGGCGAGGTGTAGAGATTCAAAGGACTCAAAGTCCCATCAGCACCCAGTGTCTGGTGGAGAGATCTCAGCTGTAGACAGACAGACACACAAGCAGACTGCTTAGTTCAGGTGTCTTGCTCTGTGGATGCAGTAGTTAAGAGGGTGGTCTGATGATTAATCCAAGTCGCTATAGTAACCATTGTTTTAAACTGTAAGCACTGAATAACAACATCTCTCGAAAATCATGTCATTTCACTCTCTGAATCATCTTTCGAGAGCTGCATTCTTTGGGCATGGCTGTTTATATGCATATTTAATAACTATCCAATATCCTGAAGAAACACACAAACACATCTGCCAATAAACAAAATTGCCCAGCTGTTTCACCACACTTCCTGTTTACACTCCACTTCAGACTTCAATACTCATATAAAGGCTAATCTGCACATATTGGGATAAATGACGATGCTTGTCAGCCGGCATTTACAAGTCTCATTATCCCTGTTAATATAGGCAGATCGCTTCCCAGAAATTATATCTCTGTGCAGTAACACAAAAACAGACACTCCAGCAACAAACTTCAAATTGTTAATTTTTGTTTAGAGATCACTAAAATTCAATGGGAATCTTGTTAGGTTTGAAGGTCACTACATGCTCAATGGACAGAATTCCACATAGCCTACTTAAGGAAGTGCAAACCCCTCTGATCAATTAGCCTTCACCATTACTATTACTATTTCAAAGTCTGAGACGACAAGTGTTTTCTATTGCTGCTCCCACACTGTGGAATAGTTTACCCCTCACTATCAGGTCCTGCCCATCTATCACCACTTTTACAATTCCATCTTAAGACCTACATTTTCTTTGCCTGTCCACCATTGTTATCAATATAAGTTGCTTTAATGTTGTCTTTAACAGGTATCTACCTATCTATTTCTGTTCTTTTGTTGTATTGTAAATTCTTCTGTAAAGCACTGTCAATACTTGTTTTGTATATGTACAAATAAACTGACTTCACTTTCCTTGGACCACAGTCAACTGTAGGTGGCAAGCTCGAGCTGTGCGTCCAGTATGAAGAAATGAATGGCGAAAATGAGAACAACCCATGTGCTGCATGTGTCGGTGAGTATAACTTTAAATCTTAAAATAAAGTGTTTCTGTGTGTGTGTGTGTGTGTGTACCTCAGTCTGTATGTTGGGGACTGATCCTGTGTTGCCATTGGCGATAGCTGAATTGGAACTGTTGGGACTGCTGGGACCTGAACCTGGAGCGCTATTACAGAGAGAGGACACTGGTCGAGAGACATACACACACACACACACACACACAGAAAGAGAGAGAGAGAGGAGTTATTATTCAAGTTCATTCATAAAATGTGGAATGTATTATTAAAAGAGTTTATTTAAAGAGAGTTTACACACTAAATACACTGCTACTAAGTTTTCCTATGTTCGACCTCTCACTTCTTTCAGAGTGAAAAACACTGTCATGTAAGTATGTACAGCATGTGTGTGTGTGTACACCTGATATCTCTATGGCTCGCTTCTTGAAGGTGCTGATAACGGTCCCATCCTTCCTGCGAAGGAGTGGAGAGCTCCGCCTCTCTGCCACCTTCTGCTTCAACCGTGAACGCACCTTCAGGTTCGGCTCCGAGACTGGATGAGAGACCCAGAAAGACAGGAAGAGAGAGAGGGAACGAAATCGGCTCAGTTTGGTGCCAAAAACATCTCACTGTTCAGAATATAGGTGCATGAAGAAGCTTTAGAGTTTTTTAATTTTGTGTTTTTTATGTCTCATTGTCAAGTCATTAGCATTTCTGTGTCTTTGCTTCATTGTGAAGTGCAGCGTTTAGTTTGGCAGAGTACTTCATGGGGGTATTTTAAGGTGCCTGGTGATTTGCCAACAGGAGACTATCAGGGCGGATACAGGATCACAGGCTGTCTGGTAATCCTACATTACATTTTGGCTGGCTGCACATTTTGGCTGGCTAGTTTGCTTGCTGGATGAGCAGCTACAGTCAGAGTATTTTAAGGTAGCTTTGGACTAAAAGTCAAGGTTAAGGGCAAAGAACCAGAAAAGGCATCCAGGTTTTATTGGTTTAAGCTGCCTGAACATTGTCCAGCAGTCCAAATCTAGGAATACTTGAATGCTTTGTTATTGCTTGTCAGGTCTGACTGAGCAAGACTTGGACATGGGCATGAAGGAATTTTGCAAAAGTGGTTTAAATGTCAATATTTTATCATAAATGTATGGTAGACATACATTAATTTCATCCATAGGCTGCATGGGCCTGGATACAGTATCCCATGACACACTGGAGGATTTATTACGAAGCATGTTATTACTAAGCGCTACAGATGTAAATAAGCCTAACCGCAGTTCATCTGATTTGCGTAAGTGCTGCTAAAGAAGACCTGATGGTGGGCTGTTCTGACATGTGTTGGACATGTCTGGAATGCAGTGGGGTGCAAAAGAAAATCATTTCTGCTGCTGAACATCGGGAGCTTCAAGTGTGTATTCACCCCATCCATGGAAGGCTATACTGTATGTGAGGAAATATTACTTAATGGCCCGATGCTTTCAGCTCAACAAAATGGTCAGTGATGGAATGACTTGTGAAAAGTGTGGGAGATTTTTGTTAAAACTTGTTACCTCCTTTGTTTCACACCCTGACCTCCAACCTCGACTTGTTTAAAGACAATGTTTACACATGCTATCACAGTTATATCTGAAACAGCATGTACATATGTGTAGGTATGTAGGTGTGTGTGTGTGTTTGTGTTATCTCTAGGTTTGGCCGACCTCTTCCCTGGTGAGTCAGACTCATACTGACTCAGACACACACACACATACACAAACATATATATAAACACACCACACTCCACCTCCACATAGTCCTTCGTCAAACTACTTTTACATGGCAAGTGACAAATCACTCCCGCACACATACATCCTCCCTGTGCCTCAGTCTGTCACTCCTACCTGTCTTGCGAAGTGGGAAGTCGTCTTTGCCCTCGTAGTTCCCCAGCAGTGGGGGCAGTTTGTAGGAGGGAGGAGTTCCCGGGGTGTTACTCTGCGGAGGAGAGCCCTGCTCCAGGGAGGTCTGCTGGGCTCCCCTGTGGACACGCACACGCGCACACATGCACACACACACACACACACACACACACACACACACACACACACACACACACACACACACACACAGAGAGACAGAGAGAGAGAGCGAGTGAGGGGAGAGCGGTTAGCTGGCTGGTAAAATAGTCACAACATTAAGGAATAAAGTGTTTGAGTACAGTCATTTGCTGTCAACTTGCTCAGTGTAATCATACTTGATTTAGTAATTTCCTACATTTTACTAGGATGTCTTCCCTGTTGTATGGAAGGAGTTGCATGGGCTGTGAGAGTGAAATATTTTCTCTGTGCCTCTTCTGCAATTGATTATTGTTGTTGTTAACAGACTTATGAAAAAGCCTTGCCAGGACTGTCACCAAAATTTACATTTTCTTGGGATGTTTCAAATCAGTGAAAGATTTCCTGTTGAAAAGACATGCCATCATGTCATCTATAGCCCTGTTCAATAACTAGTCACCTGTGTTATTTACTTATACACAAAATGGCTACACATAAATACATGGTGTTATTTTATGCATTTTTAGTTTTTACTCATGTCTAATACTTGTCATCAGAATGTCTGCTATGGAGCTGAAAGTACTGCTCTGAGGTCGGAGTGTTTTTAGTCTTGGGGTCACTTTCACCACTGAGCATGTTAAGCACATGTCATTTTAGGCCACTCAGCTCTTGGCCTGTATTTATTAGTGTCAGAGTAGGAAATCAAACCTAACTGACCAAAAATTCTCAGAGTGGAGTGGAGCATTTTTGATTAAAGTTTTAGGACAACAAGAAAAAGCACTTTTATCAGCTTCCTTAACATAGGAAATGACTCTTATCTGTGCAAATATTTAGGAGCAGCAGAGGTGTTTTACCTGCTGGGAGTTGCTCAGAAATCATGTTTGAGATATTCTGTGAGAGGAGAGACATTTTGGGAACTGCTGATGACACATTAAGCTTTTTGAAATATAATTTTGACCAACGATAATTTTTCGAAATGACTTTTTGTGGGATGCAGAGGACAGCGCATGTTGTGGCCTCAGAAAGTGACATCCTCACAACTTTACACTTTCCTGCAGCAGGGAAAATGTTGCTGTGTAACAGTGACGATTCTGTCAGAAATTGTGAATCAAACTTTGATTACATTTATGCACCTAATAACGAGCAAGACGAATCCTCTGTGACGTTGGACTACGTCACCTGCATAATGAAAGATATCTCAACTTAACTGCAACAGGTATAATTTGATACAATATACTATGCTAATAATTTATCATGTATTACAAAATAATAGCAGGGTTGTAATATTTGAGAGGTGTGTTCATGTTGTTAAGGTGCATTTTCACAAAGACTGGGTGACATTGCATTGCACGTAAGCTAAAAGACAGTGTAAAAAGAAATTAGGTTACAGCCAGCCAGAGAGTTTTCAACATCAACAATGTGTGCAAGATGTGGCACTTCTATAGGCTCTAAAATAAAGTGGTAATGGACAGGCTGATAGGATAATTTCACACAGCTGAGACAAATTACCTTCTATTGTAATTTATATATACAATACATTTATTTCTTAAGCCACATGAGTGGTTTGCTAATGTTTAATTCCTGTCTAGATGATCTATTTGTAAATATTAGTATTCACAAGGAGGTACCTGCCCACATAATTCATGTTCATAAAAAAGGGGACTTTTGGATGATTCCAATATGTTATCATAAGTTCAACTTCATGGCTCTGAGTGTCATAAAACAGTCGTATCACCTGCCGAGGAGTAGAGCTTGCTGAAAGGTAACGTAGGATGCTTCATAAGTCATCATCATTAGATTGGAGACCTACCTAATTTTTAGTCCTAAGTTAACCTTGAACGTGGTTCCAAGTAGAGATTCTGAGATGCTTGGGCCCTGGTTTGGCTTAGAAACCCAGTTACACACTCAACATTCATGAAGCCGCTTGTCTAAGCCTGGGTCAGACTACAAAACTGTTCAAACAAAGTAGAGCAGCAGCTCACTATCCTGACAGGACACTGTTCACACCTGGCAATGAGGAGGAACCACACTCTCTGTTCTGTGACTGAGAAACATTTTCCCATACATACCGCAAAGAAGATACCGCTTACATTCATATTAAAAATGATATATTTGCAATGTAGAAGACCTAAGTTTGAGTAATGTTACAGTTATGTGACTGATCTGTCCAGGGACAAGTTGAGCTCTCTGCAATCCTCACCAGCACTTTGGGGAGAAGGAATGGTTCAGTCCGCCAATACCAGGCTCTTTCTTACTGAGAAGGAACTCCTGTAGCTTTAATTTCACCTCTGTACTGGCAATGGCACCTTCCAAAACACATCAAAGAGAGAGGACAGCAATCAGGAAACTCAACTGTCTTTATATTGCATTTATATAAATGTACATAGCATGGTAGTAAAAGCAGTAGCAGCAGTATAACCTACTCTCTTTGCCTTTCTCCTTGTTCCTCAGCAGCAGCAGTTGTTGTTCCAGTCGATGCTTCTCTTGCTCTTCATGTCTTTGTTGCTCTAGTTTCCTCTTCTGCTCCAGCTCCTGCTGCCGCTTTGCTGCCAACAGCTCCTGTTGTTGCTTACACACACAAACACACACATATACATCTTACTGAGTGACAATTAAACCAACTGACTAGCAGAATCACTGACAGGCTGGTTAACCAACAAATGAGAGATCAGTCAGTATGGTTTGTGTCCTGTGGACTAGCCAGTTTATAGGTTCAACTACCTGACTAGCTACCTTCAGGTGTTCCTGCAGCTGGACTTCATGTTGTCTTGTGAGCACTTCATGTTTTTTCTGGAACTCTGCAAACAGTAGCTGTTTCTGGAGTTCTTGCTGCTGTTTGAGTAGTACGAGTTCCTGCTGGAGCTGCTGCTCTCTCAGGGTTGTGTCCACAGCCGTCCCACCCCCAGACAGAGATCCCACCCTGGGCTCTGTCCGCAGGTCCACAGGGCCTCCTCCTCCTCCTGGGCCTTCTCCTGCACCCCCACCTGGAAAAGTAGCAGTGGACAAGGAGTCAACTTTACTCATCCTTATTATGTTGCCGATTGTGTTGTTCTGTTTTTTGGTCCTTTTTAGATCTATCAGTCTGTCTGTCAAAAGTAATTAGTCTAACATTTCTGGAACAATTGTGAAAAAACTAGTCCACTGAAACTTGCTCAAACTACTCCCTACACTCTAGAACTAGGCCCCTGGAACCATCTGAAAGGGCTTCCAACACACCATGAAGCCTAAAGGCCAGGGTGTGTCTAAAAGGGACTACTTTATACAATGTGTCGTACAATCACGTCAGAAGGCAGAAGAAGGTTCTGATCAGCTTTCTACCATAGAGAGGCAAGATGATCATTCAATTAAGGGAATAATGACACTTTGCAACATTCTTTCCTAGAAGGCATTCATGTTACTGTACACAAAGTGATGGAAAAGAGGAATAAAGCAAGTGCCTGACAGTTGCAAGTTGCTTCACTGTGTGAAGTGGGTAACCCTGCCAGATTGTCAGTTTCAGAAAATTCCATAAATTGTCAGATGCAGCCCTAATCTGTAACATGTAAGGGGACAGTGTTTCAGACCCTGTTCAATGATCCAACAAGCACTTTGGTTTCACCTGGAACCCCTTCAATGGCCCAAGAATCATTTACTCAAAACCACTTGATCCATACATCCTGCCCATTAATACTGTGCATATGCGTAGGTTAGGTCCTACTTCAATTGCTCACCATGATCACAGCTCTCTCTCACAGTGAATAAATGCATGTAAACAAGGCAATAGCATGGCTCTTGTCTCCGTTTCAATAATGAGACAAGTCAAAATAGAGGTTACCTGGATGTAACTCTAGTTATATAAGCTTGTAAATCAGGGTTAGTATTAATAAATGTCACTGTACACAGCTTGACCATGTATGACACACCTCTCTAGTAATGCTTCAGTGCCATCAATGTGTGAAATCTAATACTGAACTACAAATCAAAACCTCTGCTGTAGGTATCTTCAGTGCCACTCACTTTAAAATTTAGCTTAAGCCTCTGACTGGTTCCTCCTACAGGAACCCTGTATCTTCCACACAGATATGAGGTACACTGGATGACTAATTATTTGACTCTGATTGATTTTGGGCATTCATTGAAGAACACCTTTAAAAGTACTCCGCCAATTAAGTTAAAAAAAAAAGATTACAATTGATGCAGCAGAACCAGAGATATTGTTTTTGTTTTAATCCATGCATTTCTCTTCCTTGTCAAAACCTGGCATCTATATTAGCCACCATGCACTCAACCACCAACAGTAGCCTGGAGCCTCTAGCCTCAAGCAGAGATGAGGAGCAGGCTATGGAGGTCTGGTAGACTCACTCCTGTCTGACTCCACACCCCAAAGTTTTTTGTCATTTTCAAACTTGTATTCCCGAGTCAAACTGATGCAATTTAACAGACTTCACACAGCTCCCTCTGGAGTCACAAAAGGCTTTTTACAACTTGTCTGACATATGTGGTAGTTAACAGACTTTGATGTATAAAATCAGTGGGGTTCCCCTTTAAGTTAACCTTGATCCCACCCAAAGACCCTTAGAATCCGTTAAAGCCTCTCAGACACTCTACTGGTCCACTTTTAGGAGTCATTAAACTCATTGAAGCCAACCCCTTTTTGAAGACATGGAACCTCCCCTCAAGGACTCTTAGAGGACTCCCTACTCACCACCCTCTCCACCTCCTCCTCTCTGCTCGCTTGCTGTTCCTACTGGGCTCTGCATGCCCGATGGGAGGCTGCTCTTCACCTCCACTACTGCAGGACAGAGAGAGAGAGAGAGAGAGAGAGAGAGAGAGAGAGATTGATTAGTCTGGAAAATGTTGTTAAACTATTACATCATTCAATGCATACGCCCCCCACACACAAAGGCAGTTCCCATTTCACTCAAATGAGCTGTGATAATGTTGTAAGGAGTGAGGAAGACCGCATCCTACTGCCTAAAAATAGGTTAGCACTGACTTAGAATTACCCTAGTGTTACCTTGGCATTAACCTAGCCTATATTCAGCGTGGCTAGGCTAAAGGACACTGCAGGATACGTTAATGTGCCGTACATATTCACAGAGACAAATTATCTGAGAAGCCTGTTGTTATTTATAGCAGTATGGTAGAAAGAAAGAAATACAGGATGAAAGAAAAGAGGATTGCACGGCCTGGCAGTGCACTGTAGCATTACAGAAATGAGTGTAATAGGAAACGTCCAAACTATAAACATGTCCCCTCTCTCCGCTCATATCAGTGAAGAAATTCACCACCTTGTACTGATCTGGATTTGTGGTCTCCACTTGGGCTAATCAGCATGACAGATTAATATTGATTTCCTGCTTCAGGCACCAGAGTGGCGTTAATTGACTTTTCACCTTGTGAAATAAAAGATACGAGAACTCAAGAATTCCACATTTCAAATTTGTCAACACCAGCAAAGCTTCAACCCAGTGTAGTGATTGGGGAAATTCCTGGAAGTAAAGTGGATATATTTGGTAAATATTGGAACATAACTGACTACTGTTGCAAAATATATGAATTTTGATTATACTTCAAACACTATAAAGTCAAGTTTCCATCAAAATGTAGTGCAAATTTTAACCAAGGAAAATGTGAATTAATGCACCCTACCACCCACTACTGTTATCCAAATATTAGTAAATGGGCAAATACTAACAGTTGGTTGTACTACCTCTACAGTCGAATCTTGTTAAACCATTGCAGAGGAAGAGGGCACGACAACGGCGTGATTAAAAGAACGCCAAGCAAACCTCAAACAAACAAAGGATGTGGAAAACATGACGGAAATATGGCATCTCTGACTGTTTTATGTATCAATGTCAGGAAGGTCACAGTCTCCTCATGGCTCCACACAGATCTGATGTTTTTTTCTCTTCAGTTGGTGTTAAAGTCACAGACTTCATGTACATCATGATTTAAGTCTGTTTCGCTTTTCACTGTTTGTTTGCACTTAGTTGAATTTGGGTTTTATTGATGCACTAAGTTTTCCACTTGCTCAAACCACCCAAGAGCACAAACCTTTTTCAAATTTCACTAACAAAAATTTAAAATGCATATAATTACAGGGGGATGGAAACACACTTTCACTGTGTGGTTATTTAGATTTTTACAGTATTCATGTATAGGCTGCAATGCTGAGACTCGTCAGCATTCAGATCGGAAGATCTTATTAGCTTAGCTGTTCCAATCAGCTTAAACTGATCACCTGTGTGTGTGTGTGTGTGTGTGTGTGTGTGTGAGAGAGAGAGAGAGAGAGAGAGAGAGAGAGAGAGAGAGTGAGAGAGTGAGTTTGTATGACGTCATTTGGTCTATTTCTTTAGCCTGGCTTCTGGTAGTGCAGAGAGCCAACAGGTTAACACACTGCCTGATAGACAGATGGAGAGGGGAGAAACGGGGGGGGGTGCCCTTGAGCAGCACTGACGTGCCACCAGCCTGTGGTGACTCTGCTCTCCTGGCCTCTGCTGACCCCTGCTATTAGATCAGGCTTCTTCCTGGAAGATGCCACACACTGCAACATGTTGAGAGGATATACCTGTCTGCTGGCCAAGGAGGAAATTCAATTAGGACTTACCTACTGTGTAGTCTGACCTATGACCCCTCTATACGAAGGTGTTCTGATTGGTCACCTTCTGTTTTTTGACCCACGCTTTCTGCTTGTGCGTCACGTGGGTTCTAAGCTAATCAAACACCAACATTCACAATAAGGCCAAGCCTATTAGCCCTGTCCTGAAGGATTGTGACTAATTAGAAGAGGAAAGATTTCATCATTTGAAATTTTCTCTGTCTGCAGTCACAACCTAACGTCTGACCTTTGACCTCAGACCTTGCAACAGAGAAAAACGTGCACTGTATACTATAGAGAGTAACAGTTGTCTTACTCATTCAATTCCATTGTTATAGCTGGGTGCAAAGTCAGATTTTATTTCTGACCAAATCTTTTGGAATTAAAAGATTACTTTCCTCTTTCACACACATGCGAAGAAGCAGTCCGCTTTCAGGTTTGTGACCGTTTAGTTAGCTCAGTCACTGTGGCTTTTGCAAGAAAAAGTTGGTAAAAAGCCCAAAAACTGAAAGTTGGGAATAAACAAGGCCGTGTGTGTGTATGTGTGTGTGTATGTCTGTGTATACTGTATGTGTGCAGCCACTCACATCTAAATTACCTAAACAAATATTCTGGCATTTCACTGTGACGCACGTGTCTCCCCCTTCCACTACAACACACACACTGTCCCTGTGTGCATGTGTATGTGAGAGACTGTTCTGTGAGTGTGTGTACAACAGTCCGTTTGGCAAGAGAGCAGCATTCCACAGCAGCCAGCGTCTGACGTCAAACTGAAGACATTTATAGTCTGGTAAACACACACACACACACACACACACACACACACACACACACACACACACCCTAACGTACAGCCTGACAAAGAGTCAACATTTCAGTCAGTCATATCAGTCTCTAACTGACTACAGCTCACTGCAGTTAAACACAGAAATTCATGCAACAGGACGTATGCAGTCAAAGAATGAAAGGGAGACTGTCTGTCCAGTCAGTGAATCCCGGTAGAAACGAACATAGACTGATGATTATACCTTGGTGGTAATATGACTCCATGTGGATCACATTAATGCAGCACAGAGAACTTGAAATCACAAAGACAAGCTTTTCACATAGTTGGCCAAAATAGTTTATGTAAATATTATGAAGAAAGCGTAGAGTTAGGTTCCATGTTTGCACTGGTCAGGTTACACTGGTCTAGTTGGACTTCCATTAGTGCTCCATGATTGTTACCAGAACAATCCTTTTTATAGGGCTGCAACGGTTATTTCTGTGTCCAATTAATCTGCCAACCACTGTCTTGTTAAATTGATCAATCATTTGGTCTATGAAATGTCACAAATAGTGAAAAATATCTGTGCCAACGTGACACCAACCATAAGATAAGATAAGATACACCTTTATTTGTCCCACAGTGGGGAAATTCACATATTACAGCAGCAAAGGGGATAGAAGCAGTTAAATAGTAAAAAAGTAGATAGTAACAAATTGACATGAGAACCAGATTTACATGAGACTTAGTTACAATTAGCCAATATGAATATGAAATATGAAAGGCAAAACTAAAGCAGCAAACCTCTGCAACTGAGAGGCTGGAACTGGGAAATGTGCCATTTTCACTTGATCAACACTGAGAGCAAACAGCCATACTAACAACAGCAACCACAAATGTTAACCTCATGGTAGCGCTGCTTTCATGGCCATCATTTAATCATTTAGATATTTCAGTCTGAACCAAAGTTGAACGATGAACAAATTATCAAAGATGACGCAGATTGTTTTCAACTAATCTGCTCAACTCCTCATAATGAGGCACATAAAATACTTATCCACAAACCCCTTTTTTCTATTAAACAAAACAAGCCAAACTGTATCAAATGTATCAGTATTAAATTTTGTGTAAACACCTGCAGCCATACAGGAATTTTGCCTCAATAAAATATAATCTAATCTTGGACAAAATTATCATTTTATATCAGAAAATATCAAATCAAAGATTACATGAAGAAGACTGACAGTCTGATCAGCTCTAGAGACACATTTAAGTCGGTACTGAAAGTATTGAAAAATTCACTTGTTCCACCATCTTAAATGTGAACATTTGCCGTTTTTTCATCATCCATGGTAGGAAACTGAATCTCTGCTGACAGACCAAACAAGCAATTAAAACATTTCTATTCAAATTGTGACAGGCATTTGTCAATATTTTCTTATAAAGACAAACACTCAGACAATCAGTTAAGATAGTTAGTTAGAGTCCAGATGCACTGGAAATGAAAATGGCTAAATTCAACTTAGCCATAGAACCAGGGTGATGTCCTAACCCTTTAGCTCATTTACACTGATATAAACTTTACTCATACTGGGTAAAATATTGTCAAAAAGTCCTAGTAAGTCCTAAAATAGTCAGCATGGACAAAACAGAAATGACCCAGAACAGCTAGCTAGCTGATGAAGATAAGGCTATGACACCATTATTTATGTACAGCAGCACTGTAATTATCAAAAACTAAAATATGTTCACTGGCCTATAATGTAAGGCCAAGAAAAGCAACACGTTCTCACATTTGAGTTTGAAGAATTATCACATGTTGGTGCCAACTAATGTTCTGACGATCAACTAATCGATTAATGGACTAATTGAAGCTCTAATGTACAGTTTTAGTTAAGAATTTTCCACTGGAAGGTAAAGACTATGATTTTTGATTCGACCACCGGAATGCACCAATTCTGCACTACAATCCAACAACTGGATTTACAACCTCTGCCTCTGACAGGAATGTGCCTGCTTTTAAGCAACTGTGATCAAGCCTATATCCAAATAATGAAAGCCGTTTGCTGTTCTACACACTCGCTGTCTCTTTCCTGCTACACAGGAAGCGTTTTATGTGTGCAGTTATTTTGGAATAAACACAAAAAGGAGAAGTGAATAGTTAGTATGAAAAGACAACAGAAAGAAGTCCACCAACAAATGCTCAAATGTGACAGATGATCTCTGGAAGGTTTACAGCAGAAACACTTGACAAATCAAGAAGGTGGCAACTAAAAAAAAACAAAATTAATCTAGTCGTTGACTCTTCTCTTTATCGGTTTCCTCTAATTATATTTAGCAGCTGTAGCCATTGTATCTTTCTGGTACACAATGTCTACCAATAAAGAAAGATGTAATGATATATGCCGGTATGATGCTAATTCGGAGAAAGTTTCATTAAGGCACAAAGGAGGAAGACAGAGGTGTGTAGTTTGAAGTCCAGTCTCTGTTTCTGTCGCTGCTATTTCACATTGCTGCTGCTGCTGCTGCTGGGAAGTATTTCTGGAAACCAATATTCGTCTTTTTTCTTCTCCCTCTCTCTCTCTCTGTCTCTCTCTGTCTCTGTCTCTCTCTCTCCCCCTGTCTTGTTCGTTCTGCGTTGCGAAAAGAAAATAGGCACTATGACATCAGCCCTGCAAAACACTCTAAAAAAAGCCAGGAGAGAGAGAGACAGAGAAGGAGAAAGAAAAGACAGAGCAAGAGAGAGAGTGAGGTAAAAATAGTATAATGGCCGTGTGTACTTTAGACAAATTAGAAGCTTAGAGAGAGAGAGAAGAGTCACATGTGTAGTGTTGCTATAGAGACCGAGGGTGGGTCAGAAGTAGCCTATTATGGGCTGGCAGACTGTAGGTCATCCACAGCCAGTGCTGTCTGTTGTGTTACACCAAGCTTTGTGTCTTTGACAACATCCAGTTCAACCATTTACACAGTAAGTCTACACACTTTTAAAGCTGTATTAATCAATACTGTATATTAACAATGGGTCCAATGACACTATGAAAGAGGACACTCATTTGTTTGTGATGAACCCACAAACAAATTATCACCAACTCTGCAGTTCCCCTCAGCTCTATGGAGCGTTTTAGCATCTCTCAGCTCATTGCTTTGGTTTACAGCCTGCAGCTTTAATGTTTCGATTCAGTCAGCCTTCTCAATGCTCTCATCAACTTGCTTTCAGCGAAAAAAAGCTTTGATAAACCAATCATAAGCTACATGCAGACAAAGTTAGGGACTAGCTGGTGAACACAGAGCATTTAGCAGCTGAAGAGCCAGATAATTCCCTGAGGAGCTAGTGAAGACCAAAACAGACAGTGGAAAAAGAGAGTGAATCTAGCAGTTACATTTCATTTTTTCTTGGGTAGAAACACAACTCCAAATGAAGGCAATGCTTTTTTAGTTTATAGTGGGCAAACATGGACAAACAACAAACATACAATAGGTAATAAAGGGTTTAGAGATGGGTAATATTAACCATTTTGATTAATAGGAGGGCTGGTTTTAATAGTTTCATTCACAGATTCATAGTCATTTAAAAACTGTATCAGTCCATAAATGCACATCAGTTTCAACTAGTTTTAAAGAATAAGCGTGATCATCATTAGTACAGAGCAAACACGAGGACACATAGCCCTTGCAACAACAAATTTTAAGTGTCTACGAGACTGTTAAGTGTTAACACACACACAAACACAAATATACACTGACCTGGGTTCACCAGTCAGCCAACACTGTAATTGCAGCTGAAAAGAAGATTAGAGTAAATGTGCGTCCTCTGCTTGTACCAATTAACAACCTGCTGGCATCAAGAGGTGGCATGAAGCTGCACTCCAAACCCGGCTCAGCTCACTTCAGCAGTCGCCTTGTTCAGCAGACTTTACTGTAACAAAGCCAGGGCCCTGACGTTCTTTGCTCATACTGAAGACATGTGTTTCAGAATTTGATAAACTACTTAAATCTAAAAGTAAAGACAAGGTATTGTGCTGGGAGTTGGTTGAAAACAAGGCTCTGGAGAGCATCAGAGTGTTCAAAAAATGTTCCTCAGAGCCTCAAAAGGTTTCCAAACAAAATTATCCATATTCCCCAAAACTGACAAGGAGCAGTGTACAGCAGTAGATGGAAATCAGGCAGGAGTGTGATTTATGGACCAGCATCTTTTTCTTCTGAAGAGCAGACATTGTGCTTCATTGATCTACTTTGCATCAGCATTGAGAAATTAATTTAATATGCTATTTCATTGCATCAATGCCCTCGTTATCCTAGGGCAAAATTTTAAATTGTTGATTTTTTTGTCTGTCCACAGCTTTTCAACACAAGGTAAATATCTGTATATAAATGGATAAAGGAGTGAGTCAGCGTCCCAGGAATATAAGAGTCATGTTGACGTACTGAGTCTTAATGTCAAAAACAAAATAATAGCACAACATGAAAAAATGAAATATTTTTCTTTTATTTGGGGGATAACCACACTCTAAGCTTTGGAACTACAGTTCCTATAATTAGGGGGCTTTGTGGGATGTAAACAGGAAGTATATTGTTTCAATGGATTCAGTGAGTTAGCTGTGGGAAAGAACTTGAGCAGCAATTGTTTTAGCCTATATTTGTCTACACTTTGGTAAGCTGGTGATACTGAAGAAAACTTTAAAAAAAAAAATCTGTGATTTCTGAGCAGACTTATTGAAGTATATTTGCAATGGACATCAGTGATAATGATATCCTCCCCTGATATCAGTCACACTGAATCTAAAAATATGTGCATGATGTTTGTGTTCAGATTTTACACAGTGACGACTTTGAGAAGCGGTATGAATTTTGACGCAACCTGCAGCAGTTGGGACTGAGGGTTTTATGGTAGCTTAATTGCATTGATGAGCTATGTGGCACAACCTCTGTTGCTCTAACTGCTGACCATGTTGATGAGCAGTTCAAACTACTAGCAAACTTCCTGTTGTTTTTAGAACACCAGCATGCACCTGTCCCTTTCACCTCACACAGTATCTTTGTCTCACATCTCTCCCCCTGGGGAGCTACGACTCACAGTTGGAAAACCTCTGACCTAAACCTACTGTCCATCCTCATATCCTGTTCCATCAACAAAACCTCTGAGCCTACCCTCCCAAACACACACACATCCTTTTTTCAGACATTCTAAATAACTCTTTTTACATTTCAATCCAAACTTTTAGTCTGACGGTCCATCAAACAGCACACAACACCCCCCCTCCCCAACTCTCCTTTCCCAGAGATGACTCACCAGCAGTGGGCATGGTAGGGCTGGAGCCCCTGTTGCCACTCAGGAGCTCCAGAGGCTGGTGGTGGCTGTCTGTGCTGGCAGAGGAAAAACAGGACTCAGTCTCATAGATGGTCTGCAACATGGCGCACAATCCTGACACCGTGGGATGTAACAGCATGCCAAGACAAGAGGCAGCGCTCTATTTTGTCACTAAAAACACCAGTCAGTTCCACTTCCGAGACAGTGGCATGGCTCAGTTTCGGATTCAAGTTGCCAAGGATGGGAGGAAACAAACCTTAAAATATGGTTTCAAAAATAATGAATCAGGGACTATTCATTATGGGATAAAACCAAATTGAAAACTTCCAAATATTTTCTGTGCTTCTATTGTAAAACTAATTGAAAAAATACAATGAATTCCATCAAAAAATTCCTTCAGAAAACTCCTCTGTGCTTTTATTGTGTAATCCAGCTAAGGTATCCTCTTTAGGCAGCAGTCTCAATTTGATTTTTGCAGGTGGCCTCTGCCTTTCAGTTTTTCTGGAGCTTCTGCTGTCTCTGGCTCTTCGGTTTGTGGTGACCAGTCACTGTCACTTAGGACAAAAATCCTCTTTTCTAATGTTGTAGCCTCAGCTGCAGGTTCCAGAAATCGTCCCGTCCGCTCAGCTCGAGGAATGAATCAAAATCAAAAAAGGAAGATGTGCAGCTTTAAGAGTCAAATTTAGGAAATACAGGTTCTGCAATGGCCTGAAATGTGACTTTCTGGTCTACATCACCTGAAGTCCTGATCCATGCAGAACACTTTGCTGGCTCCTGATACAGTAACAGTGCCCGGTATGTTGCAGATGGAAGAAAAAAGTTTGTCTCCTCTGGTGCACTGAACCTTCTCGCAGTCAGTCTACCAACCAAATTTAACAAGCAAAAACCAAAACCAGGAAGGAATCAATGAAATCTCGTTGCTTTGTATAGCCTGCAAAACTGTGCATTTCCATAAGCTGAGAAGTGATGGAAGGGATCGGTGGGAGAGTGGTGCTGCTGCAGCCTCTTCACCGCTTCCCGCAACTAACAACACAATCAAAATACAGAGACGAGGAGAAGCCGAATTCCCCTGCTCGGGTGCATCAAAGGATCCTCATGCTGCTCTCCTCCTGGACGACGAGAGGGAGAGGAGAGGAGGAGGAGGTGGAGGAGGAGGAAGAGGAGGAGAGGCGAGGACGTAAATAGCTTTGGGAGAGCGCTCCCCGAGGTTCCATGCTTCCAAAATTAGAACGAAGCGCTGAGAGAATGACAGAGAGAGGGAAATGGAAGGAAGGAGGGAGAGGGACAGAGCAGTATAATAAAAAAAAGAGGAAATGCAAGGAAAGGAAAGGCTGGGCTGGAGAAGACGAGCAGCGAGTTAGAATCCTCCCAGAAAAATGAACAGCCAGAGATCACACGCTGTCCTCTTATCCCTCGCTTGAAAACACACAAAAAGGGGCAGGCTGCTGCAGAGCCGAGCTTTGTACAGAGACCAGAAACAGCTGCTGGTCAGACGGCTAATATTCACTGTCTGAGAGTCACTGGTGTGTGTGTGTGTGCGTATGTGTACGCAGGAGTGTGTCTGTGACGCTCTTTGAGCTGCTGAATGAACATTGAGAGAGGAGACAGAGGGAGGAGGGTGAGCAGGAGAGAGAGGCTGAAAGTAGATCACTGGGTGGAAAGGAAGTTAGACGGATGAAGAGAAAGTCAACAACAGCTTCTTTGGCTTTACTAAGCATCACAACATACACAAAGCAGAAAGAGAGGGAACAAGCCTTCAACGTCCATCCCTCCATTCGCCTTCATGCATTCTTTTTTTGCTGCATGTTTCTGGTGTTAGACCAGCTGACTTTTTTAAAGATTAAAGAACAGGAACGGGAGAGAAGAGAGGAGAAGAGAAGCATTTACTAACACAGGAGATGGGGGGTTGATGGAGGGACTATAGCTGAAAATAGCCTGCCAGGGAGGAGGAGGAGCTAGAGATAAAAATAGACAGAGAGAGAGAGCAGTAAGCTTACAGCTCTGGGGTGGGGTGGGGGTGGGGTGGGGGGTTGTGGGGGGGGGGGGAGGCGTTCAGCGCTGTCATGTTTCTGCACTGCACTGCCCAGAGATCACCTGTCAATCAAACAGTGTGGGCGGGACTGTGACCTCTTCCTCCTTTGGTTTTCTGTTGATGCAGTTTGAGTTTCTGTACGAGGAGATGGTCCTCTTTATCACCATGGTTGCTACGACAGCCTTGTTCTGTCTGCACATGCATGTTAAATAAGATGTAACTTGTGGCCACGTTAATGTTCCACTTTTTATTTGCCGTGCTGGCCTTATGGCACTAGGGATGGCAATGTCGGCCTTTCGGTCAGACTACCACATAGGTCAGTACTGAAAGGAACAACTCTTGGATGGATATGGTCATCCTTTGACTAAGCACCACCAGCAGGTCAAACATTTTGCTTTTCCAGTGAATATGTCAACATCTACTTGATGGATTGGCATCAATTTTGTTGTCCCCAGTGGATGAATCCTGACTTTGGTGGTGAGCCTTAACACTATTTTCTGTACTTTGGTACATAGACTTTTGAACCAAATACCAGCAAAACTAATGACATTCCCATCAGACTCAGCTGTTCCTCCACTAGCATGGCTCTCATGACTCTTCATCTTGTTGACTTGACAGATGTAGCCAAATCTCACAAACACTAAATCTTGTCTCAATACGGGGAGCCATAAAACAACTTAGCCGAAATAAAATGATGATTCAACGTAGAGCTGGAATAATAAATCAGCCAACATGCTTACTGCTGATATATCTGTATCAGTGTATATGTTGGCCAATAAGTAAGAAATTACAAAACAGAATTTCCAAAGTAGGTTTGGACTGAAATCAGCTGATATTTCGTTTTAGTATTTTTTTAACCTTTCAAATGCCTCAGAAATCCAGTGTTGGTCAGGATATAATTCAACATTAGCTAAATGACAGTTTCCAATACAAAGTTCTATAGACACATTTAGTTTGGTACCAAAAAGTATTGAGGTTCAATATCCAGCCGGATATATTGTAATCAACAAATCTAAGAGAAACCAAACAGTACTGTCTGGTTTTGCTCAATCCAATGGATTCAGATCAAGGTATTTCATCACATTCATAAAAAACGTAAATCCAATATTGCCATAAAGCAGTCACTACTCATTAATGGGCAACACAGCGAGAAATGGCCTAATACAACCAGAGATACTGAAATGATAGCTTCGTCTTTAGAAAAACTCTATTGGCAGACAAGTATACAAGTATACTGTCTCACAGAGACATGATATTATCATTTCATGCAAAGTTAACATGCTGGCTGACAACTTTATAAATACATGGCATTCCCCTTGGTGGGGAAAAACTGTCTGAAAAGAATAGGTCGACATTTTGTGAAATATGCTACTGGAAACCAGCTCTCAGCTGTCTCTCTTGATACCACTCTGTATGTTATGTATGTAAATATGAAACCACAGCCAGCGGCCAGTTAGCTTAGCATAAAGGCTGGCAACAGGCAACAGGGGACAACTGCTATCTTGGCTGTGTCCAAAGGTAACAAGATCTACCTGCTAGCACCACTGGAGCTCAGTAAGTAACGCGTTAGAGCTTGTGTGTTTAATCCATGTAAAAACCTGAGGAAACTGTGCCTAATACAGACAATCCAAAACAAAAAGCCTAATACGTACAATCCCAGTAAAACCACAATGTGTTGTTTTTAGACTTACTTCAGTTCAAATTTTACAAAAGGTGATTTTCATCCAACAGCAGCGTTTTAGAGGTATGTTGCACCTGGGAAATGTCATGGAGAATCACGGAAATGTTGCTCTCTAACCAAAAGCTGCACTGCTCACTTTTCTCACTTTGCTGTCAGTGTGGATATTATTAATTGAAACTGGGCTGCTATTTATAGTACTTGTTTGTTCCATTCAGCAGCTCAGTCCTAAGTGAAGCTGTGCTTTAAGGAATAGGTTCCAGTGTTTTAAAGGAGTGCAATGGGATGTCACTGACTGCTCGAGAGCATGGATTACAAAAAAGCAAAGGATCAGAATGAATCAGGCATTATGCAATCGATGATAATACGTTAAAAAAAAAGTCTTGAATGGCCGCAGTACAATGCATGATGAATTGACACAGCATAATATCAATAAGGTAGATGATTTAGACTCCTCTGTAATCATCAGCTTCTCATCTCTGGGCTGATGGTTGTTGCTGTGATGACGGTTTCCTTTCCAGAAATGATAATATTTCATTGAATCATTTTATCATCACCTTCATCCCACCTCCTCCTCATCACCTTCATCGCCCTCATCATCCTCACCTCCTGTGTAAACAGCTCTGTGTCCTCAAGCAGATTCAGGGCTGCCTCAGTATGACTCACAAGCAGAGGGACTAAATACATAGAAAGAGGAGAAAATGTAAATACTGAAAACTAATTTGTAATGTCCTGTATTGTTTTACATCGACTTGAACTGCTGCATTGCTTTTCCATTATCCAGTACTATGATTATTTATTTAAGACTTGTTCTGTTATCTTACATCTTCATTCCAAATCACTTTGGCAGCAAGAGAGACAGAGAGAGATGCGACTGATCAGGCAACATGTCTGACATCTTAATGGTCTCACATACTAAACACATCTGTTAAAGGTGCGCGTGTGCTTGTATATGTGTGTGCGTGTGCATGCCTACTGCAGTAGCTCAGTGGATGACTCATCTCTGCGTTTCTATTTGAGGCGCATCAACCCCTGGAGTCACACTGCTGTCTGTGTGTCTGTGTGTGTGTTATGTACTATATCTGTATCCATGACAACCACATTACAGTCAGTCACTCAACCAGTCACTCAGTCCGAGACAAAGGTGTCAAAAAATACCTGAGGAGGCCTTACAGGTGTCTTGACTGTGTGCTACCCAATTAATCCAATTAATCTGCCATCCATTGATTGTTAACAACAACAATCAGTGTCAACACACACAAGAATACAGTAAATGATATATGCATTATATGTTGGAAACATTATGGAACAATGTCTGCATACATTTACAGAAGCTATCACACCAGTTCATCCATTTAAATACAATCCAACATTCCAATAAAGTTGGGCTGTTGTGAAAAATGTAAACAAAAACAGAATGTAGTCATTTACAAATGTGCAAACAGTGTTTACCAACTACAGTTTTACAAAGTGTTCCTGAGCCCATGTAGTAATCTCCTTTATACAGTCATGTGTTTGACAAAGTGTTGAACCTCTCTCCATCCTCGCTTGTGAACGACTGAGTCTTTCCAGGATGAACCTTTCATACCCAATCATGATACTATCACCTGTTACCAATGAACCTGTTTACCTGTGGAATGATCCAAACAGGTGTTCTTGGATCAGTCCACAACTTTCACAGTCTTTTGTTGCTCCTGTCCCAACTTGTTTGAAACATGTTGCTGCCATCCAATTCTTAATATTTACGAAAAATAATTAAGTTGATGAGGTCAAATATTAAATATATTGTCTGAGTACTGTTTTCAATTGAGTATATGTCAGAAAGCATTATTATTATCAGCCATTGTCATATGGCTGTAGGGTCTTTAGCAAACAAAAAACAAACAAGACTGTTTTTGATTTTATTTTTGCGATAGAAGTGACCAAGAAAGTGATTTCCAACAGTCTATGCTATAATGCCGATGTTTAGCAGGTATAATGTTTACCATGTCTGACATCATATTTTAGTACCATAGCACTTTAAAAATTGTTTATTAGCACTAAACACAAAGTACAGCTGAGGAGGCTGATGGGAAATGTCATTAGTTTTGAACATATTTTGTCATAAATCAAAGTATTGAAAAGTTTTAATTTGGACGTGATGATGGTGCTGAAGGACAAGTGAGAGGATCTTTAAGGTTTTTACAATTCATCCTGAGAGTGACATAAATGCTTGTACCAAATGTCATGGCAATCCATCCCATAATTGTAGATATTTCTGTCTGGGCCAAAGTGGTGGGCTGACAACCAACAGTGCTATCTCTAAAGCCACACACACGAACATGGCTGAATATTCAAGTCATAATCATCGCTACATGGTTTGTACAGTATGTTCATAATTCTGGAGAAAAAGAGAAAGACTACCCGATCATGAACATGCTCACAAATACATCCTACTGTTCGTCTGACATTGTCATGGACATAATAAACAACAGAAAGAAAAAATATACATTGGATAGTACAGGGTTCAGAGAACTTCAAATGAAACAGTTGTTTCAACAGTTGTTGTCACAGACAGATGTGACATTCTACCGTATCATTATCATCATAAACACATACACACACAGGTGTCCACTCATCACTGAAGGGCAGCAGAGAGAAGCAATACAGTATGACGATATGGCTGATTCCGTTGTTGACCTCAGTTTGTGTGAGCCATGCATCAGCTGGAAAGTGTTGCTAGACTAGGTTGACCAAATTTTCAAACCCCTAAACTGGGACCCAAGGCGTATGCGCATGTATGTGTTAAGGTCACACCACAGGCTTTTTCATCCGGATGGGGGACAATTATTTTAGCACTCAGAACACCTACGGAGCGTACCTTTCAACACCACAAGGGCCTGAACACAGCATTTTCGTTACCGGTTACTTTACGAAGGAAGGAGTAAGCCTCCTGGAGCTCTTTAGAAAAGACAGACTTTCTCTTCGGCATGACAGCTGACCGCAGAGAAATGATAACCATTAGCATAAGATTTAACATTTAAGAACCGAAAAACAAATATACATATTGTGATGAAAATAGGAAAAATTTGATAGTGAATGTGCCATTTTAGTGTTATACAGGTATTTGTCAGCACTCAGGACCCAACTTGTAACAGGAACAAACAAGAGACATCTGGTCACCGTATGCTAGAAGGCTTCAAATATTTCAGTCATCCTCACACTATTTACCTCCAGTCAATAAAATGAGCTGCTGGTTAAATAAAGTTCAAGTTATATATGTAAATGACTGAGCTGCGTGTAACAACAAACCACATCGCTGAAATAATCCAACAGAAACAACAGAACAGAAACAAGGATAAAGCTCATTTGGATTTAACTGGGTCATTAAAACCTTGACAAAATAAATACAGAGATCATGTAATAGAATGGTATCCTGCATTGGTACTGGGTATAGGTACACCCACCAGCCAGCTGATTCTCATGCTAATAGTAAGACTGGATAAAACTGAGAAGAAGAAAAAACAGAAGAAAAAGATGGACATTTGACAGCACAGACATTCAAACAAGTGATGTCCAGTCACAAGCCAGCCTCCAATGTCTTAGCGACCACCACAAACACTACTGTCAACACCAGCCAACCAGTCAGACACTGTTTCATTTGTTAAACCAGTATGAGGCACATGAGCACCTGTCTTGCTGCAGTTACACCCGAATTAACCACAGCAGCTCTTTGAGATGGAAAGATAGAGACTTACCTGAGGCGTGTGATGAATTCATGAAGGTTGAATTTGGACTTCCTTCCCCAATCCTTCCACTGTGTGTGTGTGTGTGCGTGTGTTAAAGTGGGTCCTCTGAGTCGGCCATGTGTCGGAGGACAGGCGATGGACAGACAGATGAATCAGACTTTCTTCTCAATGTTGGCGTTTCTGCAAAATAGAAAATGAAGTTTTTCAGCACTTGTTTGTTTTCCTCTCCCAAACAGCAACTGTCCAATCATGGTTTAGTAACTGTAACTAGATACAGCAGGTCTGTCACATTTCAGATTCGTCCCCATGTTGAAGCGGTGATGGTCTGTATATAAAGAGTTTGACCCATGAACAAAAGTGTAGGAAAAGGATTAGCATCTAACGTTAGCATCTAACCAGCTTACTAACTACAGTAGTGACAACCCAGAGGTACTTCCCTGTAACATTTCATTCTTTGTAAGGTTAAAGGCCACATCTTTAAAAAAGCACCAGGGCTGCAATGGTATGAGGTTTTCATGGTCTTAAAAATATCACAGTTTCACAGTATCACAGTATGACAAGTATTATTATTAGCAGTTCCACTGACCCTGAAAGGAATGAAAATGCCTTATTAGAATTTTACAAAATATTAGGTAATGACAGGCCATAGATAAGCAAATGCACATGGTATGATAACTGGATTTTCATACCACGGTATACCATGAAATGGGTATGCCCCTGCAACTCTAGATAACACATTCAGTTTGTAGTATTTTCCTACTTTGCGGAGGTTCGTCCCCGATGCTACTAGTCAGTGTTAAGGTTAATGCTAGCAGCTCTGTCCTGCTCTTAATTGGATTTGGGGAAGTTTACACCAGCACCCCCAAACAAACTAGTTGTCTAGGATAGCATTATATTATAGATATATCATAGATGTTTAGCACGATATCATGTGTATATAACATCTTAAACTGGGTTTTTTGTTTTGAAATGAGCTGGAAACATTATAAAGTCAGCTATAGACAGCATCTTCATTTAACTGACAGAGGTAACATTAGCTAATTAGCTAGCTAGCTAAAGCTGATAAAATCTGCTAAGATAGTTTGCCCTTCAGCCAGCAAACTCAACAGACACTGGCGGCTAGAAATAAGAAGCCAGCTTTTTGTCTGAATCTGCCACCTGTTAACTACATATGTAACATTGTGAAAACAAAAAGTTTAGCTGAACTTTTTTTATTCCTACAATGGGACACATTAGGGAAAGGTTTATACGCCAGTGTGAGTACTGCTGCAGAGCCACAATGTGTTTCCACCAAAATGTGTTTCCTGATGGCTTCTCCTCAGTGTGTATTGTACAAGGAAACGATAGAGGAAGAAATGTGCTTAATGAATGAGCAGCATTCTATTGCAGGGTCCGATAACTTCCTGCAGTCAGTAAAGGCTTTTGGTCTCAGATGATACCTGCGATCATATCCAGACTTTCTCATCTCTTTTCAGTCTGTCCAATGTGTACTTGTATGTTGTATGTTTGAATAAATCTTGCAAATTTGAATTGTGATACCCTTCAGGTTAAATGCAGGTTCTTTGTTTCTTGTATCCAAATTATGACATTTGGAAATTATTGCAATGTCATGCAGCAGTTGGTGTCACTATTAGTTATTAGTTCTCTGTTTGACGAGTGAAAATGTCTACCGTGAAATAGGTTCACTCACTTCAGTTTCACATTCCTTGTCATGACTTATCTTGAGGCATTTAAGGCTGATAACTGTCAGCTTGAGCAGTTGTTTTGTAATTGTACAGCTCTAACTGAACTAGAGACATACAGTTCATGTTGTTCAATAATGTCACTTCAATAAAATCTAACTTGGCTTCAGTAGTTTGGTTTGGTTTCATATCCTGATACTGAAATTCTATTTAATTTCACTTTCTTTTTAAATTTAACCGGTGTCTGACTGGTCTACATTTCTGAATGATTCCTCCGAGTGTCCTGAACCAACATTGTGTTTGAACAGGAATAACATCACATTAAGGAAACAAGCTGCACCCTGTTGCTCACTGCGGCTCCCTGGGCCTCTGGCACCACCTACTGGTCTTATACAGTACACTGTAGGTATGTGTTTAAGCATGAGAGAGAGAGAGAGAGAGAGAGAGAGAGAGAGAGAGAGAATTGGGGGGGGCAGGATACACAGGAAAGGTCACCGAGGCCAACATCCTGAATAATTGTCTTGAATGAATGTCAGAGTGTGTGTGTGGACATGTGTGTCTGTGTGTCACAGGTGAGACTCAGACTACTTACAGTAGCTGCCATGTAACCTAAAGGCACACGTTTAGCTCAGATTCTCCTTAACCCACCCTGTGTTTCCACACAAACACACACTCATTTGTTCTTCACGCCACACACATAGAGACACACACAGACACACAGCAGCAAGAGCAGGTCTGTCTGAGGTCTGCTGGCTCTGAGCCCAAACACACATGCCAGTCATTTAATGCTCCTACTTAGGGAGGGGAGCATCTCACTGTGGGTGGACTGTTCATCATCATCACTACCATCATCATCTTCCTGTCACCTCGACCCACTGTTTACTAGCCTTTAATTGCAGCTGAGCTAGTCTAAACTGGTTTACATGCGCAGATTAGTGATCCATATGTATGGATAACTGGTCAACGTGTACACTGAACTGGTTAACAGGTACAGTAAACTGGACATGTGTTTATTTTAAGTTAATTTAACTGTATATCAAACAGGTCCACAGGTACGCTGTTTCAGGTGTTTATGTTTTATATGTAAAATAGACTCATCAGAACACAGTACACTGTCTACTGTACATGCAGGCAATAGTAAAAAGGTTTCCTTGTACAGTAAACTGGTTTGGACAGTCGTACACCTGATGAGCTCTTCATAATCTGTCCCCTGCTTATCTCACACACCTCCTTCAGACCTACACTCCCTCTCACTCTTTGCGGTCTACATCAGCAGGTTTGCTTGCTCTACCAGCCATCAACCTCATGTTTGATTATTGCTTTATTATTTATTGTATGTTTTATTACTGATCTTACGTATTGTAAGGTGACCTTGAGTGCCATGAATGAAATAAAATGTATTATCATTATTACTACTACAGCTATAATAACAATAATAATAATGCAATCCAATACAACAGCCCTGCAATAAATATTAAAGTGTACTGTGGGTACTGGGATTCAATACTACAGTACAATTTGAAACTTCAGTTGGTGGTGGCAGTGTTTCTAACATGATGTCCCATCATGACATTAAAAAAAAACACCTTTAGGTAAAATCGAGTGCCAAATTGTATCAATGACCTCCTTCCATACAAATCCAAAACATACCCTAAAACTATTATTTCCTAAACCTTCAAGTTTAAAACCTGAACAAATTTAACATAAGAACTAATTTCAGATTCATATCCTTAAATGGTATAATACACACAAACATTGGATGATTACATTGTGCATTCCTATTTTTGTTAAATACATGTTTTAGGACCTATAAAGGTACCGTGAAATATAAATGTAAATATTTGAGTCTAATATAAGATCAATTTCAGTTACCCAGGTAAAATGTCTAATTGCATCTATTCCACCTCCCATTAAAAATCCCTTATCTGTGAATATGATTTACAGATTGTTTTTTATTTTATGCTTAACTGCTGGGCACAAGATGTCTCCTACATTACTGTGAAGGGTTACACTTTCAGTATATGTGCAGTGGAGGTTCCACATCACTAAGGATGGGGCTTTTTATCTAAATCAAATCCACTTATCGAATCTGAATCCTGTCGAATACCTTATTGAATCTTATTAGGTTTACCTTTTAACATTTGTAAGTAACTAAAGGCTAAAATAACCAACTCAAAGATGTCTGATTACATGTTGTTGGCTGAGAAGGCAGAAACATAATATATAACCACAATATATGAGATGCTAAAAAAAGAGTGAGGAGAGACAGACAATTTGATAAGAGATTTGTTAGCGCTGGAGCTAAATATCATACATAATATGGCATACGGGACCACAACTGGTTTCCATACTAGTTCTGATGTCACAACTCAAGCTTGTACGTACATGTTGTACTGAGATTGAATGTGAGTGCAGAGAAACTTTCCCCCTTCAGGAGATGAAAGTGAAAACAAACTCTACACATACACACATCATTCTGCACAGTGAAGCTCAAACACCCAACAATAAGCAAAACTGTTTTTGAGTGGAGGAGCACTTTTAAGTGAAACTGCCTAATATTATACTGTGTATAAACACTTTTAGCCTACAGTATAAGATAAGATATATCTTTATTCGTCCCACAGTGGGGAAATTTACATGATGATATGATGAAGCTTGTTTAACATAAAGTACTGCCACAACAGTGCAGCTGCATTTCTGCAGCTGCAATGCAGCCTCACTAAACCCAAACTGAAAACACAACATCTTTAAATGAGGTTAGCAACAACAACAACAACAACAACAAAACAAAACAAAGACAAAAAAAAACAAGCTTTCTCGACAGGAACGCTGTACAAGTCCCTGCAGTCGAGTTGGCAATGTGCTGAAGCCTGAACAGGAGGGTTGGCAAAAGTCTGGAGGAAACAACAGTCTGTAGTATAACTTTCATTAATCCGTCGATTATTTATTTTGGATTATAAACGTCAGAAAATAGTCAATTTTCTAATGCCCAAGATGAAGTCCTCAAATGTCTTGTCTTGTCTGACCAACAGTTCAACACTCAAAGATAGTTAGTTTACTATCACACACGACAAAGAAAAGCAGAAAACCCTAACATTTTATCCATAAAAACTATTCAGACAATAAATCAGTTCCCAAAAACGTTGCAGATTAATTTTCTCTCAGTCGACTTATCAATTAATTGACTAATCGTCTCAGCTCTATATGCCACGGTCTACTCTCACTTAAAATGCTATCTGAATATTAATAACCAACATTTCTGATTCTGCTCTTCCTTTTGTCAGATGACTATAAGCTTTTGTTTTATTTTGACGGTGCCTAGTTCCAACTAGGCTGCAGGTGCAATTAGTTTAACAAGACTGAAGGATCGTCTGGTTTAGAACTGATACCCTTAACTGATTAATTGATAAGCCAATTAACATAAAATAAAGTGCCACTTTTTTAAAATGCCAAGCAGTTATTGCTTCCAGCATCTTGATTGATAATTAATCGATAAAATGTTAAAAAAAAAAAAAAATCAGCAGATTCATCAATAATTTAAGTCTCGTCAGAACATTTTTAATTGTTAACGCACTGAATACTGACTAAAAGCAAAAACGTGAATTGAAATTTAAGATCCAAATGATTAATTAGCTTGGGTCCAACTGGTCCGCCTATTTTTGGCTAACGCTGCCTTTACAGTACGTGGCTCTTCTCCAACTCCGCCAACTCTCGAAAGAAGTCACAGGGAGTCCGTGTCACAGCAGCAACTGGGCTGGCTGGGTGCTGTGGTAACAGTGTCAGGGCCTAGATAATAGGATGAAATACTGTGGGTGAGTGCATGTTGTGTGTGTCTCTGTGTGTGTGTGTGTGTGTGTGTGTGTGTGTGTACTTAGGTTACGGAGCTAACTAGCTGTGACAGACTAACCTGCTGGCTAACTGCTCCATTAGCCTAATGACATGCAGACCAACACACACGCAAAGAAAGAAAGAAAGAAAGAAAGAGCTTATTCGAAAATAGAACAAGCTACCACTTGAGTCATGTGTCTCAATGTTGCCAAAGCATCGAGAAATATAAATCTCTCTCTTTCTCTCTCTCTCTCTCTCTCTCTCTCTCTCTCTCTCTCTGCCGCCTCCTCCTCCTCCTCCTCCTCTTCACACCATCATTTCCTAAAATACCTGGCCCCTCCCATTCTGGAAAGGAGCAGGAAGTGCTGCCTGGCAACCAGGGAGCTGGCTGCCGTGGTAACGGTTCACCTGAGCACCTCTTCCCTAAATGAACAGCAAGTGTGAGCGAGTGAGAGAACAGGATGTCCAAGTGGTGGTCCGACTCTACAGTATTTGTTTGTAGTTTATATTTCTTATTTGCTCTGACTGGTTTTCTGCCACACACACACAACTCTTCAACCATGACTATGTACAACCCCCCCGCCTCATCCAGCAGGCTCAAGGAGAAAGGAGACCAATACACAAAACACACACACACACACACACACACTAGCTGTCCTTTCAGCAGTGGCATCAGGACTGCATATATTAACAGATTACTGTTAAATGTAGAGCTGCAGCGATTAGTCGATTAATCAGCAGACAATGAATCAATTCATAATCAATTCACTGTCATTTTTCAAGCAAATACGCAAAAAATCCTTTGGTTCCAGCTTGTCAAATGTAAGGATTTACTGCATTTCCATGTTTTAACATGACAGTTCATTCAAGTGCGAGTTGAATCAAAGGCAACTGGACTTGCTGTAGGTTCTTGAAGGCGTTTCACTTCTCATCCGAGAAGCTTCTTCAGTTCTGACTGACTGGCACGGAGACCCAGGTACTGGCAGTCATTGAGAGTCGTTTGTGAGTCACCTGATACCAAGTGTGAATGACCATTAGCACTGTCACATGGCTCGGTTTGAAGAATACCGGGATGCAGTGTTTATTGAAAATCCTGCGGAGTTTCTCAGATACTCCAGACACGTATGGTACAACAATATTGTTGCATCTGTTCTTCCGCTCCTCTTCCCCTGTGGTGTTGATACTCTTTCTGGATTTCGTGGCTGTCTAGTTGGGGTATCCACAAGCTTTGAGTGCATTCTTCAAGTGTTTCCGCTCCTTCAGTTCATTGAATATAAAAATGAAAAGGGGGTGGTCACAGACCAAAGAAACTCAGGTCTTGACCTGCTTTACAATTACTGACATCTATTTAGGTAACTTCTGCGAGTGCATGAGTGAGCAACGCGTTCTGCTTCCCTTGTCAATCAGCAGGACACATCACAAGGTAAATCTGGGGAGTCGCAAGATGATACACAGCAGAGGAAAGTAGAGAAAATAGACTTCTCCTACACAAAGTTATAATAAAAAAATAATTTAAACCTGCCGTAACTGATTTTTTTGGCCACTTGGGGAGCACTGAAAACTAGTTGTGAACACAACATTGACATATCATCATCTTTTAAGTTGATATGGCAAACTTCTTAGCAAACAGTTGCTTATTTTCACATCCAGCAGTTACAAGGGCAACATCATTCGTTCAGACTCGTGTTTCTGACCACCTGGTGAAGGGAAGTCCAATATTCTTTTTTTTTTTTTAGCTCCTTGTTTGGTCTCTACCAACTCCTGAGATAAATATCTGTCTTCTTAGCTGCTAAATGTTCTAATGTTCCAGTATGTTCACAAGCAAGTTTCTAACTGTGTCTGTCTGCCGTTTGATGCTGAGCAGGTAGTGTACGGTGGGTTTTTAGAACTTTTTCACTGAAAATGACAATGAGCTGAAACTCACTTTAAAGCACTGGGTTTACCACTATGAGTGACCCCTTTGACATTGTCATTTGATACATTGGTATTATAAAAATATCAAGTATAGCCACTTTAAAAAAGGAAAAAGCCGAAAAAATTTTAGGGGACATAGAGAACCCAAAAGTAAACTGAATATCTTTGAGTTTTAAACTATTGGTCAAACAAAAAAAAGGACATTTGGTGATATCACATCAGGCTTGGACTTTTGATCAGCATTTTTTGATGTTTTATAGACCAATCGGTTAAAAGAGAAAATAGGAATAATTGAGCTGTTTTTTAACGTTTTGTCTTGCTGCTTTGATAGTGATTACTGATTAATTTTAGGGAGGGATATTAAAGAATAGTCACAATACTCAGATACCATTTGTATATTTTAAGAGGACAAATCATGTTAAGAGTACAAAATCCATCATCTCAAATACACTGGGAATCAGTTTCATCCCAGCAGTCACTTGTAGTTTTATTGTCAACCTACTCCTGGTAGAACAGAACAGAGTGCCACAGAACAGAATAGCATAGGCCTCGTACAAAATCTGGACACTGGAAATAAAAGTCTGTGACACAGCCCTTAAAGCTCTTATGTAACTAATGGAGTGACCCTTGACCTGTAAGATCTGACCCCTATGCATGATAAAGTTGCAAATCCCTCACTGCCGTCCTCACACCAGCTGGAATGGTGTGGGGGTCAGGCCCTTCAAGGAGGAGGGGCCATGGATGTATTAGAGAGAGAACTAAATATAATGCTTCAAGACGCCCCCTTTCTTTCCTAAAGTTGCTCATCAACACATAAGCAATAATGTTGTTCTGGCTTCCACATTTTTGGGCCCATTGAGTCCTTGTCTAGTTGAAAATACCAACTGCAGCAGTAAAAAGACTATCTCAATACAGCTGGTTATAACCTTTAATTTCGTAGGAAACCCTTATGGCATTAACTGTGGTACAATAGAATACTTAATCTATGTTCACAATGTGATGCAAAAAGAAGGACGGTAAGAAGGAAGTAGAGAAATTGAATTTAAAGAAGGACAAAGGAATCAAATGATATAGGGTGAGGAGAGCCAGAATGAAAAAACAGAGACAACAGCTATCAGAACTATAAGAAATCATATATAATCTTTTAACTACTGATCTCCCTAAAGTACATACCTAGTTATGTTGAGGTTTGGTGCATCACAATCTTGACAGACTGGTTGGAGGCATTTTAAACAAGTGGAATCAGTATTTATTCAATGCAACTGTGGGACTTCAGCAGTCCCATACAACATTTAGATGACAGATCGTTAGCACTTCATTTCCTTGAAATAATGTGTAGCAATGTCATTAAAGTGGTCTGTGATGTAGTACCAGCTTGCCCCTTTTTGATGTGATGGGAGTTATCTGATAAGATAAGATAAGATAAGATAAACCTTTATTGCCAGTGGGGAAATTTTCCCAGAACAATGAAAATAAACAGGCTAAAAAAAGTATTTACAAATTTACAAATTTAAAAATTTAAGCGGGATTATTTACAGATATATCATATATCATGCACTTGTGTATAAATACAGAATTTAGTGCTCTTGAGTGGCAGCGTATGGTCATTGAGGACTGCAGAATAAAGTAACACTGTGGAAATCCCCACCAAGTTGTCATCTGTCGGCTCCCCAAGTTAGCTAGCTATCCTGAGGCTCATGCAAATGCCATACTACCAGCTTCAACACGGCCAGCCCACAGCAACACCCTGCAAGTTCGAGAGGGTTGCATGTTAGGCAGGGAAGTCACAGCTACAGAGCTAACTATCACCGAGAAAGCTTTCTAAGCAACATTCAACAACTCTGGATGCCCCACTTTCCGGTGGAAGTAAAATGTTGAAAGATTCCTTACGCTACAAAAGACACAGGATTTGCTAGGATATATCCCAAGAAACTTTAGTTGCTCTACAGAAAATTTATCAGCGCCTATTTTAATTCCAGTCCACCTCATACAGACACTGTATTTTTAACTACTATCTTCGACAAAATCATTGATCAGTTTTATGACTTGGTGACACCCATGACAGACATACCATCAGAGACTTGTTGGTTGTTTTTCTTCCCCTTTTCTAACCTGCCCACACACTGTATATCAAAATGCATCATTAACAGAACTAAAATTGGTCACAAAGTTTCAGTTTGTCAGTGAGGATTATCCGCTTTTCTTTGTCTTAGATGATAGTAAACCTGACATCTTCTGGGGTTTGGACTGTTGCTGAGACAAGACAATACACTAAAAGTCATTACATTGCATTTCAGGAAGTTGGAATGAGCATTTTTTACCATATGTTGACATTTTATAATGGCATTTTATATGCCCCCCTTTTCCTGGCCCTGTATGACACGATTTAGCTGCTCCATTGCATGCCAGGTCATGATTATTGGTGTTTTTACACCAGGGGATGACCATGCTGACCCGGTTTCTGTTACTTCTTGGGAGCAGGGCCAATCCTTGACGTTCTTCACCCTCAAGCAAGATGTGTTTTTTAAAGTCCTACTATGCTCAGCTTTTAGTACTTTTTCAGTACAAAAGATTTCTATGGTTTGAATCCCCTGGGTAAAAGTTTAGCATCAACTACTATTACTTAATTAATAAAATTGACTATTTAGTAATAGTACTTTTTGTTAGCAGATGAATTTTGAATAATGCAAGGGAGGGACTGTAAAAGAAAACAAATCCACACTGAACTTGTCCATATTGAACCACAAAACCTCAGACAGAGTTAGACAGTTGAGGCATAAAGACGCCTGGTCCTATTTTAAAGCAGGATTCATCAACCTCATCAGAATCACAGGCATTTACGAAAAGACATTTTGGTTGTCTGTGAACATAAAAAAGAAAAATATCTCACATGTCATATTTTTTCACATTTCTTTTAGAGAACTATGAACTGATTGGTTAATGCCATACTGCTTTTCATAAGGCTGGCTGCTGCATGTTTGCCATTCACATGGGAGTTATAGTTGCAACTACGTGTATGGCGACTTCACACGCATACCCCTCTATAAGAGAATCTGTGCTTGCTTAGAAGGTCACTTGTAACCAACTGTACCATAGTCTGGCAATTACATATATCTATCTTTTAGGGCCAATTTGTAACAGGCTCATCAGCCATTCCCTGTTGATGTCCAGTCAACTCTACAAAAGCATAATCTCCATGGACATACTTTTGTGGGATTCTTTGTAACTCACAAACACAACAAAGCCAACAGCCAAGTCAGTTTTGTTCTTTGGAGCTTTTTCTGTCACATTGCCTCATTCTTCAACTGGCTTCCCAAGTAAACGTGCCAGACACAACACACCGGGTAATATGAAGCTTGACAGCAAAATGTACAACACTGTGTCAGATATTTTCAAGCTAGCAGATGACATGGAGAATAAAGTAAAAGGCTGCCATATTTCACCCTGAGCATTAACTTGATTTGGAAGAAGCTGTCATCTTCACTGACAAGCAAACTGCAAGACACCTTTAAGATTAGCAATGTGTGAGCCCATATATCAGGCTGTAAGAGGGACCTAGGTGAAGACAAGGCAAGAGTGTAACACCTCTTTCAAAGGATGACTTCAGGTACTCACTTGCTCCTGACACTGTTGTCTTACTGAATTATATGGTGAGATTGGTGAGTCAGTGCTAGCTTCTAGACATCCACTAACCATCAGTGTAGGGTTAACTCCTGTCCTCTGTTAGCTTTAGGCTCATACTGAAGCTGGTGGCTGTCTAACTTTTGGTTGTCAGCTGTTAGTTAGCTATTAGATATTAACTCCTGCTCAACAACTGCTGGCACACAGGCAAGTGTTGTGTTGTGACAGCAGATCTAGAGAGCTACCTGTTTGCTAGCTTGTTAGCTCTTGTGTCTGTCAGGTGTCAGCTTGTGTCCTTTAGCTAGCTACATTAACTGTTTCTAAGTTAGCAACCATGTTCACTGTGTAGAAGAAGTACAAGCACATAATATCAGCTCTCACTCTGCAACCTTTCTTCAATAAACCTTGACCTGGCTCTCTATAGCCTTCTCGTACAGTCACGCACACACCCGCACGCACACGCTCGCTCAGAAACGGTACCGTGGATGTCTGCGGGTCCTCCTGGAACGCGTATTAGCGCAGGGATCGCTTCCTCCCGGCTTCGGTTTCCGCCGAGGCTCGCTGTTGTCTCCCCCTCCGGCGGAGCTCCTGTGCGCTTTTACTTCACAAGAAAAAAACGTGTAATTTGAACAAAAGCAGGACGCCTTCTATCGTTTCACCTCCTCCATATTTACAGTCTCTCTCTCTCTCTCTCTCCCACCACCAACAACAACATTATTGACGTCCTCCTCCTGCCACGTGACCAGTCTGCTGGTGCTATAAATAGACTCAATAGAAACCAATGGAGGCAGACAGACATGGCAGAGGCAGACAGGCATACAGACAGACAGGCTGTTTAGTTTGTCTTGCGTGTCTGCTTCACCTTACTTTCCCATGTTTGCTACCCATATGGTGCCTCAGTACACACAACAGAGCTGCTCACTTAGACTTAACCACAGATAACACAGGCAAGGACTCAAAGACTTTCAAGACTATTCTCCTGGGCAAGTAATGCTGAAACTAGTGGTTCACTGATCATCTGGTCAATCAAGAAAATAATTACAATTTTTATTTTCTTAGGCAAAATGTCCAGCATCACACTTTCCAGACTCTCAGTTGGTTGGCTCACCAAGAGCTCCTTGTTTGTGTTTCATGCATTACCAATAGATTGGAGTCACAGGGCTAAGCATCAGATTTGACAAAAAATATATAAATACCCTGTGACCTTTAACAATACTTACTACTGATCTGAGGTTGTTCTCAGAATCCTCAAAGATTCTTATAACCATCTGTATGAATAAAGATCCTAAGCTCCAGGCCCCCAGGGGCTTCTGAGAGCCCCAGCTTTAACTGCGTGACAATTGTTTTTGGGTGGTTTGATAAATGGTAACTTTGTTTGGAAATAAGAAAGGTTAAGATAAGATAAACCTTTATTCATCCCACATTGGGGAAATTTGCATTGCAGCAAAGAGGATAGAAGCAGTTAAATAGCAAACAGGCTAAGAAAAGTATTAACAAATGGAAATATGAGTATATGTACCATTAAAGCGCAAAATCTGGGACCTGCTTTATTGCCAGATCTTAAGCCCTCTGGGTGTCTAGACAAACATCCGGAAAATGTCCTGGTTTTCAACATTCACATCCATATTAGCCCAGATTGACCACAATCGAAATAATAATAATAATGCTTGTTTTTTTTTTTGTTTTTGTCATCAATGTAATTGTCCCCCATCATGATGATGTGGCTGTGATGGGTTCATAAGCACTTACATCTGCTTGAGCATGAACGTGCGGCACACTCAGCAGGGTTTAAAAATATAGTCACCCTACTGGAGACCAGCAGATCATTTTTGCCCCAAGGTCCCCATGCGGGTTAATCCAGCCAAGGCTTTTTTTGGTTGTATATCATGAGTTGGATATCTTTGGCTTTGGAACAAACAGCTCGGAGATATCGATAACCCCATGCCTGTTGGAAATGTGATGTGGCATTTTTCACTATATTGTGAAATTTTAAGGACTAAACCACTAATTGAAAAAAAACCCAACATATTCTCCATAATGAAAGCACAGTACAAACCTTCTGGATAAAAACCTACAATATGCATTCAAAGGTTGCATGAGCTTGACTACTGTGCTGCCTATTCTGACAAAAAAAACAACCTTGTACAGTTTCAAAACAAAGAAGCTGGTTATATAATTATACTGTATGCACTATGTTCACAGTTGAATGATGAGTACAATTTATAATGCCAGCAAAAAACAAACCAATTAGCATTTTATGACAAATGTGAAATTTTGGATAACGCGTTGAAAAATTAAATTATAATATTTTGTTTGTGGTGTTGCTGTAATATCATTAATGCCACTCTGTAATCACCAGTCAAATTCACCCACTAGGGGGTGTCTGACTCCTACCCCCCTCCCTACCTCTTTCTGTATGCAGTGTGTAGTTTTTTCCATGCTACCTGACCCTGGATTTGCTGTATGGTAATTTGACTAAACACACGATTATGAAACAACAGCAAAAAACTGAATAATTGAAGGCAAACTATGTGACTATTGAAAGAAGAAACAACACATTCTTCCACTTACACACTTACTTGGTCTGGTATGACCAGTAGCTTATGGTGGATAATGCTAGCAAAGTTTGCTGACTTTATGACTCGTCTCTGTTTGTGACACTGCTACACCATGTTTTAACATTCACCATTATCCCATAATTGTCACTTGTGGCCACAGTAGCCTGTGTTCAGCAAAAGTTACATCGTCATGCTTTCAAGGGCCTCATCATGTCAGTTGAGATTTAGTGTGTTTTAGTGGTTCAGTGATATTACCAAACATCAGTTAAACAAGCAGAAGCCAGCTGAGACACAGTAAACCTTGAGCTTTTCCTCAGGAGGTTTGGAAGGCTTGAAAATCACATTACATCACTACTTTCCCCAGTAGCAAAGTAGTCTAGCACATTTTTGTTTGTCTGTAAGTTTACCCTTCATTAACCGGTGAAATTATACATTTCCTGTAGGATTTAAACAAGAATATTTCATAGCATTTTAGGAGTTCTATAATAGCCTATGGAATATACGTTGATATCAGTGGAAAGAGGAGAAGGGTCATATTGGATGCCATATTTCCATGATTTAACAATCCTAATTATTTTTAGCCATGCTAGTGTCTGTCAGTCCTCCACTTTGGTCCTTACAGAAATATCTCAACAACCATGACATTTTGTACAGACATTCATGTTCCCTAAAGGCTGACTCCTAATCACTTTAATCACCTAATCTCCTAACTTTTTCTCCAGTGCCACCATGAGGTTGACATTTTGTTTTTAGTCAAATGACTCAACAACTATTGGATGGATTGCTATGAAATTTGGTACAGACATTCATGCCAGCCCCAGGATGAATTATAATATATTATAATACAATAATGGCTTATGACCAAATACCTGCAAAACTGATGACATTCATCAGCCTCAGCTGTATTGTGTGTTTAACAAGCATTAACATGGTAGCATACTTTACTAAGATGTGAACATTATACCTACTTAACATCAGCATGTTAGCATACTGATATTAGCATTTAGCTCAAAGCACCGCTGTGCTTAAGTACAGCCTCATAGAGCTACCTGCATTGCTGTAGACTCTTAGGGCATTCTAGGGTTCGTTTGTGTTCACACAGCAACGTTCAAGAGCGGCCCAAAAGTTGTAAACAAAGGCCATGTGCGAGCAAGCGGTTCTCTCATTGGTCATGCATATTACTGGCAAGATTCACCATCCTCTCTAGGGGATCTCAGCCTGCTTGTTTTGCCCTGCATCCAAGTGCGATTGCTGTGCTCACATATGCCCAAGTGAACTGAACCTGGGCATAAAACACTCCAGGTTTCAAAACAACTGGTCTAAATTTATGTGTGAAAACACCCATAGTCTTGTTCTGTTATACAAGTATAGCACTTCCAACACACTGATGGGCATGAATCCTGGCCTGCTGTGTTGACAACAACCCACTGAGAGAGTCAAAGGGTGCAAACTGGGTAAGAAACAAATGCAAAATGCATTGCAAAAATGCATTGTGGAGACCAGCATAACAGAACTGTGGTGGTACTTCAGATCCTTTTTGGAGTAAGCCTGTGAGGTTTTCAAAACAGATTTAAAAATAACTAATTATGGTGCAGGTACATACAGGTAAAATAAAAATAACAGTCAGAATTAACAGTTAGATGGAAAAAGGCAAAATCTCACTTTCATTCATCATTGTTTACAATATAAGGCAAGGAGGGGAAAAGAGAGGAGGAACCATAGTTGAAGCTATAAATATCTCCACTCTGAGCACAATGTGACTGCAAAACAGATAGATGAGGAGGAGGTGGGGGGAACAGAAGGGAAGGAGATTGGGAAAAATGAGGGAGGAAAGAAAGTGAGAGATTGCAACAGAGCAGGGAGGTTGGAGAAAAGATCAAGGGAAGAAAGAGAGAAGCAGAAAGAGGGATGGATGAAGGAAGGGCAGTTAGTGGATGGAAGGATGAGGTGGAAGAATGAGGTGGAAGGATGGGGGAAAGGAAATGTGATGGAAAGGGGAGGGTAGAGAAGCAGGACAAGAGAGGAGACATATTCTGCATGAACAGAGTAAAACACATGAGATAGAAAAAAGAGAAAGAGAGCGGGGGGTGGAATGAAACAACGGAGAGAGTGAGAGACAGAAATAGAGAGAAAGAGAGAAAGAAAGAGCTATTCTGGTAATGATGGTGTTGCCATGGAGACGCTGTCCTCAGTCAGACTACTCCACAGGTGCCTCGTGGGTATTTTTAAAGGACTTCACTGATTGGTGGAGGTCTTTGGAACAGAGGACTATTGATTGGTTGACATAGGTTAAGGTCAAAGGTCATTCCATTGTATCCCATTACCCTCCAAATGCTTTCTCATCTCCTCCTCCTTTTCCACTTCCTCCTTCCATTGCTTGTTAATCTCTGAAAAGTCATGAAATGAATTTAAATAAAGCTAAAAATAATATACCATATACTGCCTAATACAGAATACATGTCTTAAGTGCCTACACACTGTGCTCAGTTTAAAGGAAAGCCCTTATTAACATTCAAGAGCAATGGACCTTTGTTTAGATTGAAGTGGCTATCAATATTAACAATCAATATTTTATATCAACATTGGATCACACGATTGCGAAAGGGCATGTTTGTAATGACAAACCCACAGATTATTATTATTATATTATTATTAGCACCAAATCTGTATTTCCTCTCAGCTCTACAGAGCATTTTAGCATCTTTCAGTTTGTTGTTTTGGCTTTATTGCCTGCAACTTTTCTATTTTGATAGACTCTCTCCACTCTCACAGTGTTGTTTTGTGGCAGGCAGCTGTTTGCAGCAAAAAAAAAAGCTTTAAAATCCCTCTATGTGCTACCTACTCAAGACCAAATGGCAGATAGACAAGGTTAGCCACTAGCTTTCGGATTTAGCAGCTAATGAGTTTGAAAAATGTTAAGATAAACCTGGCATCAAATGTTGTTGGGATAAAACATTAAAAAGTACCAAAATAGACTAAATATTTGACTTATGAATAGGCAGCTTGATGTTAATACATTTGCCATTACGACCATAAAGGTGATAGGACACCAGTGTTTAAGTAGTGAAACCAGATTTTAGCAAGATTTTTTTTTTTTTTTTTCAATTGATGATTGATGATTGAGAAGGGTCTGGAAGTTACTATTATCACATTACAATTAAATAGTGAAAAATTAAATTTGATATTTTTAAACCTGCATTTCTGGTCACTTGGGTGCAATGGTTAAAAGTTAAAAACAGAACACTGACATATTATGACCTCATCAATTTGAATGGCAAACATGTTAATCAATAGCTGTTAAGACTTCAGGAATGCTATATATATATATATATATATATATATGCATACATACACCCCTGCTTAGCCTGGGTTTCTGGTGATGGACAAATGGAAATTCACAAAATTAAACACCATTTCTGTTCCATCCTGAAATCAGTGCTTCTTTAATTGTGACCTCATGCTGCACCAGTGGGTGGATATAAAATCTCAGACTAATAGAAGCGTCACAGGTTCAAACCCACACAGGTAGAAATGTGTCCAGTCATACTGAAGGAGGGCCAAAGACTTCATTATTATACTGGAAAGATGGTTGGAAAATGAGCCCACTGGTGTCATTAAAAGTTATATGATAATTAAAGATGAAGAGAGACAGAGAGCGAACGATGAGAAAAGATGAACGAATAACACGTCAATATGTAGCATGCACTCTCTCTCTCTCTCACACACACACACACACACACAGAGAGAGAGAGAAAGGAGCAGTGGTGAGTCAGCCTCCTGTGAGTCACAGGAGAAATCAGAAATGTCAGACAGAAAAAGAGCACACACACACATGCCAAACACACACACCCACACACAGGCACACACACAGCTGTAGCCACCAGTTTCTGACATTAATGAAGATAGCCTTGACAAGTGCTCTCCTTCCACCTTCTGAGTTAAAATAAGAGTGGAAGGCGGCAGCACATCATCAGACATCTGATAAAATTATAGCAGCAGTTTTACCTACATCGGCTTTAGACGAACATCTGGTGGTGAAAGGAAGCTCCTCCATAACTCTCCATCTTCCTGTGTTGCCCTCTGAGACCCTCAAGTCCCCCACTGGGTCACCAGACCCCTGGGTGAACACCACTGATCTGCTGCTGCAATAACTGCTGCTGCACTTCAGTCTGATCAGGAACTGAATTATTCAAGACTGCAGCGCCCTCAAGAGGAGAGGAAGGGAGGATGCATGGATGTTACTGACAGTCATTACTGTATTACCTCAACTGCCTTTACTCACTCACTGTCTTTACTTGAGTAAATGTACTTAAGATACAATATTAAGGTAGGCCTACTTGCACTTTCAGCACTTCCACTTTATGCTTCTTTTCATCTGCTCCACTACCTTTAGAAGGAAATAAAAAAATTCATTTGATAGCTTTAGTGCCAGGATTCATATATAACTGATTTTTTTGATATATAACACAATATAAAGAAATTTCAAAAATTCATTTTGCAATTACTTTGCACCTGTCTACCACAACATTACATTTAATTCTATTTAATTTTCTATATGTTATATTGTATTATTATATTTATCTTCGGCACAATTTTATGTCTTGATTCTGATTTTTACTTGAGTGAGTACTGTTGAAGGGAGCCTGAGAAGTAAGAATTTCATTGCCAATGACTGCTTCACTGCAGTTGTTGTGTGTATGACAACACAACAAAGACCTCGAATCTTAAAACAGCGTCTCCAGAATTACATTTGAAGAGAGACTGAGGCTCCTGTTGGTATGTCCATGATGTGTCATGTTAGAAAACAACTAAAGCTACATCTCAAAACTTCTCATTTTTGTTGCCATTATTAGTTTGTTTTTAAAGGTTGCATTAGTCATATGAGGGTATAAATGTGCATAACAACGCCTCTTCACTAAATATTATGAGAAAAGCAACTAGCCACTTACATAAACTCTCTGAGAACCACCTGTAATGATCCTGCTGACATGACAGATTTGGATTATCCAGTGTACATGCGCTCTGAAAATGTTCCTAAAGTAGAAATAGTTGCTGCTTTACAAAAATCTGATGGCACAGGTGAACTTATTATTACATTTTATTATTAAGTGATGGAAAAAGTCTTTTTTTTTTTACATTTGGAGAGGTCTGAGTGTGTGTCTCAGCCACCAAGCTGTGAAAATGACTTGTTCAGTGGTCTGAACAAACCAAAAAATGGAAGTAAACATCACCTATTGACAACATGAAGGGCTGGTTTGACTCCAGATTTGCATGAAGGCTATAACCCAGGAGCCTTTGAGCATTTACCTCTACAGCCTCTGGCAGCATCCTTATCCTGTATTACATTTCCAAAGTAAGTATTCTGTAGTATACTAGTATTTTTAACATCTTTTTTCTTCTGTTAAAAAGTGAAGGATCCTATATATATGAATTCTTCTTCTATCACTGCAAACATTAACATGAGAATGACTTCTATTACACTGATCTAGTTCACTGTAATGAGCCCAGGTTAGGTTTGTTACCAACATCTCTAATGCAATAGTTTGCAACCCAAAAATACAAATTATGCTCCATTACACTTTTCAATTCAATGGGAAATCATTGGAAACAAATGGATTTCATAATCAGCATTAGTGGTACTGATGGTGAAGGTAGTGAGATTAGCACTATTACTTGTAATATTCTAACAGCAACAGAAACAGGTGTATCAGTATTAGTGGCAGCAATGATATCAGTAGCAGTGGTAGCTGTAATGGCAGAGTATAAGTAGTGTTGGGTATTAATCAAGTTGCTAATTGTTCTGATTTGTCTCTAATGAGCAGCCATGATGCACTGACACTCCCATCCACCCCCCCCCCCCTCCACCCTCCCCACAATCTCTTCCCATCCTCCATCACCCCTTTGCCTGTTGTTGCTTGTCGTCAAGGCAACAGACCTTTACACTGGTGCTGTTAGTCATCGATCCACTCAGTCCCCCCTCCACCCCTCCCTCTTCCAGACTTTGCTGTGACGTTTTTGACGTTTTTGACGGAGCGAATCAGATGGCTTGTGATCATTATTAGATTTATATGGTTTGAAGTTATTCAGTTAATTATTATATGTCTGAGTTTGACTTGACTACCACTACTTTAGTAGTACTAGTAATAAGAAGAAGAAGAAGAAGAAGAAGAAGAATGGTGCTGGTGCTGGCATAAGCCTGAACCTTGTCATTTCCCCCTCACAGTCCTGCCTTCACATGGGTTGGGCTTGTTTGAGAGGGGATTCAAAACACACACACACACGCACACACACACGCCTACGCACACGGTGAGAGGGAGGAGGAAGGCGGATCTGTGAGTCGGATCCAGGACTTCCTCAGCAGAGCAGAGCCGGAGCCTACAGCGCAGTAAGTATTCCACACCATCAGTCATTTTCCCATGTGGAGGCTGGCTTCTTCATGCTATTACCATCATCCGGGCAGAGGTGAGGGAACATCCTCAGAGTAAAACACAGTGTGGAGTCCTGCAGCTGACAGGTGACAGCTGTTTGCAGGAGACTGTCATTTATATGTAATTCTCTGTAATAATCCCTGTAGGTGTGGCGGTGTGTGTGTGTGTGTGTGTGTGTGTGCGCGCGCGCGCTCGTAATAACACTGCGATGTGTCTGGACTGAGTTCAGGTCACAATAATGACTTGCTGCAATACAGACAGGAACTCCATTTGATTTTAGTTCATTTCTGCTTATGTCCTCGTTTAACTCCGGTCAGCTCGGTGCCACACTTCCTGCATGTTAGCTCAACGTCATGTGTGTTTGTTGTCTAAGTGTTCGGCTGATGGAAAACATGATAAAAAGCACCACATGTGGGTTCAGCGATTCTTGTATTCTGAAGGAGCTCTGTGCTGCGTCACCGACATACAAGAGTTTATTTTGAAAGGGTTTTATATAATAAACTTTTTTTTGCTTGCAGCAATTTTACTTTAATTTACAAATCAGCCTGTCAAACTTGATCTGGAATCCAAAGTGAAAGTATTTACGCAAACAACTTGAGGTACTTGCACATTACTCGAGTATTTCCATCTTATGATATTTATTTACAACATTTCAAAAGAGAATGTACCTTTTCCCACTACATTTATTTGACATATATAGTTACTTTTAAGACTAAGAATTTGCATGTACAACTTCAGTATTTAGACTATGTTATATAAACTAGTATGCAAAGTAAATATAAGAAGATGTAACTACAACATTAATATTCTACGTACATATGAATGCATCAATAGTAATGATCCAGTAATATAATAATACAACACTGGCAGAACCATTCTATGAAATTAGTTTTTTTTTAACTTTTCATACTTTAAGTAAAATTTAGAATGCAGGACTTTTACTTGTAAGAGTTTTACGCTGTGGTATTGCTTTTTTTGTGCCCAAGATGCTTTATAAATTACATGAAAAGGACATGCTGCTACCAAGATATAGATGATGATGACGATGATGAAGATGAGTGAAAGTGCTGGCACTGGTACAGAAAGGTGCATCTATGTTATATAAAGTGATGGATGGAAAATAAAAAATGCAAGGCTGCATCACGCTGCAAATGGGCAAAGAAATGGTTTGGGTATGAAGGCTTCAAATCAAGTTTGGACACCCACACACAAACAGTGAGATAGCCTAGTGTTGCCACGTTGCTCACGGTGAATTAAATGGAAATTAGTGATCCTCCCCATGATGCAAATAACAAAGGGTAGCTTGGCCAACACATCCAGAACAGTTTGATGGTCCATCCCACAGTGAGGTGATCCATTGACTGTACTGCAGTGGAAGCTATTGGCCTTCCTTGGCTTTGCTGTGGTGATAGGGTCAGTCTTTAGACATTCATCGCCATTTGTGCGGTGGATCACTCTCCAACTGAATTCTCTTCAGCATGGCCAGATTATCCTGTTAGGTGGGCTACTGACCCCGCCTTTGACCCTGGGCCCATCCACAGTCAAATATGTTTAACATGCTTGTGTTTTACTCAAAAGCTGATGAAATGACTCAACATCAACTACAAAAATTAAAGGAGGAAAAAAATTAGTTACCATATCTAAATTTCTCCTAAGGAAACCTAATTACTTTGTCATGTGTTGCTCTGTGTTTGTTTTTCTCTACCTCAGCCTCCTGATTTAATTCATTTTAATTTACTTCAACAGACAGCAGAGCCCAAGGCACCAGTTGCACTCAGTAATCTTTCAGTTTGCCATTGTCAGATCATGGATGATCCTGCTCCACATCCTGTTCGCTCTGTGTTTGCGTGGCTCGTGGGAGCTTCGCAGGTGCTGGGCCTGACGTCGGTGGTGCTGACCGGCGTGTGGATGGGTCACTATCGTGGGGGCTTCGCCTGGGACGGCTCAGCACAGGAGTTCAACTTGCACCCTCTGTGCATGGTGCTGGGGCTGGTCTTCCTGCACGGCGACGGTGAGTCCACGCTGATCACTGATCTGCTGAATTGGACAGTTTCACCATCCAGTTGTTAATTTTCTTAACATTATTATGGACATCAGTGAGCGCCTCTGGCTACTGAGGTCAACGATTGTTAACACCAGTTAGAATTTTAGTTGCTATTGCCTATTTTTGTTGACATATTGAACAAATTTTGTATTAGGGAATATGAACCTGTTGCTAATCAGCACCTGATCACTTAAGGCACGCCTGATGGCAATCAATCTCAAATCTATTAAAGCAACATGTAAAATTTGCTCTCTGAGCTGAAATATTGATTTTCCAGGGACCTTTTATATCTGTAGCAAATGTCATTGCAATCAATCCAATAGATATTTCACTCTGAACCACAAATGTGGATGTCATGGTAGCGTCAGAAGTATTTCAGTCCTTACATCGACCATCAGACAGCCTTCCTCAGAGCCACACCACCAGCATGGCTAAAAGCATTAAAATAGATTGAAGTCCTTACAGGAAGTGAGCCTTCATCTCTGCCTACCACGACTGACATCACTGATATTTTCGGATTAAGATTTCTGGTCTTATATTCGTTTGTCATGGTTACGCTACATCATTTTCAGATAACATTCTGTAAATTGAGTGAAAGTGGAAGCAGAGGTCAGCAGAATGTGGATGCTGTATTTTAGTCTGCCTGCTGGTGTGTGTCCGTGGTTATGAGTGTGCGCATGTGTGTCTTAGCCTCAAGCACTGTGTTGCTGACCTGTTGCATTAGGCTAACACTACCCAGACACCCATCAATTCCCCTGTAACCCCACCCAGCAAGACATCTCCAGTGAGGCTTTGACAGAGTGGCCACGCAGGGAATGGAAGAGCCGGTCAGCAAACTGAGCAGCCTCTTTTTCAGCTACAGAGCAAAAGAGCACTCTGCCATGCTAGAGATTAAATCCACGCTTGACCAAATGAGACCCTTTTCAAAACTGGACACTCTAACTTGTACATGTTTTAATGCTTTGGTGATTGAGAAAATCCCACCCTCACAATGATAAAAGGCCATTTGAATCAATTTAGGTTTGTGGTCAATCTGACAATAGACTCATACTATCTAACAAATCAGGAACTCTGAAAATAGGAAAAGCAGATGATGTGTTGAGGACAAGAATAAAGTGGTCAATGTGCTTCAAACAAAGTGCTTGTTGTTGTCTTGGTGAAATCTACAAACTTTTTTTCTTCCCCCTTGACAAACTCTGAAATAATGACGTCATTAAGACACACAACATGCTGCCAACAATATTGTTACGGGCGAGTTTTTTTTGGCTATGACAATGTCTTACATGGACCCAACCTCTTTTTCTGTATTCTGTATCCTCTGTTTCGCGCCTGCAGACCAGGGCACTTTCACTAATGACAGTAACCAGATTAGTTCAACTGGTTCACTGCTGTCTGTTACAGAGCTAGATTGCATTAGAGCAATAAAAGCAAAGGTCAGCTGGACATTATGGGGACAGGCAAGGGGGTTTAGTAAGAGATGGAAATACCCTGGGGGGTCTTCAGACACAAACACACACATACATCACAAAGTTGATTCACTGTGATTAAGTCTGCCTTTGCTGCCTCAGGCCACATCCACACTAATGTCGGTGTCCATACTTAATCAGCATCTTTGGTCATTTTTGGTCTTTGGAATCAGACACACTGTGGTCTTCATGCTCGCACTGTAAACAAATTTTACACAGATTTAAACTAGGGATGGGCGATCTGGCCCTAAATATTATCATGATATTTCAGGATTTTTCTGCTTGAGGTGCTGAATAAGTTGGTTGTATTGCTCCCATTTTTTGTTACAGTCTTCGTGCACTTTTTACGTATTACCATGGCTTGTTGTACATCTGATCTTTTGTAACCAAACAACTTCCACACCACCAAAGTCGCTCCTTTTTTGGACTCCTCCAACGTGGAGCTGGTAGCAATGTTATGTTGTTTCATTCTGCTTATTGCTCTGCATAATGGTATGATGTCATTACCATAACATGTTGGAATATAGCCATCATAACAATAAGATTTAAAAAAAATCCTATATTAGCATATTTACTTTACTATTCCTTCATAGGAAATGATTCTCTTGTCCTTAATAAAAAGATTTGTGTTTCTTTAAGACCTTCCTTAAGATTATGAAGTTTTTGCTGTTGATGAAAATCACTCTCTACTGCATTGCCCAGATATTCTTTTCTAAAAACTTTTTTTCTGTTTTCATTAATATTTTACAGATTTGGACATGTAGTGTTTGTCTCATTTTAGGGAAGCTTTTATCAGCTATTGATCGGGTGTTGACATTCCTGTTTGACTGGTTCTTACAGCATGTGGCTTTCCTACAAAGATGTGTTGCTTCACATTGTGAATTTGATGCCTGACGAGGGACCATGACTGAGAAGCTGTGTCTCTAATAAAATCAGTGCTGACATTGTGCGTTTTCTGAAGAAAAGGTTTATTAAAATACTTGTAAACTCGTGTCCGCTCTCCACCTCTCTCTCTCCCCCCAGCCATCCTGGTCTATAGAGTATTCCGAAATGAGGCAAAGAAGAACGTAAAGGTGCTTCACGGCATCATTCACCTGCTCGCCCTCATCATCAGCATCGTAGGTGAGAGACATGTCTGAAAGTGTGAAGATGGTAATAGAGAGAATTGGAGAGAAAGATACTTATAGTTTTCTTTCTCTCTCTCTGCATGTGTAGGTTTTGTAGCTGTGTTTGACTTCCACAGAGAAGCAAAGATTCCAGACATGTACTCTCTACACAGCTGGTGCGGCATGGCTACCTTAGTCTTATTCTGCATACAGGTACACACACACACACACACACACACACTATAGCTTAAATGTTAATGTGGATTTAGACAATGGCACTAACTAACTTTTCACCCTTCCCACCCCATTTCTGCTAGTGGGTGATGGGTTTGCTGTTCTTCTTGTTCCCTGTTGCGTCGTCATGGTTACGAGCCATGTATCTACCCATCCATGTGTTCTGTGGTCTGGTTCTGCTGGTTATGGCCATAGGGACCAGTCTGCTCGGCATCACGGAGAAACTCCTCTTCAGCATCATGTAAGTCAGTCTGACTGTCAGCATCTGCCAGTGTCACTCTACTTTATCGTCATCAGAGAAATATAGGTGCTCACCAGTGCTGGTTTTATTTGCTCAAGTATTTTCTTCTTTTTCTTTCTTTGATAGAAAGTGCTTCCAGCTAGAAAAGACAAAAGTGAGATGTTATAAGAGAAAATCAGCTTAAATTGAGGCATGTAAACCAATTGAAGTGTAAGCTTTAAAGGGCTTTGATTAAAATTCACAAAATTACCCTCATCTTCACCATTGATAGATTCAATTTTGACTGTTGCGCTCAGCATTAACCTCAGTGACATGGCGTTTCCTGTGGCTGTTTAACACTAAAGCCACCCTGTGTGTTGCCAGTTGAATGCATTTAACATTTAACTAGCAGCATTAATAAATGTTGGGTTAGCATTGGCAGTAACTGAATCCAGCTCTGTTACGACTGTAGGTCAGTGAGCAATAAACAATGGAGCTGATTTTTATAAGATAAAATTACAAACAGTACAAACAGCGATGCTGGATTTGGATTTGGATGTGTGTGTGAAGGCAATATGAATCCTGGGTGGGAATGGTGGACTTCTTAACTAATAATGAAACCTACTATATAGAGAGGTCGACACCGAATGTAAATACATGGAAGGCTTTTGCTAAAATATGTCAACCATGAATACTATAAAAAACTGCAGTTGAAAATCTTAAATATCCAGCACTACCAAAAATCTAAAGAAAGCTGTTGCTCTAATCCATCAACTTGAACTTTAAAAAAAATTGCTGAAATGTATGGTTAACACCCACCGGCCACCACAGAAGATAGTGATGACATCCTCGATCCATATTTACATTTTGTATTTATTTGCATTTGATTTAGGTCTGTCTGTCTCTGTCTCTCTCTTGTCCCAGGCCAACCTACTCTCTGTTCGCCCCAGAGGGGGTGCTGGCCAACATCTTGGGGATCCTGCTGATGTGTTTTGGGGTGCTGCTGGGCTACTTGATCACCAGGGAGGAGTACAGACGTCCGCCAAACCCAGAGGAAGAGGCTCTGTCTGTCCACTTTAAGACACTGACTGAGGGGGAGACACCCACCACGCCCTGACCTCAGTCCCCGTCATCTGGACACAAACAGTGTCGTGCCAGCAGACTAGCTGTGCTACCAGTCTCTGTTAATACCCAATTACAATGTCAGTTTAAACACAAGTGGCCGTGAACATGGTCAGAAAAGAAAAGTTTTTAAAACTTTCAAAATTTAATGATGTCTCTCTCTCTCCTGTTATCATACCAACCTGACCAATTTGATCTCACAGAGTACTGACTTTCACACAACATTTTTTATTTACACTCTTTTTTTAAAGATTTGGCTCATTAACTCTGTTGTAGAAGAAGCCTCGCAAGTGCTCATTGCAGTAAAATAGTATCACAACACACAAGCAGCCAAGTCGGCCAATCACAGTTCTTGTTGCTTCCACGTGGCATCTCTGTACCTGCTGCAGTGCCAATGTGAAATAAAGGCTTTTTAGAGGCTAATGTAACCTATGCTAGAGTTCTGTCCAATCCTGAAACTGAGACCTAAACCAAGTATATATTGACTCTTTTGCCAAGTGTGACACCCTAACCTGACCCGAAGCTTTATTTTTGCCTCACTAACACAACCAGTGATGACATTCTGAGTCTCATCCTCTGTCCTGACTGGGTGTTTAGAGAGAAAGACAGAAAGATCTGAGTAAATTGCATTTGAAAACAAGCAAACCATAACCTAAACTGAGTCTAAACCTTACACAACAGAAATGCCTCAAACACGACCCATAACTTGGGCAGTCTAGTCCAGATCCAGCTGTTAGCACTAGAAATGTCCTGAGTTGGTTTTTGGGTCAATGACATTTTCTAATAGATCGGCTAATATAAAACCCTCCAATTCCGATCCTTGTCTTTACTGTACTCCTCTGTGTTTTGTCCACCTCAGTCTGCTGGTGTCGCAAAGTGTGTGAATGTAAAAAAAATTACTTGGGTGTCCTGATGTGAGTGATTCTAAGTTCTGAAACCAGTATTGGCAACAAGAAGCATGTGAAAAAAAAGTGTGCCAAATTTAGTAGCCTGTTATTTCGGTGTGCTGGATCTATGTAATAAAAGTTGTATATTTTCTGCTGGTATGTATATAATTATTTTTACTATGTATGTAGTGAGCATCTTTAATTGTTGCTTGAATGTGCACTGGGCAGCTGTTAATTAGGTAAATGTGATTGGGCTCAGTGTCGGCAGATACTGAAAATTAAAGGGCTCAGATGTAACAACAATGTTCAATATCAAAGGACTTTTGGTGTGTGACGGTAATAGTTTGGCTTTGTTATGCACCAAAAGTTAAACTGATGCCAAACATTGTGCTCACATTTGACCTCCTTGATTGACCAATTCCGTTTGGAACCAGCCATGTCTGCCATCTACATTTTCACGATTTTCGATTAAACCGAGCATAATTAAAAACTGATTTAAAAATAGATTTTTTTAAAGCAAGTAAAAACTGCTAAAAAACTGGTAAAAGTAATGTCTGAAAAATGAATCCCTTTGCACACCAAAATGTAAAGCTGCCACTGGACTTGTGCCAAGTGATCATTCAAGACAAATCAGTCTTAACTAAAGTGAGGAATAATGCTGTCAGTAATCCAAAACAGTATCAGTAAAACAAGCTGTAAACTTTAAAATGTCATAATAAAATGTATCATAAAAGGTTTAGTTTTGTAAAAATTAATTACCTTTCACTACTTTTGTAGGTCACAACATTATTAATAATTAAGTCAGTCCTTTTCCATGTGACTCATACCTTGATGTGGTTGGTGTTAAGGAAGAACTACAGACTATTTCAGCTTTGATTTCAAGTCTCCTCCTCTGAGTAGCCAGGGTTTGTGCTGCTGCTCTTCGCTTTGCTTGTATTGCAAACTAGCTACTCCCATAGTGAAAATTGCATCCCAAAATATAAGTGCAGAGGATGGACGAGGATACATTATTTAGTGTTTTGGCTGACTTGGATATTTGGTCGTACTTATTTGAGTCTGAAGCTCATGTGCAATGCATCCTGGTACTTGTAGGCACAGCTGGCATGGCTCCGCAAGCAGGAGAACTTGACTACATTTACCACAAAACTAATTGGACATGCACATTAAATGTGGCAAAATCTCTCTTTAAATGGACTGTCATGAAAAAAAAATGTTCAGTGTGTGTTCAGATGTGTGCTATTAGAGTCTGGTTAGTTCATGCATTTTTACCTATCACTCTTTATTTCATATCTTTGAATGTGTTCAGCCAAATCAAAAACGTGTAGCTGTAGTTCAGACTCCAGGACTCAGCACTCGTGTCTAATGTAAAGCTTTTTTTTTTTTTTTTTTTTTTTACAAAAAACAGATTTTTGCATGTTAAAGTTTTTTTTTTTTTTGACATATTAGGTATAATCAGTCTTACATCAAAAGTAATTTATCTAAGTTTAAAAGTTATGTTAGATACACTGATGAACTAGCAGTGTGTAAAAACATGTGAGGGGATTAGCAAAAGTGTAGCTCTGGGTTGCTTGACTAAGCAAATTTCCCAAAATGGTGGCTGTGGGGCAAAATGAGCCAGAGCCATGGAGGCAAGTTCAACTGGTGGTTCATCTTACCCCCTCATGTTTACATGTTAAGTCAAATATTTGGTGTTTAAATTAGTGTCACATCCTGACAGTGACAAAAGACTGATAGGTCAACCCTTCAGGTGACATGTTAGTGTTTATGTTATTAGTTACAAAGTTTGCAATGATACAGATATTCAGAACATTATGTTACAGGCTGGCATTTGTTATGTATGTAGGCCAAAAAGTTGGTATTATGCCAAACATACACTAGAGAGTCTACAATGAAAGTTAAAAACAAACTGTGGATGTTTCTCGACAGAATAAACATTTCATTCAATTTAAAACTTCCATGTCTGTTTTTTAATTTGAGACTTGGCAAACTATCTTCATGTTTCAGAACTGTAGACAAATTAGTTGTAATATTTATTTTACAAACACAGATAAAGTCAGCAGAATGACAGATTTAATCATTAATGATCATATTTATAACTATACTTTAAAAATCTGGTTAATACAATAGTTAGTTACTGTTTTCTAAAATGGATCAATTTACCCATTCAGCTTGGATCAACTTACCCCTAACATGGGGTAGCTGAGACACAAGACCACTTTTTTGGGACCCAATATTTTGTTTGAGTTAGGCACACTGCTAAGGTTTGAATTGATGCCACACATCCTGAACATGTGCTGTAGGCATTAGTTTTATTCCTGTCTCATTTTCCCTAGGTTATAGGAGTTGAAAAACAGATGTGACCAACAGCCATGATCGTCATGGGACGCCACCCAGCGGCAGTTCTCTGAGCCGCGCTGCGTTTGTTTTTCCGCACAAGCGGAAGTAGAGCTCTTAGTTCCGGACACGTGGTGTAGGGTGGGCGTGCCCAGGACGCTGATGTAAACACAAAATACGCCTCATCCCCCGTCGGATAAGTCACAGTGGAGCGAATTGGCGAGATTAACCCGAATAGCCTCGGTCGGTCGGGGAAATCACTCCTTGTCCGTCGTGTGTAATATGCGCTAGGGCGCAGACAGGCGACGCCATGGACTTCTACATCAACCTGAAGGTGAATTTCAGGGGAAATTCCAAAAATTTCCTCCTGTCGGGATCCGAGACCAAGAGCTGGGAATCGATGGAGGCCATGGTAAGAGAGAGGAGAGGCACCGGGCCCGTCCTCAAACACTGCCGCCCAGAGCACACAGCCAGCCCGCTGCTGCATCCACCCTGCTCCCATACACTCATTTATATCACTGGTGTGACACATCCCTGAAGGGAATAGCCTAGCAGCTCCACATATGCTATCAGAGAGATGCTACTGTAGCATCACCATCATGCAGCTGAGACATTCGAGCTGTTAAAACGTGCCTTCAGACTGACAGCAGGGAGGACAGGGAGGACACCTGACAGGATTGTTATAGTGGTTTGTCATCATGGAAGCACTCAGTTTAACTGGTCTGAGCTGTCTGAATCACATCCACCATTTGTTGTGTATTCCTCTGGTGTGGTAGCTGGAGTTGAGTCAAATCCTAGGCCAGCCGAGCCATCTAAATCCAAAGAATGACACCACACCAAAACATGTAAAAGCCCAGCATTCAGAATTTTACTTATTTAACAATACTAACAGTTATATTATTAAGAGTTTTGAGTTGATTACTAGTAGTCTGTGAACAACTGTTTTAACTGTACTCATCCATTGCTTGCTTGTTATGGAACGACCGCAAGATAAAGGCCAGTTGTTCCCTGAGTTTATGTGGACTTTACCCCACACATTACAGGAAAGACTACATCCTCATTCTTCAAGATCGGCATTCATATCTGTAAGTTCTTTTCAGGCAGGTATATCCCCCTGCCCAGGGGTGCCCGTGTCTTGTATACCTTCATATACACACTGCTACACCTCTGGGCTTGCCCCAGTTTGTGCTTCTTCTTTTTACTGTCACATGTGAGTCACAGAGCTTAGAGAGAAAACAGATACACAGCTATCTTTGGAAAACCCAGGTCATTTGATAACACTGAAGACTGTTCTGATGGTATATCCAGAACCCTCAAAGACTCTGGATCAAAAAATAGTTAGTGGGACAGAGACAGATTTCCACTTGTCTCCCAAGTTGACACTTTTTTTTTTGTAGTCCGAACCAGGATGGCAGGTGAAAATGACATATTTGCTTGCCTGATTTGTGAACTAAAATGAACGTTAAGTCAATTAAGTTTCACCAGTTAAATTCTATATACTAATGTTACTTTCCATAGTTTTTTACGGCATATGTCATTTCCAGCTACCTGTATTAAAAAATGGAGTAGAAGGAGATGGTTAGAAGAGACTTTGAATATTGTGGAAACACCTTTGAAATTGTGGTACATTGTGGTATGTTGAACAAACTGGAGTTAATAATCCAACCATGTTATGTTGTCAATTCAATAACATAATAATACCACAACATATGCTGAGGCTACTATCAGTTGAATATTGAATACCACAGTCCTTACATGATGAAAAGAAATACTAATGTGTCTATTTTACTTAAGGATTGTCATTGCCAGCCCTTCTAAATATGAATTATTAGCTGTAAAGATCACAGCAGCTCATCATAGCTCAATAGGCAATAGCAGGAAAAACACAAGTATAAGTGATACCATGGCTGATGGCTGCGTTCGAATGAAAGGTGAATCATGCCACTGCAGAACTGACCCAGCTGAATGGAACACAGACGTCATTAACGTTATCAGCTCCACCTAGGCTTGTCAACATGTTTACTGTGTCCACTGTCAAAAAGGCCTTTTGACTTCTCTAAACTACTTGGCAGATCAGAAAACCAGCAGCAGAGGACCAGTATTAACAACCACTGAGAACATTTTGGTATTCCTTCCTAAACCCCTCTTTCTTTCCTCTAAAGCTCTCTATTTTTGTAAGAATGTTCGAAGTCACGTGCTGCAAACTCTCTTAATTGCACAAACTTGTTTCAACTTGATAAATACTACGTGTTCACAAGGAGGTGTATGCTTGTGAGACTTGGTCATTGGCATAATCAACGCCCCCAAATTGCCATGTAATTTTACCCAACCTATTCTGTTTGTGGCCAAGTTTTGTTCAGAAAAAAACTACCAAATAGTTAAAAGAGGAATTTCACACTGCTTCAAGTTCTCCTGTCGAACATCAGCAGATGGAAATGTAACAAATTAAGTCATTTCAGTAGTTGTATTGGGGGACTTGAAACAATTCTTAATATTTTTGAAAATATTGATACACCTTGACTTAGTCATTGAAAACGGATTTCCATTGACATTTTGTATGCATTTTAAGTGGGCAGTGATACAACTTTTGAATACATAAAAATGATATTTAAAAGACTGATCTCATTTAGTAAAGCCTTGCTGCTGTATGTATCATATCTACTGTATATTACTGCCCTGTGTGAGCTGTCTTTCTACACACCATGTCCATAATATAGAAAAAAAACTCATTTGTCATGGAGTGTTGACACAATGGACAAAAAGAACAGCTATTGAATAACTTGTGATGTTATGAAGAAAGAGGAGGCAACGCAGAGTGTGTATGTGGACAACAGACGCAATCTGCATCTGCGTCCGTGGCTGCCATTCAAACCATGCAGCTGATGAGTCACCACAGAAAACACAAGTCACATTTCAGGCAGCTGGACTGTCATTGAGCTGTCACCCAACTGTTGTCTGAATCTCACTCACTGCTTATTGGTAAAAAACGTCAGTGGAAACCAAGCAAAGAGTTTATAGCAATGAGTGTGTACACAAGAATATACAAGGTCACAGAAGCATTGTGCAAAGTTAGCACACCTTGTATTTTCACTGTTTCTCTGACACCAGTTTTTGGTCTTTGTTTTCATTTAGCTGATATGACATTATTTCTTGAAAAATGACTAACTACATTATACAGAAAATTTTAATGTGCTTTTCATTTGTCAGAGGAAGAATGTGTTATTCCTTCTCACAAACTTTACAGTATATAGTCTTACTTTGATACTAACTACTGGTTTCAGAGGAGTAGTTCTAAGCTGGAGTAAGCTAAAGGAGCTGTTATCTAAATAGCAGTTTGCCGGTAATACATGTCAGTATATGAAAATTGAATGTGGTGTCCCACAAGGTTCGGTTTTAGGGCCTAAAATTCTGTTTATCAATGACAAATGTGAATTGTCAGAGAGATTGCTATTAGTGTTGTTGTGCAGATGACACAATTTTTCACAAGTTCAGGAGACGAATTTAGCAGCTTTAAAGCTTTAGCAGAAAGCATTGCTAATGTCAGGTTTGTTTTATGTTCAGAGGATGAAGACTGTAAAAGGAAATTTCATTGTAAACATCCGTATGCACAAATTACCTTCAAGCAGATGTGAACTTTTTGCTGTCAAACTGTGTGGTTCTTCCCAGAGTCATTTAAAGGGTTGTTTAAATATCTTTCAGTTCGAGAAAATGTACAATGAAAGAATAACTACACTGTATGAAGTTGTCAGGTAATGTGTTTCCTTAGTTCTCTATGAATGATTGTGTATGGCTCTTGATTCTTTTTTTCTCGTGGTTAGTTACTAACTGACTAACTGAGTAAAGGCCAGACAAAATAAGATTTTTCTTGTCCCTGCTCATTTTCAGTCATGGAATATGCGAATAGAGTTGTGTTTTGATTGGGAATCGCTGTTTTCTTTTCTCCTGGAGTTGTGCATTACTATGAGAGAAGCTGATAAAAATCGAATTATGTGAAATAAAAACATGCTAAACAACGTACAGTGGACCAAACAAATCTAGCAAGGCAGGAATTTGACTTTTTTGGAAATATTGCATCTCAGGCAATGCCACATTGATTGACACTGAGCTCTTTAGTTGCCAGTTTTACTCCAAACTTTTGTCAAAGGAGATTGTATGTCTGTGTGCTTGATTTGAAGCTCCTGTTAGCCGTGGGTGTGACTGAGGCAGCTGAACCCACTTGGGATAAAAGAGAGTCTTAACAACCTGTAACTGTAAGTTTATGGAGAATCAAATTATTGAGGCTTGAACACACAAACACAGAGAAAGTTCAGTGACTGAATGAACTCAGGGTTTGGAGCCAACAGGCAGCAGACAACTGTCAATCAAAGTGACGTGCTCTTCATTATGCATAATTTCAGATTTTAAACTAGTGTGTTATAAAAAAATTCACCCCCGGTACAGTTGTCATGAAGTAGAAAATCAGCTGAAGAGACCAAAACCATTTTTGTACCAGGCTGTAAACATGTTTTCTTCTGCAGTAAAGGACATTTTAACAGGGGGGTCAAATGTAATTGACTCCCCTTTGGAGCCCTGGAACCCTAGTGTTCCTTCGAGGAACTGCAGCTTTTGGCACTTCTTTTTTTTTTCAGCGCTGGAGGTTGCCGCTTGACTTGCACCAATGCATGATTTATGATCCTTCTTTTAACCTCTTTTTCTGTTTTTAAATGTCTCTGCTGTTTGTCTAGGCAATGTATCCCCATATGTGTAGTACATGTAGTCAACCTTAATGTGACTTCTACTTACCAATCACAGCTGACGGCACAGCTGCCTGAAAGTACCTCGAACTTGCATTCGGTGTTGCCTCCTGAGCAGAGCCCAATTTTATTTTGCAGAACTCGTCCCCAAAGTAGGTGGAGACCTTCATGTTGCATTATGTTTTATGAAGTTCCTGCACTGGAATAATGTATCAACGAGCTAGAATGAACCTGGAGCCACTGTGAGAGCAAATGAGTAGAAGACCTGTTTTTTAATCAGTGGCATTGTAAATGGACTGTATCAAGAGTTATGGTCCAGCTCTCACGGCCACAGCAGCCTGGGAGAGTTCATTTGTCTGAGTGCTGCTGAGTCACAGACATCAGACCTCACTTTGAGTTGTTGTTTACCCATGAGAGAGACACGAGTGGGTTTGGTGTAGAGGTTTAGCATCATCTGTTTTTCATCCGACATGAATTGCTGAATAATACATGCAACACCTATTGACTCGTGTCGAAGCATAATGAAGAGGTACACAGAGACACAGAGGCCCCCTAGCCAGCGCACACACACACACACACACACACACACACACAATATTTATGTCTCTAATAGAAAAAGGACAGCTGACCCATCATCCTCTGTCCTCATCAGATCTTTCTCTGTATGTTTGGTGTGCAGGTGAAGCGATCATTTGGCCTGTGCAATCTTCAGCTGACCTATTTCGACGAGGAGAACGAGGAGGTGAGAGACTGTGTTGTCACTCTGGCTTTGGCTATTTTTACACTTTACTGCAAGGCTGGACAATATCACCTAAAATCAACATCAGGATTTACTGTCACATTTACCCCGATAATGATTAATAAAGGACATGTTTTGAAGTCCACCTGTGCACAAGACTCTCTCTTGTCACAGTGAATCTCTTATAAATTCTTGCTTAAAACTACTAGGCTGAATAATGCAGACTACATATGAAATGAACTCACAGCAAACTCTGACTGGTTGTGTATGAAAGCCTGTAGAGAGTAGAGATTCTTTACTGTGGTTAAGTCATAGGTGGCTGCCTGTATGACGGAATGAATTTATCAACCATATCAGTATGCCTAAAATTAGGTCATTTACAGAGTCATAATGAAGGTTTCAGTTAGCCCTACTTTACAGTACTTGCTGCCCTGTGATTTTAAAGGGTTTCTCTACAAACCCAGGCTGAAATAACCTTGATGCCATCACAAAGACATCATCAGGGTTATTTCTCAGACTTGATTAAAGCACCTCCAGTGCTACAGAAGACATGAGTTCACACACATATTACTAACCATGACGAATACGATTTTACATTTACTGTGATTGTATCTTGTGTGATTACATGTGACAAACTTGGTTGATTGATAAATATGTATCTTCTTCCAGGTGTCCATTAACAGCCAAGGTAAGTAAACATCAACCGTTATAAGACAAGGTATGCTAGACAAAACCAAAACAATCTATGAGATTTAGAGTGTAGAGAGGTTTCATATTAACTTTATATTATTAATGAATCTTTCTGCTCTCAATCCAGTGGAATATGAGGAGGCATTGAAGGTAAGTTGAATTGGAGTTCAGTTACTATTCACATTTATATTCTTATGGGAAGCAAAGAAATACTGTACAGTGCATTTCAGCTCTGCTCAAATTGCCCGTTTAAGATATGACAGTGGTAATTGTGTAATGATCATTAAAATTTTTTATACTTGCAAGACCTAAATTTTTTGGAGAGGTGAAATGGTTAATTCATTCACTTGGTTTGAATCAGTGTGCTGGCAGAGCCCTGACACAATTGTCAAATGTAATTCAAATGTAATTTAAGAAGTGCTTATTGAAGTTTCAGACTGGACATTAAAAAGTGTACTTCAAATACTTTAAATAGTAACCTTACTGATATTCCAAGCACAATCATGGAAATCTACTGGATGGATTTAATATAGTATGGCTATAGACAAGACACAGCTAGGTTGAGAAATTGGTACAAAATTGATTCAAAAATGGCAGCAGGTGAGACTAACCACTTTACTTGTTTCCCAGAGTGCAGCCAGACAGGGGAACCGACTGCACATGAACGTGTACGAGGCTCGGGGGCAACAGGCGAAGGTCCCCACAACTAAAGCCAGTGGAACGGAGCCCAAGAGGGGCTTCAGACCCCCACAGCACTGCCCCGGTCTGGCCCAGGTGGTCAGCCGCAAAGTGCAGGCTGCAGTGCCAGAACAGGGCATGGTAAGACCACAACACACAGAAGTTCATATTGGGAAAATGGAATTTCTTTTTCTATTTGTCAGTCATGACAAATAGCTGCTCAGCTGCCACTGACCAGATTTTGACAAACTTTGCAGATTCTACATCTCACCACAGTATTCCAGTACTGTTGCAGTTGCAATGGGTGTGGATTAGTCATTTGTCCCCTCAGATTACTTCATATCTGGACACACAGTATTTAATTAATTCCCTCAAATGAATAGTCTTTAATTATACACTCAGTTGCCAGTTTATTAGATACACCCAGCTAAAACAAATCTAGTCTAATCCAACAGTCCTGCAATAAATCTTCCTTTTCTGAAGGTTCTGGTGTTCAGTTTTCACATAATGTCTTGTTTAGGACTTGAGACTTGACTTTGGATTTGTTCTTATTGACTTGGGACTTGACTTGATACATGTCGAACGTGACACTCATCCATACATATTAGACGAGAGAATATTAGCTCATCCACAGTAGGTTACATTACAGTGCCAGGTGTTATATATGAGGATCATCTTGGACAGAGACCTACATGAAAAATACAAAATAAAATTAAAAACTCAAAACTCAAAAAAAAAAAAGAAATCTAAAAAAACGTCTGGCAAATTGGCAGCCATGATGATGTTGGTGAGAATATTCATTTTGCACCTTGCAACTTTATTTCTTATAAGTTTTATTTCAGTATCATATTTTAGATTTACATTAAGTCCATATCATATTTAAGGCATAATGATTCCTGAGAGAACATTCTGAGTCCAAGAAAATTGATGAATGTGACCGTTGTGATAATGGTAATTGTCTACTACTTAAAAATAAATCTGCTCGTACCAGTAGTTCTTGCATGAAGCCCAATGTTGTGTTGTCTTCAACATCACTTTAGTTTATTTTATGGGACAACAGACAGCAACAGTTTCTGTTTGATTCTTTCATGTACACAAATTGAAAATGTGAGGGAACCAAATACTCATGTTTTTGGAAAAGTCCACAGTGAAAACGCTCCAATGAGCTTCTTCCCCAGGTGTCCATCACCTCATCTGCTTTGTAGCTCGTAAGGTGTGCTGCATAGGTTACAATAGTCATAGTCCATCAGAATAATTTGAAAGATGATAATACTCATATAACATTTTTACACTAATTGGCTTTAACACCAGTTTTCTTTCTGTTGGTGTGGATGATATAATAGCTGGTTGGTGGTAAAAATATATTACAATCTCTTTGGTCATTTGCATTTACAATGATGAAATAAACATGGTTATTTTCCAAGGCTTACTTATTGAATATTTCCTCTCTCTCTGTTGATCAGGTGATCATGAAAGAAGTGAAGGGCACCAAGGAAGAAGACAAGACTCCTCCAGCCTGGTTCACCTCTTACATGGAGAAGGTAAGAACAATCTGATGCAGTTGACAGGTGTCTCTCAGCAAGTTCGATTATTTGCTGACTGACTGAGACATGGACTGATGAGTAAGCACAGAACAGACATAGTGGAAACACAGAAACACTAAATCAGTGAGCACTGTCATCCAATCTTCATCCCTTCCTTTTCTCCCACCCTCCCCCCTTCATCCCACCAGTTTAAGGACCAGGTGGTTCGCGAGGCGGTGGAGAAGATCTGCCGGGAGTTCTCTGGACAGTGCTGCATCCACAAGCCCCTGGGAGGAGGAGGGGGAGGAGCAGCAGGAGGAGGAGGAGGTAGAGGGGAAGCAGTTGGAGGAGCAGAGGCCCAGCAGGTCCCTGAGGTTTCCTCCTCCACTCTGCCTGGAGCTCCATCCTCCTCCACTCCTCCCTGCTCCGCCTGCAGGGGGCAGACCACCGGAGGGGGCTACCAGTGCAGGTTTTTTTTTTTTTTTTTTGCAGTTAACTGGCAAGTCATGCCATATGTAGAGGAGCTTAACAGCAATTAATTTGTATATATATATATATATATATATATATACAGGGTTGCTTTTTACATTTTGATACACTGCTCTGCAGATAGCCATATAACTAGTATCATTTACCTATGAGTAATACTTGTGTGTTGTATATGTGTTGACGTTGTATCCAGTGTCCCAAGACTTAGTAATGTTTGTAAGACAAAGTTGAAGCCTAACTCAGGTCTGCTCTTTGAGAGAATGAGAAGAAAGAACAGAGAGAGGAGGAGGAGGGTGTAGAAACAGTGTTGACGTGACAGAAGTGTTTGTGATGGTTCTCAATCATCCAGGTCAAGTTATTCAAGTAAGAGTTGAATCAAACTACACCTACCAACCTACCGACAAACCAAGTCCAGTTGCCTTTGATTCAACTCTTACTTGAACATGACAGAAATGTTTCCTTTCAGTTTCTGTTTAATGACTCCATCTGCTCTGCTTTCTCTTTCCATGTGACTCAGCCTCATAGAAACATCTTGAATTGCGCAGTAACAAACCTCAGCTTGATAGTCATGATGCCAGGTCTTTAGTTGGAATCACCCATTGTCTCATCTCTCTTTCTTTCATGTTCTACCCTCTCTCCATCTTTTTTCATTTTCATTTTCTTCTCCCGTCCCTTTCCTCTCTGTCTCTGCTCAGTGTGTGTACCTCCTGTACTCTGTGCGAGCCCTGCAGTTTCTCTCATGATCCCAGTCACAACCTGGTAAGAGCCAGGACTCCTCTGTCCATCCCGGAGCACGGATCACCTGCCCCAGACCACAGCAGGTAGGACACCACAATTTTGTTGGAATTGCATTTGCATTAAAAATGCTTCCACTTTTTAATTTTTTTTTAATATAACATATTTTTTATATTTGTAGACCTTGAATTATCTGTGATATCAAGTTTTAAAATACATAAATCATTACCATTTAAAAAGACCTTAAATAATAAACACAAAATAAATGTTTATAACAGAGAAGCCTGCTACTAATTTAGTTGTAAGGGAGTCATTGTCATAATGGCACACTCTGGCTCAAACCCTGGTATCTATTTGTGCTAATGTGCATCGTCAGCATCTTTGTCTCCATGATATTATCTTCTCCTCTTTCCCATTTTTGTATGCTTGCTCCCTTTCAGGTTCTACAGGCGAGGGGACCGCAGTTTTCGGAAGGCGGAGAAGCAGCGACTGAAAGCAGAGAAGCGCCTGCTGAAGGCCGAGGTCAAAGAAATCCGGAAACAGCTGAGGATGGAGAGGCGGGGCATACAGTGGAGCTCCTCCCACAGAGATGGAAGCTCCTCCCCTGTCCTTCTGCAGCCTCGAGCCACCCAGCACAACAGCCCTGAGTAAGTTACTACATGGTCCAAACTATTTGGGTCAGAGTACACGCTACAAAAAAGTCATTTTCTCATGTCTCAGTAAACAAAGAAGGATTTTAGGAGTATGTGAATGCTAGTGAGAAAGCAAGCATAGAAGTGGAAACCCTTATGGATAAATGGTTGAAATAGATAATAGATAAACAGTTAAAAGAGTTTGTTGAAAGTAATGGATTGATTAATAGATGAACATTAAAAACAGTTATCTTAAAGTAGGGGATAAATGGTGAGATTCCTGAAAATGTTGGATAAAAAGTTGAACTAGATTGCTAAAAGTTATTTGGATAAATGGTTGAAATAAAATGTGATTTAAGTACTTGAGTTCATCTGACAGGGCTGGGTGGGTGCAACTCACTCACAGGTTATGCCAGGTGCACATTTCAAACAAAAATGAAGCTAACACAAAAGTAAACTGCAGTTCCTCCAAGGCTTGCCTGACTACATAATATTGTGCCTTGAGATTTGACCCTCTAGCTCACACACAAGAGCCCCAAAAATTGTCTTGTATAAACTGGTAAAAACATCTTTGAAAAACCAAGGAAAGATAGATGCAGGAATTTATGTCTTTCCCAGGCGTCCAAAGCGTCCCTGCCCACTGGTGGTTCCAGCTATGACAGCTGCATTTCTGGATGAGAACCTTCCTGATGGAACCCGACTGCGTCCCGGGACCAAGTTTATCAAGTACTGGAAGATGAGGAACACTGGAACAATCAGCTGGAGCGCTGATACTAAGGTAAAGAACTATTGTCCAGTCTACTCTTTACTCATGAGGTCAATTTAAAAATAAATAAATAAATAAAATAACTTATCCTCTTGGGAGCACAAGTGTGTGTTCCTCAAATTTCATGGGAAGTGCTGGGTAGATTAGACATTGACACAATTTTCTGCATTTCAGCTCTTTACACCACCGCAATGGATTTGAAATGAAATGAAACAATCAAGATGTGTTTTAAGTGCAGACTTCCAGCTTTAATTTGAGGGTATTTACATCCAAATAATCTGATTTTTGAAACTTGTATTTTGTGTATATATGGAAATTTAGAGCTGACAGTAGTTCAAGGTAAAAGGTTGAAGTGGCACCAAACAGCAAGTACTACTACTCCACTACTTTGGTCCAGATTGAAGTATATCAGCATATATTGAATAGATTATTATGAAATTTTGTACCATCTGTAACAATTGTAATTTTCCACAACATGAATCTTAACAACTTTAATTTTTCCATTTTCATAAGTGAAGTGTCTCAACAATTACAGTATTTAATGGAAAAGCAGATGATCTGCAGCCCTGTTTCCATGTTTTTTGAGAGACAGAGAGGGAGAGAGAGATACTACTTGTGAGAGCAATGATGCATGTTTTTCTCACAACTTAACTTTTCTATTTCCCGTGGTTGCTTCCTGCTTTGTAATCGTACTTTTGTCTCACAGCAGCTCCAGGCCACTGGCATTTGACTGAAGGAGCTGGTCATTATATTATTTAATATGCATTTACGAAAATGATCTATAGTCAAAGGAGTCTAAAAGTTTTACCAAAATTCAGTCAATCACTGATCCCTTTGTTGACCTGATAACATCTGGCTCTTGAATGAATGAGAAAATGTCTTCTCCAGGTCCAGCAGTAGAAAACACTGTCGCTCACACTCCAAATAGTCCAAAGTCAGGTCTTCTTTAGCGGCGCTTTATGCTTATCAGAGGAAGTACAGCTTGGCTCATTTACATCTGTAGGCTGAGTCTTACTACCCCGCTGTTGTGTCCTCCTGATGTATTTATGTTCAGTATTCAGTCTCCTTGGGTTTTTTCTCTCCACTGACTATGTTCACCAGCTGGTCTCTAATGTTGTCTGCTTGTAACTGAAAAGAGCCGCCTGCTGCTGGAAATAAGCAATGAGAGCAGTTAGCAGTAACACTAACACAGGAAGCTGAAAGATGCTTAAAGGTTAATAATAATTCTTTGTGGGTTTGTCCCTTCTAGTGACACGCTATACACCACTTGTATAAGTAAATACATCAATCTGTAGTTCAGTAAACTGCCACTGATAAGTGCACACCATGTTTTGCCTTGTTTGCTCCCTGCAGCTGAAGTTCATGTGGGGGAACCTGGCGGTGGGATCTGGGGACCGTTGGAGAGAAGTGTCTGTTCCCTTCCTCCAGCCAGGACAGGTGAGATGGCAATATGAAGGCAGTTTTAATTTTCACTTATTTTTGGAAGTACCCTGAACTTGTTTCCTCTTTGTGGCACTACATCTCATGAACATTGTCAGCACCATACTGCTCTTTCATTTGTACTGTGTTGTGTAGTATATAACTGCTCTCTTGAAGTGTGGATGATTTTTTTTGTGTGTGTCCAGGTTGGTATAGTAAGTGTAGCACTGTGTGCTCCCACTGTGGAGGGCTCCTACACCTCCCACTGGCGTCTGGCCCACGCTGGAGAGCAGTTTGGACCCAGAGTCTGGTGCAGCATCGTGGTCGATCCCCTGGCCCCAGCACCCATGATGGCTGATGGGATACTAGTGTCACCCTGTGTCACACCGCAGGTAGAACGAATGGGTGGATGAGTGAAAAAACAAGAACGCTATGATGAAAATTAGACAGTGTGAATAAATAGATTAATTAATAAATGAAAAAAAGTGTGAATAAATAAGATAAGCTAAACCTTTATTCGTCCCACAGTAGGGAAATTCACAAAACAGTGGGGAAATTCCGACCATGGAGGCCCCAGCGAGGATAAAAAAATAAACTGGAATTCACAGTTACATAAACACACACAGAGACATACTGTGGATATGGGTGCGTGCAGTACCTAACTGAAATGAATTGATTTCGTCTGCAGGGTAAGAACCCAGTGGCAAAGGATGGAAAGGCCTGTGCAGCTTCTAGGGAGCAACCATTATTGTCAGTGGACCAAGAAGAGTACTACATCCCCTCTGTTGATCTGCTCACTGCACAGGTAATAATCTGCAATCATTACACTGCTGTACACGTTGCACTATGACTGCAACAGCAAACAGATTTAATTCAAGGAATGCACCAGTCTCATCTTTTCTCCTCCTCCACCTTTGAATCTAAAACTGGTAATGGCTCATTCCAAGTACCGACTTGATACCAGGGCAGTTTTTTAAAAATGTTAAATCTATAAAACTTTCTATGTGGACCTTATGAAGCTACCGTGTAAGCCAATGTGAAGCTGTGACAACAGATCAGCTTTTTGGGCTTGTCCAAATTCAATGTATTGTTTATGAAATAGTGTAATTACCATTCATTAACCTCATAATCACTGAGACTTAATCACATTCTTCTCTAATGTATAACACACATGCAGGGGTGGAAGATCAGATCTTTTATTTCAATACCACAGGGTAGAAATACTTTTTTTACTTTTTAAGTCCTGCTTTCCAATTTTTTCCTTGAGTACAAATACAAACGTTTTATAAGCAAAATATACATGAGTACCAAAAGTAAAAGTACTCATTATACAGAATAGTCCATTTCAGAATGATGTCTATTAGAATATTGGATTATAATTATTGATGCAATTGTTGATTGTATTGTGTACAACATGTAAAGTAATTAGTAACTAAAGCTTTAAAATAACCACACTAATACTGACCTGCTTTACAACATAGTTCCTCAATCAATCTGTTGCTGATCTGTTAGGATCTGCTGTCCTTTGAGCTGTTGGACATCAACATCGTCCAAGAGTTGGAGAGTGTCCCAAACAACACACCTGCGGGTAAATGAGAGTTCTGGTGGTTTCCTGTTGTTAGTAGTTAGTTCAGGAACATTGAGAGCTTGTGTTCATAAGCTTATATTGTTACTGCTCTTTTGTACCAACCATGCAGATGTCTAATATTTTAGCAGAGTTGAAAAGACAGTAAATGTTCCACAGACTTATATACAGCTCCTATAACAAGTTCCTATTCCTAATGAACATCACTGTAACATGTTGGTAACTGTAGGGAACTAACTGATAAACAGACTGGAGTTCAGTAAATTTCCTGTCACTGTCATCTGTTCACCATCCAGACATAACTCCATGCATGTCCCCGCTGCCTCAAGATGGCCACCTGCAGGACAAGAGCAGTCCCTCTTTGGGTCTCATCCAGGAAGAGACTGAAGTCATCAATAGCATCATGGGTAATGGAGTTTCCTCTTCATACTTATTTCAAGACTCTTAATGGGGTTTTGTTGATTAGCTAGAGGGCTAACCAAGGCTAATTCATTAGCTGGCTAATTAGCTAGTTAACGAAAAAAACTGTAGCACGGACTTCTTGCTCAGTCTGTTAGTACAATTAACCACACAGCAAGCCATGTTATTTGTCCAGTATTTGCAACACCACAAACACGGCGGAGAAAGTACAGTGACTCGAATTAGCTGAGATTGCATCTAACAGACAACCAACAGCTAACTGTCACTCAAAGTGACCATTCCCTTTATTATGCATAACTTAATGCCTTAAAATAATCTAAACAGGAGAGTTATATAAAAATTCATCCGTCCTCCTCCCCCGTACAGTTGTTAGGAACGAGAAAGTATGCTATAGTAAGCAAAATCATTTTTTAGAAGGCTGTAAACATGTTTATTGTTTATTCCTGCTGTTAATGTTGACCTATTACTGCTCCTCAGATGTCCCTCATGGGGCGGGATCAGGTGCAGAAGGGGGAGGAGTCCCAGCTCAGGAGGAAGGGGAGGATGACATCAGCGGGACTCAGTTTGTTTGTGAAACTGTGATTCGCTCAATGACCCTAGAGGAGGCCCCTGACCACGCCCCTCTGAGAGGGTCCCGCCCAGGGACAGGTAAAGTCAGTCAGTCATGAGCTCATTTGCAACATGAAATTCAATAAAGCAGAATATGTGTTTAGCGTACCACTGCAAGAAAGTTTGCTTTGGTATACATGATATATTCTTATTCAGAATATCTGTGTGTTTTGCTGCGTTGTTCTGCACTTGTCAGTTTAGGGTTCTTTTAAGGTATTCCATGATGTTTTTGACCAGTAGCTTTCAGGACAAATTCAAAGTGTAGGTCCATGTTTTGTGCACACGCACCAGGACGATGCAAAACACAATCGTGCCAATGGTTTCACACTATTCCAGTAGATGATCTACAGGTAGCTGTAATGTGGCAAGAAACACAGCAATGCGCCAACAAAGAAAATAAAGTAAAAATTGTGGAGTTTCACGATGGAGGAAATGCACATTTAATAGACCTCAAGGATTGGCACAGTTTTTGTGAATAACACTGAATGTTGACGTTCCAGGTAGGAGTACTTTGAAACACTGTATATCTGTTGTTTACCCTGCGACTTTTGCCCGGTGACACCTTTCCAGAGTTGTGAAATCCTGAGTCTTGAGTATTATAAACCGCTGTGCAGGTGAGCTGGACATCTTCTAAGGCTTCAATTTCATGTCTCAGTGGTACACTTTTCTCGGCACTGGTGGAGGTATGAGCACACTGCTGCTGAGTGATGCTCTGGTCTTTGAGCAAAATAAATCCTGCACCAACTTTGGTTGGCAAATATAGCCAAGGAGATGTTGCCTTTGGCTTTGTTAAATAATTAAATATTCACACAGTGAGTGAGACTGTCAGACAGACAGTTGAAATACATTATGAGTAAACTACTGTATGTGAAATATTCTTTGAGATCTATATTTAATATGTGTGTTCAGCTCTAGCAGTATTTCAGATTGGATTTCAGATTTTTTTTCCCTCTACCTGTATCTGAATGTGTTTGCATGTGACTACAGAATGGCCTCTAACAGTGGACTTTCTGTTTGCTCTCAGTGGTGCGGCCGGCTGCTCAGGGCGGCTCCTCCTCCTTCTGTCTGAAGAGTAAAGCAGTGAAAGCAGAGGAGAGCCCAGACAGCAGCCCCAGCAGCTCCAGCAATGCTCTGAAACCACCGGCCACACTGAAAGCGTCCCTCCCTCCCCCGCTGAAAGCCTCCCTACCTGTTCCCGTGATCGTCGCCCCAACCCCTGGACCTGGCCCCAGCTCAGCACCAATCCTGCTCCATGCTCCACCCAGGGCCTCCACATTGCAGGATCACACAGCCACAGGTGGGTTGAACAGAAGTGGCTGAATGGTTGAGCCGAGAGTCCACAGTTCTTGATTGGAACATTTTCATGTGAGAAAGAGCAGTGGCTTGTTAGTTTTACTACATTGTTTTGAAATGGCAGTATATTGTAGAGATGCGGGCTCAGTCAGACTTCAGCCACTAATCTGATAACATGATTCCACAAAAAATCCAAAAAGTCTCGCAAACACGGCTTTGGATTTACAGAGGCAGGAAACACTCCTTGAATAGTTACTTATTTCAGAAATACAACAGAGGAGCAGCTGGAGTATCTGTTTACAGTGCAACCAAACAAAGTCACAATTTTTTAAGGAATCAGTTGATAATTACAACCTCCTATTGATTTCATGCTGCACATGATGAGTAGTTCTCTGCACAACACAGCAAAAGGAGATGGTTAGCTTGCTGTGCACCCTGTCGCCTGAAGCCCTTCATCTTACCACTCACTGTGGCTGCTTTTGATTGGTCATTACTCTCTGACATTTATTTATATCATCATACCTTTACTCATATGGTGTTGATATTTTAAGTTGATTAACTAGCAGATAAACTGTTTTGAATCAGAACCTTTAATCAGCATTTTATCCATTGTCTACTGCTTGTTTCATTTTTAGGTTTTATCTGTGGGTTGTGTCTAATATTTTGTCTGCAACTCTAAAATCTGGTGTCTCTAAATGTCTGCATTTTAGTTCAATTTAAGCAAAAGATGAATTGATGCAATAAAAGATTCAAAAATAAATTCAGATTTGAAAGAATCAAACCTGATGTACCAAGGGACATCATTTTGCTTTTAAATGTAATAGCATTTATTTGAAAGTCATACATACACATACTTTAAAAACATGTTATTTCTGTGAATTTACAGTGACATCTAAATGCATTCAGTTTGTTTGAGGGCACATGAGGACTTGTTTATGACATGGACTTCACTTGGGACTTTTTGGTCTTTGCACCTCATGCCTCGACGACTTACTTCATGACTTTATCCCGTCCGTTGTGTGGGTTTGCAAATCATGCAGTGATTGAATCAATACAAAGATACCTCATTTTTACATACCTGTTTGACAAAACACTGTTTATACACAGATCACTGTTAGACTAAACAGAAGGGATGTTTTTTTCATCACTGTTGTTGTATTGATTATATTTAGTCGATTTGCAGTAATGACACTGTTGTCATTACTGCAAATCAATCAATCAATCACTCAATATAAAAAGTGAAAATTGTTCACTAATGACATGGAAAAGACCTTTGACTAGTAGTTGACCAACATATCGTGTTTTTAAGCTGAGCAGCCATATTGATTCTGACTGAAACTGATCAATCTTGATCCCCTCTGTAAATAACCTTGATGTTAACCTTCAGTTGTGCAGGTAAAGTTGAGCTGAGTTAAAGTTATTATGGATATGTGGTCAATTGAGTTGGTCCATATTTAGTGTGACTACTTCCTTGTATTTAGACACCTTTAGTCCATTTTCAAAAATGACTTCCATGAAAAAAGTTTGTCAATCAATATTTTTTGTCATAGTTTTTTAGTTGATGAAATAACACTGCCCTTTTGAGCTGTCAGTCAGCAGCACAAGAAACAAAAACATAAGACAAAAGGCCAACAATGGAAACTTGTTTTTAACTTTCAGTGGCTTCCTGATTGAATTAGTATTGTGAAATATTGTTGTCTCATGTCTATGTGCAATAAAGTGCACAAAGCTGTTAAAAATGGATTAGAATAAAGTTTTGGGAAAAGAAAATGTTATCGATCTATTCTCACATATATTCACACAAACAAGTGTTATGATTGAAGGAGTAAATCATGTATTATCAAATATGCCTTTAAACAGCATATTAAAGCAATAATATTGTCTATAGCATTTATAGAGTTTTGTGGCAGCATCATGTGGCCCTGACGATAATTTGTAGTGGGCTCAGAGGATAAGCCCTGTATCTGTTTGCAAACGTTATCAGTTTTCTTGATCCCATTATAGATGAAGGTGATGATTCCCACATGGAGAGAGAGAAGAACCCAGAGGAGGACAAGGACAAAGAGGGAGAGGAGAAGAGAGAAGGGACGAGGAGTCGCTCCTCCTCCACCTCCTCAGAGGATTATATCATCATCCTCCCTGACTGTTTTGACACCAGTCGGCCACTGGGGGAGTCCATGTACAGGTACGTGACTTGTTGGCTCTGTAGTAACAACACTGGTTGCCGTGCGTTTCAGTTTGTCTTGTCGTGGAAATCTGTGGTGCCTTCAAAAAATGACTACAAAAAACAAGCAAGACTATACACAAGACCACCAATTATTATATTTATTTTAAATATTAGGCCACTTGATGGTATATGTTGTCACACTTTCATTCTCCATTCCATCTCCCATTGCAGCTCTGCTCTGTCCCAACCTGGTGACATCCCAGCTAAGAACCCCACAGACCCAGAAACCCCATCTCCTGACCACTTGGGCAGCTCCACCTCGGACGGTGAGCTGGGCGAGGTGGATGAAGGTGCGGTGGCTCCAGGGACAGGGGTGTCGGGCACCAGCAGCGCCAACGACATGCTTTGTACATCTCAGACGCTGGATGATGAGCCACTGACACCTGAGGTGGTTGCACCGCCTCAAGCCATCGTCACACCCAGGTCAGTATGAAGGGTGATGTACAAACACAGCAGCATGAATGGACTGCAGGCCTCAATTGAAACAGGCTCATATTAGAGACATGCCTTAACATCTGATTTCCTCTTTTTTAAAAGTATTTGGTATATTATTATAATAAGAAGCTTGTTTTCTGATCTGCTCCCATTTCAACTTGCTGTTGGCTGAAAACTCATCACGTCCTTCCTTTCCCTCTTGCCTTGAAATTCAGTCTCATTTACATTTCCACAGCACTAGTAACAGTCTGCTGCTTTCATTTTCTCTTTGTAACACAAATACCCTTTTAGTCACTAACTATTTCCAATGCCATTGTAAAGCGTTTTTTTTTTCCATCGTTTTCAAGCTACTGTCAGTAAAGTGCAACATGTCCTTTACAGATGTTTCACATTAAAAGCCTTCCAGTGGCTCAGAGGATCCCACATAATCCCTCCCATTCTTGGTAGGATTTTAATGTGAAATATTGGCAGGAAGTGGAATTAATGTTGTGGAAATGTACATTTTGTGGAATTTAACATGAGAACTACTGACTTTTCATTAATTCCATTTTGTTAAATCTTTATTTGGCATTGATGTTTTGCTGGTTGGAAGGCTCTTTATCATTGAGGAGATTTATTTCACCTTTTGTTAATGTAAAAATATTGTTTATAGCAGCATTATTTTTTAAAGTGATAGTAAAGATACATAGAAAATGTAGGGAGGGAGAGAGGGGGTATGACATGCAACAGGGGTTTTAAACACTCTGTTCCTGAACACCACAGTGCACCTTTAATTTGAAAATTTACAGTATTGTGTTTTTTGTTTGTTTTTTTAATACTTAAAAAATGTCTTGCTTTTGATGTTGTACAGTCTAGAGAGCAGTGGAGAAACAGATACTGACCATGCTGCTACCGTGGAAGGCACAGAGGGATCTGAACTGTACCAGACTGAGGATGGTAAGCCAAACCTTTCATAGCTGTTGAGAGATATACAGCAGGGTCCAAAAGTCTGAGACCACATTGAAAATCTTTAGTACTTTTACATGAATATGTAAATAATCAGAAAGTGTATGGATTCAGAAACGTTTAAAAATGCAATAAGATATGCAATCTAAAATAAAGAAGAAATATTTATGATTTTGCACTGTTTCAAGGTCAGCAAACAAATTTAGGCAAATTTGTGGCATTGAACGATTTAACTCCCTTGTACAAAAGGTCAGATTTCTTTGAGTTGTATCCTTCCACTGAAGCATGCGTTCAGGTGTTCAGGTCATGGATTTGACCTACTCATCAAAGACTTGTTCATGTAACTCAACATGCAGCCAGTGTTCACCTGTCATAAATATGGATGTTCCTCAAGTTTCCAGCAGATCATTGCTTACTATTTCCTTACTATTTGTGTCTATTGTGATAGTGGGAAACATGGCATCAGAAGTAAGTGAAAGCGTCAGAAGTCAAATTGTCATTCTAAGCAAATTGGTTTTCTCTACAACAAATCATGGCAAGACTCAAGGTTTCTAAGTGGCCATGGGCCAGGGGTGCATGGAACTCCAAAATGCTTTGCAAAAACAGATCAGCATTAGAGGATGAGTAGCCGTTTCCAAACCTCTTCTCAGGAGGGGAAACGAGGCCAAATGCTGTGACCAGAATTGTAGCAGTAACAGACAGGTGTATGTAAGGAGACGAACAGGAGAGAGAATGATACAGCACGCTCTCAACTGACAGTGGAGTTGGTGGTGGTAATAAACAAGTAGGGGGTGTTTTGCCAGCACCAATACACACTGACCCAGGAGAAGTACCACTCCATTCTTCAGAGACATGCTGTACCCTCTGGTTTGCATCTTTGTGGAGAAGGATTCAAGCAAAGCAAGTTGAGTTATTTGAACGAGTCTCTGATGAGAAGATCAAATCCGTCTGAGTTGGTCAATACCACAAATTTGCTTCAGTTTGATTGCTGACCCAATATTTCTTCATTTTACATGTCATGATTTCTTTGAACCTTCAGTCCTCAAACTTTGTGATTATTTCCAGGCTTATGTGAAAATATTAGAGATTTGTGGTCAACAATGTGGTCTCAGACTTTTGGACCTCACTGTTGATGTGAATACAGACAGTTTTTTTTTATTTTTGAAATTGGATGAACGTATGATGGAGTCAAGGATGATGTAATGTCTTGTTGTCCCACAGCCACTGGTCCTGAACAAACCCAGACAGATGACACTGAAGCTACTGAAGACACAGAAGAGGACAACCCTGAGGACCCCAGGTCTCACAAACACACACACGCGCACACTCAACCTAGTATGTGTGCTTTAATGTGTTATGTAAAACAAAACGCAGATCATGAAGCCCATGTACTTAAGGAATCATGTGAATAAACAACACGGTGTTGCTCTTGCTGCATGCAGGAGTATCAACAGTTTGAATAAAGGAAACCTCTCATATTGCTGGCTGCATTGCTTACGATATGCTGCCCCCAAGTTATTTGGAATGACCTTTAACAGGTGGCCACCTCTTAGATTTTGCACCTTTAAGTGGCCTGTTATTGTTTACAAGTATTGTTTGAATTAGACTAAAACTAATTTATTTTGAGTTAGATTCTGTTTTGATGTAAAGTGGATATAAAGCAAATTATAATCAACTGTAAAGACTCAACTAGATGCTGAGACATGGGACAGATAGCCAGTGCAACATTTCTGGGAAGTTATTATAGGGCAAATGTTTTACAGCCACCTTCAATCTCGTCAAGTTTGTCTGCGTCATTCAGTTTTTTTAATTTATTACATCATTATTTCCATAGAAACGCTGAGTTGGAAATGTAGCCAAGGATTTCACATATGAGTCACATTTTTATCATAACCTGTATTGTGTCTCCTCAGGCACCCAGGCATCACCAGCGGCCTGATGAAAGGAGCTCTGTCAGTAGCTGCTTCTGCCTATAAAGCCCTGTTCACTGGACAAGGCCCCACTCAGGTCAGCATTTTAGATTGTGCAATCTTATTTCGTAGCTCATGTCTTTCATCTTCACAGTCATCTGAAAGTATAACTCTTTTTGGGTCCTGACGATTCGAGTCCTTCAATATGGGATATCTGTTGATTCAGAGGCTGATCTAATTTCTGATACAACTTTTTCCTGTTTCTGTAAATTATTGGTAATGTCCTTTGATGACAAGGAGACTAGGACGGCTGCAGGGGCACACATACATATATTTCTTACATATATTTTTAGGGGCTCTGTGGCAAACTATCTTGAAAACCAGTTTGAATGGGAGTGCAAACCCTCCAAATTTCTCTTACTACAGCCCCATGTACACTGCTTCAACATGTAGAGAAGTCCAAAGCTAGGCCGAAGCAGCCTAGTTATGGTCAGTGGTGAGTCGGCTTGGTGTGTTTATATGTTGCTGGGACATTAGGTTTTATATAAGTAGTAGCAGATTTCATGGACTGATAAGATCTTGTTCCTGTGCAGCCTCCAGTGGATGCATCCACCCAGGACACTATGATGGCTGTGCTGGTGGAGATGGGTTTTGGAGACCGGCCACTGAACCAACGGCTGCTGAACAAATACAACTACAACCTGCTGGATGTGGTCAACGAGCTTGTTCAGATGACTGACAATGACTGGTACTCTACACGCTACTGACTAGAGAGTGAGGAAGAAGTGTAGGAAGATTAAAAAAGGAGAGAATGGGATGGGATGAAACACAAGAAATTAAGGATAAAGAAAGCAGAGGAGGAAAGACTGGAAGAGAGAAATTCATTTCTGCCTATCTATCTTTTTACCTTCCTCGCTCTGCTCATCTCTCCTCTGATTGGTCCAGTTGGATGGAGATCAATCTTGTCTATGACCATAAAAGGAGACATTCCATCAAACTCTCTGGGATATTGTACTGGACCATCAAACACCCATTGTCTGTAGTATTACTTTAAACCTAGGCCTTGATAGTGGCAAAGCAGCTGCCTTGCATGGGGATTTAAAAGAGATGAAGAGACATGTTCCTGAAATCTCAAAGGAGCTACGTGTAGCATTTAGCATTTTCCAAAATTAAGACCATATTCCATGAGCCCCACTGCAGTCTGCAAAGAGGGCATTGCTCCATTTGTTTTGAAAGGCAAGGAGAAGTAGAAAAGCTAATAAAAGCCATTAGTAACAGAAAATAAGTATTTTAATCGGACACAGTATGCTCATGGAGTTGTTACCTTCAAATACTAAACAGTTCCACTACAATGCTGTCAAGTATCAGATATTACAGTTAATATTAAAAGCAGATAAGTGGTTGGCAGATCACATCAAATTATGGTAATAATTTGTTAGCATTGAAATGCTACACTTAGCACCTTCCTCTTGCAGGGGACAGTGATGAGGTACACAACTTTGAGATTATGTCAAGTATCCACATCTGTACTGTGACAATAGTGAGGAGATCCACACCACAGGCCACTTTGGTACCAAACCATGTAATCAGATCAGAGCATGTGTTCACATGATAGTCAGCCACAGACTGAAAATCCACATCAATGTTATCATCAACAGCTCAGAGCAATGATATACTTGCTTTTAACTAAGAGTTTGTGTGAGCACGATGGTTCATCTGTTGTGTGCATCTGCAAATTCTGCAACCTAGCTAAGCTCATGAATGAATGTGGTGTGAGGTCGGTGGCCGACTCTGAGCAAATCACAGTAACAAAGATAGAAGTCTTTGAACAGAAACTGTTAGAGCCTTAGCTGCTGTTTCTGCCATGATCTCAACATTCAACAATATGGTGTTGTATTGTATCACTGTGTTATCTTTATATTGTGCAAAACCTGAAGTTTTGAGTGAAGATTTCCCAGTGTTGGCCAAGGATGATTTGGACTTAATCTGCTTTAGAGTTCTGCTGCTTGGGTGCAGGTGACAAATGGCCTGGGCCAGGCTGGTAGAACCGTAGGCCTACGTTACATACTTTACATAGGTTTTAAGACATTTGTCACGTAAAGCTTCAGACACTACTCATTAAAATTATTTTTAAATGTAATTCATTAAGAGCATTTTTTCTTTTTTTATTCTGGCTGTGCCAGTTGTCTGAATCCATATCTGTCATGTGTTGCAAGTAGATATGCAATGCAAAATGCACTAGATTGCATCTAGTGAGTTTCATTAGTCTGGCAAGATAACGATAACTTTGGTTCTTGTCCTGGGTCTCAAATTTGTCAGTGCCCAGTTGGGTCTGTCCTTAAAGATACAGGTGTGAGCCCAGTTCAGGGCAAAGCTTTAGGCCAGTGCAGAACTTCAGTGCCCCCTTTAAGATATACTTGCAGAGGGAACTATCTTTTTAATGTTTTCAGTTGTGTTAGGCTGTTATGGGCAATGATGCAAATCAATGAGATGGACTGTTTTGTGATGATATTAGATCTTTATGTGACTTGTAATGAATGTGAGCCTTAAGTGATAAGAAAATGTCTTCATTTGTCAGGTATTTAAGTCAATGGATTAGCCAAAAGCAGACATTCCCATCTGGTTATTTTATCTTTTAACAGTTTCTCAATTGATTTTCCAAACACTTTATTGGAAAATTCACTTACTCACAATATATATTGATACAGAATTACATGTACCCCTAATCACACAAAGTACAGTATGCAGGCAAGTACTGTGTGCACAATGCTGCTTGCGTTAGAGGCACTTGCCCACACGTTAATGTTGGTAAAGCAAGTATATCATGAGCTCATCTAGCTCATTTAGGTAGAGGTATCTTAGATTTTTGATTATTATTATTATTATTGATATCATTATTTGTTGTTGTTGTTGTTATTGTTTTATAAATTCTGTCCATATCACTGAAGCATATGTAGGGTTTCCACACACCTCTCACTGCACTGTTATATACATAACTCGCTGTAGATACGTAGATGACTACTGAAAGCAGAAAAACATTCCCCCAGTGGCTTTGGTTGCACTTGGTTACACTTAAAGGTTTACAGGAAACAGGGACCATTAATTCAACATTTCAGCTTTTGTCCTAATATTGAATTTCCCCTCTTTTACACATTTTTGTCTTGACTTTCAAGCATCTTCCCTGAACCTGTTTGTTGTCTTAAACATGTTAGCTCACAATAATGATTCTGTGTGTTCCCTGAACCTCCTGGTCAAACTAAAGGTCTCAGTATGCTTCAAATGAACTAGTTTGTGGTAGTTAGTTACAAACACTGTTGAACTCCGCCTTCTCTGGTTCTACCATTGGAAAGAGGTTAGAAACATTAAGGGTGCTTTCATCTTGTATGATTTGTTTTAAGCAAACTCTAGTGTGTCTATCAATCTGGTTCTAGGCTCAATCTGGTTCCAGGTCAACTCTGCTGTGGTTTGTTTGTGGTGTGAAAGCAAAATGGTAGAAAGGGTACTTCATATTTATGAAGCAACATATATATTTATGCTAACCATGGTAACGCATGCACCAGTGAGTTTGTAGATTTTCTATGATACATCAGAGAATGAAAAGAAGTTTAACAGAGGCATGTTGAATGCATGTCCTATTCAATACACTTTGGGAGTTCCTCATTAAAAAGTAAGTGAGACATAGCGACTGTAACATCACATCCTGTTTCTTCCTGGTTGTCGTTATTCAGACGGGGTCAGGTGCTGATGAAGCATGATGACCATCACCGTAACTGTCCAGTAAAGTAGTTACCTCCAGTCCATATGACTTCATATTTACAGCTCTTAGCCATTTTCTAACAAGCAGTGAACATGAAGCAAACCAGTAACCAAAAATATATACAATGGATTTGTCTTTTTCCTTGGTCCTGACCAGATGAACTGAACTGCAGGTGTGACAGCAACGTTGGGTGATCCGATAAATTCTAAATTTGAAGCGTACTGAGGACTTAAGTTGAAAATGAAGACTTGCCTAAAATTTTGTTTACTGTATTTCTCTTCTTTTAACATGATATGTGACACAGATCCACAGATCAGCCTGAGACAAACCGGCTGCTTAAAGTGACTATTTAGTTGAGTTACATAGTAAATTTAATGTCTTAAAATAGGATACAGCTATGAGGGGTTGAATCCCTTCAGCAAAGCTCACATGGGTTCATATCGTTTTGCACTCCTGTCATCTGTTTCGTGCTTCTTCAAAGTGGTCAGGTATGGGGGCTGATTCTCCCAAAGGACATGCAATTCCTTTGGTAGAGCACATTAAGAGCATGTACAGTACAGTAACAGTAAGGTCATTCCAAACCTAAATTGGAAAAAAGTGTGTAACAATGTGAAAATGTTTTTTGTTGTTTTTTTTCCCCTTCACAAATGTATGAATATATACAGAACCTCCTAGATGAAAGCAATGACTATCAGTTGACTTCATTAATTTAAGAGTTAAAATTGTTTAAGGTGTTTTTGCTTTGAATGCTTGAAAGCTGTTTGGAAGTGTAAACAATTAGAGCTGTGGATGTTGTGTTTTTAGGCTTATTGTGCAGTGGTTCAATTTGCTCTGCTGTATGTGTATGTTAGTGTTTTCCTTTGTAAAAAAAAAAAAATGTTACCAGATTGATTGAAGATTGTCTTCTTGTTTGCCAGCGAGAGCAAGGAATTGTGGTTGGAGTTGAAGAAATAATTTAATAAAACAGCACTTGTTGTAGAATTATGATTCATGTTGTGCATATGTAATGCGTAAATCAGTCCAAAAAACCTTCAGTACAGAGGTGCTAATTCTGTGTTTTGGGTTTTTTTTTGGGCCAAGCTGCAAAGTCAAATAAAAACTCTGCAATGAAGTTTAAATGAGTAACTGGATATTCTGAGAGTTAGATGAGAAGACTGATCCCACCCTCATGTTTTTACGATAAATATGAACCGTTATCTTAGTTGAGCATAATGATTGGAAATCGGAGGCAACTCACCTGACTGTCCAAATGTAAAACCACTAACCAGGACCTCTAAAGCTCAGTAGTAAGAAGAAGTTACTGCACCCAGCCAAGAAATCAGGAAATAGTCTGGCACATAACCCCTGTAAATCAACAACATGGTATTTTTACATTTCTTTATTTGTACATGTATACAGGCCTAACGTGCTGATTAGTGAGCTTTAGAGGTGGTGGTAGGTGTACTGCACACACAAGAGTGGTATCAAACTTCCCATCTAACTGTTGGCAAGAGAGCAAACAAGCATATTTCCCATAATGTTGAGCTTTTTCTTTAAGCTTTAGATATCACATGTTAACTGAGTGATTTCCATCTTTGCAGCCCAGCCAAAATCCAACTACGTATTTAAACTCCTGACAAACTTGACCCAGGTGGAATCATCAGCGCTGAAGATTTTAATAGGACATTTTCACCCGGCAGTGCTCATTTTACAAAACCAAAGTAAACACAAAGTTGAGACTAAAGTGTTAAACTGCCATCGACAATGAAAGAGTACAGTTTTATATAAAGGGGTGACTGTTGAGTTCATACAGCCAATCTTACCTACAGGATAATATGATGTTCTGGGACCGTGTAGTAGCAGCAAAATTCTCATAAAAATTGTGTGAAAAATAGTTTCACCACCTAACCCTAATTTAAACATGTTTTGGTGACAAGTATTTAAAAAGCAAATGGAAAATAACAATGAAACATATTTTTGGAGGTGTCCATTTAAGTTCATCTGCTGCCACGTATGCACAGTTCCTGGGGTAAAGGCCGAAGTCATCCGCCATCGTTTACCTGAGCTTCATGTCATCTCTTCCAGGGTTTCTTGTACATTTTGCATCACATTTGCCACAGTCCCTTTCAAAGACATCACGCGTTCTAGATCCCCCATAAGTAATTAATGAAATGCTGCTGCACATGTCTAATCCAAATTCCTGTGTGATGAAATGAAATAGACATTGGCTGAAATGTGCACTTAGTAAAAGTGAAGAGTTTCACATACTGTACTCTAAATCATTTTGCTTTAAATTAACAAGTCTATGTTCCACAAGGGAGAGTCCGGTGAATTATTTTCATGTTGGGATATGAATACAAGTGTGTTTAAGGAGGAAGAGAAAAGCTGGACTGTTTGTGTTGCGCATTGTCATGTGGTACAAATCAATGTCTCTAATTAAAGTCACTACGCTCACAAGGGAATTCTGGTTCATTTTCCTTGTTAGTAACATGAAGACGTACAATCGTCTGTCATGTGTTACAAAAGGAAGCACAGTGTAAGTGAGGACATGCTCATCATCATTGTGAATTCCCCCACTGTGGGACAAATAAAGGTTTATCTTATCTTATCACTTTTAGATAGAACACTGGATGTTGTGTACAGGTCAAGAGATTCATTAAAATCCTCTACTTGGATAACAGTTCTCTGTCCCCTTAACCACTATATGGCCAGAAGAATGTGGAAACCGTTGTCTCTATACTAAGGTGTATTTTTGTTCTGGGACTAAACAATAGGCAATTGTCACATGAATCCTTATTTACAGTAACTAGAATAAAAAGTAAAAAACCAAAAGCATGTCAACAACAATTTGGGGTAGAACTGAGGGGCATAGTGGGGCGAGGAACCTTAAGTAGCCTGGATTTAGAAGTTAGTTTTTATCATATATTCATCTTGTTTGTGTCATAAGTAAATTAGTGGTATAAACAGTTAATTAGTGATTGTATGAACAGAGGAAGTGGGGCAGTGAGACTCATATGCAAATAACCCAGATATTAGTACTACTGCTCTTTGCTCTTCACTTGTATGGGTTGAAGTTCACCTAAGACAGATGACTTGCAAAAAATGAAGAGCTGAGCTAAGCTTCCAAATCATAGCCAGAACAATACCGGACGTAAGGAGGTTTTTAAATTCAAAATAAAAGCAGGACAAAATTTTACAATGTTCTGTTGCTGTTGCCACAGCCTGTGATACCAAGAGGTGATCATTTTATTTTAACATGTATGAGAAAAAGAAGAAATCAATAAGAAGTTAGTGGGAAAATGCCATTGCTTGTTTCTTGTGGTCTGGGAGAAATCACCTGCACCTGAACATGGACCCAAGAACAAGGAGATGGTGATGGATTTCAGGAGGAAGAGGACGCCAACACAGTCTCTGTGTATCCTGGGAGAGGAGGTGGACATGGTGGAGGACTACAAGTACCTTGGCCTCCACATTGACATCAAGCTGGACTGGAAGACCAACACCGAAGCTGTATATAAGAAGGGGGTGAGCAGACTGTTTTTCCAGAGGAAGCTGAGGTCCTTCAATGTGTGTTGGAAATATTCTACCAGTCAGTCGAGGCAGGTGTCTTGTGCTTTGCTGTCGTCTGCTGGGGAAGCAGCATCGGAGCCAGAAACACTAACAGACTGAACAAACTGATTAAAAAGGCTGGTTCAGCTATCGGCTGCAAACCGGACACTTTGGAGGCTGTGTTGGAGAGGAGGACACTGGACAAACTGTTGTCCATTCTGGATAACCCCGACCACCCTCTCCACCAGCTGCTGGACAGACAGCGTAGCTCGTTCTCCAACAGACACAAGGACAGATACAGGAAATCTTTCCTGCCAACAACTATATGTCTGTACAACTCTGCAGCTCAGTCTGACAGAGGAAACTCTGGACTCACAATGTTGTAGTTTACATGGAGTCTCTGATCTGTTTGCACTGCATGTTGGTTCTTTTGCACATACACTTTGCACTAATTTTGCACAGCCAGAGAGAATTTTTTAGTTCTCTTTCCTGTTGTACTTGCTTGTTTGCACTATATGGTGTTACACGTTATGTTGTTGCACTATTATTTAATGTGATATGTGTTGTGTTCAATTGTAGCTGCTTCAACACAAGAATTTCCCAGTTTGGGACAATCAAGAATGTCCATCTATCTGTACTAGCTGTATCACTAAATGTGGAGCCAACTTGGTGAAGCAGTCTGCTGTAGGTACTGAAAAGTGACATCAATGCGAGTTTTACTCTGAAAGTTGTGACCGGAAGTGTGAGTTGTGTCCCACGCACAGACCGTGGGGTCCCGTGTGATATGACGGTGGACAAGAAGACGTTGATTCCCGGCAGGACGGAAGATGAAGACGCTGACAGCACTTTGAAACAGAAGCTCACGGTCCAGATCAGCTGTCAGCTCCGACTGTGAGTGTGCAACAGCTGGGACACATCTGGAGGAGGAGGGAGTTCCGGGGAAGTCAAAGTGCGACATGTCTGAGGCAGCTTGTTTATGTTTACAGAGACATTGACAAGAAATGACCCGTCTCCACCCGCGATCACAGGCTACGTGCTAGTCCGGAGGTAACCTGATTTTCTCCACTACGCTGCATCTGCTCTGCAGGTATTCATTTTACTTTCTGTGATTTCAAACATACTCTACGTGCCAAGTGTAGTTTGTGTGTGTCAGAAGAGAAAATGTCTGATAAATGAATGTGCGTAGTTCAGACTTCAGTCATCTCCACTGTGCAGAGTTAGCTTGTTAGCTAACACTAACATTATTATGTTTTATGTCTAAAAACGATAGGACTGATGTTATTTATTTTTTGAGTTGTCTGCTTAAATGTTTGCGACCATGTTGAGAAATCCATAATTTAATTCAAGGTAACAGTGCATTTCCTTTGGTCACCTGTCAGTGGCGTCAGACAGCGAGGAAGCAGATGGCTGTCCATCACTGAGCTTGGTTCTGTCCGAGGTTTCTGCCTGTTAAAAGGAAGTTTTTCCTCGCCGCTGTCACCAAGTGCTGCTCATGATGGGAACTGTTGGGTCTCTATAAGTAATATTATAAAGAGTATGGTCTAGACCTGCTCTGCATGGAAAGTGCCTTGAGATGACTTGTGTTGCTCTCCACCGCTCTGGTTGGTAAATGTTTGTACTACACTCGTCATGTGATAAAAAAAAAGATATGCTGAGAGTTTCTGCTGCGTTTGGGTGCTCTGCTTCTGTCTTCTGCTGTCTGCATTGGGGTTTGATGTGAACCACGATTCAATTGCAAAATTTAACCATCATAGTGTGAAATTCAATTTTTGCCACCATTATTACTTTTTAAAGTAATAATTCCCTAAATCTCAATGCAGAGTTGCAGTGAAAAGATGACAGACAAGACAGATGCATGATGTGATTTACTCTGAAGGGTTAGAGAAGAGCTATTTAAAAGCTGTCTCTTTCACCTCCACTGAGTGAAATCCCATAGTCTAGGACTTTGGGTATTGTCAGTGGTGTAACTGGGAAAGTGGGCATGCATGTAATCAGAGAACTCAATCAGATGATTGTGTTGTTCCCTTTTATCACAGCTACAGCTACATCACCAAAGCAGCTTGTCTGTGGCACAGTAGCATTCAGTGTTGATAGGCTAGAACTCATGAGGTGTAACCAATCAGAGAGTCCTGAGAGTGGGACATTGAGTGAAACTACAGAAAGACAGAGATGCTTCATCTGAGCCTAAGTAACTCATTTCTATATTAAATTAAGCCCTTTTTTTGCTGACACCACCCACTCACTAAACTGTCTGCTGCTGGCTGTAGAATCTGATGAAGTTGATTAAAATGATTAAACATTCGAGCAGGCGATGAAAATAAAAATTGTATACATTTGTTTTTTATGTATGTGTCAGTGAGCACACTGTCTTGAAATGACTTATTAAGAATAAATGTCTGACATTAACCAAGTCCTCTTACATGACTGTGAGGACTGCATTGGGACTGGAATCCTATACAATCTATGGATCTAAACTGCATTCTTGCTTTTAAATGCAGTCTTATCCATTTTTAAAGCTTTTTAAAGCCATTTATTTATCAATTATATTTATACTATTATTAATTATTGTTGTTTTAGTGACACATTCCAGACACATCCTGCAGAGATGGGTTTTGTAACACTTGAGGTTATGACCTTGCAAAAGCTGAGTCATTATTTCTAACCTCACCAGTTAAAAATAGGTTCAATTTTATGCCACTCAGAAACTTTTGAAATCTATGAAATAACATTTAATGTAAATAATGATGTCTTCTTGCGGTCATTTTCCACGACTTTTTAAAGGGGGCTGCAGCACCTGAATCCAGATATTATATTAGATAATATATTATATATTTTGCAGGTGTGTTATGCACCTGCACTTTCTCAGCAGGAAACTCACATAGACACACAGTGATTCTTTTCTGCAGTATTCTATTTATATTAAAATCTGTAGTAATGGGATAGCTTTAAGAGCCTGATGTCCACCTTCCTCTGTCCTTCCCTCGAGTCACTTGTGTTTTTTTCCACGTGAATATGAAGATAGTTCCTGTTTTGTTTTAGATTTAGTGAGCATCCTACTCACTACTTCAGCAAAAATGTGTGGACACCGGAACATTCCACCCGTATCTAATTGTTGAACTTGTCATTCCCAAAGCATGGGCATGAAAGGACAGAGGAAAAAGTCATATAATATTGGTAGAATCATGATTTTACTAAACACTTGTCATGTATATAACATATATAATATATAATAACATTAAAGTCCCAACTTTACAAAAAAAGTCATATTGGTTAAAGAGTGGAGCCGTAATAAAGATTTTTTTCTTCCCTAACAGTCCATCTAAGGTTTGGCAAACTAAAATGCTTTTTGTGTTTCTTCAGGTATGGGGGCTTTTCCCAGCAGATGTGATGGTGGCACTGGAGTGACAGGATCACAGAATAGTAAGAATGGGCAAGATGACAACCAGCCTATAATTGAAGAGGAACACATCAAGAGGAAGAACTCCAGCAGGAGACAAAGCTCAGGAGAGACAGTGGACTGTCCCACCTGCCAGGGTACTGGACGTATACCCAGAGGTAATATATACACACGCAACACACACATCTGTGTCCCATGATTTAGTCTTTGTTTCGAATATGAAATTCCCTACATCCTATCCTAGAGCATCAGCTAACAATTACTTCTGTTATCAATAAATCTGTTGATCATTTTTTCTATTAATCATTTCACTTTTTCAAGTATATCTTAATACAACACTTCAATGACCATTTGTAGTGTTAGATAGTTATTGGTCTCTGTAATGATTCATCCTCTCAAGAATGGCTGTAAACAGTTCCCTTTCTAACGCAACGAAACTGTAAAGCTTTGATCATATGTCATTACGGACACCTGTGGACTTGCATGTGGAGTCCGTTGGGGTCTGCACACACAGACTCATTTGACACATGAACTAGAAAACAAGATAGCGGCCACACTAAAGCAAGAAGAGGAGCTTGTTTGTTTGCTTGTTTGGCTGAACAAGGAACAGTCATAAAAAGACAATTATATACATGCAACCACTTAATGAGAAAAGGACCAAGGATGTGGAATACAGTACATGCATACATAGGCTATGTGAAAGTATATGAAACAAGCATACAGTTTATTTTTCCAGTGCATTCACAGTCTCCCTACTTGTAGTCTGTACAGCTCACTTTGGGCAGTGTCAGGCCTTATTTTAGACTGTGCACATGTTTTACACAACTGCTTTATGTTAAGTAGAGCTCAATGGACAAATTGACAGCACCACATGTTAGCACAGAAATGCAAAAGATATGTTAGGTAATCTGGAAACATCAGAAAAGTTATGGTATTCCCTCTAGAGTTGAAAAAACTCTGCCCTGTTTATATCTGGACTCAATCAAGGAATCTTTCTTTGGCAGCTGAACACAAGCATGAGAGAACCCAACTTTTCACAATATCAAGTCTGCTCCAAATTTGCCATCTTTGATATGAAACCATGTTCCATGTGCGTTACAGGTCAGGAAAGCAAGCTGGTGGCTGTCATCCCCTGTAATGACCAGAGGCTGAGACCCAGACACACGTAAGACAACAAATACTCAACACTTGAATCACACTATGTACATCTATGGAGAGATATTTCATTAATATCATGTGCAGACATCAGGGACACATGTATGACAGAGGCCCAGTGATGCGTGTTGAACCCACGTTGGACACATTTATACTGTGCATTGCTGTGCATTTCTGCATACATCACTGCCCATCCTAGCATCACATCTGACATCATCAAAAGTGGGCATCCGCATGGAATGTAAAGTACAGTACACTGTAGGGTTGCCATCATTATTATTGTTATTTTCATTCTTGTTTTTATTCATCCTTGCCTGATGCAAATGACATCTTGAATAGTGAGAATATGAGAATATCACATATTCAAGTAAAACATTTACAAACCTCCTCTGATATTTAATTGTGCATTGGCAGATTATAATCTAACACCTTAGGTATAAAACAAAAAAGGTATACATTTCGTAGCTATCATAAACTTGAGAGATGTCTTCGCATCACAGAAACCAAATTTTAACCAATTTCCCTGAAAATTAGATGTGAATGAATGAACGTTTCCATCCACTACCACTATCTGATTATTTGGAGTTGCTTTGTTGAGATAAATAGCTGGTGGCACCTATTCTCCAGTCAGATGCCATTAAACCATTGCAGAAGAAGAGGGTTACAAGATAACATACTTTCATGAGCACCAGTCAGACCTCAAACTGTGAAAAAAAATGTTCTCAATTGAAATGAATAAATACAGGTTCAACAAACAGTTTAAATGTAAGAACATCCAAATATGTTTTTGAAGAAAACTGCAAATACTTTTAAATACATATGATTGTGGAATTTTACTTTATTTATTTAAAACAAGAAATATTTATGTGTGCATCAGAAATAGATTTGTGAATCCAATCAATCAAAGAAAGATAGTGAAAGAGGTTTGGGTCTAAGGTGGTTGCATCACATTTGGATGCCTCACAGTATAACCAAAAGATTCCTGGATTGCAACCCGCGTTAAAGACCCCATTCATCTGAAAGTTGACCCGCGTCAAACCTTGGCCAAGGGAAGTACCGTGCAGGAGTGTCGGCTGATATGTGTTGAACCCAATGTAGGTTTAACCTGCATCGCTCTGTCGGTCTAAAGTATCACATGAACAGGCTGACCTGAGTTTGTTTCATTGGACTGATGTGGACCGATGATGTTTTGATGTAGTTCTCTGATCTGTTTCCTCCTCTCTAGGAAGCTGTACGTTGCTCTGTCCGTTGGTGTGTGCCTCCTGGCCTGCTCCCTGGTGTTGTTCTTCCTGTTTCCTCGCTCTGTCCTTCTCTCTCCAGTAGCTGTCAAGTCATCCTTTGTTTACTTCACTGAAGACGATGTCCAAATGAAAATTACAGTGGGTAGAAAGAGAGAGATAGAGAGGAGTGAAAGGTTTGATGGATGAAGAAAGAAAAGTAAAAGGTGTGAATGGAAGGATTGTTTGTCATTGCCATAAGTATATTGATTGTTATAACTGTTTTTGCAATAAGTATAAGAATGGTACTTACTCATGTGTTACAAAATCATAACCGTGTTTCCTTGTAGAATGTCCTGAACATCACCAACAACAACTTTGTGGCAGTGCAGACGTACAATCTGACCGTGCAGGCAGTGAACTTTGACATGGTGGTGGGAACAGTCACCATTAAGAACGTCACCTCTGTCACACCTCTGTCTACCAAACTGGTGAGACATAGCAACCTCACAGGACCAGAAATATCTTCAAGGGATGGATGGCTGTACAGTATACTTTATCTTAGGGAAAAGCATGGTTTAGAATAGCATGAGATATTAATATCAATACTACAAAAATAGTCAACAAACACCAAAAAAGTTGCCTTTGTGTCACAAGATACAGCAGCATGTTAAAAGATGAGGCTGATGATATTCTATATTTTTCATATTGTCACCAAATGCCATGAAAAGACTTAAATGAATTATACTTAAAAAGTTGCAGAAGCAAACTTGATTGGAAGGTTTGTGGTTCGATCCCCGGATGGCGTACGCGTGGGAACATATTTTCAGTAAGGACGGCTGCCCAGGGTATGTAAATCTGTGGAATTATTTTGTGAAGTATTAACAATAATTGAAAATTGAATTTCCCTTCGCTAGATGATGATGATTCTTCTACTCCCCCTCCTCAACTGCTGACAACACAAGAAATCTTACATTTATTTTGCCTTAGCACATACAGGCTGATAGCCACTCACTAAATATGTTATTATTGAAGGCTCATATTTCATATAGTGTACAAGTGCCTGTTCTCAGAATCAGCAGAGCATTTGTTTTTATCTCACTAACACATTGTTGGTTTTGGTCTTGTCATGGGATTTGATGACAATTAAAACTTTGTTTTATAATAAATAGAAGAAAGATGATCAGTCATTTAAGGTTTTGCTTTACATGTATATGTTGTTGTTGTCTGAAGTAATGAATAACAGTTCATAACATTGCAGTAGTTTAATTATCTCAGGTGATTTTACATACATGTGATACTACTCATGATATATCTTTATATCAGAAAAATATTAGCATTAATATTGTGATATCAATGATGTAACCTGTGGACAGTGTGAATACTTTTGCAGTGAGGCATGGTTATGGATTGCTTCTGCTTCCTTCCTTCCTTCCAGTACTCCTTTGTGATCCCCATCAATCTGACAGACCCTGGCATTAGGTGAGCTGCCAGTGTTGCTTACTGTAAAATTCTCTCAAGATTTAATTCAGAGCCTCTTTAACTGTGGAGACTTACAGGATTAAATGAATATACCCACTGTACTTGAAGCTTTAAGCCAGTGTGACCATAATAATGATAATAGAGATTTGCTAATAGCCCACATAGTAAATTCAGTGTAATTTCCACAGCAACAGCAGAATCATGTCATAGTCACCACTCTCCTCTTTGTAACACAAATAGTGTTTTTATTGCAAAATTATTCTGAAACACTGCTATTTTCCATTTTTTTCTGTTGCTGTTAAACAAATTGTTTAACTTGTTGTTTAGGGAAATGAACTTTCTTCTCAGATTAATAGAGCTACAGCAAACATTCAGTAAGCTCACTAATTAACATGTCATATTTATTTTGTTTAGTCCGCACAAAAAGTGAAGTGTGAAAGGGATCATTTGCCATGTTACGGTGGGTCATGTGCTGGCTTATTTCATGGCTGTGAGCAGTAACATCCTGGAATCTCTGCTGCTTGCCTGGCAACTGCTCGTAATCAAGACAGAATACGTATACGTGCAATCTTTAGAGTCCCCTCTTTCTAGTCTTTGTACTAAGCTAAATCAACCGTTATTTCAAAGGGATAAACTCAATGAATTGTGTCGTGAAGATCTCCCTTCATGATTTATTTGAGATCATGAGACATCATAAGAGATATGTTTGTGCTTGAACAGACAACACAGTCATGTGCATAAACTAAATAGGAGGCATGTGCAAATATTGATTCAATTGTCCTTAGTTAAACTTAAAAAAGGAATACATAAATGTGTAAAGCCTTAAAAACAGTCCGTTTGTAGTTGGATATTGGTCATTCAAGTTTATTGCAGAGCCTCTGAGTTCTGTGTACAAGTTCCGATGGAGTTGTTGGTTTTGAACTACATACAGTATGTATGCTACACATTGGTGCAACCTGTCATTCTAGCTAACCTGGTGTGATGTGTTGCTGTTCAAACTGTCTGTCACTGTTTCATGTTGCTTTATCAGTTCAAAACATGTATTGTCTTTATACTCACTGGCTGTTTTTTTTTTTCCTTTTTTCTCTGCAGTAGCTACTGTAAGAAGACTACCTTGCCTGTCCGCATCCTGTGTCTGCGTCTGCAGTAAGTATCATATCTTCAATCATTGCTTTCCATGGCTCTTGAGAATCCTTTAAATTTGTGGACTTGTTTTTTGAAGATTAATGGACAGTCTCAAGGCAAGATTACCAGCTTGGCAAAGTGGTCAACTGCTCTTAATTCAGTGATTTTCAGAGTGTTTATGTGTAATTTGATTAATTGCTAATTTGTTTATCGGGGCTACAATGCGAACTCATAAAGCAGATCCTACATTAAGACCTTTGAAGGGGCCCAGTGTGAAAATGTATGTTTAAAACTTTATTCAGTTATATTTGAAATATTCTCAAACTAACGCACATACATAAATCTTGGGACCAGGTACTGTTAATCCAGCATTCTGGTTGCTTCCTAGATCACTAAGTGTAGGAACAGAAGAGGATTGGGACTCCCAGGTTAATCCAGCAATGGGTAGTATTGAAAGAATATAACAATTACAACATAATGTGCACTTAGATTTGTCACGTGGCACATTGTCAATATGGCACCACCTGATTCAGATAGTTTGATATATGTCCGTTGACAGTACAATGTGGGTTTTACGGTGTTGTACCACGCTTCTTAGAAAGCTCATAAGCTTTTGAAGAAGTTTGGTGAAGCCATTTATATGATCGCATTAATCCAGCGCTATTCTCATAATTCTCCTGTATTTCACATTGTACAATGTAATGGTTCTTTTTACCATTTTGGTTGAAGAGATTCAAATAATGTTACAAATGACCGACAGTGTTCACAAGGTTACACATGACCGACACACAGAAACTGAAAATTTGGCTTAAGGTGTTGAAAGGTTTCTCTTTTATAGTCGTGATATTTTAAATCCTAGAATAAAGGTTAGAGTAGATTTGCTTATTGCAAAGGAGAGATTTGGGTATTTGCATTTTTGTCTGCTTTCCTTTTTTAAACTTGCTCGTGAAAACAAATATGAATATTCCTCATGTTTTCATTTCTGTTGACTTGCTTGAATCTTTAAACAGAAGTTGATACTTTCACTGTTATCGGTGCTGAGACTAATGCCAGAGACAGAAGGATTCACCGTTTACAGTATCTGGGTTGACTTCTGGCCCAGTTTTCTCACATGACTCTTGGTGAACAGATTAAACAATCCTCCACAGTGCTTCAGTCACATACAGTACTTGAGACTTGGGAAGAGAAACATCGCTGTGCTTGCCTCTGTTTGATTATACCTCAAAGATCAACTGTGATATACTGTGCAACGCTGTGACTTACTGATGTGTATTTAATGTTTTTGGACAACAGTGGAGCTCTATGGCACAGAGGTATAAGATACACCAGGCTTTGATACACAAAGTATAATTCTGCTCTGTTTTCTTTTCCTTTTTCCTTCCCTTCCTACAGTATGTCTATGACAGTATACTACCTGGTCCACTATGAGCAGCTCTCCCTGGACACATATGAGTACATTGACTGTGGAGCAAACAACACCATACCACACAGTGTGCTACCCCCACCTCCCTGATGGATGGATAGTGGATGAACGAACACACTGTGGAACAAATGAACAAATGAGGTGGAATAGTTGTGCCTGCAATGTTTTTATTAATGTGTTGTTCCATGCACTGTGTTGCTAAAATGTTGGATCTGATATAATGTGATACCAATACTCATCCCGGATGGATGCATGAAGGGGCCTGGAAATGGAAGATGAATCTAAGTGACGAAATGAGGAATGAGCTTTTTCATCGTCGCCCTACTTCTGAACAAATAAATGTAGGAAGGATGGGTTCAAATGCACTAATCTCACCATGTCTAATGACAGTTTTACCTTCAGCAGTGCGTGGCATCCTGGTGTCTTCTAACCTTATAGCCGTATGCCATACACCCTCAGATATAAACATCCACATGATTGTCCCCACTGTCCAATAAAATGCTAATGCACAATTTTAAAGCTGCACTAATCAGTATTTTAATATAAAATGGATCAAATGACAAATCCACAGTGAATTATCACCAATTCTCAAGTCCCTCTCAGGCTCTACGGAGCTTTTTAGTATCTTTTAGCTAACTGTTGCTCACAAACTCTGCTTTTATCTGCATTGTTTCCAGTAGGCAGCGGTCAGTGAAAAAAATTGAACATTACCTGCCCAGCACCAAACAACAGACACACAAAGTTAGCTGGTAAACAAAGTGATGCATTTAGCAGAGAAAGAACCAGACTGCCCTCAGGAGGCGTTGGAGACCAAACCGGAGCTTAAAAAGTGAATGTTGGACTTGTTATGGAAATTTCGGTGAGTCTGGAATAAATTTCTGCAGATAAAATGTTTGTCTTTATGCATATTTTATTCTTTTCACAAAGAGGTCAAATAACAGCACAGAGTACATCAGCAGTCTGCATGTATGTGACAAAGAGACACTGAGCTGTGCATATTTATAAGATCAGAAGCAGGTTGACCTCCTAGCACCCAAGCAGACAGTATGTGTGTAGAGGCTCAGTCTAAACTAAACAAGTCACTGCATCTGGAGAAGAAAACCTTGGAGAAAAGAAACGCAAGGATGTGAACTGTAGCAGAAGGTGTACAAAAGATGATAATGTGGAACAGAATGTAAGAACAAAATGTAAAAGTTCGGACAGTCGCCTTACACTTGCATAGCTCTGTAAATTTCCATTACACTTCCTCCCTTGTGATTATTCATTGATCACTCAAGTGTGTACATATAAAGCACAAAACATCAAAAAAATTTCTCCTACCAATTCACACTAAGGCAGGGTTCTTCCTGGTGGTGATCAGGTTCTGGCTCTGTCTGTTGCTGTCTGGTCCGGCTGGCAATAGGAGGAGAGAAACTATTTGAGCCCAGGGAAGGACCCCCAGAAGAACCAGGCTGGTCTGCTGCTGGCGCTGACGCTGCTGCTGTAGAGTACGGTCGGGGTTGTGGTCCAGGAGGAGGCAGCTGAGGGTTGTGGTGGAGTGGGCTGGTGGGCGGTGGTGCCATCGACGGTGGTGGGGCTACCAGAGGGGCACAATCACGGTCGTGGTCCACTCTGAGACACTGGGGCGTTGAAGGATACAAAGAAGCACTTTTCTGAGAAGGTTCATCTGTTAGCATTTTTTCTTTCTGTCTCAATTTTCTCCTTTGCCCTTCTTCTATCCCTCCTTTCTCCTTCACTCTTCCACAAAGCCAGTGCTTTCAAATGGCTCTCCATTTCTATAAACTCTTTCTTTGACACTTTCCTCTTTGCCTTCATATCTTTCATCTTGTAATCTATTTTTTCTTGCAACTGCATCAGCTGTCTCGTGCTAAAGAGCCACAGCTTCGTCCCCATAATTCACTTTCATTGGGAGCTGTGAAATCCACGTCTTCTTTACTCGTTTTGCTTCCCATGTTCGCAAATTTTCTGGCGTGCAAAAGCAATGTCAAAACAGAGGTAAAGCCTTGGGAGGGCCTGGTCCTCTTGTTCAATATGTTCCCAGAACTTGCTTGGCCCTGTAATGACTAATCTTTTGACCAATTGTGACCATGGGAATCAGAACAACTAATCAAAGTCAGGATTTAAGAAATGTATTTCAGACTTGTCACTGTTGCCACAAAGTGGTCCGGCTCTGTTGAGATTCCAGTGGAGATGGTCCGGGGGCTGAGGAGTCGGTCCTCCCTGTCTCTCAATCCTGTGAGGTAGAGGCCGGAAAGTGTTCTTCCAGGATGGCCAGTCACAGTCTGTCTCTGGGGTGATATAATATGTCAGATTGTTCAGTTTGTTCTGCTGACAGCAAATGATAAAATGCATGCTATGATTTCAGATGTGTAACTTTCTGAGCTCATCAGCATCACATCGCAGCATTATAAGCTACTTGGTTTTTCATTATTGTCAGTGATTGTACACTTATTAAATTACTTTAAGACGTTACCTCTCTGGAAGTTTGGAAGAGATCATGATGAAACTTTGGATGTTTAGCCAGATTTGGAGTGTTTCCTCCTTTTGTCACTGTTCTGGAGCACCTTTTGGAGTTAGACTTTTCTAAATGTTTTGCCTTTACGTCTACCTTCTGCCTCATAAGCCAAATATTGCCAAACGGCTCTCCTACTATAACATCTGTGTTGAGGGCTGTCCTCTGAAGCAAGTTCAGTGTAGGATAACTTTTTGTTTTCTGGCTTCACGAAGCCCAACAACCAATTTTAGCCTCATTCTTTCAGCTGCAACCCTGGTGGTGTAAAACGGACTTGGGAGCAGGAGTGCACATCAGCTGAAGGGGTGGCCCTCAGTGGAAGGGTTGTCTCATCAGACCCTGGTGACAATGGTTGCCTAACAGGCCACATTTGTACAGGGTATGTTTCAATGAGTCAAAGTTATACTACTACATGTTATGTTGAAACCAAATAGACACAAAATTATTGTAACATTAGACATCTGCAGCTCTGGTATATATGTACATCTACTGAATATTATAGGTTTGTTTTGCATTGCATTACTGGAATCTCTTTTCACCAGGGCCAAAAGACCAGACCAGACACCAGAGAACCTTCTTCCACATGTTTGCATACTTGCCAGGCTCTGTATACTCTAAGGTAGCACATCCCCTGCAGTAATTTTGTAACAATCTTTGGTTCATGCTACATAAGTGAATACATTCATAGTGATATTGCTACTGGTTGTTAGCGTTAGTTTTAGGTCATGGTGTAATAAATGACAAAGTTGTCTTGTTGGCACTTGGTGCAAGAGTTGATCCTGAGATGCATATGAAGTGTTTGCATGCATTAGTGCATTTTGGACGACAGAAAAATTGAAGTCAGTGTAGAGAAATGTGTCATGGTTTAGGTCTCTTTGTTGATTTAGGTGTTTTTCTAGTTTATTTTCAGTGTATTTTGAGTCTTATACTCCAGTGTTTTTGGTTTAGTCTTTTTGTTCAGACATTGCTTCAGTGGCTGGAGGTGTGGTCTTCAGGTGCTGGGGCTCTCTATTCTCTCAGCTGTCCCCAATTTCACTTAACGACTGGCAGCTTAAATCCCCCTCTCCTTCACCTGCAAGCTGCCAGATTGTCCCTTTTCCATGTGCTCTGTTTTCTAGGTTCCTGTGCTTCCAGCGTTTCCCCGTTTTCCTGTCTTTGCTTCTGTTCTCCAGTGTTTCCAGCATTTCCAGTGTTTTTCTTGCTTTTCCAGTGCTCCGTTTCTCTTGTGTTCATCCCTACCAGCTCCACCAGTTTGTCTCCTGCTGTCCACCCTCAGCACCCACCTACCCGCCTCCATCTACTGAAGCAACTCCACACCACCTGGACTTCCTGTTTAGTCACCTTTTGATTTGTCCTGGAGTTTCTTTTGTTAAATAAATCCTTTTTTACCCTCACCCTCGTCTGTGTCTCGCTCCTGGGTCCAATTGAGAAAGAACTGAAATCGCCAGGGGGTGGGCCATGCTGAGAGATTTTTTTGTGTGTTGTAAAAACAAATATCAGATGGAAAACACTGTGACCAGATAGACCTGTTGAAGGACATTTTGTTTATTTCTAAATGGTTCATTATGGCATGAATTTGTTGCATTGTTTGTTGCAACCTGTGAATAAACGGATGAAACAGGCATTTGTATGACATGAGTTTATTCAATTAACTTTTGAGGATATTTGACTTTACATATTATGAAATGGCATACCGACATGGTTCATTAGACATTTGACTGATCTGTCTTAATGATAAAGTGAAATGTCATGAAAAGCCACATAGATACAATTGACAAGTGACAGGAGGACACATTTGTCAGATCACCATGGGCTCAGCTGTACTAAGAAAAGACGTGTTTCAAGTCACATTAACTAGAGCTATGACAATCTCACACAGCCGTGGTTTCAGCAAAACCAAACAAAGAATGCAGAGCAGCTGTTCAGAGCTGGTGGTCCAGTAATTCTTTGGGGTTATCAGAGAACATCGTCCTCACCACTGCTGGGTGTACTGCAAAGACTGTAAGATAAAGAGGCATTATTCCTCAAATACTCAATACAATACTCAGTCAGTCACAGAGAGGTAAAAGAGCAGGTTAAAGAGTGACAATCCAAACTCATCAGGAAGGAACTGATGCTTACAGAGTATCTGTTGGGGATCCTGGCACTGTGATAGACAGGTGTCTTCAGGTCGCCCTTACAGTGGGGACACTGGCCTCCATCTGGAAACAACACATGAAAAACATGATGCATGTTTAGCAAATCTTCCTTAGGTTTAATCTGCACTAACTTGTAGTTGCGTATTAACAGTGAATCAAATCACTGTGTGCAATGTGAAATACCTGACTCATAAACCTACAGTGAATTAACACCAACTAACTAACTACCAGAGCTCATTGCTTGGTTGTCCAGTAGCTAAACAGCTGGATATTTTCCTCAGGGGTTGGTGTTGACCAAAATAGGGCTAAAAGGAGAGTGAATATTAGACTTGCATTCATCAGGTTGAGACAAATATGACTTTGGGTGCTAATGTTGCTCTGTGTTTGCTGAAGGTGTAAATAATCAAATTGCTAATGTTAGAGAAGATATTTTATTCTGTATGACTCGCTAACATGTTTGCTATAAAACTTAATAAGGTATTCCAGATTTTTTGTTTTCAGCTTGTTCCTCTGCCTCCAAGTGGCCCAAAAATTATTTACTGCAGCTTTAAGTCTTAATAAAAAAAAAGTACATTGGTGACCCCTGTCGGGTAGAGTTACTAGAGTCTGACATCATACCTATATTTATAGGTATTTATAACTATATCTATCTATCTATCTATCTTTCTATCTATCTATCCACTCCATGATACGGTTCGGCTTGACTCGACTCACTTCTTTCTCCTGACATTGCTATGATGATCAGCGAAGAAACCTGCCAGCATTGAGTCGGTACCAGCTGCAGTGGAAAGTGAAATTGAGGAAAATACCTGCTACCAAAGGTGCATCGATTCGAGCCGAGCTGAGCTGTACCAGTGCATTCGAAACACTGTATAAAGGTTGGGTCATTTTTGAACAGAACTAGTTTGTATAACTTGCTGTCCGACCGCATCAAAAATTGAAATTGTTTATATTTGTTACAAACAACCACATTGGAAAATGCAGTAAAAAGCCGTCCATCACAGGCCAAGTTGACACATACACAGGCATTTTTCTATGCAATTATTCTTTTGTCCACATGCAAACTGCGTTTAAGGTCACTGAAAACTGACCTTTTGGAAAGCTCCATATAGACAGCCAGTAGACATGGAAAACTAGGCCACAGAGAGGGGGAGACGCGATTAAATTTGAGAATAAAAAAGTTGCAAGCTCCAGGGCTGAAAAATGAAGCCAACGCGGAAGAGCCAAAAACTGGAATTTCTCGAAGGCCACTGGTTCCAAAAACGTCAACCCCCATATACCCCCATTTGAAAATGTTTGCAGCCTGGCTGTCTGCTGGGCAACTAAGAACCAAAAAGGCCTGTGAAGACCTCTTCCAATGATTACTCACATGATGTCACTTGAGTAATTTTCTCAGACCTGACAAAATACATTATATTACTATTTTCAGAGGCTGAGCAAAGCTCTCTGTGACTGGTACACTGAGTTTGACATTCGAAATTTGGTGGAGTGCCCCTTTACATTCATTCAGTTTCCTATGCTTTTATGTTTTGGTGAACATTTTTCTCTTTTCATTTGCTAATAATTCACTGTTTGCAGATACGCTGTGTGTGTTTCCACCACTGTCATATGAAGTGGTCGAGCCCCGGCTATGGTGTCTGTGTGTGTGTTTACCTGCCCCCCCCTCTGTTTACATTGCATAGTTGTATGCAAATGTTGTGTTGGCACCCTGTTTGTTCTGTGACTGGCTTCACTGATGAGACCACTCACGTGTTAAAGACCTTTAAAGATCACAAAGATATTCATGAAGCCCTGACAGAGCAGTAACAGAGTCAACAATGTGTAAATGTTAACCCTGTCTCAGTGACACTATTGACCCTGTGTGTGTGTGTGTGTGTGTGTGTGTGTGTGTGTGTGTGTGTGTGTGTGTGTGTGTGTAAGCAGCAAGATTAGAGTATGGGGTGTGTGGACAGCTGTTGTCCTGTTTGGACATCATTCAAAGGACAATTAAATGTAAACAACTGTTTCCCTCTATGATGTGATTCAGTTTGTTAAAAGCAGATACAGTATTATTCCCACTGTAAAACTGACATAATCATTTACAGACAGCAATGGATGAGGGCACGTTTTTTGCAAGCTTCTTAACTAAACTTCAGAAATACATTAATATTAATTCATTCATTAATTATTACTGTGTAGTAATCTTTCAGATATTTGAATGGGTTTTTCCTACATATCAGGGATAATATCCAGCCCTGGTCTGAACATCTAGATGTTAAGAATCATGATACCTGTTTGCCCTTGTGTTGTGTTTGAATCGGTCGCATTGTGGCTGCTTTCAAAACCCCTCTGCACCAGCTGTAAAGAGAGGTAAACTGATGAGAACAATGGAAGAGATCACAGTCAAAAGAATATGCCATGTTTTGTTTCAAATAAATAGAGACAGAAAATCAATCAAATATCTGTGCTTTATAAGACCTGATCACAAAAAAATGACTGAAATCATCGTGTTCCATGATTACATGTTAGAATGATCAATTTACACAACAATGCATGACAGGACTCAAGGAAATGTATTACTTTTATTTATCACGTGAATGTGTCATTACACCTGCACCATCACCACTTACCAAAATAATAAGAAAAAAAAGAAAATTCTCATAGTTTTTTTTTTCACTTGCTAATGTATGCAGTCCGTTTTTGGAAATATTATAAAGTGATCTGTAGTTCACATGGAAAAGGAGCCTTGCTAGCTTGAACATTAGAGAGAGAGAGAGTTATTAGAGTTGCTGGTAGAATCAGAATTGTTCAAGTATGTGTACGCATCCGCATCTATACATGTCCATATACATTAAATACAGTGTGCAGGATATATATTGACAGTGACAGTGCATGATGATATGTAGATATTAAAACTGTCCATTTCAAACTGTAAAAAATGTCATCTGTCAAAATGTGTTCTATAGTGGAGGTGGATGTTTGGATGTTAGAGGGTTACTGATGCTGTCAGACTGATTTAACTGTTCATCAGAGTGACGGCCTGTGGGAGGAAACTGTTTTCATGTCTGTTTGTTTTGGCATGCAGCCTAACTGGAACAGGTTGTGTCCAGGGTGTGCAGTGAGGTTTCCAACTCGTTTCCTGACTCCAGACATCTATAATAGCTAAACGGAGGGCAGGGTGGTACCGATGATTTATTTTCTGCAGTCCTTTCTGTCCTGTTTGATAGCCGATCCAAACCAAATGACCGTTGTGTCGTCTGCATATTTCAGGAGTTTAACAGATGGGTCTCCTGAAGTGCAGTCATTGCTGCAAAGGGAGAGCACACATCCCTGGTGATGATGGTGTTGAACATTGAGCTGAAGACAAAATGATCCTTACATCTGACCCTGGGGAGTCAAGGTGTTGCAGGATGTAGCGCAGTTCCATGTTGACCGCATCATCCACGGACGCCTTTGCCCGGTAGGCAGACTGCAGGGGGTCCAACAGTCTGAGACATCAGGCTGACGGAACTGTAGTCATTGAATCCTGAGAGAGAAGATTTCTTGGGGATTGGGATGATTGTGGAGCATCTGAAGCAGGAGGAAACTTCACATAGCTCCAGGGGAGCACCATAATACCAGCAGCAGGTATGTGTATCCAATGTATAAAACATTGCTCCATAGCACTACTAGTGGTCAAAAACTACACAGGATACCTTTAATTTCTCGTGCCATTTCATATTTATTCCCTTCTTGTTGTTTTCTACGGAAGGTCCATAGATATGTTCAATCCTCAGATCCCCATCAGAGAAACACAGGATATCTGAGCTGCAGTTCTCTGTGTCCCAGTGACTGAGTTAATACCAGCATCCCATTGCAGTGGCTTGTAAACACCTTTACCTTTTTGATTGTTTCTTCACAGAAAATAGAGTTTGCAATAGGTCATTTTAAGATCTGCATTTTTATATCATATGAAAACTTGGGGACCTATTTTGGTCTTTCTTTCAAGTGCCTATAAGTGACATTTTGCCCAAGGGGTGTCCTATCTTGAAATGATGCTATTTATCTCAGCTCTTTAAAATGAATAACAATAAATGTGAGCATTGAATCCAGCTGAAGCAAATATATCTGTGTCTGAACACATCCTGGAAGTCAGCCACAGGAAACAAGCTGTCAGATTCGTTTGACCCCATGCTCAGGTGTCGCATGTCCCTGCTCAGTTTCCAATCAGTCCTGCTGTTGTTAATAAATAACTAAAGTAGACCAGGCAGACTACAGAATCACCAGCAGCACAACAATCTATGTGACTCTAGTTTTGGTCTTACATCCACTATGGAAGCTCCATTCTTAACCTTATAGCACAAACTGTGAATGAAGGACAGGCTGTTTTAGATTATTCTAAATCAGTAACTACTGTACATTAACCCTGCAAATACTTTGGCTGTTTAAAACACCATCACAGACACAAATATTTGCCTGAGATGACACAGCATTCTTGGATTACTGGAAAGTCTTACAGCATGTGTTGCACTACATTATATTTATATACGTCACAATCATAAAATAATGACGTGATCAGTACAACTTTTGTACTTTATTTGACTAAGTGTACTCAGTTACATTCCATCACTGTCACAACCTGGCAGCCTTCTTATTATTATCATAGTACAACAGGTTATTTACCTGCTGTTGGTCTCTGGCCATCCTGCGGTCCAGAGCACTCTGACGCCGCCTGGCCTCCCAGTGCATAGCTGACATCCTGAGGTCCAGCAGCTGGACGAGGCTTTAACACATCAGTATTCACCATGGAATTGCACATTACGTCACATAACAATTAATATAGAATATATAAAAACAGGACCACAAGAAAATGTGAATTGTTAATGGAGCGTTTAAACCTTCAATTTGGGATTCTTTGGCCACTAGGGGGCAGTGGAAACAAACTGTGAACACATTAACATAGTATCACTTATAAAGTTACTATGGATAACATGTTGGCAAACAGTTGCTTATTTACACATCCAGCAGACACAGAGTAAAATCAGCATTCATTTGGAGTCGTGATGAATGTACAGTCAATATTCATTCTTCTTTCAGCTCCGGTTTGGTCTCCACCAGTTCTTGAGAAAAATATCTATTTAATGAAGGCAACAAAATCTGAATTTATATCCTGCTCTTTTTTTCTGTAATCTGTGTACCTTTGGGAAGAACCATATGTGAGTTATTGATCACAACAAAAATGTATTTCTATCTGTAAAGTTACATCTTTTAAAATCATGTTTATTTGAAAAGTGTTAATTGGTTGTCCCATCTTAATCAAGAGCAGCATGTGGCATTATAATTACATAACAATTTTATTCTGACAGCACAAACATATTTTGACACACACCTGCTTCATCTCTGTCACACTGCATTACATCTGTTTTCATCTGACAATAGAGTTACCTGATACACTTTAACTCCCAACCACTGCCACCAGCTCCTCTGATTACTGATCTCTTTCCTGTGTTACCTGCCCTCCATGCACTCCTCTCACCTGGCACACACTGCACACCTACACAGTTAGGCCCAGGATTATTATCATGCATGTATATATGCCCAGCCTGCGTGGGTTTACAGAACGCAGCACACACGTTTTCAAATGATACTACACAAAGCCAAAAAATTAAGAATACAATTTCACGTAACTTATGTCAGATTTTTTGTGCCTATAACAAAAAAATACTCAGAAAGCATGTGATTGTAACCTCAAATCAAAGTGAACACAAATTATTCTTACCTAGTTAGTGAACTTATCAAAATTAAGCAAAACCCCAGGTATTTGATCAACTGTAGACCAGAATATTCTTATTATTATTGCTATACAGTATATTGATTTTTGTAGGCCATTTCAAAGACACAGCCCACACAGTGTATTACTGTATTTCCTTCATGTTCTTAACTGTGCGACGAAAGATCTTTGGTGTCTGAATAATAATGATGTAATGTGGAGCGTATTTCAGTGAACAGCGTCACCATAGGAAAAAACGTGATGCTTGGCTGTAAAAACCAGAACGCGGATAAACAGATTTGCGTGTATGTTACAGCAGTTCGTACAGCTGAGCGCAGTGATGTCAGAGAAACACTGAGCGAGCAGATAGGAGCATTCACTCACCTGACTTGTGGCCTGGAGGGAAAGCAGCCTTACAGCAGCCTCAGTGGAGGACTTGTGAAGGCTGAGGTGTCCGTCTCTCTTTACCTCTCTCTCCTATCTCTGACCTTGTTAAGTGGAGTTTCCAGGCAACATAATGCTCTCCTGGGCGGCCTTTGTGAAAGAGAAACAGAAAGGTAGGGTGGATAAATCATTGTTTACCACCTCCTGCAGGCCACTAACAATGGGTCCATCTCACTGTGATTCTTTTGTTCATGATCTTATTTGTTCTCTCAGACATTTCATGCTTATCTATACAGTAACACATAAAGAAGTATTAAGTGTTTGTCTATCTTAAAAAAATACTGACATGCCCATGCAGTATATACATTTAAAGGATTATTGGTCGCTGTAGTCGTTCCTCTTGTCCATCCTGGCCATGAAACATTCCTTCCCGTACAGAAATCCATTCACTGAGGTCATTTTAGCAGAACCAAGATGGAAATACTTTTTTTTGCTATAACTTAATGACAAGCCCACAACTTTCTGAAACAAGTCATATCAGTGTAATCCAAAGTTTGTCTCAGGTCTGAGCATGAAAGTAATGTAAACTGCTGCTATATGCATTTCAGACTGAACCTGTACATTAGTGCCATGGTCCATCCAGTGATCCATGAAAGAATGCCACACTTTTTTCTGCTACTCAACTTCCCTATTGAATTCCAGAATGGAATAAAATGAGAGAAATGTATAAATAACAAATGTAACACCAAATATTTTTTCACTTTGAGGCTGATTTATACTTCTGCACTAGGTGTGGCATAGTTGTGTAGTCACTTATCGCCATAGTCTGACTTGCATCTTCCTAGTCACTTGTTCACTATAGCATCTCATTTTCTCCTACTCATTTTTTGGCTGCTCATTCTTCTCTGCCATTTTCAAACTGAGTTGAATGAACATGGACCAAACTGAGGAAGTCCACCACACAAAGACTGCCAGATGGTGGCAAATACATGGAAAGAGATTTCTCCAAACATTGGTTTGAATGTCATGGCATGTAAAAAAACAAGAAACAAAAAAAACACTCACTATGAGAAGTGGAGACCGCATATAAACCACTGGGACAAAAGTCAAATTATGACGACAACAAGGTAAAAAGAACATATCATGTAATAGGCAGTATTTTTTTATTGTATCTAGTTTGCTCATAATGCAAACGCAACATCCAGTATTCTACCAATTAGCCATATGTCATTTTCTCATTTTCATAACTCTGCCAATCTGTGTATGGACGTGTGTATATAATTTATGAGGAGACTTTGGTTGGGTTCATGTAAAACAAGCAGTGGTGGGTAGCGTAAACAACAACGGTACTCAAGTAAAAGTACTATTACTTCATAATATAATGACTCAAGTAGGAAAAAAAAGTACTCGTAAAAATAAGTAGTATAAGTAAGGAGTTTAGCTTGAAGCTAAACAGTAACATCAAATTTGACGGTGTATGATCTCAAACGTTATTATTTATATTTATATTATTGCTGAAACAGAAATTTTAACTGACTGACTGTGATCGGCTGGAGGCTGAAATGTTGACATATAACATTACGCCGGCTTATTAAAGTACCGTAACCGGCGCCGAAGCCGGCCGGTACCACCGGGTTAGCCGGCGGTTCATCTTCTGCCATGTTGTTGAGCTACAGTCAGGTGAAGGAGGGCCGTGGAGGGGCGGGGCACACCTCCGTCCACCTGCGGTGCTGCTGCTGTGATTGGTTAAGGATGTGTCCCTCAGCCGAGAGCTGAGAGCTGCAGAGCTGCGTCTGAGCTCATCTCAATTTATTTATAGATAAATGAGTGTAACAACAAGCATGTAGCCCAAAGTAACGGAGTAAAAGTACATATATTTTCTCAAAAATTTACTCAAATACGCAAAATAACTACTCTTAAAAGTACAATTTATCAAAAAATTTTAAGTACATGTAACGGAGTAAATGAAACGCGTTACTACCCACAACTGAAAACAAGACAATATTTCATGTGGAAGCAGGGGTGACGTGACATGATTACGGTGCCAACACACATGCCGATGAAAAGGACCAATCAATCATCAGTGAGGCTGACTGACTTCAGGAGCAGGTTGCCCAGTTGGAGGAACTGCAACAGACACCAACAATAGAATATTTTTATATTTCCAGTTCTACATTATTCACATACTGTTTATACAATTTATACATTTACATTTGGCCTCCAAGCCATGCGTGATTTTTTTTTTTTTTAGTGCTTCACAACTTTGCACCTTTTGTTTTTTTGTTTTGTTATATAACAACCCTTTACACCATGTATATGCTTGTGTATGTAGTAGTAAGTAATAATCAGTAATAATAACTTGATCTTATGACACGTCTTTATGTAAATGCTCAATTGTAATTCATAGGTTCCTTTCCTTCCATATAAGGAGAAGAGCCAAAGTCTTTTACCGTCAGGTTATAATTCTCTTCTTAAACGTAGATTTCTACTCATGTATAAAGCACACACAAAAGACACCCACACTTTATGAAACCATCCACAATTGTTTACATCATCAGCATGTAATGAATGTCAGCTGGCAGTATATTGTGTCAGTTTTCCAGACTGACACTGTAAAACAGTTTGGAACAGATGTGTAGTTTCAACACAGAAGTATTAATCAGTCTTCTTTGATCGTTCATCAGGGCTGCCATTCCTTCTGTAGACACCAGGGTGCGCTATTACCCTGTACAATGAGTGTGCAACGAGTCAGTCAACTGCTCTGAGATCAGTTTTGCAAAATCTATCCCTTCTGGAAAGGTCAAAAAAGAGGAGGAAGCTGATCCCCCATTAGGCAGGAACAAGGTTTTTATTTCTGAGGGCAGTTAATTCAGTTGATTGCCTGCTTTACTAATGTAAGACAATAGTGAGCGAAGATTGTTACTAGCACACAGAAAGGTTGATGGCTTAAGTCTGATTGACCAGAGTACTGTTCCCAAAGGTCGAGAATGAACTTTCACTCATGCAGCAAGTTGTTTTTCGGTGATAGTATAGTCTGGCTTGTCTTCTTCTCCAAGGTCTTTACATTGTATTATTTAAAAACAAAACAGGGATTCGATTGCATAGTTAAATGGTTTACTTTATACAGCACTTGAATACTTAAATTCTCAAGTTACCCAGCAGTATGTAAAATCATTTAAATTAGTTTTAGCTGCAACATTAGGTGATGAAAACATTAATGCATCAACAATTCTAATCCAAAAATAGAATATAATAACATTTTTTCTGAAATTGCCTGTTCTGCAAAGTGAGCACTTTTACTTTTGGTACTTTCAATTTTGAATGCAGGATTTTTATTTTGCTTTACTTTTCCCAAATAGAATACAGTCTAAAATTAAATTATGATTTAAATAAGGACATGTCTGAACAAAGAATAAATATGGAATCTGACCAAGCATTTTTTTTTTTTTTTTGTTACCAGCTTTCAATACTTGATAGTTTCTGTTCAATTTCAGTGCTGATTCCGAAGTATTGATATGCAAAAGCCAGGGCTACAACAACGCCCCCGCCCTGTGGGACAAACATGATGGGTGAGAGAAAAAGATAGAGAATTAGAATGAGACTGATGCTTGCTGAAGTGACAGGACAGTTTTCCAATCTGCAAAACCCCCTTGAGTTTTCATTTTAGCTCCTGTGGTGTGTGTGTGTATGTATTTGTGTGTGTGTGTGAGGAAAGATATCTTTCCTCCTGCTGGTCACACCTGACACAGCTGATAACAGACTTTAGCTCTGACTCAGGTTTGCAGCGTGTCATACACACACATATCTGTAGCTTCCATGACACTGATATAATCACTTTTACATCAAATCTGCAAATCATCTGACAGCGCAGTGTCATTTTATTCAAATCAGGACATTTTAGCTGTTACGTGTCTGAATTTCCAAAGCAGGATCTAACAGCACAGAAAAATGATGTCAGATGTCACCTTGCTTCCTCAACAAGCAGTCAGTCAGCCTGGCTCCAGTCAGTCAGTCAATAGGTTTCACACACACACACACACCCACACCCACGTCGTCATCATAATGAGTGTCGGGTATCAAGGAAAGAACTATGTAGATCATTATCATGCAAATCAGTGCAGCAGATCCATTATGTAATAGATGACTCGTAGTGACCAATGATGACCTGATGATGACCTGCCGGCACGCTGGCCATAGTAGCTCTTTTTAATGTACTCTGAGGTGAAGAAGCAGTGTTGCTGTTTCCTAACAAAATGATTCATTTTGTTTGTTCTGCAGCTGCTGTTGATGCAGTTTCTTCTTAGGGACTGTACGAATATTATAGATAAATTCCAGCCTGTTCCACTAGTTTCAGCTACTCAATGCAGCCATTTATTCAGCATATCATCACCATTGGTCTTTGTGAACAAATGAAGTGTGTTGCTCTGGTTTACTTGACATTTTCTGAGACAAATCAGCTCCACGACAACAGTTGCTATTAGAAGATGAAACCTATTATTAAAGACATGTCTGAACTGGCTGCAGCCCTGTGACTCGCTCATTAACTCCTCTGTTGTCAAACCCAGACATTTAGCACTTGAAGGCCCTGAGCTTGTGGGAAATTGTGGTCATTAAAGAGCTGTAAAAAGCAAAATTTAGACTTTTCTTAAACTACTTTTCTTTATTGAGACATGCAGAATGAAATACACAACATGTCGTTGGGTACGTTTATGTTCCAAGGCTGGATTTCCAGTTTTTGTGTTTACAAATGTCAATGCAATTTTGAATTAGGTTTTCTTACTTCTGAAACAGAACCCAGAAGATTTGGTTTCACTTTGGCTCTCTGTTGGTGTGAGTATTGGGACAGAACATTATGTTTCACTTTTTTAAAATGCAAGACCCTCTCTAGTATCATTCATATTTTCTTTGGACCGTCCCCTTGACTGAAAGAAAAACTGCACCACCATTTGAGCTCCATCAGTTACCTGTAATCAGTTTCATGACACGTGAGTCTCTCTTGTTTCACATTGCTCCTCATTAATTTACGCACACACACATAAACACAAACACACACACTTAGTGGGTCACATTATTATGTGTTGTCTGATAAAATAAGTGTGCGTATATATACCATCTGCTGGTCTGTGATGTTTTCCCCTACAATTAGATCTTGTCTCATGCAATAGTGCAATATTTTATCACTTATTAATAATTTAGCAAGTCAGGTGACTTCTTCTCTATAAATCAAAGATAAGTAGTATATATTTTTAATACTTTACAGCATTTACACAGCTACAGCTTCTAGTAACTTTGCAGGTTAATTTTACATCCATGACCTGTGATCATGTTGGAAAACATGATACGTAAAGCTGTTCAAATTGGCTGCAACATCAGCATGCTGCTTACATGTTAATGCTCCTCTCATAATAATAATCGAAAAATATAATGTACATATGACGCTGAATCCCTTTTAAATGTGATTTACATGTAGTTTAGCTTTTACAATTATGTTAATAGTTTTAATAGTGAAATAAAGAATATTCAAATGATTGCGCACGTCCAGATTCAGCCTGTGAAAAAAACTGATTCCACAGTGAAACGTCTGCAACATCTGAGATAAGGTTTCTTAAAGGAAGGGCTGCGTGTCTCCTGCGCGGTCCCTCCTGCCGCTGTGACGTCACAGCAGCGGGGGGTTGTTGGGAGTGTTTTCATCGGCGCTGCCTCGCTCCTGCTTTCAGTGTTGAGCGGACAGACGGGAGAACCGCACCCGGCACGAGCAGCAGCTTTGAACCGAATCTACCCGGATTAATTTGGCGTTAAAACTTGGATAATGTTCGCAGTGCAACGATGCTGACTAGCTGAGCTCGGGCTCGCTGCCAGGTGAGATACATTAACTACATGAACTATCTCTCACACACATCACACACACTCCGTGTGTTGACTTTGTTGGAGCGACTCGTCCGCTGAAGCAGCACATTATTAAGAAGCTAAAAATCTTCTCACTCAGTTTTAACTTGATAACTAACTTGCTGTTTTCTACACAAAATTATCGAACACGTCTGAAAGCTTGTGCAGTTTTTTTCCATCTCTGTTTTCCGCTGTAGCTCGTGTTTGAGGCTGTTTTTAACCGAACCAAACAGCAGTGTCTGTTTAGCTAACTAGCATGAGTTAGCACCGGCTGCAGGGTCTCTGTGTTGTTCAGGCTCTTTCTGATCCCGGTCTCTTCAGGTTCAGGTCTGTGCAGGACACAGCTAGAAACTGAGAACATTACAGCTGCTGACGGTGCTGTCTGCCACTGCTCACTGTGCAGGACAAAAACTTACAACAAAAGCTTTATGTAACCTCTTCTTTTTACACTTTAACTATAACTAACCAGCTCTATAATTACACCTTTGTTCCCCTTCCACGATGGTTACACTCATTTCTATCAGATCTGCAGCTTATATTCAATTTTCTTTTGTCCAGATGTCTCTAAATGTAGCACAGATTTGTCATTCTGTCCCTTTCATGGTGAGACTGTGTTTGGAGCTGCACCAAGTCTCATCTGGTCTAATTACTGTCAGCCCTTGTTAAAATAGCTGACTCATGTTCTCCTTCCTTTTTTTCTCTCAGGTCCTCAGTGACTGCAGCCAGTGGTCTGTCCCCCACTGTCTTCCTGCACCGACCTTTGAAGTGAGGCCAGGAGTGTGAACCGCTCTCCAGCCAAACACACTCCTCCCTGTCCCTCCTGCCACCTTCAAAGCGTCTCCACACACACTTTTTTTACTGCCGAGGAAGGCAAATGAGACAAGGATCCAGAAAGACAGTTAAGTTAGTGGGAGTTTAAAAAGGAAGACCTGCTGAAGGAAATAATTTAGTCCTGTAACTCAGAGGGATTATTCCACTTCAAAGGACCTAAACATGGGGAACCAGTTAACAGAAATCGCCCCCAACGCCCCATTCCTCCCCAGTTTCCAGTCTTTACACGTAGTGGTGATTGGCCTGGACTCTGCAGGGAAAACCGCCCTCCTCTACAGACTCAAGCTGCGGGAGTTTGTTGAGACAATCCCCACCAAAGGCTTCAACATGGAGCGAATTAAAGTGCCCATGGGGAACTCCAAAACCAACACCACCACGTTCCAGGTGTGGGATGTTGGCGGTCAGGAGAAACTGAGGCCCCTCTGGAAGTCGTATACCAGGAGGACGGACGGGCTGGTGTTCGTGGTGGATGCAGCAGAGACGGAGCGAATGGAGGAGGCCAAGGTCGAGCTGCACCGGATCACCCGGTCGGCGGAGAACCAGGGGGTCCCTGTGCTTGTTCTAGCAAACAAACAGGACCTGGATGGAGCCATGTCGGCTACAGAGGTAATTATTGCTACACGAATGGATTGGTGTTGGTGTATTGATCTGAAAGGATTTCTCAGTTGGTGAATTTGGCAACAGTTTTGTTTATTGATTCACCATTTAAGTTAAATATAAAGTAAAACTGCCAAACAAACATTCTCTGGTTCTGGCTTCTTCAGTTTTGAGGGGTTGCTCCTTTCTTCTTCTTGTATCATTGTAAATTTAGTATCTATGGGGTTTGAACTATAGGTTGGACAAAACAAGACATGTAAAGATGTCACTATAGACAAAATCATTATCTGGATTTTCTGGATATTCCATGTCAGCAAAGGTCTGCACAGATGTCTGTTTTATGATCTGCCCCTACACGATGATAGTCAGTGCAGATGGACTACGCGTTTGTTTTTACTCATCAGGAGGGGTGCCTCAGCTGGAAAATGGCAAATGATGACGTGTTCGAGAGCCTTGCAGAGTCGTTCACAGAATATTGATTTCTCTTGATTGAACATTTCATGGCCTGCCTAGATTGCCTAAAACCCTTGGAGAATTGCATTTACCAGATGGAAAATCAACTGGTAAATGGCTGATGATCATGGCACCAGTGGAGATCAAACTATCATACAGGAGAGCAAAAAAACATGACAACAACATCTCACTGGGTTCTGAGCAGAGAAAACTGACTCTAGAGTTGCAACAAATGATTCATGTGCAGGCTGTATAGACTAATAGTTTATGCAATAAACTGGTGAAAAATGTCCATGGCAGTTTCCTCAGATGGCTTACTTGTCCAACCAATAGCCTCAAGCCTAAATATGTTCCACAGAACACAAAAAAGATCGATCAGTTGATGTACCCTTTCAGTTCTGATGGACTCCAGCTGCTGTTGCCACACTGCAGTGTGTGTGATGAAGGGGGACAGATGTCCTTGTTGCACCTTGTAGCTGATATTTCTTGGCAACTAAGAAGTAGTTTCACTTGATGTAATAAAGGTTTCATCCCTTTTTTTTAATATATAAGGAAATAGGAGTAAAGTCATCTAAAGTTTGTTAAACCTCATATAAAAATAAAATTTGTTTGTCTGATCTAAGTTTAAGGACATTGAATTTTGGTAGCCATTAGCAGCTTTGTATCAAAATATCATCAGCCTTCAGAAAACCCTAATTTGTCAACACTAATGAGCTTGAAATCATGCTTTAAGTTGTGTACTTCTACATTAATTCTTTTCACCTGAGAGTGTTTTTGTCATTAAGTTATTGAAACCAACTCAAGTGAAAAGGTACTAGTCTGTATCATTCAAAGATTCGTTCTGCAATGATTTATGGCTAGAACGGGTGTCAGATCGTGACTGTCTTGCTTCTGTGTTTCAGGTGGAGAAGGTGCTGACTCTCCATGAGCTGAGCTCATCCACGTTGCACCACACACAGGGCTGCTCAGCGCTGGATGGTCAGGGCCTGCAGCCTGGTCTGGAGAAACTCTACGAGATGATCCTGAAGAGGAAGAAGATGCTCCGACACAGCAAAAAGAAGAGATGAGGTGGAGGACTGCTGTGGTGCTGAGGATAGAGGTGACTTTTTGAACCACTACTCGTCTCAGGACATTCTCAGCAGACATGTCTGTGACACTTTGGAACTTCAATGGGTGAAACCATAGTGAAGCCTGTCAGTCTGTCAGACGAGTTGGGATGTCTTCACTTAAGTTCAAACTGTGGCTCTGAAGTCTGTGCCAAATGTTCACACCTTCCTTCGCCCTCTAGACATTTGGGCAGACCTGCTTCCTATGGGATTGTTTCTGTTCTTGAGCAGTCTTCCCTCTCCTCATCTCCTACCCTTAAAGGAGCACGGCTGAGAGACAGATCCAGAGGGAACGACAAGGGAAAACCTGTGCAATATATGATGAACACTCCCTGATGCACTCACTCCAATTTTGAAGGATATTTTGTACCACTACTTGTACCACAAACTGTAGTACCAACAGAAGCTTGCAGGCCTAGCCCAAGCATAGTTCCTGTTCCTTTCACTAAGTTTCAGTGTCACACTTTACTCTAAATTGCTTTGTTGCATGATGTTCACCCAAATACCTGCTTTGGAATATTAAGACAACGATTTTGTTGATCGAATAAGACTATTATGATTATTCTAGGTTAGTCGCTGCCCAGTGTTTGGTTAGGTATGCCATTGGGACTAAAGTTAGTATGTGCCACCAACGTGACATTTACAGACTGACATGCTGAGGCTGCTGAATTCAGCCATGTAAGTTTAGATTGATTTTCACTCTCCACCAAAGTTGTTTGCTTGTCTCCATTCAGTGTATTTCAGGGTTGACTGAATGAATGGTTGGTTGGTTGGTAAGTTCAAATAAGAAGTTTTTACATTGTGTACATTTTTTTGTAAAATGTAAGCATATGAATAAATTATTGAGCAACTTTGGCGTTATATTCCGGAAACATGTATCTTCAAATATTTTCCACATTGATTTGAGACAGCTGAGAATTTAGCAACCTGAGTTGCAGGAATGTGAAACAAAGTCACAATGCCCTTAGAGAAATGGGTGGACATGATGATGTCTGACAAGTGTAAACTAATGATCTCGTCAGTGTCGTCAGAGCATGTCTTTTCACCAGAAATGCTCCCACATTCAACACAGCTGCTGTTATCTTGAAACATCACTGCCAGGATGTGATGAACACAGAGGTGAATGATTCATACTTGCAGGTTGTTGTACATAAATATTTACAGCTGTAAGAGGGGGTGGACAGAATATGTGGAGAATGCATTACCTCCTAATATGTCCATCTCTAGTACTTTCTCACTTTCCCACACTGCCTGAGACTATTAGCTCCAAGCCCTTTGGTTCCAATCTGTGAAAACAAGTTAAAATTATATTAAGCTATATATGTCTAACAAATGTGGATAGTCATTGTGTATTGGGCAAAATAGATCTGTGTCCTTAGCTTTTTGCCCAGGGCTCCAAAATCCAGTTCAAATGTTTGGATCTCAGATGGCTGAGAGAACTTCTTTACATTCTCAATAGCCTTTCATGCTTTTAGTTTGTAGAAAGTCAATTTACATAAGATCAGAAATCACCAGTCATTGGTTAAAGATGCTACAAGCTGTTTAAAAGATGGAAGGTTAGTCTAGGGTTTGCAGGATTGGACTTGGATCGTAGAACATCATCTGAACATACTGGCAAATCACTGTTTAACATATTCAGTCTAACCACTGAGTAGACTGCAAAGGACCCAAAGAAAAAACAGGTTCCCAAAATATTCGGAGCCTAATTGTACCATTGAGGGTCAATAATGATCAAGGACCTCCTGTACTTTTTAAAAAAGATTTATAAAATTTTTTGATATGTTATGAGTTTATTACACAGCGTCAGCAGAGAAATGCAACAAATGTCCCCTGGTGGACCTGACTTGGGGACACTGTGGGCAATGGTCACAAGACCTCCTGACATCAATCACTGCACCTTTAGTTTGAGCTACCGTCCATATAGATACTTGGCAAAGTGACTGGGAAGTTTGAAGTCAGGCAGACAGGCTGATGTTCTGGAGCAGTATTTGTGCCATGAGGACATTAAACAGGTTTCTTGGCTTCTGCTTCAGGCTTGAGTTTCCTCAGTAGGTCATTCCATTGTTTCTCCCACGCAGCTCTCTATCATTGTGTCTCTCTTTGTGCCTCATCTCTCCCTCCCCCCTCACTCTGCCATATAATGGTATCAAATGCTTGGGCTCATATCACTGACCTGTTTGAGGTGGTTGCACCCTGCAGAATCCATTCATGAGGAACCTTTCCCTGTGTGAAACAGCAGTCTGCTTATGTTTCACTTTTCATGACGTCAGGAGCCACTTCAGATTTTTATTGACACCAGACCATTGAAGAGTTCATGGGATTCATAAATCTGTTTTATTCATTGTGCACACCAAATGTATTTCTATTTAACATGTTTATTTGCTCTGGTTTGATAACCATGCAGCAGTATTCTCATATTCTAACAGTGGTTGTGAAACAGTGAAATGAGCAACCCAGTAGCAAGGAGAGACAGTTCATGCAGCATATTTCATACACAGAAATACATCTTAACACACCAACAATAAAGATATCAGTGTGCTTCAAAGTTACTAGTTTGTACAACATGCCAATCATACTGTCATCAACAGTTCTGAATGGCCACTGAAAAGCCTGCCATTAAAGAGATGAATTCAGATGAATTTCATTTATGCAACTACCAACGTTCCTTTTAAATTCATAGTGACGTTCATTGGAAAAGGCACTGTAATTACAACAGACCTGCTATAAACTCAGTTGACATAGCCAGTCATAACATGTTAGCTGCTGAAAACAGAATGAACAATGTCTGAACATGTTCTAGGTGGCTAACTAGAAAGCTAGTTAGGGCTGCAACAAACAATGTCAGGAAAAAACAAAAGACAGGCAAAAAAAAAAAAAAATACAAAGCTCAATGTGGCCGACTATGACTCTGTATCCTGGAAACACTTTTATTAGCCAAAGGAGCTCCTCGGTTCATCACTGCTATACGTGCTGTCATGTTATAATGGCAGCCCTCTGCAGTTCGATGAAGCCAGTGAAGATCACTCACACAGGAATGTTAAAGCCCTCCAGCTGCCCAGCCCCCACCCACATGACCTGCTGGGGCTGTTCTCTGATACCAAACCCTGGTACCCAACCTCCTTCTGTTGAACCCCCATCACTTGACTGTGATACTCCGACCAACACTAGTCTACTAATGCATGTGACCCTGCCTGACCAGAGGCTCCAAACACTGTTGGGCCTTCGACCTGAAACCTTCAACCAGCCAAACTGGCGAGTGGAGCCTCAGTAGTAAAGTCAGCTTTAGTGGACTTTAGAACTGAGCATAGTTCTTGAATTTGGTTGAGTAAAGGACTACAATGCTAAATGTGATTTAACAAGCCATCCTAGATCAGCATGTGAATGTAAACTGACCCAGTACTCCCTGACTCCGCCTGCCTATTCTAGATCTTTCCCTCTGTCCACAAATTCTATGAAAAGCAAAACCAACAATGAATGTATCCTACTAACAGGTATTGTGTGTGTACCCAATGCCTGGTGTATCTTATTCCTCTGTGCCATTGGGCAGTGGTTCCCAAAGTGGGTATCATGGGGTTTTCAGCAAACTTATTTCCATGTTTTTACATTTTTAATAACATGCTCCTATATAAAGAAACTAGACAATATTTACATTAACTATGTTTTATGTTATGCTTTGAAATTAAAATGAAGGAATAAACAAAGACATTACTATATTAAAAAAAAACTCATAGTTCCGGTTGGAGAACATGCTTTCCAGCACACCCACGATTTATCAAAAAACCATTAAAAACACATCAGTTTCAACCACTTCAAATGGCTGAAAGCACACATTTTCAAACAGTCTCTCCTAAAAGACATTCATAGTGTTGCACTTCACAAGAGAAGTGTCAGAAACAGTGTTTGAAGAAGAGAGCTAGAGTTCATTCCAGTTTTACACATCATGTTTGATTTTGATCAAAATCATGTTTGCTTCACTTCATAGAGAAAGAGTTAACAAAATAATCAGGCTTTAGGAGTTTCAGTATTGAGCTTGAATTCTACGTTGTGTCTTTTCTTCTCCTCTGCCACCTGCAACCAGTTTTCATAGTAGACTAATCCACAAAGCTATTATAACTTTCTATTGGTACAGCAATAATGTAAAATACTGAAACCTCCATCAATGGCCCATCACCCATTCCCAAAGCTGTAGATACTGAAGATTAGATCACTGCCCAACCCCCACCTGTCACCAATTTGCCATATGCTAAAACCTGCAGCCTAATCCCCGAGTCCACTTTATACCAAGAACCATATGCTGTAGTTCCTTCTGCTTTCTCTATCTCACAAGAGTCTCTGAATATATGACACTAGTCAAGCTGCATCTGGTATTTTATATGTGACATCTGCTTTTATTTTGCTAACTCTGGCCATCAGTTCCAGTAGTTTACATATTATTAATTATACATTCACCAAAGCAGTTGCTGAGATGCCTCCCAAAACGATCTGCTCTTTAATTAATCGTCAAATGAGCTACTACTTTTTGGAGGTAAAACAGAAATTGAATATTCACAGAAAATCTGTGATTGTGCATAACTACGGCAAGTAATAAAATAATTAGAATAGGAAGAGCAAGAATACACTTTATATTTATGGGACCTTTGATACAAGAAATGCAGCTCATGCTTTGCACAAAGAAATGACATGCACCAAGTGCTTCACATGTAAACAGACAGAATGAACATAAAATCAGATGGAATGCCGTAATTAATGTAAAAATAAGATAAATCTCCCTTGATAATAGTAAAGATGTAAACATAAGAATGAAAATAAAATATCAATAGAAGTTAAATATAGCGTACTTAGAACAAAAAACAAATAAAAAATACAGCATTTTAAAAGAAATGCAAGACAAAGTGCAAAAGACCATTTCAGGCCTGTATCAGGAAAGTCATAGCTAGTTAAAGGCTAAACTGAAGAAACCATCTTTATTTAAAAACTGTTTAGCGAGCTGGTTTCCCTGACATCTAGAAACATAAACCAGCAGCAGATGATCGCAACATTCTTATAGACAATTAACAAGGGAGTTAGCTATGTAGGTTGGTCCCAGCTCACTAAGGGCTTTGTATATTCAGAGGAGGACATATAAATCAAATCTAAATGTCACAGGAAGCCAGTGCAGAGCAGGTAAAACTGGTCTAATCTGCTAATGGTTAACAGTCAAGCTGCAGAGCCTCTCAGTGTTTTTTTTTTTTTTTTGTGGGAGAGCAGTGATCTTGTGAAAAAATAAGTCGAGTCAGCTTAAAATAAAGGCATGAATCAATTTTTAAAAATACGGTAGTTGAACCTTGCAGTTGGTTTGTAAAATTTAATGGACGGTTTAAGTGATCATTTTACTGCTTGCCTTTATTTTTTCAGACCTGATTTTAGCCATGTAAGTAAGTAAAAACCTAATTTATATAGCCCTTTCATAACCAGGGTAACACCATGCTTCAAGGTTAAAGAAAGATGAACATGTCAAGGCCTTTTGAGATCCTAGTCAGAACTATGGGTCCTTTGCTAACATCAATATATATGACAATAGAAGGTTTCTTTCTTTGTAAAAGTTAGATTTTGAATATGCAACAACAATATTCTTTTCTGCTTTTATTTTTATGTCATAATGGACATAATGGCAGCAGAAAACCCATCTCCATTTTCTAAGCTGGGCAAGCAAGCGAGTCACTTGCATACATGGAAGTACATTTGACCACTGCAGCTGGAAACACACAGCTGAGTGGAATTTGTATTTCCTCTGTTGGCTCACAGAGGGCCGGTAGCTAAGAAGATGTCTCGTGGCACTGTGGCCTCTGTCCCATCTCCCAGTAGTCTCTAAATCACTGGTGTAACCCTCCTATGCCCACTTACTGCTCAGCTAATCCAATTATCCTTATTGGAGGCTCCCTCCTGCTGCGACTCAGCTGCCGGAGCAATAGGTAAGCAGCAGGATTAGTGAGTCAGCAGAATGGACAGGAAAACCCTGCACGTGAAAAGTCTTTCGCCAGCGAGAGACTACTTCCATTTACTCAGGCGTGATTACTTGAATTACTGTCTTGGCATTAAATCTTTCACTTTTTATGAGTCTGTTGGACTTTTTCCTTTCTTCTTGCTCCTCTGTTCAAATTTTATCCTCCAATCGACACCTTTCTGTCTCTGTCTTCTGTCTCCCTTTCTGTTTCTTGTATGTTGCTGCCAATAAAGCAGTGTCTCTCACCTCTCTGTCCTTTCATTTGTCCATCCCTGACTTTTCTCTCAAAGTGATTGGTCTGACCCACTCTGCCTCTTTGGTTATCTGTCTTTGTCTCAGCTTTATTTACCTGTCTCTCATTCCCTGTGTCCACACAGAGACAGCCACAACTAATGCTAGATGAATATTTCTTACTAGTAGAAGTTTCTTGAACTGGACGTAGTTTTAGTCCAACACAAAAGTCAGGGTTCTTTCAGCAGTGGCAAGCTGTCTCCCATTATGTGTGGTTGAGGCTGCGTCTCTTTCTCGAGTTACCCCAGCAGAGATGTCAGCAGGCCTCACCACAGGACCAGGATCAGACCAAACCCCAACCAGATGTCCAGCTCTGGCTCTGCTTTACTATTTATCACTTACTCTCCATCTGCCTTTGTGCCTTAGTTCTCCTTCTCTCCCTCTGTCAAAGGTCCTCGTGCAGGTTTACATGGAAAGAATCATACATTAGCCCTATGTCCTCACACAGTGCCTGAGGCCTTTATTTACTTCAAGTGCACCAGTTAACCTTTATTTGAAGTAGGCTTGTATTAGAGGCGGGCCATTATTTCTAATTCCCTCTGTTTGATAAGTATAATTGGTTGTATTTTAGTATGAAGCCTCTTTGTTTCTGATTGGCTCCTGTTTGCCCTTTTAAAGTTACTGATTATGCCATAAATACAAACTCAACACTTCCTGTATCCATTTCTTCTTTTACTCTGAAACATTTGCAGGAACGTGCAAAAACTCATCGATTTGTGACGTTTCCACACAGCATTTGAAACGTAGCTACTGCCATGTTGTACTTCACAACAATATCAATTTTGGCTGAGACACAGTGGCTGAAATCAGAATCCAGAACAAGAAGATGTTGAAAATAGTATAATTATATTGTTGAATTTATTAAATTAAAGTGATGGAAGTATGTAGCACATGATGTTTAGTAGGCTTGCACATAAATGACAGCCACCTCTTTATTTGACTACCGGCTTTTATTTGAGGATCTGATACAGTAGACAGATTCTTAAGTATGTGACAGTTGCACTAACTATCTTCTGGAACAATTTCTGCAATCAGTCACCATTCCTACATTAAGACAAAGATCTCAGTCAGTGAATTTGATTACTCTCATATATATTCTCACATACACAGATTAGTCGACTGCTTCCCGTGTCTTCCCTATGTCTCCCTGCTACGTTTGCCTCCTCAGAGCAGCACAGTAATTGTAGAAAGCTCTGTGGTTTTTGATGGGTATCTACATGTCAGTCCACCCAGGCCCGGGCAGTTAAAAGGAGGCTCTGGCTGCACGAACCATTTCAGATGAGACATGCCTTCCAAAATAGAACTGAGTGCATCCAAACATAATGTTACCACAATCCGTGGAGTGAGACCATCAGAAGGAAGCCTCCATTCTCCACAAAGGCAAACCTTGTCAGGGCTAGAACTGCTTTTAAATGCATGTTGAATTGGTTTCATTGTGTAGAAGAATTGCTTACAACAATTCTGCATAATCGACATACAACTGATGCTGTAGTGAAAAATAGCAACTTCCACCCACGTTGATATTTTTTTTACATCATAACTTTGTTTCAATCATTCCTCCCAATTAGTTTTGAATGCCTTTGGCCGACAGTTCTTACAGTTCTTGATCTCTGCAATCATCACACTTGCGGACTGAGTCCTTGTCTCTGTCTTCTTCTCCAACTCGTTGTGCTAATTCACAGCTTAAAAAAAGAAAAGGCTATTCCTGGGAATGACCTCAGAGTCGCAACCTGTTCTTCAGTATGTGAAACATGTCAAGGATTTCAGCTATGTGATACTCTGACACGCTCCAGGCTACTAATCATATCACACGCCCACAGGGAGGCATCCAGCTGATTATCTTACAGGGCCATTCACACATTCTTTGGTTTTGGTGTTTTATATTCTCGATGAGAACAGTTCCACGTGATTTAAACATATCACTGCTGCTCTTAAATGTAACTGGGCACTGTTATATAAAACAGAAACTTTTCAGTGGCTTACAGTTTATTCCAAAAGAGGTGGATTATTTGTACTGCTTTAAAAAGAGGTATTTAAATCTTATTTAAAGGGGTACTTTAGAGACTTAGTGTCGCACTTCCACAAATAGGAAGAAAAATTTAAAAAAAAAAAAAGAATGTCTTGCCTTTTGGACAGAGACAGACTAGCTGTTTCCCCTGGTTTCTAGTCTTTATGCTCAGTGTGATGGCTGCATTGAGTCTTCCCATTGAGATCTGCCAAAGCAAAAGCTGTGGCCTTCTCCTTGTTTCAGTCCTTTCCAAGAGTGGGCTACCCCCCGTGAAATCTGAACAGATCATGGTACGAACTTTATATCTAGTCTTCTGAAGCAGGTCTAACAGCTGGTGGGCATCAAGAGTGTGCGAACCACCCCTTAATACCCATAGACAGATGGACTGATGGAGTGCTTCAACCACACTCTCAAGCAAGTTGTACATGACATTAGATCTGACTGGGATCAGTGGCTCCCCCACCTCCTCTTTGCTTACAGGGAAGTACCTCAGACCTGCAATGGCTTCTCCCCTCAGAACTGCTCTATGGTCATGAGGTGAGGACCCTCTGACCTTATTAAACGAGACCTGGGAAGAGGACCAAGAAAGGGGCGTGTTAATGTAATTACTTATGTTTTGCAGGTGAGAGAGAAGTTGCAGATGATAAGTGAACTGGGCTAAGCACACATGAAGACCTGGTATGACCATTCAAGCCAACACAGAAGCTTTGACCCTGGTCAAAAGGTCTCTGTCATGCTGCCAACCAGCGACAGCGAGTTTCTGGCAAAGTGGCTTTTTGATGTGCAAATGAAACTTGAAACTGGACCCACCGCCTATCAGGTTTCCACCTGGGGCACTGGGACTTCTAGTTGAGAATTTGGTCTCTTTCTTTAGACTGTATTAGTATGTTGATGTTTTTGTTTTGGTTGGTTTTGTTATAATTCTTATACTAAGCTAATTATCCTCCTTGTGTTATTTGCAGTTTAGTTGGTAGTGTCTGTCTTTGTGTGTTGTTTCAGAAATGGTCTTATCAGCCATTACATCTGTTCCTCTTTATGTTCAGTTAGTTTGGTCTATTTTGTGCTTGTCAGGTCAGTTTAGTCTCTTCAGTTCTATTCTGTGTATTAATATCTGTTTATTATTATTATTATTATTATTTATTATTATTATTAACATTCTGTTTAGTTGAACTCTTTTTTGCACCCACTACTTGTCTTGACTGTCTAGAACATGTTTTCCAAGATATGCTTTCATTGACATATTTGGAGCCAGGAGAAGTGTCCTTCATCAAATTTCATTACAGTATCATGAAACTGTCTGAGAAAACTATGACTAAATTTTGAAATTAAAATTGAGTTCCACTAAACAAAATCTTGACTTAAACAAAACAAAGCAAAAAGACTCAAATGTGGCTTTAAATCAACTACAATTTTAAACTAAATTAAACTAAACTTAACATCCCTGTCAAAAATTCACACTGCAGTCACTACAGTATGCCACAACAAGAAGCAGAGAGGAGTCAGCAACTGGATTGACGTCAAAGGTTTGTTCCAGCCCTGCAGCTCCGCATCCACCTGACCTGAATACAGGTGTTTAAAACAGGCCCGTCTGGATGTACAGCACCATCCCTCCAGGCGTCACACCGTAACACACACTGCAGATCAGCGCCTTTTAAGTTTCAGCTGGGATGAAAGTTGGGTGTTTATGGGGATTCGACATACTTACTCTTTGAAAAAAACACCATAAATCAAATCAAACACAGCATAAGATTATTAACAAATTGCATAATTCTTCATATACAGGAATGCAGCGGTTCATGTTCTGCATGACAAATCCAGTGATCATAATGTTCTGGTCTTCTTTCTAAACACACACATACACACAAAGTAAAACTGCATGTTTTTCACATTGTATTGAATCTTTTTTTAAGTAGATTCAGCTGAGTATATGAAAGCCCATTTCTGTCAGGAAAAGAAGGGATAGATGAATAGTTTTATTTTTTTTTGAATGAGACCTTGAATGCCTGATATGAAGGCAGCATGAAGGACGAAGAGAAAAACTGGTATCATCCTCTGATCCCAGTCCTACTTAAACCACGCTCTCAACCCCTGAGTTGGGTTTGTCTTCACGTGCTGTCAGCCACATGCGTGGGAGTCAAACCCAGGCATGTGTGCGATTGCGTGTTGCAGGCAGACCTGCAGGTGATTTACTGCTCAGTTTTCTACACATGCAAAGCACACGGCAGACGGTGGAATTTTGCTTTCACTCTGTCACATGCACCAGTCATCTTTAAGACAGTTGTCATAACAAACCCTTTTGCTCTCAAAATGATAATGTCTCTCCAAGTTCATCCGTTTGAAATTTGGGTTTTGGAACAAAGCCCTCACATCAGTCCAGCGCACTGTCTGATGAAACTGACTTCACAGACATATACAGAGATTGGTCCCAAGGTGAGATCTTATCCCTTAAGTCAGTTAAAATTAATGACACTGTCATTAACAGAACAACAAATGATCAGTCATGTAGCCAAACAAGATGATATAAAAGCATTAATGGCAAAATGTTACTCTGAAAGAAATAATTATCTTGTTTTACAAATGAATAAGAAATGTCAGTTGAATCTATCAATCATAGTCACATTGTTGACAGTAGAGTTGGTTTGCGTTTCTGTAATGTAGGAATTAGTTTACCTGTGGTTATACCACACTGACCCTCTTGGTCAAAAGATATTCTAAATGTATGCACATTCTGATGCACAAGAAGAAAGTGATAAATCAGATTCTGTATGCAGATTAAACTGCATGTATGTATTTATCATTTGTACTCCACAGCAGTAAAAGAACAATGCAGTGCAGACAGACACTTTATCAACTCATTGGAAAAGATCAAGTGGGCTCTCCATCACTCTGTCCCCTCCCGTCTCTTTGCCCTCTGGGGGAGAACCAGAGAACACACAGGCATGCGATGATTACCTAACAACTGAGAGGAGTGCCAGGATATGAGGGGGGGAGGTTATCCAGTCAGTTCAATTAAATCAGGGCTGGAACAGAGGGCAACTGAGGAGACCCTGCATCTATCCTGCTCTCATTTCTAGACAGAGACATGTATAACAGAACTGAAAGAAAATCATTACACTGGTGACGTTTTGCTCCTCTCCCCTCTTCAAGGTGTAAATGGAAGATACAGATGTGGATTAGGATGGGGAGTACTATCTATGATAAGATAAGATAAGCTTAGTCTAATGTTGCAAACAAATGAAGAAATATTTGAATACTTTGAAACTAGATATTCATTACTCTTAACCTACACACAAAGTTTTTAATGCATACATGAGTAGCTGGTGCAACCTAATTCTGCTTCCCTCTGTATGATTGTGTTTTTATTGTTGTTTTTCTCAGTTTCATACTTGGAATGTGGAGAGACAGAGGAAAGGGAGACATACAGTAGAGAGGCGGCGGGAGCAGGTGGGATGGAGAAAAAGAAGTGAGGTTCTTCTGTGGCAATGTGTACTGTAATTGGTCCAGTGACTGACAGGATGGAGGTGAGAGAGAGACAGAGAGAGGGGGAGGCCTAATCGGTGGATGGAGGGAAAGGTGGTGTCAGCTTAACAGTTCTTACGTTCTAAGCTCTTGAAAGTTCACATTTATGGGAAGCCCCAAGTTACAGGTTATACTGGTGAGGACCATTGACATAATGCATTCTCCGGCCCCTTACCCTAATCTTAACCATCACAACTAAATGCCTAACCCTAACTCAACCTAAACCTAAATCTAACGTAACCCATAAAACCAAGACCTAACCCTAAAACAGCCCTTTGAAGGTCTGTCCAAATATGAGCACTGGCCAAAGTGTCCTCACAAGATCTTAAACTCAAATTAGTTCTCGCAAAGATATATGTACAAGTCCGCACACACACACGTTTCTCATGTGAGAAACAGCTGTTGAGGCCTCCAGGTGATGTAATGACAGAAAGTGTACTAAATGAACTTTTGATGATGTGTGTGGCAATGTGTGCGTGTGTGTGTTTGTGCTTGATTGTTCTGCCAGGTAGACTGATGATTTGTTTTACTGCTGTCAGCCTTAGTGTGTACAGTCTGTGTGTGTGTGTGTGTGTGTGTGTGTGTGTGTGTGTGTGTGTGTGTGTGTGTGTGTGTGTGTGTGTGTACGTGTGTGCATGCATTTGGAGAGGTTTCAGAAAAATACTCCACACTGACAAGTCATCGTACTGAGATATTGTTATGCATGTGTGTGTTTGCTCATAGTGTACGTGGCGTTTGAAGGCAGGATTTTATGTGCGATTTCGTGTGTGTGTGTGTGTGTGGTGGTAAGACAGCAGGTCTGTTGTTCAGGGAAAAGATGAGTCAGACGGACGGAGCAGAACAAAACAAAGGGCTCCAGCCTCAGAGGGATGAGAAAACACACAGATATAAAACCACAGTGTGTATGTGTGTGTGAGTGAGTGAGTGTCTCATTCAGATGAATAAGCTTGATGGTAAATTTAAAAAGCTGAGTGTCAGCTGAAGTGTTTTGGATGAGCAGGTATAAAATTACAAATATAAAGCTGTGTGTGAGTCAGCTGTTGGTGGAAAAAAGTGCAGCTGAGTTCAGTTTAGTCCCATTTCACCCATGTGTATTATTAATTAACTGTAACTTAATGAGATGAAACGTATACATCCATATGTAAGTCATTATGTAGCACGCACTTATTAAAGGATTGTTTCACACAAATAACAGCATGACTATTTCTTGTCATATCCCTCTAATGATATTAGGCCCTTCAGCTGTGGAGCCATCAGGTCTGGGGATATGTGTCTCTGAGGTTTCTGCTTCCACCCCAGTTCAACAGAGGTGAACTCAATATAGTTATTTGGTGGAAACAGTGACCTTTTCTTAGTTTAATCTTAAAATTAAGTTTGATCTCATTTTTATAAGGAAATGAAATTAAAGGGAGAGTTCAACATTTTGTGTTTCGAGTCCACATGTGGTTAGCCTGGGTTGAGATAAAGACTGGAAAGAGGGGGAAACAGCCCAAATGTATAAAACACTTCTAAAACTCAACTACATTTTACATGTTTAACAAAGACCTCATTTGTTTCATACAATACAAAAAGACATGCAACAATAACAAATTGTGATTATAGGGGATAGTTGCTGGAACTATTTCATGATGAACTACGGTTGGTAGGAACTTCACTACATAAGTTACATCTTATTCATTACAATAAGAAGTAATGTGTGAATCTTTTTTAAGATTAACTTATCCAAGTGAAATAATTCCCAACTAATGTAAATATCGATACTGACATAGCAAGTTAAGCGCCTCCTAACACACACACACACACACACACTATAGTACATACAGCCTATACTACTATGATTACAGTATTAGTTAGTATTAGTTCTATATTAGACACATTATTCAAAAATAATTGCCTGTGTGTGCACAAATACCACACTCAGTTATCATCAATCACCTGGATGCACATGTGAAAACACCTAACCAATTAGATCACATAGAAATGGGAGCTTGACCACTATAAGTAGGGATCCAGTTTGGTGTACACGACATTGGAGCCCAAATTTTGAAAAGAGAGTTAGAGAAAGAGGTGTTTGAGTGAGAGGAGGACAAAGACTAGAAAGACAAGGAAGAGGAGGAGGAGGATGAGACGGTGGAAGAGGAGTAAGAGGAGGCCGTCTTTCTGTCATATAATATGCTTTTTCCTGACTGACTCATGGACTCATGGACCTACACGCTGCTGCAGGCCAGTGATGCTGATGATGTTGATGCATCTGTGGTCAGATGTCACATTGGAGACGGGACGGACTGTAATCACAATGTACTGTATTATGTTTAAATACTGTGTTCATGCCATCTTCAGTTAAAAAAACATATATGTTTATTTCCTCATTGTATTTGTGTTCAAACTTTAGATTTACAGCATGCTACAAATGAAAATGCCTGATAAGGTTTTAGGCTTCACATCAGTGTGCAGTTGGCACCATTTTTAGAAGAGTTCATATAGTTTTGAATGAAGTGTTTGCTTTTGCAAGAGATGTAAGATATTTTGTATTTTGTGAATGCTTTGGTTTTTGGAGTCTTCACAAAGAAAGCCCTAAGTTCAGAAACTGTGTTTTCACAATAGTGAAAAACTGTAACATCAACTGTGCACATGAGACTGGAACTGGAGACTCTTCTGGATATGTTGTCAAATGTTCATGTACATTATCCATCATCATTTTTTGAATAAATGTCACATTACCACTAGGCCACAGTTGTATATTTAGGATGTTTGGGAGTTTCACGTGATAATCTACTTCGATCTCTGAATGGTTGGTCTTGGAAGTGCCAGATTCAGTCGATTCTCTGTGGATGTTTCTGGGTGTAAACAACATCTCAGAGCCAGGACGTCTGAACAACAGACTGGTGGAGCGGCTGATCCCGCAGGCTCGACCAGCTTGAACAGCAGCAGGTGTACAGCAGGAGGTGGACGGAGTGTGTCTGGCATTCAGAGAATGTGGCGTGACTGGTGTTTCTGTCTGAATACCTCGCAGCCCCTCAACCTTCCCTCACACGTTCAGGCTCTGTCTCATGGTGTCTATGATCAGATCAGCCTGCAGTTGTACGTTTTAAATCATTTCACTTGTTTATTTATTTCTTTTCCTGAAGTCAATGTCTGTGTATTGTTAGTAAGAACATACTGTACGGTACACTTTCCCAGCCGTCAAGTATATAATAGTATATAATGTCTATTCTGACGATCAATTTCAATCCCTTTAAGGTGGTTATGTATTTCCACAATTTGTAGTCTGGTGGTGAGCAACCCAGTCTCACATCAAAATGTGGATTAGCTACAGCTTCAGTTTTTACCCGTATACATCTGTTGAGTAAACAAATAGTTGAGTTTTAGAAGCACAAGACTGTTTATTGAACATCGTGTGTGTGTGTGTGTGTGTGTGTGTGTGTGTGTTTGTGTGAGCTATTAACCTTTAACAAAGCTGATGCAATACATCTACTCTGTACACAGCATGTGACATAATTGTGTGTTTATGTAAATACATGAGGTCACACACACAGTGCTAAAGCTAAAGTACGAGTACGACAGAGGACGTGTTTGAGAACAGGAAGTACAAGTATTAGAGTACACAGAGACACACATTTCTCTTTGCTTGGATCTAACAACCAATAGTGGCTGTTTGTGGCTTGAGTAAAACCTCAAATCTAAATGGCACTCATCTGTGTTCTTGGAATATAATTTAGCAACGCGCATGGGTCTAACAGTTCCATGATGTTAACGTCACGCTGAAGGGCAGCTGCAGAGTTTTTGGACAGGCCCATCACTGTGTTGCATTGTGTTTTTTTTTGACATGCATGGCTTCCTTGGCCTCAGTCAACCTCAGAATATGGGTGTTTCCTTTTTAACCGCTTAAAGGAAAAGGTCCCATTATGCTATATATTATTGTCAGTAAATCCCATGAAAAGATGTGTGTGTTAATGTGTGTTCCCGACTCTGTTTGTCACTCTCAGCTCAAAGCCAGTTTCTACTGCAGGCAGATATTTTTTTAAAACAAGTCACAAGTACATTTTTTAAAAAACACCAAGTAATCTCTTGAAACAGCTGATCACATGCCGTTTTTAACAAACAATACTCAAACAAGAAGAAATAATGCGTTTGTTGGGGACTATTTTCAGTGGCGGATTACTCCACATTTTTGGCTCTGTTCACACCCGGCATGACAATGCGTCTCCACATGTGTCTCCATGTCCTCGCTTCCCTGCTCTATATGCAAATACACACGTACATCATTTCCGTTTGCAAGTGTCGTTTAGGCTTGACAGCATTAGCAGTCAACTAACTTCATCATAACTGTTTCAGCTGTTTCAACACATTTGCCCCCGTGCAACCCCTGAACTCTGAAGAGTGTTTACGTAGAACATCATGCATAACTCAGATTACACCACAGCAGCAAAGGCCTTGCTGTTTTTAACTGGCAGCCAAATGGAAATCAGACGGAGTGTTTTGTTTTTACTTCATCCACAAGAACCATCCAAGCGTGGTCTGAGCGATCGGATCTCAGTGCATCCTCAGTGCATCTTGGGTGCATTGAAATCTGGACTGATCGGATCACCTCAAACCACATGTTAATGCCAGGTGCACCACGGCACATGACACATGTGCGTGTGTTTCCACACACACACACTCGGTTGCTTTCACAATTGTTTTGATGTCAGAACATCATTTCACAAGGCTTCTAGTGCTACAGTTCACTGAGAGATTTATTTTTACACTAAGCTCCAAACTAGCACTTAAATGCACTTGGATCTGTGCAGGGAACTTCCAACCAACGCCTTAACCACAGAATTATAAGTCTGTTTGCTGTATCTTCAGTATCAAATTTTATGTAAGCTCATCACCCAAAAAACAATCAAGCATTTGACTTCCATTCCAACAAAATCACCTCATAAATAGGAAGACGTTGTAGCTTTGACCCTGTTCTAAAACCAAAAACAGTCAAACTGACCCCAGCTCTTCAAAACACATCTGATGCCAGATTGTGTTACTAACAAGCTGAGCTGTGACTAAACAAGCGTTTTATGTGACAGTGGGAGGGGGCAGGGAGGATTTGGGTTCCCATGGACACAGTGGGGGTGGAGAGAACCCCAGCATGGGATGTCAAAGCTAATTATATTGTCTGTGCTGAACCATAATTTACACATCCAACAAAATATCAGCCCATGTCTCCATTTATGTTCATTTCTCATCTTCATGTAGATAGATGTGTGGTTGAGGTATTGGACTTGGCCCAATGGGGAATCCCTGTGCAGGTTCAAACCCTGCGTGTAGTGCTGTTTATGTTCTCCAGCACACACTGTTGTTGCTGTTCAGCGAGACATCCTGTCTCCCGTGGAAATAATTAGTGTGGTTTCCTCACAGACAAGTGGACCCGCTAACAACAAAGCAGACAAAAGGTTCACTTGCAGGCTTCGTCCTGTATCAGAGGTCCCTGCCACCTCCGATGAACCGTACAGTAAATCACACACACTGGCCCCGTCTTAAAATGGCAGAAATGTCACATTAATCCTTCTCCTGTGACAGACGTGCACACTGACCTGTCCCCTCTAAACCTTTTAAATCCCACAGGTCGTAAAGTGAGGGACCGTGATGCTGCCATTTTACGGTCACTCACTGAGAGGTAACACGTCCTATTCTTCTCTGCCGCCCCCTGCTCTTTGTGTCGGCCCTCTGTTGCTGTTGCAATTAGAGTCCCGACATTTAATGGGCCCGCTCGTAAACAATGGAGCTGCATTGCACGGAAGAGAGCAGACTTTTTATGGGGCTGGTTTAGCCTTCATTTAGTCAGGGAGAAGAGAGAGGAAGAAAGGGAAGGAAATGGAGAATGGACTGATGGGGAGGAGGGGAACTTCAAATAAATGCCTTGTCTACGAAGAAATCATTTTTTTTCGCAGTCAGATGCCTTTTTTTTGTTTGTGCGTGTTTTATACACTTCAGCACTTCAGCTCCCCCCATCTTAATTTAATCTCCTGCAGTAATTGCAGTCTCAGCAGGAGGTGGCCACCGTGTGTGTGTGTGTGTGTGTGTGTGTGTGTGTGGTGGCACAAAGGAGAGAAGATGATGAGTGGTGCGTGAGGTGAATGAGAAGGCAGTTGTACAGTGTACCTTTTTAAAAACTCTCTTACTGAGGTTTTAGTTCCTAAACACATATTTTAAATTGAATACATATATTGAAGTGAATATTATGACCGTAGCATGCACACGTTTGATTGTATTCATGCTGAATCAATCATGTCATGAACTGTGTGTACTGTGACCCGTGGTATATTTAATCAGTTTATTATCACATGTTTCTTGAATATGGAAAATGCCGCTCATTCCAACATGACTAACATTGTGCAAGAAGATTTAGTTTCTACTATAATTCTTCAATTTTAATAATCCAACATGAGGAAAATTTATGTTGTTCCTGCTCCTGTCACATTTCAAACTTTTCTAAATCCAAAGACTGTGCCGAGCGGTATCACACTGTATCACAGCTGAGTCGCTCTATCAAAAAAAAGGAAGTCAACAGTATGAAGATTATTGAATGGACACTTAAACTGAAGCAGTCTTGACTACAGCTCTGCTGAGGCTGCTGCTTTATCTTGATGAATCCCTTCATGTCTCTAAAGTTATAATATATTCCAATCTTCCACTGAAGGAGCAGCTTTGGAAATCCAAGCTTAATATTAAGATAAAGTAGACTCATAACTTGAGTTAGAGAAAAAGAAAAACTGTACACCAGTGTATGTGTCTCCCAGCACAATGTACTCAGATTTCGAAAGCAGCTATGCAGCGTCCACAAACAAGATGTGTTCCAGTCCAAACAGGAGCTGACAGCCTTGACTCACAGGGGCAGACAGGAAGAGACAGAGGGAGAGAAAAACAAAAGATGATATCAACAGAGAGACAAACTCAGAGATTCTGTCACAGCAAGACAAACATGAATATGTTTGTTTACACTAGAAAAACTGAATGTGACTGTAACTGAGAAGCCTTCCTTGGTAACTTCATCAGAGTGTTTTCTTTCCACATTTAACTTGCTTTTTTCAGATTATCACGTTACAACGAGAGAGGTTTTTGTAATAATAAGGTTTTATTATAATGTGAAAAAGGTCTTATGAAGATGAGAACCAGAGCAATTCCTTCCTTTCTTTTATGTGACAATTAACAGCTGTGGACTCTCAAGACTGTCTGGCTTTCCCACTCTGTCAAAGTTCATAGGTTTCTACTGAAGACATAAAAGCCTAAAACAGTAATAAGTAAGTAAGTAATAAAAAAGCTCTGTAACCTTCATCCACATTCGGTGCTCTAGTATTTGGAGCAGCAAGGTGGTGTATGTGGAATTGAGTCAAAATAAGGTGCAGTGTGTGTGTTCACGGTGCTGAAGGAAGACGTCACCCAGTGCAACCGTGTGGCTCATTAATGTGTTTTCAATGGTTTTTGGACAACAATTGCTGGAAAAGAATGCTCTGTTCCTGTAGCAATCAGCAACTATGAGCTTTTTAATATGGTAATTCAAAAATGTATTCCTTCACTTTGATATGTTTCAAAACACAATAGAAACATTGTGAATGTAAATATTACATGTTCTTTTATCTAAAGTCCACTAAAGCTGACTTTACTACTGAAGCTCCACTCGCCAGTTTGTCTGGTTGAAGGTTTCAGGTCGAAGGCCCAACAGTGTTTGGAGCCTCTGGTCAGGCAGGGTCACATGCATTAGTAGACTAGTGTTGGTCGGAGTATCACAGTCAAGTGATGGGGGTTCAACAGAGGGAGGTTGGGTACCAGGGTTTGGTATCAGAGAACAGCCCCAGCAGGTCATGTGGGTGGGGGCTGGGCAGCTGGAGGGCTTTAACATTCCTGTGTGACTGATCTTCACTGGCTTCACCGAACTCCAGAGGGTCGCCATTATAACATGACAGCACGTATAGCAGTGATGAACTGAGGAGCTCCTTTGGCTAATAAAAGTGTTTCCAGGATACAGAGTCATAGTCGGCCACATTGAGCTAAAATTCAGATTTTAGATGATGAGCACAGCTTTACATGGAAAACAGCAGTCTACATGCAGACGGTTAGGCAGGGGTTAATCAGCCTCGGTATCTTGATCTTGGTCTTATGGGTCACAGAAGGCTTCTCAGGTGGATATTGTGATATTTGTTGGATACATTTTGGGGTTGGTCGTTGTAAATGTGTACATGTGTAAACATATATAATAATCAAGTGCTTGTGCCACGATAACCATTATACCAAATGTTAGCTGTGCTTTGTTTAGTAGACTCGGTTAAAATGCAGATCTAAGGTGGTAAATATGGTAAACAAACCTGTTTAACATCAGCACGTTGGCATCGTCTTTGTGAGCATGTTGTAGAGAAACACAAATCAAACCATTTAGCTGGATCAATAAAGATCCAAGTTGAAAAATGAGCCACTGTATACTGTAATTATGTTTTTAATTAAATTTGCTTTTGAACAGAAAGTAATTGGGACTTTATACCGGGGTAGAAACATATCCCATCTGAATAGAGTTTGAAGGAAGGCGCTGGAAAAAACACTGCAGACTGAATGAAAAGCAGTCACATGGTACGTTTATACCACAGCGATCACTTTCTTAACGACTTTCCACACCGACAAACAATTCATCCACAATGTCATGACCTCACTGACCTCTGGAACACCTCCCTCCGTTTCTCTCTTTCTCCTCCAGAGGTTAAAGAAGCAGCAAACCACAGAAAACCTGCCTATCCTTTACAAAGACTCCATTGTGCTTTGTGATTTAAAGCGTGCTCATATTTCAGCATGTAACTGCTGGTTGTCTCTGTACAGCAAGTCTAGAAAATGATAGAGTGGAGCAGAGTGACACATTGGCAGTCACACTTTGGTCTGAGTCCAGCAGAAATCCTGCAGCTGTTCCATTTTAGGGTTTATGTTTTGCTTCCAACATTGTATCCAAGCAAAAATGTACATGTTTACAGCAGACATGTCCAAAAACTACAAGGAAACGACAGAACATCAAACAATATGTATGAGTCTTTGCACGGTCATTTCCCCACAAACCCACTGTAACCTGCTGCATGACGGCAGTCCGCATGAGCATGACTTTGCTGCACAATGTGCAGATTGTTCTTCATCAGCTGTCTGAGGGCAGAGAGTCACCGACCGGCTCCTGTTACACCTGTCAGTACGCCAGCGTTTACATGGAAACACAGGAGGGGATGGTTAACCCTCTGCGGGGCTCAGCCGACAACAACTCAATGCAAAATGATGGCATTTTGAGAATATGCTAATTTCTTTACTTGCTGACAATGAGATGTTTAGGTGGATATCACTCTGTGAAATATTCGGCCAGAATAAAGTCGGCTCTGATTGACACTGTCTGTGCATCAGCCATTATGTCTCTTCAAATAGATTCCAATCATTGTGGATGGCCACGAAACAAAAATGGCCATTCTTAACTGGAACTGTGCCTCGCACCCTGCAGTCGGACCTCGTGTATTTGAAAACCCTCCTGTTCCGTCAGTGGGGTTCGCCTACATCACACATGTCGGTGTATGCAGCCACATATCTCTTTGGATGGAGAGGAATGTGATAAACCATGTGAGAATGGAAGTAAAGAAAGGTGTTAAATCAGCAGCTGCAGCGGAGAAGAAGCTGCTGGTGTGTCTGTGGCTGAGCAGAGCTCCAGAGAGTTGAGTGTCGGGGGTTGTGAGGGGTGCAGTTTGACCCAGGCCGGGCCCAGGGGTTCACCAACAGTACAACAATGCACAACAATGTGCTTAATTTAAGGAGGACCTCATTATGGGTATTTTTTTAGCATTATTGTGATTAGAATGCTAAACAGAATTTTTCAGTCTTTTCTGACTGTTCAATGTCCTCCTGTTGAAGAAGGCTGGTAGTAGGGCTCAGACACTTCATACAACTTAGTTTAGTTATAGTTCAAAATGAGAGAGAGATGAAAAGTACAGTATGAAGATGTGGAAATATATATTTGTTGGTTGAACACATACAGATACAGACGTCTCTGTGCACCTCTACTCCCTATAAGAAAGTGTCCATCTCAAATTTAAATCAAGCTTCATTCTCACAGGTTTAGTATTATCAGGTATGAGTCCTCACAAAGGGTGGTTTGCAAGAACCACAGACATGGTGAATTTACACTGGATTAGGATCTCAGATGAAATCTACAATTACCACAAATCACTAGATTTCCCCAGGAAAGGCTGAAAGCCTGTAAATACAGTTTTAACATTAAAGCTGAGGCGACTTCTGCAGCTGCTACAGTACGTACATCTTACTCTGAAATCTGGACCTAGATGCCACATTATAATAACCATTGTTTCATGTGTGTTTAACTCTTTCTTTCTTTCTTTCTTTCTTCTCTCTCGTCATCTCCTGTCAGCAGCAGGAGCACATGCACACATTTTCAGAGGTGTTGAACAACCTCACAGAACGCATATAATTATCCGTAACAGCTCACAGATGGGCGATCTCTCTGCCACATCAGCATGCCATATAAGACAGTTTAAGAGCACACACACACACACACACACACACACACACACAGAGCACATATGGAGAGTGCTTGCTGCAGTTTCACTCAGCACTGGAGAGAACAGTGGGAGCAGAGGTGCAATAAATCACATGCACACACACACAACAAAGGTAAGAGCAGGTTTATATGGATACACTCCAACACTGAAGCAGCTCAGTTCAGAATGTAGCAGGACTTTCTTTGAGTACATCAATACAGATTCACAAGCCAGTGAAATACTCCCCGCTGACACACACACACACACACACACACACACACACACACACACACACACACTTTACTTATGTGACTTTTGGGGAATTTACATAGATTTACATTCATTTCCTGGAGACTAACCTGAAGGACCACCTGACCTTAACCGTAACCTAACAATAACCTTAACTGTTGACCTAAAAATCACAGTTTTCCAAATTGGGGACACCACTTTTCACCAATTGCACCGCTGTCCCAAATCAACCAGTCTTGAGTCTAGTGTATATCCCCAATTTGGACACACACACAAACATTCATGGTCCCTGAAGGATGATAGGGGCCTGCATCTGACAATTTCTGTAACTTTACAATTTTGTAAAACAAATTTTTGAAAGGAGCTGGGGTTTGAACTTTTTCATTCCTCATACAACTATTTCTGTCATGTTTCATGTGAACTGTAGCCTCAGCTAGTAATGTAACTGGCTTGCACATTCCTTGACATACTATCCAGCTGCTTACAGCATGAACCTGCTTCAGCCCCTACCCAGTTCTTCAGAAGAACTGAAATCATTATACTTTCTGTCTGCAAAAATCCACTTGGTACAAAACATCAGGAGCTAGGAGGTTTGAAGATGATGCAGCAGCATGGATTTCTGTCCACAATAATGCAGCGAGACATGGCTATCAATCATTCATGATTGGTAGGAGAGCACCAGAATAGTATGCAGTCGAATCTGCTCAGCAACAGCCGAATGAGGAAGTTGCATATCTGAAGCACAAAGTATTTGTTTGTCTAGAGTTTGTTATACTGTATACTGAAGTTTAGTTTGAATTGTTCCTTGGAGTATGTTTCACCTTAAAGATGTATGTTTACAATAGGGAATCTGGGAACACCTCAAAAAAAATGCAAGTAGTTACAAGTTACAAGGAACAAGTGAAAAATGGATCAGGAATGATGATAATTAATGTGTAATTCCTGAATAACTGTGATTTGAGGATAATAATGAATTACTGGAGAACAGACTGGGATCTAGGGTCTATGTGAGGTTGGAAAAAAAGTTCCACCATATTAGTGGGCGAACGTTACACAGTCTCAAACCTGCCATATGGTCAATGCAATGTTAACATAACATTATGCTGGACAGTGTCGAACTGTGTGCAAATACAATAAGGTGTATGTGACTTCAAAATATTAATGTGACATTTCTGCATGGTTGCAGAAATAACGTTAACCTGGATGTTGTTGAGCTACAACTGGTTATTGAGGCAATACAGTAATGTGAAATTTGATGGTCCACATACTCATACAGTTTGTGTTTTCTATTTTTAATATCATTGCTAAGACAGACATTTTAAGTTTATTACACTCCAGAAACCGACTGATTGTGATTGGCTAGAGGCTGAAATGTTGACATATAACTTTACGCCTACATTTCACTAGGAATTGTTCAAAGTAGTGTAACCAGTGCTGAAGTGGGCTGGTGCCACAGGGTCAGCCAGCGAGCTTGTTCCCACCTCTTTTCCCATTTTTGGTTTAGCCAGGTACAGCCAAGATGGGGATGCCAGATCAGCACACAATTGGCTTCATGATCTTAGGTTTATGTCTCTGAGCCAATATGTTTATGTTATTTTTATTGTGGTGATCATTCTTAAAACGTATGTGTAACATTCTCAGCCAGGAAGTCAAAATTTTTGTGTACCGCCAGCTTTATATGAACTGAATGAATTACTGGTTGTAGCAGCATGGGCCTTGATTAATGACTCACAAAAGATGTATGAATGACGTATCTGCAAACTCCTATTGATAAATTGATAACGTGTTTCTGAGTTTTGCTATTGGTTATTTCCGTTAGATGTGTCAGAGATTTTCCCTTATTTGTGTATTTTCTGACCTCTGCAGGACTGGTAGCTCCGCCCCTGTGTGTGTACTGACTGTGCAACATACTGTTATTGCCAGTGTTAAAAACTGGTTGTGGTGTTAAATTATTATTTTTAATAGTCTTGCATACTGTTATGGAAGGACTGCATCGAATGAGTAGATTAGTATCACTCATGTGAGCAGGGTCCACAAGGTGCACAAACTCCTCTTTGAGAATCTCTGTTGATTTCTTTAAGTTGCGCCCTGCCAAGATGAGGGTAGAAGGCAGGCAGCCAAGTCAGGAGAGCACCCCCTGGAGCAACATACTTCATTCATTCTATTTCTTGTAATGCAACAATAAATAACTTGAATGAAGGAGTCCAACCTGATTATATGAATGATGTGTTGTGCTCTAATTTACTGTACAGTAACACAATAGCATTTAATAGTGCAGCTGTAATTGGATCTGTGCTGGTTCCTGCTGCCTCCTTTCTCCATCCTTTCTTGCCTAGAGTCACGTATTTAACAAATCATTTTCAGATGTACATCATAATATTGTATAGTAAGATTATGTAATTATACTTAGAGATGTCTGTGCTAATATCAATGCTGTACAAAATACAATAAACATTATACAGTACAGAGTATATTTTATGTAGACATATAGTACATATTATTATTATTATATATTATGTCCAGTTTTTTGTTGATCTGGACCCCAGGGTACCCTATGTGAGTTCAACCTCTCCACTTCCGCTCTCTACATGGACAAATGTTCACCACTTACACATCAAATGACATTTCAGCTACTTTCATTTTTTGCTCTTCAAGTTGTGGTTCAATTGCATTCATTGTTTACACATCAACTGGCATTTCAACTGCTTTTATATTTTGCTTTTCAGCTGGCATTCAACTCCATCCAATGACACTATCAATTTCAGGTCTCAAATCTTCCCCTTTAACCAGAACAGTTCTTCTAACTGCTCTTCTTTCTTGTACTTTCAACTGGCGTCTTATGTCAATGAATCACCAACTCCTTTCAGTTCTTGAGCTTCATCATCAACTTTTTTCAGCACTTTCACTTCTACTCACGCTTCGACTTGAATTTATACTTGTACTTCATTCAGTGTTTAATCTTAAACTGAAACTAATTCCACTATTTCAAATGTTTCAACTTCAAATTTGCAGCACCAAGCACACATGCATTTTCTTCAGAGTATGTAGCCATTTCTAGTATTAGAATATAATGTTATAATGTGAGTCAAATTTTGCTAAATCGCTGCCAGACATAATTTGGATGTGTGGCATGTTACTGTAAGAGGTGGAAGACAGCTACTGATGCTAAAATGTTTTGCGTCTGATTGAAATGAATGGCTTTTCCCTGTTGTCTCTGTAGCAGTCTGGTTTGTACATCAGCAGAGTGGAAAATGAGCCTCAAATGTACAGACAGTCTAGACTTTTACTGACATATTCCCCCTTGATTTAACAAGCAGATGACTCACACACATACACACACTCACACACCAACACACACACAGAAAACACTACTACACACACACTCACCTGCGCTTTCCATATGCTCTCACATACCCATACGTAGTTATACTACTGTCCAAACTGTATATATCTGACCCATAGTGTATACACTGTATTCATATCATACCTTCAGCTTGTATTCTATAATGTCTTACTAGTAGCATTACATGTACTTACACCTGCACTATGAATTTTATACATAAAATAGTGCATAGTGTATATATCTTGGTGTATTCATATCTGCCCCTCACTGTTTATTCTATATTGCCTCTATATACAGTATGTACATTACACAGTGCGCTTTCTGGTTACATGCTAAACTGCATTCCCTTGTCTTAGTATTTACTGTATGTGCAATGACAATAAAGTTGAATCTATCTAATCTAATCTAATGATTCTACTCTAGAATCTGTTTATCTGGAGTGTGAGAATTATACATTAAAAGATCAATGTCATTTTCATGTCTGAATGTCAATCTCTCTGTTTATAGCCTCAAGGTGAAAAAGACCAAAAGCTTAGCAGCAGAGTATGTAAATCATGATGTACTGCTGAGTGGGCTACAGTCATTTTTCATCTGATAAGCTCATGCTTTGCCTCTGGCCATATTTCACTTGGCATTTCTTTATCCTCAGATCTTTGCACATGAAAACAGCTTTGAAATAAAAGTTATCCACTTTACAAGATAAGTGAAAATATTTTCAGCAACGTCTGGCAGAGTGTGCACAAAATCCTTTTTGCAATTCCACAGATCCCTACAAGGCCTGTTAAAATCAGGTGTGAAAAGGTTTGTCCTGTTTGTAGGATTTACGTTTTCAAATGCAACAACCAAAGGGGAAGGTTTGTGTGCATTGTAATAAATAGGACTAGTGCAATCATTAATATTGCCAATATTTTTTTTAAGTATTGGAGCAAGATATGCAAAAAAACATTGAACGAGGCAAATATATATGTGTTGTTTGTCACTGCCCTCTAAAACAACACATATAATCTGGCAATACTGTCGGGATAGAATGATCATTACAGAGTGTTTTGTGACATGCCGCCTCTATAATTAAGGTTTGGTTAAGTTTAGGTATCTAAATCAATTTGGTTAAGGGGAAGATGGTAGTCATGGTTATAAGAAACTAAAGCTTGATTTATAGCTGTAGGTTAAGAAGTTATGGCATAGCTATGGAGCCTTCACATTTAGTTGCCATAGTTACAGTCAGGCCCATGAATGTTTGGACATTGACACAATTTTCAGGATTTTCAAGAGTCAAAATGCTGAAAATTGTGTCAATGTCCAAATATTTATGGACCTGACTGTGTGTCGTAAATGATGCAGTAGCTGAAATACATCTCAGGCATGTAACTACACATGTCTGAGGCATGGGGCTATAGTGGCTACAGAGAGCCTACCACATAGAAACAACAAGGCTGTGACTGGCTGCTTGTATTTTTTTTTGTAAAGTGTTTGATGTGAATGGAGATTGTGAGGAAGTTGAAGAAGAAAGCCTCTGTTCTTGTTTTCGACGGGACACACCTGCAAAGCCATCTTGGCTGCAAACCCTCTGCTTACCTCGATCACCACTCTCTGTCAAGGTGAATTCATGAACAAAAACGCAATGATTTCCTGGGAATAGCTTGGTCTCCTATTGAGTAACGAGACAAGGCGATATAAAGGTTACCAGGATGTAACTCTAAAACAGCCGTCTCCTGATTTTGTATATTACTATCACACATGATTCTAGTGTTGGTGGGGTGGGCGCCATCAACAAGTAAAATCTGACCGTCGCTGAACTGAAAATCAAAACCTACAAGGTTGGGGCCTTGTGGGACTTCTGTTAACCCTTTGTGTAAAGCATAAATCTAACGTGACTGTTGATAGGCTATGGGATGACAATTGCAGTCTCCAGTGTCAAAGACAGACAATTAACCAACAATGGTCTATTACCACCTCACCTATGAAGTTTTGCAGAGCTGAAGCAATGTCACACCACTCCTGCCTTTGTTTCTCAGAGACAACAGTCATTTGCTGATCAGGAAAAGATAAACGGGTTGTTCATGTTAAATAAGGACAGAAACATGGTCGAAGCACAAATGCAGGCGCTTCAAGCTACGCAAGATCGATCTCACATGTCATTGTGTTCTGGAGTGACACAATGCAAACACAAGCTGCGATCTGAACATTGCAGCTAGGGAGCGCTATAGCATGAAACAACAAGACAAAACTAGCCCCTTCATTTTTGGTGAACATCTGCTCAAAATATCCATAACTAAATAACCATGGCTGACCAGTTTGATGAAGCTCTCACTGATCACAGATGTGATTCTGTGCTCTCTCTGTCACAGAACCCTCTTTGTCTGACACACCTGTAGGAGGAGGAGAAGAAGAGGAGAGGCCAGAAGCCTTGACCATCAGCACACACACTCCGTGTTATACACATAAGCTCCATTGTCCTCCAGCGTAGCATGTCAGAGTTTCAGGCCAATTATGTTCCAAAATTACCTTCCCTGTAATCATGTAATTAGCGTGTGCAGTTCCTTGCTGCCTCTATACAGCTTTTGTTGTTGCAGCGTCAGTGTGGCAAGGAAAGAAGACTGTACAGAGTCTGGCAGTCACGCACCTGTTGTGTGTTAGATGGCCAACATGGATGAAAGGGGAGGGCTGGCCTGTGTGTACCTGTGTGTGGATTATATATATGAAATGCAAAATTATCCATACATTCATTTTGAGGAAAACATAAGTTGCCATGCATAGAGCCATGTCGTTTGTGTGGCTAAAAACAAGAAAAAATACAAGTGTGAGTGCAAATTATTTCTAAATGGAGAGCTTTGCATTTAGGCTCAGCTCCCTCTTCACCATGACAGTCTTGTGCAACACTTGCATTACTCCTGACGATGAATCAATCTGTGATCAATCTCCAGCTCATGCGTGAACTTGACCCCAAGACACTTGAACTCAACCTGAAGGGAACAACACAGCATTTTCCAGCTCAGTACCATGACCTCAGACTCAGAGATGCTGACTCATCCCAGCTTCTTCGTGCTCGGCTTCAGCCAGTGGCCCTTTTAGTAAATCGAGGTGTGAAGCGTGTGTCACTTTAATCCTGGAAACTTGGCAGGTAAGCAATCACATCAGTGGTTTATTAGATCAGGGCCAATTAGAAGGCCATGCGAGTCAACAGTGGAACCTCATGAAGCGTTGGCACGAGGCAACAGTGGGTTAATGTTAGACAGGCTGTGGACAGCTTAATGCACATGTATTTCTCTTTTTGAATATCAAAGAGTTACTCCACGGTTGCAGTTCCAGGCTATCAGCTTCACCCTGAGACCTTTAGGAAGTCTGACATCATGGTGACTTGAGATGGCTGGTCCTTTTTCTCCTGGCTCCAGGATCTCCCTGATCCTGGAATTTAACAGCATGGGATAATTTTAACTGGATCTAATTCAGATCAGTCTCAGGATTGGTAACTAATGTGCAGAAACAGAAAGTTGCATAAGGCCCAGCTGAAAACGATGGTGTCAGACAGTTTGTGTTGTGGCCTGCAGCTCGTATGTCCTGCAGATAGTCAGCGCACAAACACACATGTATGTATGTGTGTACTGCAGACTTTTTCCCGACAGCTCAAATGAAATCCTGGAGTTTCAATCAAGACAAACAGGACAGAGTTATGTCAGTTATGTCCTGTTCCTGTCTCTGTGCTGTTGCTTTGGTCTGGATGGCAGACATGATGAAGAGTATCGCTCGGAAATATGCCGTTGTAAAATAATAACAGATTTTGGAAAAAGCCCAGTTTGAAATAAAAAAAAAATGCTAAAAATAATAATAAATACGACCTGCAGTGAAAAGAAGCAGGATAAAACGTCATAGTAATAAACAGCTCCACCAAAGAGACATGGCTTGAAGACACTTTTGAGCCAGGCTTCAATGAGTAAACTATGTGAACTTATTTATTCACTATTTCACTGTACACTATTCTGATGAACTACCGAGTCCTCTTTGTACAAAGACACTCTCAAAAATGCACTTTCACACACAAACACACAGATCCAGAGTCATACATTCTGTGACAGCTAATCAAAGGCTCCATCTGTGATTGTAGCCCGTGAGTATAACACTTACGTAGCTTTTACACATCCACATTATTCTGAGCTACAACAGCTCCAGAGAAAGAAAAAGACAGACATGAATCAAAGGTCTGTGCACTGATAAATGTGCAATAAGATGAGTTTTGGTTGTTTAGCTCCAGGCAGTGGCACTCAGATGGTAAAGATTTAATGCAAGCTCATGTTTTCATGGCAGGCTCCTCTTTCTGTGCAAGAAAATGAGAGAGAAGGAGGGGGCGTTGTAATTTGGATGAGAGCAAGATGCCAAGAATAGCTAATATGGCAATTAGGAACAGGAAACAACAAGAAAGGGAAGGGGTGAGGGAAGCAGGGAGAGAGAAGGAAGAAAGGGAGGAGGAGAGGAGAGAGGACACCGGGGGGGAGGGGGAAGTCAAATACACAGAGTGAGGGAAGGAAAAGTAGGGAAACAGTGGAGGCACATGGGAGGGGAAGAGACAGATGAGATGAGATAAAGGAGAGTGAGAAGCACTGAAGGAGAGAGAGAGATATGGAGGGGAGTGAGAGACTGACTATTTTTGAGGTGATAAGCAGGGGAACATGGGAAGGGGGAGATTTGGCTGATATGACCTGTGAGAAAAGGCCAGGCAGATGGCTCAGATGGGACAAATCTCTTAAAGGATTTTTTTTTTTTTTTTTTTTTTAAATATCACAGATTAAATTCAATATATTATAATGTTTTTGTGCGCTGTTTAATATGTAACATAGAAAAAAACAGTCATAAAAAGAACTACAGCACAAACAATGTTGAGGAAGAATGACTGAATATGAATATTACCCACAAGCTGAATAATGTTACCGTCTTGAGATTTCCAACAAATGCTGATGTTTAACCAGATACACCAAACGACTACATTTATATAGCACTTTACAATGTGCCTCTTCTTCACCCATTCAAACACTGAAGGCAGCCAGCTACTATACAAGGTGCTGGTCTGACCAACGGGAGCAGTTTGGTTCAGATCTTGTTCAGTGTCTTGTCCAGTGACAATCGATGTGTAGACAGAATTGGAGCTCTAACTGAGGTACAACTACCCCATTATGTAGTTCATGATTATAAGTCATTATAATTTTTTTTGCATAAGAAAGACATGTTTTAATACATAGCTGAAACCTGTGATACTGTGAAAGTGAAATCTAAGAGTTTGCTGACATGTCACTCAGACAGCAAACAAAACATGACAATTTAACGAGGAAAAGAAAAGAAAATGTATTTTATTGAGCCACGAAAGGCTTCTTGTGGATTATGCGACTTATTACATAGATTATAACCTTTATTTTACTGCCATTTGATGACCATATGCTCAACATGTAAGAAGTTCTACAGAATCTCTTGGATAGACTTATTGGCAAAAATCCTTAAAAGGTGAAATCCTCTACTTACATTTAAGCATTGCACGTGGTTGTGCCCCCCAGTAATGGTGTCTTCACGCCTACAATAAGACAGACACACACACCAGGATTTGAACCTGGTGCTGGTAACTTACAGATATGACAGATGTACCAATATACACATACACCTGTGTTCATTAAAAACAGTGAAAGCTATAACTATGTCTACAACTCCAACTATAATCACAGCAAAACCACCAGCCATAGCCATAGCTATCCCATGTCTAAGGTCATAATCACATCATAACACTGTATCAAAACTATTTGCCTCTGCTAGTGATCTTAATTTTAGCTGCAGTGACATAGACTGACAGTGATAGACTGCTGTTCATTGTGAATGGGACCTGGCATTACGGCCCAGCCTCGCCTGCTGACAGCTACAGAGATTTACAAAGGGATCCATTTGAGAAAGAGTCCACTTGCAACAGTCCTCTGATGTGATGCCAGGTGAGAGACAATACACTTGTTTTAATGCTCGCAGAGACTCAGTTGGCCCCGGCCTAAGTTTTACCTCTCATGTATTAGCATTACAATCGAGTGGTGAAAGCATCCTTTTTCTAAATGATAAATACTTGGCAATATCTGAAAAACCCCAAAAGTATTTTAACAACAGTTAATGAAATAAAAAAGTCATATGAATAAAGTTTTTTTTTTTACAGAGAGTTCATGTCCACTTGTGCTGAGGTCACAGCCAGTGAGGATGAGCAGCTGCTGGAGCACAGGCATCCTTCAGAAATGTGGATCTGAGAAAATGCAAAATTTATTATAAAAAAAACATAAATGTGAAAAAAAAAATCTTTCATGGGCTCCACACGATCACAACCTCATTCCTTACCCACCACCTTCTGCCTTTGCCTCACACTGTCTCGGAAAAGAAGCTTCTTTAACGCTTCCATCCCATCACAGACGATCAACAATGAGAGAGGACGGGAGGAGAGAGAAAGGAAAGTCCTGCATCATCCTTACAAACGTACCTTTGCACAGTGAGCAAAAATAACTCTGTTAATAACTGAGTGCTGTGTTTGTGTGTGTGGCCCGTACTATGAGATCGCCCGTACCTTCAACCTTGACACAGATGCCAAAAATATCTGCCATTTCCCTGCAGTGTTTAGACTGAGGCGGGGAAGTCACCCTTGTCTCCCTGTGATTAGACCCCACCGAGGCTCCACTGCAGCAAGATAATGGCTGGGTGTAATCGTGGTGTTTATTTGTGTGAGCGTGAGTGTGCGTGCTTCTGTACATATTTCAGTCCCCTGCTGTCAGACCTTGTGGTGGAGCAGATTACATTAGTGCTAGCCTGAGGGAAAGAGGTGTACAGATAGACAGACGTTGCCTCCCAGGACCTTCAGCGGGCAGAATGCAGGAGAAGAAAAGTTTCACTGCTCAACAAGATGATGAAAGATATAGAGGCAAAGTCAACAGTGCATTGAGAAATATAAAGACAAACACACCAGGATCATAAAACGCCAGTCAAGTATGACTCATGTACTCTGACCGCACTGGCACGATGATCCGTCATGACGCTGCATTCCTTTCAAAAATTGTTCTTTTCTGGCTTTGTGAGTTCTTGGAGACCTGCTTATGATAACAGTTAGGCTTGTATTAACAAATGACCCTGTATAAAAAAAAAAATTCTGGAAGTTAACATGTACAGTATATTTCCAGGGAAGGGTCATTCCTGGACGTTTTGGTGCCCTGGGCGAGACGTCCACTTGTGAGGGGAGTGGTCTTTTCAGCTGAATATTCTATGACAATTATACTAATTCTAAAATATTTTATTACCTCAAATTTAACTTTAGTCAACTTCATCAAGATCATCTGTCAATTATGTTTACATGCACACTAGTCCCTGTTATGACTTATCCTGGTTTAGAATATGATACAGAACATAACTGGATTATTCATATCCCTGGATGATTCTAACATTATCCAGTTTATGAACCGTCTGTCCAGGAGTGTCTTTGACTCCTCTGCATCACAACCACTCTCTATCCTTTCTCTACTGAGCTGCAGGTATTATCTCAGGTAGTATCTCATTTTCACTTATGACTATCCTGACCATGTTTTATGACCCAATATGCTGTCATATGCGAAGCTAATCACTATTTTCATATATTCATATCCTGTATATGTTTTTAAATATATGCATTCATGTATTCACAGTGTTGTAGAGAGAGGAAAAGAGAAAAAGAGATGACGACAAGCACATTGCATACACATATCCATAGACTGGTCAGGAATCCTATGTTGGTTATAACATACTATTCTTTTATTTTATCGTTTACATCTAATTTTTAGCTTGTTTACTTGCATTTAAAAGAATGTATACACATGCTAATTTTACAATATTCACTCTCGTTTTAGCTCTGGTTTGGCTCCTGATTAAAAAAAAAGATCTGGTTTAATAGATGTCTCTCTTTCTTCACCAATTAGTTGCTAACTGTGTCTGTCTGCTGTGGCGGGTAGTGTAGAGCAAGTTTATTAGAACTTTTTTTGAACTGAAATCAGCTGCCTGTTGATGCTGGAGGAGTTGTGAGCCAAAACCATTAGATAAAAGAGGCTAAAAGGTCACATAGAGCTGAGGGGAACTGCAGAAAGAATGATAATTCTCTGTAGATTTACAAATGACCCCTTTCATATTACATGAACACAATTTGTCCAAAATGTGTATTAACAATTGACTAGTGCAGCTTTAAGTTAAAAACCCTTTGTTAGGTCAGCCAGCTAGTTGGTACTGAATCTCAGGAACCACCTTTTTTCAAACATGTGCATTTTTCTCAGTACAGAATTTAGTATTGTTCTTGTGGTTTGCTGAACAGATTTCACATCATCATCACTATACACTGAAAGGCCATCTCATCAGTCATAGAAATGAATAAAAAGAAATAATTATACAACGTAAATGAAACTGTAACAGGTGTTGATCACTAGGTTTGCTATTCTTAAAGTGAGTTGAAAAAACACATTGGTTTAATACGCATTCTTCATTTGCGTGTCAGTGCTCTTGTCCGCAATGTAACAAGAAATACAGATTAGATTAGATGTCAGTTTACAAAAAAGGCAACAGAATCCTAATCAGAGTATCGGCAATAATTGCTTAATTGTGTTCATGAGAAAAATAACCACAGGAAGAGCCAACGAAGTCTCACACAATGTAGACAAAACAAACAAGCAAACCTAGTATTGCAAATTATAATGATATTCTCCACTGTAATGTTACAGTGCTGCAAAATGGACCTATCATTTTTGACCTTGTCATCATGTGGTATCGTATATTTTAAGTAGCGTTTAACATGTAAAACTACTTGGAGCTGGTTATGTAGCAGTCTAGCAGCAAAACTCTCAGAAATATGTAACCAGTCTTTCTTCATTTTCAAATATGAACCCACTGCTGTTGTAGTTCCTGGGGGTCACTTTACAGGAAGTCCACAAAGTGATGGCATGTTTACATGTTGATGGGAAATTACAAAGTTACAAAGTGTCTAATTACACCTACGCTTTGAAGCCCATGAAATATGAAGGATGATACTCCAGTGCCTGTTTTTCCATTTTTCTCTGCATCATTTTCTCAGCATCTGTGTGTAGCTTTGAGAGCATTTGCATTGAATGTCAAAATGTCTCCCATACTATACATGTAGAGTTGTAATTGTCAATAACCACAGTTCTTTGCACATAAGAGGCATCAGGGTAACTAAAAAATATTTGTGTGAATATGTGCGCACACAAACTGCTCCCAGTAGAACAATTAAACTTTAAAAAAGCCCATCAGGATTCTTGCATTGTCTAAGCACATAGTTTGAGCATGACTGTTTCATCATTTGCTGAGTGAAGCAGTCTAAATAAACCTCAGCAGAGGGTGTCTCACGAAAAACAGAGGCACATTTCCACAGTCACAGTGTATCATTTTGTCCTGTCACCAGTGTAAATCCCTGTGCTGTAGTTAGTGGAGGCAGACACAGGAAGAAGACACTCAGGCTGCCCCATGGGAAACACACAAATTAGCTGTCTTCTAACTGCATCATGATGTCATAGATATAAGTAACGTCTGTATGTCATGTTGTTTTTCTCTCCAGTCCATCATGATACTTCATGAAGGGTAAAACAGACAAAGCAAACAAGGGCGACACTGGTGATCAGCTTTGTTTTGCATTGTTATGTTAGTCCTTTGAGGTTATGTCGACTGATGCTTTGCCTGTAGAGGGAACAGCATTTGGGAATTGGAACATTTAAGTTGGACTTAAAGTTGTGCATTAAGGGATGGCGGATTGCTCCAGGGGTTATGCATGTATCCGCCAAAGCTGTGCCACGTGGAGACCATGAGAACTGTGATACGCTTCTTCAGAAGTGCTTATCAGATGGTTGAATAGATGGGAGGCCCCGTCCAACAACACCCCTCCGACGTCAGACTTAGGGGACTGTGTGCATCCCTGGAACTGTCTGATTACTGGTGAGCTGTGGTTTGAACCTCTCTCTCCAGCTCTCTGTTTTCATTCTTACACAACTATTTTTGTCACCTTTCATATGAACAACCAAGCACTACGCATGTCCAGGAGGAGACTGTCTGAAAATGTGTGTTATCCTTATATTTAATTGTGTCTTCCTATCTCTGTGATGGCCGACTTTCCACCACGCCATCCTGTGCTGTCGTTCGGAACAACTTTAAACACTTTTGACGTCTGATGTGATCGGACAGCACGTCGTACGCACTAGTTGTGTTAAAGCATAACCCAACCCTTACTTTATCATGTTAGCGTGCTTTTATTATTTAAAATGTTATCATATTCTTAAAGTAATCTGCCATAATAACCAGTTCTGTACTCTTGGCAACCGCCACAGCAGTCTGTAAAGCTTTGCTTATATTCACACGAGACACTTTGGCGCAGGGCTCCAAAGATGGCACTCGAGGTATGAGCATGCACAGTGACCTTTATCCTTAACGTATTCTTCGTTGCAGTAATTTAACAAACAAAACTTTATTTGATAACAGCCAATCACTAATCACAATAATGACATTGTGCTCATTGATGCTGTGAAATGAGTGAATCTTATTATTGACATTTTTAACATATCACTGTCACAGGAGAGTGTCCCCACCTGGTTCAATACAGCCTCCATCATCCCTGTACCTAAAAGGCTGCAGTGTCTCGTCTAAATGACTACAGCCCTGTGGAACTCTATTCTGATGCAGTGCCTTTAAAAAGCACATCAAAGACAACATCCCAGCAAACCTGGACCCCCATCAGTTTGCATCGAGAGCCAACAGATCCACTGCCCTCCACTCAGTCTTCAAACATCTTGAAAATAACACCTACATCAGAATGCTGTTTGTTGATTGCAGCTTAACATTCAATGTGTAGATGTTCACCTGTACCACACTGTGCAAATGGATACTGGACCTCTTCACAAACCAACCCCATACCTCCTTCACTCTAGTGCTAAATACAGGAGCCCCCCAGGGCTATGTGCTCAGCCCCCTCCTATTTACACTGTACACCCCTGACTGCAATCCCTGAAGCGAACTCTATTGTGAAGTTTGTAGATGACAACTAACATTTCACTGTACAAGTCTGCATTGTTGAACGATAAATAAATGTACCTTGTACCATGTACCAACACAACACACTTTCCAGCATTTTACAAGTGCAAATAATAGTCACAAATAAAAGTGCCTGTAAGAGCAGTGGTAGAAAGATTTGTTATTGTAAAGAGAGTTCAAAGAAACACTGATACATCCCAGCCCTCAACACAGTGTGAGATCACCAAAACAAGTCAAATTAGACTGTACCATGAAAACTACTTGGCTAATGGCTTTTAATGGAGAGGAAGCTAGTTGTCTGACACCTGAACGCCTCAGGAAAGCAGCAAGGGTGCCATATTAGTTTAAGAGTCATCTCAGGACAACACCCTCTTCAGCCTGCAGTGATAATGAACACTAAAGTAAATGAAAAACAGTGCAAGTTTTTTTTGTCCTTGAAAACCTAAAATATAAGCTCATTTTACTTTAGAACAAAACATGAAAGGCATTTAAGCAACTAGCATACTAAATGTTACTTCATTGTTTATTTTATGTTCAATACTGATCTGCAAATTTGCACAGCAATGACTGACTTCTATCTGAGTGATGGAGAGTATACTTTAATATGGATATATTACTATATACATGTATAGGTGCTATGGCTTTTTAAAAAAATGTCTAGTTCCTACCCATGGAATAGGACCTCCTGCTTTTTTCCCAGTCAGACATAGAGTGGTTTAACCCATTCTCTTACCAAGTCAGTGAGCCTGAGAACTGAAAATCACTCTGCTCACAACTCATAAGACAAAAGTTGAGTGCAATTTTGCAGGCAAGCATCAAAAAAAAGCAAACAAAAAAATTGAAGTCCAAAAATAGGTGATGGGCAAAAAACACATCAAAACCAAAGGCCTGACATAAGGTAGAAGGACACAGAGCAAAGGGAACACACACACTAAATACACAGAGGAGGGAGGATCAGAGGTGAATCTAATCAGCAAAGTAGTAAGGTAACTGAACACACCTGAAGACATATTCTTACAAAATAAAACAAGAAATAACTAAGCAGATAGACATATGAGGTTTTTAATGCCTTTGTGTTGAGTGAGCTGAGCCCAAATGTGGAAGTTAAAAGGGATGAAAAATATACTACCTTTCTTTCTGCACACACACACACACACACACACACACACACACACACACAGAAGTACAATTACCTTTCACAAGCTCAAGGTCACAGTGTTTGCTGTCTTTAGGTGGCTCATTAATGCATAATGCACCGCCTCTCTCTCTCTCTCTCTCTCACACACACACACACACACACACACACACACACACACACAGACATTCTACCCCCTGTCTCTTCTCACACACACCCCGTACCACCATCACCCTCAAACCTTCTGTTCATCCTCTCTGTTATGTCCTCTCTGTTTGCCTTGTTGGTACAGCCTGTGACCCCCCCCCCCACACACACACACACACACACACTTGACACACTTGAGTGTCTGAGCCCCCATCGCTCTGCCCTTTCCTCTCAGAAGTCCCCTTGGATTTCCAATCCCATATGCCAGCCACTTCCTGTCCTGTCCTCTCTCCTAGTGTGCTGGACGCACAAACCCTTTATTACGTTCTCACTGAAATACCTTCCTTTGTGTGATTATGCTGTTTGAAGCCAGCAGACAGGAAGAGGAAGTCCCTTTAAATCCAGTTAAGTCTGCAGATGATCTGTTTGATGTTGCACCGCAGGTTTCTTTCTTACTGAACAGGGATCCACAACACCACTAACTGATCGCAGCCACTGTTTGTCTGCAGCCACCTTCAGATGATAATGTCAGCATTTTACAACTTGTCCTTCAGTTCTATCTAGAATAATAACATTGTTCTTAATGAGACATGACAGCAGCTACAATAAAGTCTGACTGGACAAGAACCACAAGCAGTCAGAAGATCAGACATGTTGTAAACACATTCTCAGGTTAGTCAAACTTATTTAAAAGACAAAACATTGGCAAATGGTTGTTTCCCCACATTGTAAAATGAAGACTTTGGGAAGCTCATATAGGACATTTACAATCTGCCTGATCATCTGACCGCTTGCGTTTCATCATGTTAGACTTATGATACGATATGATGGGATTTCATCATGATTCCAAATTCCAACACTCACTTTGGTTGAGTGAATGTCATCATAACCGATGGATAGAAAAGCCAAAACTACAAGAAACAAGTTTCAAGTTGAAATTGGAATGACTTTCCTCTGCTCCATGTGCTGAATGAGTGATTTAGCAGATGAAAGATTTGGTGGCCATACTGTGGCTGAATCTCAGCTCAAATTCTGAGAAAATGTCCCCTTTTCATCTTGAAGTGATCCAGCAGGCCATGTTCAGTCTGCTTATGTCATTTCTTGGAAACTTGGAAATAACTTGAATGTGCAATTTGAAAGGGACAGGCATATATATTCCTTTTTCCTTCGTAAAATGTTTGGAAACATCTGTTTAAGGGCTTATTTGGGATCTGTGAATTTATGAATCTTCACAATCACTTCCTGGACATCCCTGTTTGAATATCTTTGGGGTCTGTTGGTCACTGAATAAGCTCAGCTGGCCTTCTTTCTATTCGACCATTCAATTCTGCACCTTTAAAGGGAATTCCACGTGTTTCCCACATCATCATGCGTTTCCAGGTGTTGGACAGTACTTCTGCTTATGTGGAAAAATAGCATACAGCCTTTAAATGTCTCCAGAGGAAGCTGTGTGATAAATGTCCTCATGTGATGTCACTTGAGTCAGTTGGGACTGAAGATTGCAAGTTTAAAAATGAGGAAAATCTGGAGATGTTGACTTTGAATTGAGCTTGGTGTAAGCTTACCAGACCTCTGTGGCCCACTCCTCATCTCTGCTTGGGGCTAGAAGCTGACTTCAGGCTCCAGGCACCCTGGGAGAGAAACATATTTTGGCTGCTTGTATCTGTAATTTTACCCAAAGATTGGGTAAGGTCACCGTGACCATAGGCCAGAGTTGAGGTGAGAGCTTCACTTAAGGTTAAAGATAATGTTAACGCTGATGCTGCTCTGATTCCCCATGATTTCACACACATGAACCTCAAGACCTCTAGATACTGTGTTTCCATTCAAATGTACAAATACACATTCGTTTAGAAAGAATATGCCCCCAGAGACCGGGAAGAGAACAAATAGGAAACCGAGATCAACAGCAAACAATTTAGCCACATGTCTTCATGACCAGAGGAAGGACAAAACACTGAGGTCCCAAATTTAGCTCAGAGGGTCAGTGTTTGCAGGACTGTTGTCCATCCAGATAACACAAACAGGGTCACTCGGTCATCATGGCTATAAATAACAATCCCCAAAACAAAAGAAACACACTAACCACACCAAACACACACGTGCAGATGCAGGCAGACACACGTCGCAAAACATTTACCAATAGCAAAAAGAGCAGCCTGAAAGCATACACACTTCCTTCAACATGTCCATCCTTGTTTAGAGCCGTGCTTTGTGTGTGTTGCATTGTTAGGTTTTTTTGGCGCCAGCAGCCACCGGAGACAGGCTAAAAAGGAATTCTCTATGTGAGTAAATGTGTGTGTGTGTGTGTTTGCTTGTGTTTTGCCCTTTCCTCGTCCCATCATCCACCTCCTGACCACAGCTCCTGTCCTCGCTGTCTCCAACAGCGCTAATGACTGCTATTTGCCACAGTGTAAGTTGTACACATTTGACTTGTGGTGAAGACACAGTCACATTCCTTTGACTGACAATAACAAAGCTCACACTGTTAGAGTGTCACCCAGAGGTTGCCTTTAGGGCATCTGGAGTTATTGGAGGTGGGAAACATAACTTGTAGTGGAAACAAAATAAATCTGGATCATTTTAGAAGCATTTAGTTAATCTGGAAAATAACTTATAGAAGCATAAGTTTTAAGATATGAAACAACAATATTAAGCAACCAAGAATAATTTGTAAAGAAGAGATGTTTTTGGACAAATCAAATCCTGTGGAAAACCTACCTGAAAGCAACATGCAGTTTTTTGTTTTTAAAAACAGACCCAACCTGAGAAGGACCCAAAGGCAGCAGATACCTGTGCAGACCAGGTTAGACTGAGGTCTTGTTGTAGGAGTATCTAGTAGAATCTAGTAGAATCTAGTGCAAAGGTCATGAGACACTGACAGTAGAGCCTAAGAATGGAAGCCAGTGGAGCTCTGGGACGGTCAGCCGCTGTGCCTGGTTGGTCTACTGTAGCGTTGGGGAGTCCAATTGTACTGTTCTCTCTATGTGTTTTACTTCCCAAGTGTTAACATAGATGAACAGCCAGCCAAACCCATTTTCAAGAGCCAGGAAGTGAGCGTGCCTGCTCCGTTATTGACTTCACACATGGCAGCTAAGTCAGAGTGACAACATTGAATTGGAGTGAAACTAGAAAAGAAAATACAAAAATAGATTTAATGGACGGCTATGTGAACAACAGGTAAATTTAAACGGCCTAATGTTAAAATAATATACCACTTGGTATGTAACCGGTAAGTATGAAAAGTGACATTAACGTAATGCAAAACTAAGTGAGTAGCAGGAAAGTATATGACCGTATTGCTAACTTATAGGTTGTAACACATTAAGCAGTTATGTTTGTACAAACTTAGAAAATGAACATGTAACACTTACACCCATTGCTTTCTGAAGGATCCATGTGATAGATTACATTGGATTAAACATCCACATTAACACAATGCAGCCATGCCTTTTCCTTGTTTACCATTACTTCCTACTTCCCGCTTCCTACTTCCTGCTTCCTACTTCCTGCTTCCCCTATCATTACTGGTGTCAAAATAAAAACTCCACACTTGTTTGTGCATATAAAAATATAAAACTATTTCAATAGTCAACTTAATGTTGACTATACACTTAATGTGTAAGTAATGTATTCACCAGAGACTTTACTATTTCACTAACCGGGTTTAAAACTGTAAATTACAAATAACTTTTTAATCATTTGGTTCAGGTAAGTTCTCTGGAATTTGGTACATCAGTAAGCGAACGCATCACCATTCATATAATACCACAGTGTTCAGCACTGATTCTGACTGTCCTCAGATCAGTTGCAAGTCGCGTCCGCAGCTATGTCAAGCAGTTACGTTCAGTTCAGTACAAAAATAGGCCTGTTTATAAAGTTTATATCTCAGCAAGCATCACATCAATATTGTTTTTGTGGTTTTCACAGGCTTTTCCTACGCTTGTAGCGGCTCTAGTATTTGGTGAAGCGGGACAGTGTACGTGGGATTAAGTCCAAATAAACAACACTGTTTGTATTCGCGGTAATGAAAGAACATGTCACCCAGTGCAACAGTGTGGCACAATGATGATTAGTAGTTTTTGGAAAACAGTGGCACAGAGGAAGAAGAAATATCAGCACTTCAATGGACTTTACTCGGGAACGCTTTGTAAAACCTGAGTCGGTAAACACACTTTCTTTGTTTTCTATTGACATTTTGGAATCGGGGTTGTGCGTTCCCGCCTCATCATGCGTCTGCTAAATTCTTAACTGTGGTGCAAGAAGTTTGGAAAGACGTGTCTTCTGTCCACGTATTTGTTTCACACAAACACACTAAACAAACTGCACTACACCCTGACAAGCTCCTCCACCCGCAGCCTCTCACCCTGCCCCGTCCCGTCCTGTCCTGTCTTGTCCTGTTTGGTTTAGTCACGTTGTCCATGCTTATCCTGTGCGTGGCATCCTACCTGCACACATACAAAAACACACACCTCAAGCAGGTCGCAGCACGCGCCTTAATCCACAGCAAGACTAACAGCTGGTTCTGTGTCGTCCCTGTGGTGTTAAAGGGAAAAAAAAGAAAGCAAAAGTAGGCGTGCGTCTGTGTGTTTATATGGATAAAGATGCTTTCCCCAGAATCTGAACTTAACTTTCCACCAAAAACAGATGAATGAAATTACTGGAGTGCTTTATCAAATGAAAACTCATGAAATACTCGTGATGACTCAATAAAATAAAAATGTATGATGACCTGTATTACGATATTAGCCAACTAACAACTAAAACTAACTTAATGAAGCGACAAATGAAATAATTACTGTGCATTCAACAACAATTCAATCAAAAAAAAAATATTGTAAGCTCTAAGGATAAATGAGTGCAGGATTACTGTAGATTGTGAACCTTCCACATCTTCCTCCAGATGTTCAACAAAGAGAGAGAACACTTCAGTTTAGTTTGAAAATGACAGCTGTATTTACTGGAGAGCATCAGTGTGTTGTACGCATAAACTCCTCTTTGGCTTGTACAACGCTGGACGCCTGTTTTTCATTCCTGGCTGACGTCTATGAAAGTGAGGTGGAATCCAGAGCTTTTGCAATAGTATAGAATGATGTTCCAGACAAAGAGTGGTTCACAGCCCATTCCAGGAAGGCATCACCTTTACTTCCACTACTGTCACTATCATTCCTCAACCCCATAGAGGATTCATTTTCCTTGTGGAGGTGGGAGTTTATGTTTACAAAGTAAGGCCAGAGGAGTGGTTTTTGTTCATGAATAAGTCAATGCAGCAGGACACACATACAATTGAACTCATGTATTTTTTTAGACTTAGACTTTTTTTTTTAGACTTAGACTTCCTTTATTGTCATTTCTCAAATTACACAGCAGTGCATAAGAAATTACAATGCAAAGTTGTGTCAGCAGTATCATACAGTGAGGTAGCAGTGGGTATATAGATATAAATATATAATATAAATACAGTGAGGTAGCAGTGGGTATATAGATAAAAATATATAATATAAATACAGTGAGGTAGCAGTGGGTATATAGATATAAATATATAGTATAAATACAGTGCAGAGAGCTATGTATATACAAATGCAGATGGGCAGTAGTGCTCAGTATAAAGACTGGTTCTATACTTTGAGTATTTACATGGAATATTGCACAGTGAAATATTGCACAGAAATAGTACCAGAGTAACGTTTCCTTTAAAAAATTTTTTAAATCTGCAGGTTTAAAATATTGTCCATTGCATTTGTTCATTTGTGCAAACATCTGAGAAATATTACTCAAAAAACAAATAATGGCAAACAGTCTATTACATTTGGATAATTCTTGTTTATAAGTCCAGGTCACAAAAAATTATTGTAGTCAGCAAATTTAGTGGAAACCTGGACAATGGTTTTCAGGATATCTTTTCATCAATCAGGAATGATCACAAACCAATTTTCATTTCAAAAGCCTGTTCTCTTTTATCTATGTTCAGACATATTATTCATTCATTATTTAGTCCTGGTCACATAAAAACCTTCCTCCTCTTATTAGATGAACTCAGCAATCAGCTGAGCACAACCTTCAGATGCAGTTTTCAGAGAGCGGTGCTCTGCGATTTATGACATTTTTACTATCAGTGCTTTGCATTTAAGTTGGGGTGAACCAGAATTATCCTTTAAAGGGTAATTTAACATGTGGATGAAACGCAGTGTCCTCTCTGGTTGAAAGTAATGACAACCAAAATAATGACAATAAATCAACAGCAGGGTATGAAGCCCTGAGGAGGACAGATGACAAACAGATGTCTCAAACACTGTTCTTTTCACTTAAACATTATGCAATGCACTGAAGTTGATGTCTAAAGTATCAAAACTGGAAATACTGAGTAAGTGCAAGTCCATTAAAAATTGTGCTTAAATACAGTTCTTGAGTAGATGTACTTAGTTACTTTCCACCACGAAAGGCGAATGATATTAACTAGTGAACACAAAAGTGCAGCCATACAGCTGCACATAGTGTAAAGATATGTAAATTGGTCTGTGTTGCCATTAGCAGCTACTTTGCATTTCACACTTTCTGACAGTCAGTATTATTTCACACATGCAAATAGCCTGTGTATGACAATTGAGAGAACTGCATTTTCCTTCCAGGAAGAGAGTCCATGGAAAAAAAAACGTGACAAGCCAAAATAGCACAGGGGACGTATGGATATGCTTCTCCCACAGCTGGATTCATTTCCCAGTTCATTTGGTGTCATTCTTTGTAACGCAGTGATCTCATTTCCACCTGATATTAACATGATATCTCTCCCAAGATATCTTCATCTGTAATAAGATAAGATAAGATAAGATACCTTTATTCATCCCACAGTGGGGAAATTACATATATAGTATATGCATTGTTAATGCACCAGCCCTAGTTTCTATGAGAATATTAAGTGGAAATAAAGCTGAAATAAAGCAGAGAAAGTGGCAGTGTTTTCATCAGCCCTGAGAAGTGCCTGAAGTTTCATGCTGCGTACAGGCCACAGTAAACCCCAGCAAGAAGATAGGGCAGCCTGTGAGTTCCATGAAAGGCAAAATACTCTAAGCTTATCTCTCAGTCGCAGCGGAACATTCATACAATAGTGCAATAGAACAGTAGCAGGCAACAACACAGGCAGGACAACACAACAGTATAGGATAAGACAGGATAGGGGCCTTAAGATGACTCCTGCATCATTCCCGACAGTAATGATGAGGCCCTTTCCTATAGGGGCCCAACATTAAGATCTATTTAGCTAACGAACATACTGGCAAATTCTCCGGGCAGACAATGTGGTCCACATCTTAATATCAGAAACTCGACATCTGGGAAACATTGTCCAGCAAACTTTGACTGCATTTGAGGAACATGCATTACTGATATAAACAGAGTCTGCCTCCCCTCGTCTTAACAGATTCCTCTATTCTGAAACACAGTTCATCCTCTGAGAGCAATAGCTTGATTTGGGATGTTGTGATGGATCCTGGTCTCTGTAAAGATGTGCGCACAACAGCCTCCGACTTCCCCTCGTTGAGTTAGCCAGAGTCTTATTCCATTCATTTTATATTCCTGCAGCTGGACATCAGCCAGAAGCAGACTTGGTAGAGGAAAGGCTTAGGTCCAAGCTGGGTTAGCTAAGCTCTTATCCAGGCTCCCGTCCCTCTGTTCCTGAGGCGATCAGAACCATTTGCGGTGGCGTTTGGTCTGGCTGGTCTAGTGTTTCTAGTGTGTGTGTGGTTGGAAAATGCTGTGGACTGTGAACGTCTCTGGGTCTGCTGCACTTGGTCCAATCCCTGCACTTCCCTTTCCAACATTGATGAGCGCATTTCTCTCCTATATGCTGCAGTAATAATGGCAGAAAATGTACCGACTGCTGCATCTGTATACTGTATGTAAGGGTGTATGTTTTCTTTGATGGCACAGATCCACCGAAAATCTTACATTCCTAAAATGTTTCCTTATATGGTGTCATACCAATGCTTCATGTCATTTGCTGTATTTCATCTCCTCCATCAAACTAGATCATGGACAAAACTAAACTAAACAAAAAAGTATTTCATATTCAAAAAAGTAGGTTGAATTATTATTTTTTACATATACAGCAGTGAAGCCTCCTCTTCATCTTACTGTTTAAATTAGAAAATGGGAGTTTGATTCCCGCTGGGATTGCCAATAGCAAGAATGAAGCACTGAAAAAGTCCTGTTCTTTGCTTAGGATGAAATGTTCAAATTAAACATTTAAGGGATTCTTAAGCCACCCACTGATTTCAACCAAGAGAGTGTGTGATTGTTCCTGTTCAGTGTAAACGTGGGCAGGAGTGGAGACATCCAGGGTATCCTAACAGCTGACACACACACACAAGTGTGAGATTCTTACTCACACTGTGTATTATGATACTGAACTGTGTGCTCTCTCCTCCATGGGTTTGACTATCACACCCACTGTCTTTCTCTCTGTTTTTCTTTTACCTTTTCTGCCTCTCTCTCACAGTGAGTCATCCTGACCAGCTGTCATGTGCACAAACTAATGTAATAAAATGTTGAGATCAGACCAGAATTTCTAGCCAACAATAATGTTTCAACACAATTAACAAAAATATCCCTCAGTCTGTCGATGTTGCTTCATTTTGGACACAGTAATAATGTCATAGTTTAGAGTCAGAATCATCAGAATCAGTTTTATTGGCCAGGTATGTGTACACAGTACTGGCAGGTACTGTACTGGCAGATGACATTTACATACTGACCATGGTGTGCATATAAACAATTATATACATATATACAGTATATACAGTACAGTATGTATGTACAGTAATAATTTAAAATACATTATTACAGGTGAATGATTGTTACTGGGTTATTGCACTATTAACTATTCATCAGAGTGACGGCCTGAGGGAAGAAAGTGTTCATGTGTCTGGTTGTTTTGGCGTGCAGTGCTCTGCAGCGCCTACCAGAGGGGAGGAGTCTGAATATGTTATGTCCAGGGTGTGTTTTCATTTCCTGACTCTGGACCTGTGTAGGTCCTGAATGGAGGGCAGTTCTGCACCGATGATTCTTTCTGCAGTCCTGACTGTCCATTGTAGTCTGTCTCTGTCCTGTTTGGTGGCTGATCCAAACCACACCATGATAGATGTAAATTGTATCAGTAGCTCCTTAGGCAGGTTGAACTTCCTGAGCCTGAGCAGGAAGTACATCCTCTGCTGAGCCTTTTTCCTGATGGTGTCTATGTTGGATTCCCACTTTAAATCCTGGGAGATTGTTAATCCCAGAAACCTGAAGGTTTCCACAGTAGACACTGTGCTGTCCAGAATGGAGTCCACTGTCATCTCCACCGTTTTGAGCGTGTTCAGCTCCAGGTTGTTCTGACTGCACCAGGGGGCCAGATGTTCCACCTCCTGTCTATATGCTGACTCATCACCATCCCATGAGGCTTGGGGACTGGGATGATGGTGCGTTTGAAGCAAGAGGGGACTTCACACTGCTCCAGAGATCTGCTGAAGATCTATGTGAAGATAGGCTCAAGCTGCTCAGCACAGGCTTTCAGGCAGGAGGCAGACACACCATCTGGTCCTGGTGTCTTCCTGATCTTCTGTCTCTGAAAGAGCTCTGACGCACACTGTCTTCACAGATCCTTAGTGCAGGTCATCCAGGTCTGTAGCTGCAGCTTCAAAAACACTCCAGTCAGATTGTGACAAAGCTGCAGAATCTGGGCCTCTCACATGCACTCTGTTGTGTTTAAGGACTTATGTTAGTCCCTTAAATAGCACTGCTGCCACTGGCCAGGTGTTAATGGTGTAAGGCCATGTTTAAGATATTTGCAGCAGCTACAGCTAAGTCTAATAAGAACCTGGTGTTATTGATTTGATGTCAGGCCTTCAAATACATGAAAATAATGTGGCTGTGGTGGAGGCTGTTAAACATGGAGGAATGTGAGGATTGATTTGAGAGAGTGGTTGGTTATTAGTGGCTAGAGAGTGAATAGAGTGGTTGGAGATCTGCCCATTTTCACACAGTGAAAGCATCTCCAGTGGAAGACGATGAAATGAGATAACATTTGTAACTCAAACTAGACTTCCTTGATTGTGTTTAGTGTCACCCTGGTACCTGAAGAAACACACCCAATGGATGCAGCCCTTTGAATTCTTATAATGCCGAATTGTTTTCACTCACAAAACCCATAAAGCAGTTTTGTCGAGCTATAATATCTGTCACACCAGTTCCGCCTTTGCTCCTGATAAAGATTCATCATTATATTAACGCCCACAAGACGTCTTTGTCTGGTAAACTTTTATTACATCATTTCAACAAATGCTGTCGGTTTTTGCTGAGAATGTGGTTTACAGTCAGTAACATGAGGGACAGGCAGGCAGAGGATCATGAGGCAGGCAGTAAAATATGATTTTCATGTTGTACTGAAATAAAACCAGAGGCATAGGAGTCAATAAATGGCATGCTTTGGAAAAAAGTCAATAATATTGTAAAGAGAGTATGCAGTCATGGGCTGGACATCCCAATCAACTGGTATGGTTTGAATGTTTGTGCTTTGATGTTTACTGAGTATGAGACCTCTACTACAGCTTCTAACTGTGAATCCCAAAGCCGGACTTTATTTCCTCATCTCCAAACCCACAGTTGAGCCCAGAGCTCATTAACGGGTCTAGCTACAGCTTTAAAGACTTATTTCTGGTCCTGAGCCTCAGACAGTATCGTATGCCCTACAAAAACAAAAATGTTCCTTGAGGTCCAGGTTCAGTCACATGGGGACAAATCAGAATTAGGCAAACAGCCCCATAAAGGCCCTCAAACCACAGTTTAAAACCCCAAGTCCTGAAGGATACATTCTCTTCATTTTCATTTTCTCAAGATATTTTTATCTCCAATAATGTTAAGTGGGACTATCAGTCTGCAAGGAGTGTGAGCTCTGTACAGATAATGAGATTTCAGCATTTTGTGACACTGTGCCTCATCAAATTCATTAAGAAGAATGGATCTCATACACTTCAAAAAAAATAAATGACTTCCAGAAAATGTGTGCGTATCTATTTTCATAAGCATCTGTGCTTTCAATCTGTTCATTCAATATGAGCACTACGCTCCCAGAATGCAGGGTTTCTTTTGGTTCCCAGTCTCTCCAAAAGTAGATTTAGAGCCAGAGCCTTCAGTGATCAAGCTCCTCTCCTGTGGAATCAGATCCCAGTCTGGGTCTGGGAGGCAGATGTCCTTTCCACATTTAAGAGTCGGCTTAAAACCTTCCTCTTTGACAAAGCTTATAGTTAGGGTTGGTCCAGGTGAACCCTTATGCTGCTATAGGTCAAGACTGCTGGGGGACTTCCCATGATGCACTGAGCTTCCCTCTCCTCCTCTTCCCCTCCATCTATTTGCATTCTTATCCCATCAGTGCATGTTACTAACTCAACATCTTCCCCGTCTTGTAGTTTTGTGCTTCCTCGTTTCTCTCCTCTCCCCTCCTTGTTGGGTTTCTGTAAATAATATTACAATTTGATGACTGGACAACAAAGTTGGTGACAGTGTGCACAGATGGGGCTGTTGTCATCAGTATGTACAACATCAACATTAAAACTGGATTGTAATTGAATATAAATCTCTATATGTTAATCTCTTGGCTGCCTTACCTGCTATTAATTAACAAACACCAAGCACCAGTGAGCCTGCATGTGGCTGCATATGGAAGCTAAGCTTGATTTGGTTTAGTTTAGCTTGGCTGAGCTTAAGCTCAGTGGTTATTTCCATATTCAATATATATTTGTGTTGGTGAGTGAGCGAGAGAGAGAGAAGGGTAGAAAAAGAGAGAAAGAGTGAATAAAGTGAATAAATAAATAACTGAGTCAGTAATGGTGGCAAAAAGGGAATCAGCTTTATTGTTCATTTATGAACGAATTTAACTGCAGTTTGAAGTTGGTCTCAATGTTACACACAGTTCCAATAGAGATAGTGATGAAGGTAGAAATACAGCTAAACAAGGATAATATAGCTGAACAAAAGAAAAAATAAATCAACATAGAGCTATTATACACACACAGAGAGACAGACGGACAGACAGACAGACAGATAGATAGATAGATAGATAGATAGATAGATAGATAGAACAACATGTCTATATAAAAGTCTGTTTCTGTATGTTATTAACAAATACAAATAGTGCAAAGGAATAAATCCTCAGTGTTGTCAAACTCAGCCTTGGCGATGGTGAGCTTGGCTGGGTCCAGGCCACGGGCCCAGGCATGAACAGGTGGGCCAGAGGTGGAGATGTGGTGAGGCTGAGGTCCGGGAACTCATGCTCACGCATGTGAGACAGTCTGATAGCATCCATTCTGCTAAGTGTACATGCATAGGAACAGAAAGTCAAAGCATTTATCAGGTGGCGGCTCTTGACGTCCACCAACAATCCATAAGCGCTCAGGAAATCCCTGCCGAGGAGGGGGATGGGCACTTTCACCATAGGTTCCAGCTAAAATGTTGTCCCCACCACATGGCAAAACGCACTGCATCCGGTAAGTGTGAATGAAACCTTTGTAAAAAATGAAACTATACATTTGTGAGCTGTTTGATTAACATCTACAGTAGGAACAGATGAACAGGGCAGGGAAGTGAGAAAGCACTGAGAAACATTTTTGGTTTTTCATGGGATTTGTTGACAAGAAAAATCTGGAATAATGAAAGCTTTATCTTCGATGAAATAATGGAAAGAGCTCTAGGTAACTCTTTTCAGGCTTTAGGGCTTTAGTGCCTCATAAGAATATATTCTGGATTATAGTAGGCCTATCATAGTATGTGTGTTTGGATTTCACTCGGCAAAGACAGGTCACATGTTCAAAAGAGATAGAGATTTCATTATTAATTTCCCCGTCATACGTGTTTAATGATCCAAACGCAGGTCAGGGAGGTGTAGGTGGAGGCCAAGGCCCAGGGATTTGATTTAAATCCCTTTCGTAACTAAACCCTGCCCTATGTAGCAATACACACAATGATGCCACACAGGCTCAGTCTGGTCAAACACATCTAATAAAGTCAGCTAATAAATTATTTTCTAATAAGATTATGAAAAATGTAAAAAGGATTCTTTAGATTGACATCTGCTACACTGCATTTTCTGCCTCCATCTCGTACACAGAGATTCTCACTGTCTGATTACACAACTGTGAACTGTTTTTAATGCATCAGTCTCCAACATGAGAAACCTTGGAATAATTAATCATAAGAAAAGTTTGGTGTACACATAAGCACAGAGGTTTCTGTGTTTATTTGACAGTCTGGTGCTTGTTGCATAAAGTGTATAAATAATCATCTAAGTAATGAATCTGCTGTGTGTAATTGTGCCATGAAAGCTTGGAGCATCACTCCAATTAGAGACTGCAGATGGAACAGATACCTGCTGGCTTCACATGGCTGTAAAGGGAGACAGCAGAGTAAAGGAAAGGCCTTCACTATCGTCCACTGACTGACCAAGATTACAGAGCTGGTAGGAATCACTCAGTCTTTAATCTTTCTGGCTGGTATTAATGCCTTAGTCAAAATAAAACTTCGTGTTTGTGTGATCACATGTCAGCTGATTAAGGATTGCAAAATGAAAGTGGAACACAAACAAAACATAAATGAAGGCTTGAGAGAGGTTTATGTGGGTGTGTCTTGACCGAATAAAGTGATCCAACTGTTATGGAACCCAGGTGAGCTGAGCTGTCCACCTGAGAATGGCCACTCTTGCAGCACACTGCAGGATTAGCATTGCTACACTCTCTACCATGTCCCTCCTCCCACTGGAGGTGCAACACTGCATTTTGCATCGTGTGGCAATGTCAAAATGGAGCCCAGAGTCTCATAAGAAACAATGAATAAGAATGTTTTGTTTTTCTAACTTTGTCATGAACATTTCATGTTTAAAGAAATACTTAAGATACATTTTCAGGGCTTCTAAACAATGCATTCATTGTTGCACACATGAGCAATCCAATGGGAACAAGACTTGCTCCCACTGTACAGATAGAGCAAGAGCAGCAAAGTGAATGGTGCGCTGACTCAGGCAGTAAGCATGAAGCTGCGTAGTGATGTTTATTATTATACATTAGAAGATAGTTACAAAAGACGGTGGACTAGTGGTCAGAGAAGCATGGCATCGACTGGAAGGTTGCTAGTTCGAGGCCACGGACTGGCAACAGGATACCTGGACTAGAGGTAGGACCAGATGGACCAGGCCAGCCCTTGCAAGCCCAAGAGGGGCAACAGATTGACACTCCTTTCCCCATCCCACCGTCTAAGTGTCCCTGAGCAAGGCACCTTACTCCTCCGAAGAGCCGCTCCTATTTCCAATAAATAGCTGCCCACTGCTCCGTGTGGTCACTGCCCTTGTGGGTTGTTGTGTTTCGTGTGCTGTGCACCTACGGATGGGTCAAATGCAGAGGTTGAATTTCCCAATTTGCATGTAGCATGGTTGTGTGTGCATGACTAAAAGTGGGACAAAATAAAGTGTCTTCTTCTGATCACTGTAGTTGCAGTTTTTTTCTCCTTCAACTTCAACAGTCTCAGGAAATGCAAGACCACCCACCAACACAACAATGTGCACCATTCTTTAGAAATATGAAGAACTATCAGCTTGCAACTAGACAGAGACTCAACTACAGGCAGCTTCCTATTTGTATGACTTGGTCCAAATAGTAAATACAAGCAATTCAGATTGTTAATCCAACACCAACAAGGTGGTTAAATTGTCTCTTACACTGCCTTCAAGCAGTGCAGTATGTGAGAGGGGATTCTCACATCTCAACATATTAAAAACCAAGAACAGATCTCACCTGTCACATACTTGCCTCTCAGCACTGATGCACATTGATTTGTCAAAGATCAACTGACTTAAAGCCAGCTGTGGATAGATACAGCTGATGGGAGGTTCAACCAGGGAGGTGCATCTTCATCGTCTGCCATGCAGGAATCTGAAGCAGAGGACACTGAGGGAGCCATCTTCTGGTACTCGCCTGAGTCCCTGACTAAAAGCATTACGTGCACCCCTATTTATACTCTAATATATCTTTGTGTTACATTGCAACTATTAAAGCTTTATTACTGTGCAAATATACATATTTATCCAAAGGTTTCAGATTTCATTGAAATTGCTTGTAAGTGCTGCAGGAGTCGTGCTTAAGTGTCCTTGAGCAGGATGCTGAGTCTGATCTGTTGCTGAACTCTGACCTCCTCGTAGACAAATGCAAAGAAAACATTTCCCCATTGGCCTCAAGAAAGCATTACATTATTTTCTTGTAAAAATTGCTTTAGTCCATTACCAAAGAGTGACAGACACCATGAATCCCAGCACTCAAACCCACAGTCGTAGGCACATTGCCCTGCTGATCCCTCAGGATGCCCTGTCTTGATATAATGAGCCTGGGCCCAAAGCCAAGACTGACTTTATACAGTTTGGCTCCCTGGCCGCAAAAGTTTAGAAGCCCTTGGGCCATGACCGCGTAAATGTTGTTGTGAGTAATTAGTTCATTTAAATTCACAGCAGCCCCACCGACATGTTCAGCTGCAAGGCAGATGCCCTTTTATGTTCCCTCTTTAAAACTCACAGAGCAGGATGGTGTCTGTTGTGGTTCCTTAGAAAGTTGCTCAAACAAGCTGTCAGCTCTGATGCGTATGTGAACAAATATGTAATATTTGATGCTAGAACACGGAAGTGGGCCGGCCTTCTTGGTAATGACTGAAGAAGAAAATAGATTACAAAATTACAAAATAGATACAGTGCAACAAACAAGTACCCAAAAACCACTAATCCTATGAATAATAATGTGGATAGATGTGATGTGCGAAATAAAGCAAAATGTTGTGCAAAGAACCTCAAGTGACCAGATTCAGTGCAAACAGATCAGAGACTCCATGTAAACTACAACAGTGAGAGTCCAGAGTTTCCTCTGTCAGACTGAGCTGCAGAGTTGTACAGACATATAGTTGTTGGCAGGAAAGATCTCCTGTATCTGTCCTTGTGTCTGTTGGAGAACGAGCTCCGCTGTCTGTCCAGCAGCTGGTGGAGAGGGTGGTCGGGGTTATCCAGAATGGACAACAGTTTGTCCAGTGTCCTCCTCTCCAACACAGCCTCCAAAGTGTCCGGTTTGCAGCCGATAACTGAACCAGCCTTTTTAATCAGTTTGTTCAGTCTGTTAGTGTTTCTGGCTCCGATGCTGCTTCCCCAGCAGACGACAGCAAAGTACAAGACACCGGCCACGACTGACTGGTAGAATATTTCCAACACACATTGAAGGACCTCAGCTTCCTCTGGAAAAACAGTCTGCTCACCCCCTTCTTATATACAGCTTCGGTGTTGGGCTTCCAGTCCAACTTGATGTCAATGTGGAGGCCAAGGTACTTGTAGTCCTCCACCATGTCCACCTCCTCACAAACCACAGTTTCAATCTATTCAATCTCACCACTTCCTAGACTGCAGAGGGCACAAAGAAACAGGTTCCCAAAATATTCAGAGCCGACTTGTGGTTATTTAATGATCTAGGGTCACTTATGACTTTCTGGACTGGGAAACAAATTCAAAATTGAAGGGTATTGGCATTGGTATCAGTGAAAGAAAAGCCAGAGACACACAGATCTTTTGTCAATTAGTTTAACTCTGACACATACAGTACAGAAATAAGTAGGCTAAAAAACAAGTAAAAAATATATGCACATACAAAAAAAATATCACAAAAGTCTTCCTATTTTGTAGCCATGAATCTGCGCCTATGATATTTAAATTCTTTTTTCTCTGTTGAAAAAAGAAAAGGAAAAATGGGCTTGGAGATGAATCTGAAATGCTTCTATTGGATGAATGGTAGCTCATGACATGTTCCTATTTATGGATATGGATGAGGAGGAGATATTTGCCTTAGTGACTTGTCACATACCAAATATCAGTTGCACATGTGAGGCTGATTGAGCTCTTAAAACAGATTCTCTCTCTCTCTCTTTTTACCCAGTCAGTGATTAATCCCTTATAAGAACCATTGTAAATGTCACTGAGTGCAGATTTAATTTTCCATTTGCCTACATACTCCATTACAATTCAACTGACTGTTTAGAAATGTTCTCTTTAAGGGTAATTAAATTCTCCACTTTAGCTCTTCATTCACCTAAATGGAATTTTTAATCAACTCTCATTAATCACTTTATTCTAAGTGTGTTATCAATAATGTATGTCTGCTTCTGTTTACAGTCTGTGTGTCAAGTGCAGAAAGGAAGTGAGGTCCTGAAAGCGAGGGGGGGGGGGTAGTGCGACATTATCATGTTATTAATCATTTATAAGTGAGGTGTTATTATCAGACTATTAGTAAAGATCATTATTCTTCCTTTCTTTATCTCATGTCCTTCCATCTCTCCACTTCCAGTAAAGTATTTTATTACACATTCAATAAGTTTCATTTTATCTGCTCAGGTCGACCTCGGTATCAGGTAACATACCAAAGACGTCACACTTACTACTCTCTGTCGGAGGGATTGATCCTCTGTGGAACAGAGTATACACTAATTAGAAACCTATTTGCATAAATGTTTTTGCCCCTGGGATTAGACCTACCATGATGCTTCATCTTAATTTCCCCTTGAGTTTCAACATGATGTATGATGTGTTGTTATCAAAGCGTGATCACGAAAGAGCAGATTCCAGTTGTTCCACATGCCTGCAGGAGGACTGTATGAGAGCCTCTTCACCTCTGACTATTCTATTTCTCTGATGACAATGCCCAGTTGGAAGACAATTCTTGATGACTGCATTACATGATCTTACATGTAGAATATTATGTACTCTCTCTCAGGCATGGACAGTAGTAAACCACAAAACCTTCTAGTCACAAGAGCTCATCTCCAAAAGTGAGAAGTACAAGCAACCATGTCAACTACATGTACAGTATCTGCTCACATCATGATTGATAATGATTATTTTCATTAAGGATTAACAATAATTACTAATTATTTTCTCTGTTAATGGATCATTTTGTCCACTAAATGTCAGAGTATAGTAAAGAAAATTACCATCACGGTTTCCCAGAGCGAACAATGACATTGAAAAATGTCTTTTCAAACAGTGCAGAACAAAAGATTTTCAGTTTACTTTCATATTAGAAGTTGAGGATATTTTCAGTCTGAGCTTCCTGGATTACAGAGTACTGTTTAAGTGGTTGCTGGACTACAAGGCCACCACTAAACCTCAAGGCAGCAGTCCAACTCCAAACTGCACGTACGCCTCTGAAAATGATGACTGGAATCAGGGTGAGGTTAAAGCTGCATAGGTTCTTCACATGTCAGTTCATTCTGCTGTTGCTTCTGACCTCTGGCAGGGACGGTGAGTGCGTACAGGTCAAAGGGTCAAGGTTTGTATGGATATAGGTGCAGTAGGAGTGTGTAGTGATATAAGGAGCACACATTTAGAGCATACAACAGATTTTCATAAAAAAATCACCATATAGCTGTTTTATTAAAACAAATGCTCATATGAGGTTAGAGGACCAGTAAGATAGCTCATAAACCAGGTTAATGTGGCCATACATGATGGGCAAATGTTGTAAAATGGTCACAATGGTCACTCAAGCTCATGGATAATTTTGTGAAACGGTCTGGATAGGTTTAGGCACCAGAGCTACTTGGTTTGGTTTAGACAACAGAAGTACTTGGCTTAAGTAGAGATCATGGTTTTGGTTAAAATAAAGCCTGGTGTTTGTTTGACCCGTCCATCCACCCCAACTCCTCCTTCATACTTTGTCACTCTTTGTACTTTACCACCTGTCTTGCGCCTATGCCCAGTTATAATTACTATGGCCACTAGAGGGTGCCAACTAACAATTAACGCAAATATTGTCCGTAATAAGCTGCTTGAATCGGTCTAGTTATTGTGTTTGGTCCGGCTGCCACAATGCAAACAGTGACTACTAATAGCTAATTCACCACTTTGCAAAAATGCCAATAAACCATATAGCACCAACTTTGCACCAATTATGGTACATTGCACTGATTGTTACATCTGTAAATATACTGTACTGTCATCTGTAAATATGCACACCAGCCAGGCAGTATTTTGCTACACTTTTGTACTATCCATTACTTTGCATTGCACACATATGGCAGAATTGACAATAAAGTTGACTTTGACTTTGATATAGGCCACTATATAGGCTAAAAAATACATGTCCCACTGACGTGGTTCTTATATTCCTGGAACACTGACACTGTCCTCTGTCCATTCATATACAGATATTTGCCCAGTGTTGAAAACATATAGACAAAAGTCAGCTATTTAAAATTGTTCCTGGGATGTGTTTAGTGCTAATTTCCAACCTAAGATTGTAAACACAGTACACTAAACATCAGCGTGTGAGCATTGTCATTGTGGGTTTTACCTGGAACAGAGTATTAGGGCCAGTATAAGAAAAAAAAATCTGAGATTTCAACATTAAAGTTAAAATGTCATGAGAAAAAAATGATAAAATCCCTGGTAAAATTTTCAGTAATATTTCAAGAAAAACCCACATCCTGAAAAGTCATAGGTTACATAATGATAAAGATGTTTTTGTGAGTTACCTAACAGAGCCTCTAATACTCTAATAGAGAAGCATTACTGCTGTGGTGTTTTTCTCTGAACAGCTACATTTCTGTATTTCTGTCTCCCCTTGTTCTCTCTCTTACACACACACACACACACACACACACACAAGTATGCAGCTATCCTTGTTAGAGCGTTGCATTGACTTCCGTTCTTTGGGGAAAGCCTAACCCAAATCAAGTCAGACTACTGGCACCAACAAGGTTGGTGAAAAGGTCCCCATAAGGAAGTGGGACACATCTGTGTCCACAGCTGTCCCAGAGGATATGAGTTCATCACACAGTCCATAAACCAAACTCATTACAAATTCCAAGGAAAAATAATAATCCTTTTTGCTTCCTGTGCAGACGGCCATATGGATGAGGACACTGATGAGCTTGATGTATATTTAATCCTATTTTCCAGAAGGAGGTTCTTGTTCCTTTGGATGAAAGCTAATAATCTGCTTTAATGTCCAGAGAGGAGGAAGAGCAGACACTCAGGACTACAAATCCCACAAATTTACAGAAACCTTTGCTGTGTGTGTGTGTGTGTGTGTGTGTGTGTGTGTGTGTGTGTGTGTGTAAAAATACAATTATACATATACAGTACATGTTAACAGACGAATTTGTAATTGAAATAACGAAAAGCATTTACAAGGACAAACAAAGTTTCTTTCAGAAGAGGAAAAACAATTTACATTACCTGAAAACTTGTTTTCAATTTGTATTACATATTCCTTCTAAATATTTGATATTCATAAATACATTCAAAAATAATGTCCAAACCTTTATTTATAATTTATCCTTTTTCATCAGTAAATTTGATCATATTTCAAGAAGATAAAGAAGATAAGATAAACCTTTATTCGTCCCACAGTGGGGAAATTCACAAAAACAAGCCTCCCTGGTTTTGATCTGCTCCTGTTACAATTTGTGCTATTGAAGCAAACTCTTCTCTCAGGTGTCCAGGACCGATTTCTCCTGGAGGAGTGGAGGTCGAGCTCATTTAAAAATGCAAACACGAGCTTCTGGTAGCCACAGTTATTAATGTTCCGAAGTCAGAACGTAATAGAGAAGTGTTTGATGTTGTTTATGCTTTGAACAAAAGCCATAGACCACATTCGTTAGCTAATGTTAGAACATGTTCAACTTGGCTCCTCCAACATTTGAATGATTCATTCTTTGAGGTTTTATCAAATTTTATTGGACCTAATGGATCAAATTCTGACAATACAGAGTTTTTGTGGTGTTGTCATTCTTGTATTACAGTTGTTTTTGCTTTAATGCCTGTGTATGGGAAATCACAGTGGCCACTATGTTAAAATATACTCACAACCCAGTGCTGTTCCAGTGAGCTTGACCCTTCCACAGTGCCTGTCTCAGCCCAGCACCCAGCTTTGGCAGGAGGAGCGAAAACCTCACCAAAATGTCCTGGGAGGCCGTGTCAGTGATACACCCCCAGCTGTCCACATGGAGAGATGAGGCAATGTTCTTTGAGACTGTCCATGACGTGCTGTCCATTTTGGGGTCATCCTCATGTTTTCATCGCCCACAGTCATGTTGCGTCATTAGTTAGCAAAGTCATCAGTCACAGCAGACAGCAAATCATCATATCAGGAACTATGTCTTTAGCACAAAGCCGTTTTAATGAATACAAGACTTTGTAATGTTGACAACAAAAATCTCATAGACTTAAACCTAACAAAATAAAACCAAGACTATATGCATTGATAGATACCACAAGAGGACCTAAAAAGGTCTCTTTGTGATTTGTGTGAAGCAAAGCTTTAAGGCTTGCATTAAAATTTTAGGCGCTTGCAGGAAGCCTAGCGTGCATAGAAATATAAGATGAGAACAAGCGAAGAAGGACGGGCTTCAAGTGCCTGATGGAGATTAAGTGTGACAGCTTTCCCCAGGAGAGAGTGAACTAAACCAGATCATTCATCCATCCCTCTGTGTAAGAACAATGACATCAGAGGGAGAGAGAACGAGAACAGGGACGGAAACAGACACGGATGGAAAGTCAGAGGAAGAGTAATTGAAGAAGTGATAAATAGCTCAGTGAGTGATGTGGGTGACTGTGAGAGTAAATGACAGCACAGAACAATACAATAGAAATGGAAATGAAAGAGAGTGAAGGACAGATGATGGCACCAAAATCAGCAGGAGCACAGAGTGACTTTCATCCAGCCATCTATCCATTCAGCCCTTTGACATTAATGACAGAGGGACAAAGAGAGACTAAGAAATAAATAGGACATTTAACTGTTTCTAACTAATTATTAAGAGAGTTTTAAATGAAATTCTGAATTTGAGACTGCTGTCATCAGTCCAAAGTCCCTCACTGCAACCCCAGCCCCCCGGGCAATGTTTGACTTCACCAAACCTCATACCAACTCTGACACTGGACAACCGTACCATACCATACAACAACTTTTGGCCATGACCACGATCATTTCATAACCTCGACAAAGTAGTTTTAAACATTAAACTAACATTTTAACCAGAGGTGGCAGACTCACTACGGTGAATCAAATGTCTTTATTTTTTATGATCATTTGCAATGATTTTGGAAGTTTTTCTGCCAATTGTGGCACCAGATCAGAAAACACTCAGACCAACACATATTGGTCGTTTAGGGAGGCAATCACAAAGTTGTTGCTAAGAGATGCTAAGACAGTTACATTCAGGCACAGGCTCCAAAATCAGAGCCTACTGCAGAAAGGTGAAATGATTGCAGTTCAGGCCAAATTACCTACCAGGTTTTGATTTGCTCAAGATTTGACTTGATCTTTTGTTAGATGACTTTGATATAATAAAACCGGATGAAATCTGAGTTGGTGAGGCAGATGGTAAACCAGGAGGCTGCCATCTTGTGCATCATGTACCAGAGGAGCTGCTTACTGTTGTCACTTAGTTTCTTTGCCTGCAGCAAATGTCCACCCATCCCCGAAAAAATGCTCTGGGTTTGGACACGAAGGCCTTGAAGAGAGTTTACCACAACTTGGTCAGCGTTCAGAACAGCACGCCTTGAGAGTTTCACTTTTAAGACAAATTTAGATTTCAAGAAGTCACTTGCACTGTGTTCTTCTGTGACCTCCACCCACATACACACAAACATGCAGCCCCTTCACACACACACACACACACACACACACACTCAAACTCTGTCTCCTTCCTGTGAACAATTATGCACGTGCACTGCACACCCGATCGATGGCTGCCTCTCACACTTGATAAGTGGGTTGAGGCTGAGGGAAATGTGTCAGTGAGTGGGTTTCAGCGTGGGCTTCATGTTGGTGCTCTACATGAGCTGCAGCCCTGAAGAGCCTCTTCACATCTAATGGTACTTTGTGTTTGAGGTCCCACCAGATTATGCTGAATGTACATCTGAGCTGAGGTGTGTATCTCCTGCTTGTTGGCACAGACTCTGTCAGCACTCTGAGCTCTTAGGGTGATGATCCACCATCATATACACTGTTGTCTAACATGACTAATTTTCACCACTTTCACCATGAAACTAACTGATTTACTTTTTTCTTGAACCCACTCATCCCTGTGTTGCCTTAAAATGCCTTTTACAAACAAGATTCCAGCTAAGGAAAAAGTTGCAGTTGTCTGTAGAGGTCCTCAAAGGTCACATGTGGGAATTTCTAAACTACATTTACATTCTCTCACAATGAGTTTTGCATGGCCTTGCAGTACTTTTTGCAAGGCAGCACTGGATTTATTTTGATGTAATGGGTTGTATTTCAGTGAATCCTGCAGGACAGAAACACGAACACACTTTTGATATTTTTGTGGCCCGGCTCGCCTGACGCACCTGTAGCACTCTTGGACATAGAGCAGGATCAGATAGAATGCATTATTGTCATACATTATAGATGGGCTGTGACAATCATAGCCAATTACATTTGCTGCTTTCATCCCCTTTAAACACAAGCTTATCCTCTTCATGATGCCCTGACAGTGTGGGAATCCTGTGGAGAGATTTCCTCAGAGAAGGAGTTTTCCTGTTGGACATGTTGAAGATCCTTCTGTCATCATGTTTTCACTGCATAACAGTGCACGTTTTTATTTGCCATCACACTGATCAATACAATAACTACCTGCAGTTAAATGCCACAGTTGTGCCATAAATAAAATCAAAGAAGAATTTAAAATATGTGTATTTTTTTTTCCTCAATTCAAAGTTCAATTCAGTTAGGTTTGACTGTTGTCCATACAAAAATAGTTGCTGACAATCTAGGAACTAAACAGTTGCCTTTTTAATATTAATACTGTAAAATGATCTTGCTAATGATCTACAAATAAATGACTTTTAAAGCAACATTCTTTTGTTAGTGGGAACGCCACTGTAATACTGATCCTCTATCACAGCATGTTGCTTATCACAGCCACATCTCTACCTGTCTTATAATTAAGAATGCAAAGTTTTGGGGCAGAGACTGTCAGGAACGGACAGTTCTGAGGGAGTTATCAGCAGAGAGGAAAGTTTGTATTGATTTACTATTTTACATGGGACCATGAATTTTTCCATGCGCTAGTGGAAACCTAACCCTTATACTGCAGTAGAACCTAATGATCGATTCTAATGACAAGTTTAATTATTCGAGAGGTTTACTTTCTAAATGAATGGAAGCTTACCATCGTGCAGTTACAGAATATGGTCTGTAACACGTGCGGACCGTCAGCAGCAAAAAGCCAAAGACCTCCAGAGAGGTGGCAGAGGAGTTGAAGATACTGTGTGAGGTGAGCCTGAGTCAAAAATCACACTCCTTCTGAGTTGTCATTCGTTTGACAGCCATAAACCAAAATATTGGACTAACTGTCCAGTATTGTAGAACGATAAGCAAATGAATCTTCCATCATACACTGAAAGAGACAGAGAAAGCGTAGAGAGAGGAAAGTGAAGCGAGAGCTGTATAGGTAGACAGAGCTCATGGCGCTTTGCTTATGTAATTCCAATGAGTCCTTTTGAATGAATGTCGGACCTGTATGCATGTCCGTGAAGATTTCTTTTCATGTATGAATGGACTCACTGAAGGACAGAAAATGAAGAGAGAAAGAGATGTGGAAGTAAATATGAGAAAGGAAGACAGAGAGAGATGGACGCTGAAGATTAATGGAGCACAGAAAAAAGCTCCCTTGTTCTTGAAATTTCTTTTATTGTTGTCAGGAAACAGGTCAGCCTTCTCCTTTAATTCCTTTAGCCGTATGAATTTATCTGGTCACAAGTCAATTAGACTTGAAGAAGCCCCTTGAACGAGATGTGAAAATGTCTTTAAGTATCTAAGTATTAGTGCAGTTGCCTTAAATTCAACCCCTCTTGGATAACCATGGCCCACATGAAGTCGTCACAGACATCGGGTGAATTCATCAGCCGAATTGAGGTTGAATTCACGCCTTCATCCATCTCCCCATTCAGCCAATTCATCCATCCAGAGATGGTACTAAGGGATGAAGGGACAGAGATAAATGCAAAGTGATGGAGTAGGAAAAAGCAAATGAAAGAGCAGGGAGAGGGGTAAAGAGAGACACAGAGGCAGACAGGGAAAGAGACGAGCCATGGGCCAATGAACACAGCTAAAACTCATTGTATTACGAGTGACAGGAGAGATGAATAGCCAGAGACAGACACGCTGACACACACACACACACACACACACACAGATAAGTGTGCCTGAGGTCAAACATGCAGACTTATGTAACTGAATAAAACCAATGTGTCATCTTGGGTGGAAGATCATGGGATTTTTTTTTAATGCTCCTATCAAAAATCCTTGCAAGTGAACTTAATTCCAATCATATTTCACCTTTAAAAAAACTAATTGGTAATAGATTTTTCTGCAGCAGAACACTGGAACCTGCATTTCCCATCCAATCCTAGCAACCAATCGTATTTTGTGTCAACGTGGTTTTTTGGTTTTTGTTCAAATTGCAGATGGGGTCTCATTGCTACAGGTAGCTGCTCACTTCTTTTTTGGTTTGTTCAAATCACAGATGGAAAGGCATCCTGCAGTAGTTAAACTGGCAACCATGAACCATGTTGCATCTCTCTCCCTCATTTTCTGTCATCTCTGATACTGATAAACTGTCTGCACATTCTTCTACACCAGATGCAAGAAGACTTTATCTGAGGTTGAGGTTCAAGTTAAATCAGGGAATTTTTGTATTAGCTAGAGAAAATACAATGCAGCTTTAATATCTTTAATCTCAAAAGCAGCCATGTGCTTGTGTGCAGTCTGCTACTAGAAAGACAGAACAGTCAACAAGTCCGATTAATGCCTGCAAGGAGTTTGACCAAAATTTGCATCCTCAGCTTTTCTGAAAAAATGTCCATTCACACTTCTTCATAATGATACCTGTGTATCACAGCTTAATCAGGTCAGGATCAGTTAGAAGCTCCCCTGATTCTGGAGGACAGAGTCATATTTCTCATTCTCTGTGCCACAATGGAGAGGAAAGGTAGGTCAGGACATTATTAACTGGACACCATACCTCTGCCTCACACTTGTAAACAAAACACGTTTGTGTGGATGAACAGACACAGACAGTGGGTTGTTTAGCCAGTACATCCTTACGCAGTGAGCAAATTATCCAGGGAGCTCATTTTTGTGTTTACTCATATGACCTGAAATTGTCTAAGTGTACTTGCACTATGCTGTTTTGCAGGACATCACTTTTATCAGACTTTATTCTGATAACATTACATTTTTTATTCAAAGCAGTGTCTTTTCATTTGATTCTCAAATTTCTGGTCTCAAAGCTGTGTATTTAATACTTTGGCATCAATGTCAGGGTGAGTCTTAATTTCTCGAATCAGCTATATTCAAACTGGCTCACCATCATCTATTGCATCGCAATACTTACAAATACTTTTGATGCACTAATTTTACCAGGGAACTTACAGCGAGGCCTGGGTTAGAAATGGATAGTCAATAAAGCGCTTGATGTGTGTTTGACAGTTTGTGTGTTCAACGGCGCCTGCATTCACACTTTCAGGCTCAAATTTTCCACTGACTCCAATGACTTTCTCTGACTCTGCTCGCTTGTCAGTTACGTAAGGACATACATAACATCTCTCTATCTCTCTCCCACTCACACACACACACACACACACACACACAAAGTCATCACATTAGAGGACATTACATTGACTTGCATTCATTTCCTGGATATTTTCCTAACCACACACACAAGAACACCCTGTGGCACAGTGGACTCAGTGATGCATGCTGAGGACACATCATGGACCAGCTTTCTATTTTGTCAATTGATATCGCCTCCTACAGGAGCAAGAGGAAACAGGTTCTCTTTCTCTGTTCCAAGGGGGACGTTATCCAACACTGAGAGTGAATGAGAAGTGAAATGCCTTTTTAGATTTCTACAGTATATTGTTAAGTTTGCCCTATTGCATGGTTCATGTTGTTCTGATCTTGTCCATAATGTTTAAATGCATTATACAATGTTTGCTGTGCATTGTGCATTGTGTCTGTTAGATAAGCAATGAAATAAATGTAAATTTCACATATGGAAAGTGACAAAGGAACAAACACTGTCAGATTGGTGTTATTGCATAATTCACACATTCTGTAGCTGTGCATGGCTCACCCTCAGAGGACACCTTAGAATGAGCAGACCGTAAAAAGTTTATTTCCTTGAATAAACTGTGTTAGTTACAGCCTGCATGGACATCAGAGTTTGACTCATCACAGGAGTTTAGTCTATTCCATGTCTCTCAGTCTGCAGCCTTTACGCCATGTCTTCATCACATATGAGCCGGGTTCAGAAAAAAAAGAAAAGTTGCTTTCCTTTTCAATCGACTGGCTGTGAGAAGAAAAGCACATCTGACACTGGTGGAAAGCACTGGGGGATATCCATCCATAATGAATGGAGCGCAGGCACATTCACACAACCACCATCCTCATCTCTCAGGAGATGCTGATTGTCTCACAGCGGGGGTTGCAGGGATGATGATGGTGTGTTGTTGTCAGATTATTATTTTTCTTTTCTTTCCTTTCTGCCCTACTTCCATCATCATCTCAGGTTCCTCTGATGACCTCCGATAAAAGGATAAAGTGGTGTGTCTTTGTGTGAGTATGCATTCATTTCAACTTCTATAGTATTCCACCACAGTGACAAGAGATTTTTTTTAACTGCTTTGTGACTTAAGGTTCATACATCAAATGATTTCGTCCTAGAAATCTGAGGTTTTTAATCATTACAGAGAAAGTCTAATGACGAGTTATTGTTATCAGCCCAATAATGGCTCCAGTGTCAGAACTAGGAATGACCTTGTTAACACACAAAAACATTAGTTGTTGGCGCAGTCAAGTGGAACATCATCAAGCACCTCTCTGTGTCACCTCAGTAAGCAATGCTTAGGCCAGGTCAGGTCTCTCAGCCCAGTCACAGCAAGAATTTATGGCTCTATGATCATATGATCACATCCTCTGACACAGCAATCAGATCAAAAGAATAACATATCATTAGGTCTAATTATAAGATAAGATAAGATAAGATAAGATAAGATATACCTTTATTAGACCCACAGTTTACAAAAAATTTACAAAATGTCATAACTAGTAAATCTGGTACTTAGATAGAAACCCAAAACAAAATCTGTGTAGTAAAATCTGTTTGTAGAATTCTTGTCATCACCGTGCCTCAATGATCATGCTGATGACTACGTCGAAGGAGATCATCAGCAATCTGTTATGGGATACATTTTATGAATAGCCTTTCTGTCATCGATAGCAGGCATCCAATCAACATTTTCTGCATAATCAATAAGTCATCAGCCAATCAACTTTGAATGGCAAATCAATTATATCAGCGGGGATCAATCCTGACCTTTGAGTTACTGAAGGGTCAACACATGGCCGATGCATAGTCATTAACAGGAATGCTATGATGTCATACAAACACACACACGCACACACACACACACACACACACACACACACACACATGTGTGTATGTATGTGCATTTTTTTATGCACTGGGTTTTTTCTATGTAGCCTACTGGAAAATATTGAAATGTCAAAAAGGAAAATTCACTCATTGCATATATACATGTGTACACATTAGGACCTAAAAGCGTCAGATCACATTGCAGGGTTTGTAATGTGCAATGTGATGTGCAATAGACATGTAAAATGAAGAAGAAATATTTGAGATTCTGCACTTTTTCTAGGTTTTTCTAGGTCAGCAATCAAATTAAATCACATTTGTGGCTGACCAATTTAACTCTTTGGCAGAAAAGATCAAATTTCCTTGAGTTGTATCCCCTCCATTAAAGCATGCGTGACACTGAGGTGGACTTCAACTACTCATTTAAGAAATGCTGACATGTAAAATATAACTTACTGATCATCTGATCATAATGTTGTAGTCCACACCTGAGAATGACAAGGCAACTTCACCTCCATCCCACCCACACTCCACAATATATCAATGTGGAAATCAACTGTCAACGGATAGATACACAAACACGGATTGTGCAATGTGTTTTAGTGACCATAGAAACCACAGACATGTACATATGAGCTGCAACCATCAAAAACTTCACAATGTATTCACAAAAATCTATTCTCAGTGTAATCTATGATCAATGTACTGTGTGTATGGATCAGGCTTCTGAATTCATACTCCATTAGCAAATTCAAACATTATGGATGCATAGAGACCTCTAGTGTTTGATTCATGCTGTTACACACAGAGGAACCAGGGGTCATTGTCAGAAGTCATTGCCCAGACCAAAATATTTCTTTTGCCCCACCACTAATGCGATCACACTGTGTATGTTCCAGCATTTATCCAAGCATTTGCATGTCATATTGCACCAACTGAACAACAGAACATGCCTGGAGTCAGAGTGAGAACAACAGAGAGATGTCTGGTTGAGTCTATGAGAGGTGTTTTTTCTATCACAGAAGCATCAGTGTCAGCGGTGCATCAAAGGCACATGTTGTATGCTATCTGACTTTATATATATACTGCAGGAGCCAGGGTACAGGCTCCATATTAGGGTCTTCACTGTGGACCAGGAGAACACGCTGCAGACATACATTAAGCGGAAGGCTGAGATCTTTTTTGGCCCTGAGTTCCAAGGAGCTCAGTGTAATAAACTTACCATTCATCACAAATGCATCTACAATATTTTCAATTCAATATTTTATCAATAACCAGTGTCAATTCATTGCTTTCAATCTGCATTTTATAAACACTGTTGCCCATTAATCAAATGTAAAAAATAGTCGTATTAAACTCACTTTTGTCAGGCACAAAGTCACAGAACAAAGCAAGATACATAGAGACCGAGAGATTTTTCTCTTTTCATGATCAGAACAACTTTTCAGCTTCACCCTGTCATTGAGGTTGTAAAAACTGGCACCCGCTTTGACACTGAATCAATGTACTTACATACCCTTATTTTGTTACCTCTTCTCTTCTTCAAGCCTCTTCCTTGTCTTTTTTCATTCTGTATATGAGTGCCACACAATTTATCTCATGTCATTTTTTTGTGCAGCTGTGGTCCTTTTAGTAACAATTCTACATTTGTCCCAAATCTATTGCTGTTTGGGTCTATGTTTTGTTTAGTTTTAGATGATAGAATGACACAATTACAGTGTTTATATTGATTTCACTTTTCTTTTTTTTTTGCTGTAATGTCCTTGCTGTAGTGTTGCACCACCGCTAAATGAATACTGAGGAAACATTGGATTTTATATTGCTGATAGTCTAGAAATCTAGGAATATACCCACACGCTTTGCTCCTTTATTCTTTATTCGGTAATGCCATTTTGACCACTAGCTCTTCATCAGTCTTATAGGGTGAGGTATTTAAGGGCTCTTGAGCAATGTGTGTGTATTCATCTCCTTTTTTAATCTAGTTTTTTCACCCTGTTATTTGTTGTTGGATGTGCATGCACTTGTCTTTTGACTTCTTGTGTCAATTTTGTTTGTCTTTTGACTCTGAATATTAGACATTGTTCATGAACCCTAACCTCTTTTCTGCCCATAACTCCTCACCCGCCTCCCACAAAGTTGGGAGGTGCTCCGCTGCAATATAGTCCCAGCACCCTGAACACAGCTAGTGCAAATACTAACACTGCTACCAATAGCACTGTAACACGCAGCAGCTTCAAACTTTGTTATTCAGGCACCTTATCAATATCATACCAATAAAAGCAATCACAATAACAGGCACATAATTGTAAATAAGTAAATAACAATAATATAAAGATTTGTAATAGTGATCAGAATTTATTTTAGTGATGCAGTAATTAAAAAACACACTAATCAACAATCATATCTAACAGTGTAATTGTTATTCATTGTTTTGGGGGTGAAGTGTCACCATTGATCATTGCAGAAAAATACTAATTGTACCTAGGAGAACTGGACGTCTAGCCCCGCCTTCCCACAGGCCGCAGCCAATCACGTGTCTCCATTTCAAGCGCTGGCGGAACGGAAGCTACGCGTTTACTTTTGCCGTCCGGACGAGTTACGAGGATGCACCGGTTTAGCCTTTAGTGGCCAATGAATGATGGGAGTGTGTTCTTTGAGGTTGTTTTCTGAAAGGTAGAGTAAGTCGTTTATTTATTAAAAAGCTCCCGCGACTGAAGTGATTGTTCGATTTTAATGCGTTTATCATGAGCTCAGTGTTTATTAGTCGTAAGTGTTTTCGTATGGAGAAGTAACGATGACGGTAAAGTTTTAAGTTCAATATTCAAGCGAGGTTAATCCTCACTTTATCAGTATGCTTGTAATATTTGAATGTAAAATGTCTAAGAGGTTTTCTGTTCGTTCCCATTGTGAAATGTTTGAGAGAGAGTTTACAGTAGATCATTGGTGGAAATCTGACGACTAGCACATGATTCATTTGAACTAATTTTTGAGTTTGCAAATGTAGTTTTACAGTCACATTTCTTTTGATCCTCGCCCCATATAACTTTGGGGTAAAATCAAGACAGTAGCAAGCAGCCGAGGCTTGAGTTTTTGACCACTAAAACTAACTAAACCAAGCCTGCTGTGTCTATATGGATCTTTCAAATCCATGTTGTAACTGTCAGCCTGTGTGTGTCCAGTCTCCCCAGGTATTTGGAGGCAGACAGCTGGAGTGCCTGACTATTCTGAGACCATGAATGATGAGCCATGGACCAGATCACGTTTCAACATGATACTGTGCTGTCAGATGTTCACTTGCTCCTGCCCAATGCACACCACCTTATGACACGCCTCAACTATGTGGGACAGCCTGGTGTGTATGGTTATATTTTTAGTTACAGACCCTGCACTGTCTAATGCACATGTGTCAGATAGGTGCGTAGGAGAACGAAATCATGTGAAAGAATAGGTCGAACGCCAGCACACTGTGAGCACTGAGTTTATTAGAGACACGTTTCTGCCGTGAAAATTCATCGGAGATCAAATTCACAATGTGAATCTTGGTACTAAAGCCACAGACCAGTCAGCTGATTGTGTTATGTCATTTTCAGAAGTTGCATTTTATTCATTCATTCCATTCATATCATGTCAGTAATTTATCATTTAGATTCTTCCCCCTCTCTCAAACTAGCTGCATATTGGAGAGCCTCATGTTTTTGTGTCTCAATGTTCAGTTAAATTGTGGTCCTGTCTGGCTGCACTGCAGTGGGAAGAGGTCACACACAGCAGAATGATGACAAGGCCCTGTCAGTCATGAATTCTGGATGGATTGACATGATTCTGTCACATCTGTAATTGAGCAAGTAGTTTTAGATGAGAAGATAAACGTCTGCTGTTGGGAGAAAATACTAAATTTGCTAACAGACCTCCAGTTATTTCCTTTCAGATTCTAACCGACAGTGTGCAGGATTTCTGGTTTCCTCCATCAGTTTACAGTATTTGGGGCCTATGCACCTGTCACTAAGTGGGCCCTGGTGGACTTGATAGTAATGAATCACTTTGAAATCAATCTAACAATATTATTTATATCAAATAGGTATAGATATTAAAATGGTAAACGTTGTCAAAGTCACATATACAACAAATGATTGATGCTTCCCAATATTCAGTGTAATCAAGTAAAGAGTTGATAAATGATGTGATGAAATGAATGATAAAATCAGTCGCTGGAATAAATCAGATGTTTTATGTCACATTTCCTTGTGTTAAAATGTTTTGTATACAGTATCTTTCTGCTCACTGTATATCTTTGCTATATTCATCCATCCAGTCTTCATCTCCAAATTCAAGATTTTGTCAGATGGTGAAAGCCATGACAAGACTGACCCAGGGAAAGGTTTAAAAGAGGCTAAAGAATCTGATGAGCCAAGGGAGGACAGGGAAAAAGACACAAAGGCCACACATGGAAGAGATGGAGAGGATGATAGGGAAGTAAATGTGGAACCCTTCTTGGATGAAGACGGAGACCTCGATGTCACACATCGGTATGGAAAATCTCTTAGTCAGCAATTAAAAGATGGTGGGCTGCTCTGTGAGGGTGTGGGCCATAATAGTCAGGGCCTGAAACCAGACCAGGACCATTATTGCACGTCACCTTCTCCCTTTTATACATCGAAATGTTTTTTTATGGCTCTTATCCAGGTTGTTCTCTCCTGACTAGATCCTTGCTTGTGCTGTATTTACTCTCAGATGTACGTCGCTTTGGATAAAAGCATCTGCTAAATGAAATTGTAGAAAATGTGTGCAAATTATTTGGTACAAAGATGCAGTTTTTTACTTAAACTGTGTATTTTGTAGTTCAGAGGCATGCTGCAATTTCAGTGACAAAGTTGACCATGTTTTGTTCCATCTGCCACCAGCCTGCTTAGAGTAGGTCATCAGTGCACACCTGTGCACTAACTATGCTTTCATTGTAACTAAATTGTTACTGTCCTAAAGGGAATTTATTTTAATAGCCAGCACATACTAATGAGTGGTGGTCTGAGGGGGCAGACAGGGAGCAGTTAGGGAGGAAGGAGACCACCTAGCCAGTTAGATCAGCCGAATCAGATCAGTGAGGTGACAAATGTCTTTATGTGTCAGCCCTGTGACGAACTGCTGACCCCACCAGGGTGTACCCCGCCTCTCGTTGAACATCAGCTGAAATCCTGCAAAGGATATCCCATACACATGCAGTACATAATACATGAAATGTACATTGAGTCATCAATACAGTACACATATACATTCATACTCCTGCTAGTATACCAAGCCACACTTCTATACACGAGTGCATCATTACACATAGAAAACATGGTTACTGCCCATAAGGTCTTGAATATGACCAGAGAAATGTAGTATCCTCTTTGGTTATCTGGAGACAATCAAACAGTTGCTAACACACAAACGTACCTTCAGTATAATAATATGTGCACTGCCCTTGCTGCCCTTAAATCTTAATTATGCTTTTGCTTGATTTATTGCTGTCTGCCACAGATGCATTCTGATGCATACTAATCTTATCATTCCCTAGACCAAGGAAAAATCCTATGGAGGGTAGCGGGCGAGACTTGGTCTGTCCCATAATTCTCAAACAGTCCAACCCTGTGCTGGAAGAAGAAGAGGAGAATACGGATGATGAAGTTGATAAGTGTTTCGAAGACATTATAAGGATTGGTTAGTACCAGGATTTTATCATCATTTTAGTTATCGTGAATGCAGACAAACTGTTCAACAGTATTGAACGACACATAGTCATCTTGGTCTATAGATGTTAAGCATAGTGACCTGTTGGTCTCCAAGCACATGTTACATTGTCATTGTGTCCCCATTTTGCAGTTTTCTCAAGTTTCTCCCCCTCAACCCACTGTGACCTTAAAGACGTAGCCAAGAGAACAGTCTAGACTTGCTGCAGTTAATTAGCTTATAGCTGTTCTTTTAACTCCATTTTAGAATTAAGCACTGATTATACTAGGTGATTTTAACTTAAATTGGTTTCTGCCTCTGATTATCTGAAAGAATCTGTGCCAATATAAGTCTCTCACAGATAATCACTGACCCTGGCAGGCCAACCTTAAAAGACCCCTCTGCAAATTTCCTCACCGAGGGACGAATAAAGGTTTATCTTATCTTATCTTACCTTATCTTACCTTATCTTATCTTATGTTATCTTAGTCATCTCTGATGAACTAATTTTAGCAAACAGAAAAGAAAATAATTACTGACTCAGGAGTATGTGAGCTCAGTTTAAGAGATCATTGTCCAGCTTGCATTAGAAGTACCAACACGAGCAAATTAGGTCCTTGAATGCTGATTAGACAAAATTTCAAACATTTTGATGAATAATGATGAATAAGAAAGGCTAAATCTAATTATTATTAAAATGTAAATATTAAATTTATTATTTGTTTTTAATTCCCAAATTGTATTTAAGTCCAGCAAAATTCTGGAAGGCAGTGAATTCCTTTAACCATAAGTGATTCCTCTCATTTCCTGAATCCAGTCTGTTTATTAATCCTATCTATTTACAGAGCACACTATGGCCACACCCCTGGAGGACGTCGGTAAACAGGTCAGTACAATTGAATCCACTAAACCCTTTGTTTCCCCCTCCCAACCAAAACCTGGATTGTTTTGCCTGTTGTCAAGTTTAAACAGTATATCTAGACAGAATCATTGCTCGCCTCCAGTTAAGTACCGCTCCACGCTGGTGTGCAACATTTCTCCAACAGATTTCTCCACTCTCTCAACGACAGGATTTAAACTTCTGCTCGTAAGACTCAGACTATTTTTTAAAGCGATTTCCATCCACATTAGCGCTTCCATGACACTTTGTACGGACCTCTGTCCACCTGAACAACACACAAATGGCTTCGCTCTCTTTGTAGTTGGCAAACAACACTTTGTATCTCAGCCAACATTTGATAAGGAGTGGGACAGACAGTCCAGCTGATGAATACAAAAGCTCTGTGTAATCTCATTTTTTCTGACCGTGGCTTACATGTTGGGCATGAAAGCAGGAGAGTGGTTCATGTGCAGGGAAAGGATGGCTCCCTGTCTGGTGGATATAAAAGCAGGGATTTATCACTTCTACTGCTGCAGCGATGTGGTGCATCATCAGCTTATGCTCTCCTCTTGACAACCGTCGGTGTACAAGCGAAGTTTGGAGACGTCATCGCACAGTATTGTAGCCCCATCTTGCTGTCTCTATCTCTGTCTTTTTGCTCACATCAGGTGTGGCGAGGGGCGTTGCTTATGGCTGACTTCTTTCTCTCTGAGCCGGCCATGTTCAGAGGAGCTACAGTCCTAGAGCTGGGAGCAGGAACAGGCTTAACCAGCGTCATCATGGCAACCATAGCCAAAACAGTGTACTGCACAGGTACAATTCCATCAAGTCCTAATTACAACGCACACTGATAGGCTGCTGTATGTGCTGAGTTTCTGAATATCTTCTTCTGAATTAGCAACTCTACAACAAGCAACGTGAGCATGCAAGGTCCTAGTCAAAGGTCCTTGTTGCTTTTTTCAGAGCTTTCAACAGCATCTTGTGGTTTTCATCGGTGAACGGAGGCGTTATCACGTGACTGCTGAAGTAGACTGAGAGATGCTGTTGAAAGCTCAGAAAAAGTTCATGCTGAGATTATTTTGTAACGCATACTGATCCCAAGGCCAAGAGTCACTTTCCACGCTCATGTCCATTCACAGAAAACTCAATAATGCCAAGATGGCACCATGGATGGCTGCCTTGTATTTGCACTGTCAAGTACTTTCACTGTTTTTGTCTGTTCAGTCTTTATCTCTGTCCATATACATTCGCCATACATTCGTCACTAATCTTAGAAAGTTCACACGTTTTTTTATTTATTTTCATGCAACCAGAAAGTTTTACAGAGATCTTAGCTGGAGAAGCAGTGACGTTTTATGAGTCATGGGTCGTAAAAGGGGCAGTGCATGGCAGTTACGATCATGTCAGTATATCTGATGAATCTCTGCTCTGCGACCAACAACTGCTGCTCCTGCTGGACAGGGCAATTTTTGAAGATCTACTGTTGTGGACCTGTGGACCATGTAACTGAGTTATTGGGGAAAACACGGGAAGGCTGTTTCTGTCACACTGTCAAGGAAAATTTGCACTACCTTCTCTCTTATTGTGCTTGTCCTCTTAACTTTACTGGCACATACCCCATGAATCAGCTCCACATTTACCATCTGCAATATTATTGTGATGCAGACAGCTATGCATCAATAATCATTATCCAATAATATAAAATCCATTGTTCTGAAATGGAGGTATGCAAACAAAATGAGTACTTTAACTTTTGATACTTTATATTTTGATGCATTTTTGTACTTTTGCATAAATAAGATTTTACATGCAGGACTTTTACTTGTAACTTGATTTCTGCACTCTAGTATTACTACTTTTACTTCAGCCTAGGATACTTCTTACAACACTGGATTCTAATATTCTTCCCCCCTCATGTTTGTGGGCAAAACATTAGAATCATATTTCAATATAAAGCAGTTCAGTTGAACACCACAGCAAACAAGCTTTGTAGTAATCATATAGTTAAATGAATATCTCTCTCACACTTCCAGTTATTAATTTTGTAAAGGTCGAATTTATGGCTGAGCCACTGTTTTGGATTGCTTTATATTTCACACGTGTACTTCATAAAGCAGCCCCTGAGAGTATATGTATATTTTTTCATGTACTTACTTGTATATAAGTTATATGTTTTTCTTTGTTCACCTTTGTTGTCTTCTTGTGTATCTTCTTGAACATTGTTTTCCAGATGTGGGAGAAGACCTTCTAAGCATGTGCAAGAGAAATGTAGCGTTGAATAGACACATGATGGAGCCTTCAGGTGAGATAACTTTGTCAGATTGCGCTTTCTTTTTCACTCATTTCCAATTTATTAAGTTTGTACATATGTACATGTATTTCATATTTCGGATGATGCCATTGGCACTGTTGCTGTACACTTCTTCATTTGGCCTGGGGTACCTGTGATGTGCCTCCTGCAGTACATGTGAAATTGCATCTCATCCTGAAAGTGCAAGAGGACAAGTGGTGGAGAGAGAAAGAATCAATCAAATAAATCTGTTATTTTATGAATATTTTTGGACAATTTTATTGCCATGAAGTCACTAAACCTGCTCCAAGTCACTGTTAGGCTGTTAGAGGAATATTATACAGAGCTTAAAATGATAGGCCTAAACTTAATGAACTATAGTCAAGACTATTGAAATGTTTGAATTCTTGTTGATGCTGTGGAGACGGAGACGGAGAGAATCATCATCTGTCTTTTCTGACAATCAGGTGGTGAGGTGAGAGTGAGACATCTGGATTGGCTCCAGCATGACCTTTGCACAGGTAAGAGACACATTTATTTTTTGGTTTTTAAAACCCACCTGCGACAGTATAAACCTAGAGCCACATCGTTGGTGGTGCAGTGGAAATGTGCAGCACAGTTTTCAGTGAATTTTCAGCCACACTCTGGATGACTGGTCAGCACACATAATGGCTGGCTTTATTTGAGGGATTGCAAAAATGATTTGCCCAAGAACACTCGGACGTGCAGAATGGAAGAGCCGGGGATCGAACAACTGACCTTCTGATTAGTAGACAGCCTGCTTTACCTCCTGAGCGTCTGATCCCAATCGCACATATTATTACAAGTAGTTCTGTTTTCTGTTATGCAGATTGAGTAAATGTGGAAGCAGTCTGTCTGGTAGTGAGAAGATGATCTCTCTTGTGGAGAAATGTCTCATTGTAGTGTCACTAGTCCCTATGTTATCCTCTGTTTCCATTCCAGTGTAATTGTAATGTATGGCCGTTGGCTGCGGTTGGAAAGACAATATAGTCATCAGGCAAGAAAGACCTGTAGATGGTCAAAATGCTGCTAAAAATTAAAGGGCGCAGTCATTCCTATTGCAGTTTATAGGTTGTTGTTTTTTTTGTTCTAAGCAGCACCTATCCCACTGACGTTTTTTGGATTTACACACAGTTGCTCTAACTTATTCTACAAGTGACCATGTGACCTTGACAACAGGATTTACTGACGATAAGAAAAACATGGAATAACATCCCCCAATCCGTAAGACTTAACTGATTAATAGAGGTTAATTGGTGAATCTAAATTTCCCATAATTGTGAATGTGAGCGTGAATGGTTATGTCAGCCTCGTGATTGACTGGCGACCTGTACAGCGTGGTCCACCATCTCTACCCCAATGTCAGCTGGAATTTATGTTATAGTCTTCAGCATTTTAGTCTTGGTTGTTTTGGTCAAAAATTTTAAATAAAATTTGAATTTTTTTTTAATATTGGTTATTAAAAGTCCAATACAATACTTATATTTACATTGCAGTGGAAGATATGAATGTTGAGTAAATACAAACCCCAATTCCAAAAAGTTGGGAAGCTGTGTAAAACACAAATACACATAAATAAAACAGAATGTGATAATTTGCTAATCCCTTTTTGGGCCAGGGGCAACAAAAGCCTGGGAAGTTGTCAGATGCTAAAATAATACACCTGTTTGGATCATTCCACAGGTAAACAGGTTCATTGGTAACAGGCGATAGTATCATGATTGGGTATGAAAGGTTCATCCTGGAAAGACTCAGTCGTTCACAAGCAAGGATGGAGAGAGGTTCAACACTTTGTCAAACACATGGTTGTATAAAGGAGATTAATACATGGGCTCAGGAACACTTTGTAAAACTGTAGTCGGTAAACACAGTTCATTTGCAAATGATAGCATTCTGTTTTTATTTATACACAGCGTCCCAACTTTTTGGACTCAGGGTTGTATATCTGGCACAAAGGTAGAGCCTACAGACTTTGGTACACCCTATTTTTCATGAGCTACTAATGCTTCCCTTTCCCAAGTTTGCCCCTGCTACTTGTTAATAACCTACTCAAACTAAGCTTCAGCAGTTTACAGCCATGTAAGTCAATACCTACAGCTTTAAGTAATATGAGTAAAGTGAGGCTTCCAGGGATGATGCCAAGGATGGTATCGTCAAAGACATCATGTGTCAAGTCGGTTTGGAAGCCTCCCTCTTCAGCTTGGCTATATGAGTTGCTACGATAACAAGAACAAACCTTCTGACCTTGGAAAATGTCTGTCTTTGCATTTGTCTGATTTTTGTAGATGCTGATGTGGAATTCAGCTGGACAGAGGAGGAGGTAGCCGATATGTATAACAACACCAGCTTCATCATTGCTTCTGATGGTAGGTTAATAAGCCAAACTAATCTGAAACACCTCGCACAACTCTTCTCCAGTAGACAACACTTCAGGGGGCTATTGAGCTGAAATAGAATCATAACCATGTGAAATGGAGGAGGTTACACGGGTTAAATGGAGCTTAGATTCACTGAGGCTTGAAGTTTGTTGTTCAGTCTTTCTGTACTCCTAACAGGCAAAGGGAAATGATGCGTCTCAAGCAGGTGGGAGGCTTGATTCTGTTTTTAATCTCATGGCCTGTTGCATAATATGACATCACTGATTTTTGTGTGGTCAGGTGACCATCACTGGTTATGACCTCAGAATTTTTTTCCTGTGAAGATTGCATTTGGGGCCCTCCAGTCAGAAGGCATTTTAAAATACTATAATACTAATACTACAATACTAATATTATAGTACTTCTTCTTGTTCAGTTTGCAGTAACTTTAAATAAATAACCACTATCCTGATGCAGCCTCCTACCAGAGGAAAACATCTGGAACAATGAAAAAATGACACTGTGTGAGGCAGTGCAAGTTTGAAATCTACCCGAATAGTCCTCCCATGTATTCAGTATACTGTGTAATGTCAGTATTGTGAGAGCTGTATGAGTGAGTTTTGCTTGGTCACAGCTGCCTGCAGGGGGGCCTTCCAAAGACTCATGGTAGGGTTGAGGTATTTAGAGGCAGATGGTTCTGGTTCCTGTGGGAGAGTGTTGGGGGTTACAACATGTGATATGGGTGTGCTTTTTTTCCTGTGGTATTTCAAGATCCACTAGGTAATTTTAGAAATCTAATTTTGCCTTTTGATTTATTTTTGGGTTGAATCTCGCCATCTGAGGGACAAAAGTTGGCATACAAGAGCTCTGACTCAGCTTTGGGAACTACAGGCTTGGCTGTACTTCTAAAAGTCTATCACTCTTTCCTTTATAATGCTGGTGGGGCTTCTGCCTCCGCTGCTGCTTGAGCTTTAGGCAGGAAGCTCATCTTATTGAGACTATGTGATACACACATACGCAGACTGACAAACATGCAATATTTTGATTTGTTTTTCTGTCACCAGTTTGCTATGATGATGATCTGACAGATGGCCTTTTCCGAACACTGTACCGACTGTGCAGTAACTTTCCTCACACCTGCACTATCTTCATCTCCATAGAGAAAAGGTAAGGAGACAATGTCTGACAGGATACATTTAACCAGAGGAGATCTTGTAACGCCATCTACATATCTTTAAGCATATTCTGGGAAGGCATAGTTTTGCAGTGTTTCTTCCCACACAACACGTCCAAATAGGGAACGCTGCTCTCATCTGGGCACCTTCTTTTGTGTGATTGACAGTCATGAGTCTGATAAGTGTTGACAGAAGGGGACGCACAACATCTGTTGTGTTGAACAATGTGAAGATTATCACAGGAGAAATGTGTACACTTGGCAGATTTTTCACCAGAAACCTTCCAAATAACATATGACACATACAACATTAACCAGTTTCTCAATTGTGTTAACCTCGTTGTCTCTACCTCAGATATGATACACATTAGTCCAATAGGGAGCTTATTTTGTCAGTTTTGGGTTTGTTGACGTGTTTGAGGCATAAGCAGCTTTATTCCTCAGGTGTGTTGATAACTCTGTCAGTATTCAGATTCACTACTGAAAAGTTACAAGCTCAAGCAGTAATCAGGTTTCCTGCTGTGCCTGGATGTCTTACAAGGATGAACTTCACCCTGCGACACATGGATGTTTCCTGCGAAGCCTATGACCATTTCAGCCACAGTCTGTCCCAGCTCCAGGACCTGGTGGATGGACGATGCAGCTTCATTGTGGAGCAGCTCCCTTCTGACTTTGCACAGTTTCTTCTGTATGAACGCATAGAACAACTGGTAATGGAAACACTCACACACATCATTATATCATAATGGGGACAGTATTTAGTGTTTAACTTTAACCAAACCTTAACCTGAAAGCCTAACCTTATTTTCATTTAAAAGCTGAATCCAGTTCCTACGCTACACTTATCAGAGTGAGATTGTGACACAGACAGAGGATTGAGGCTGCTGCTTTGCTAATGTGTTACTTTCACTATACAGCCTTTGTAGACATTGGGTTAAATTACGCCTGGAGTTGCAGTTATGCAGCCTGTGTAAACGACTATATGTCTAAAATAGAAGCTATTTCTTCTGTCAGACATACGCGAGATGGAGGACTTAAAAAAACAACTGAAATACAGGTTAGGGATAAATTCTCTCAAATTTAAAACCATTCACGGACATTTTGTCGATCAAATCAATGCCCGTGTAATTTGAGCACAATATCGGATGTTTTCACGTCATAGATGATGAAGAAAGGCATTAAAACGAGTCTTGCAGGTAGAACATGAGACTCATGTAGGCTGATATGGGAGTTTAGTGTGGCGCAGAACTGACACTCACTGGGCAGGGGAGTGAAATAAATATTTTTTTTAATTTGTAGGTAAGGTGTATTAAAAAATGATTAAAAATTCAAAAAATATTTACAGATAAGAAAAAGCATGAACCAATAAACAACAAGCACAAATAAGATAAGATAAGATAAGATAAGATAAGATATACCTTTATTCGTCCCACAGTGGGGAAATTGACATTGCACATCAGTAAAGAGGATAGTTAGCTGTTAAATAGTAAAAAAAAACAGTATAAACAGAGGTTTAAAAAAGTATTAACAATTTAGCAACCATTAAAGTATTAACAATGGTAAAAAGAAATACAAAATTATTAACACTTTAAACAGGCGTGTAAAGTTGAACTAGTTTCAAAACAATGGCAGAGGCGTGCGTCGTTGGTTTCATCAGATTTTAAACCTGCCCAGAAATTACTGCAAGATGTGCCTTGATTCCTAACTGAACATCAAAGCTTTCATGTGCACGCCTGATAAACATGAGAGCAAATTTACAAAGGCTGCCTGTTGAAATGAGTTCCAAACTAGATCAACATACTTGTACATGTAACATACTCAAAGTTTCTCCAGCACAGAAAAATGTCATTGATCTGAAATCCTGAGTCTTGAGTGTCCATGTTTGTCACTGTCAATAACAACACTCCTAGTTGACTCTGCTTGTGCAGTTTTTTTTGCGTCAGATTGGATAAATTGGCTAAATTATGCTGCTGTGTGCAAATCTTGAGTCAGCAGTTGACTGTGCTACTACACTGACTGGGCAATGTTTCTTTTGCTGGCAGAAAGGTATAGATAGGGATAGATCAGATGAAGAGAATGAATTTCCCCAAGAGGAGTTCAGTACACTTTTTTAAATATACTTTATTATTCATTTCTGCTCAGGAGCTGTGGAAGGTGACCTCCACTCCACTTCCATTTGACCAAGCCCCGTTCAAGTCTGAGCTTTTGTCATCTTGACCTGGACTCACATCTGAGCAGTGTGAACATTGTGCTCTTGCCAGAATTTAGCATACAAAGCTCCAGTTAACAGTTTGAAGGTTTGTAACGGAAACTGTAAAAACTCCTCAAGGCAACATCCTGTTTCTGAATAAGTCAAATGTAAATAACTTGAAATTTTGCAAAAACAGTTGTAATTTAAAGATAAATTGTGATTTTCCTTACGGTGGGACGAATAAAGGTTTATCTTATCTTATTAGAAAAAATGGGTCATTAAGAATGTAGCACAATTTGTTTTTCAACTTGATTCATGCATTCTTACATGACCAACTGTAGTTGAACGCATTTTGAGGTAATGTAAGTTTTATAAGAATGTTGAAAGCCAACTACAGCCCGCTTGTTTTCCTAGATGTTTGTAAAGTATGTGTGAGTATAAAATAAGGTTAAATAAAATTTTACCATACACTGAGCACATCATTGTGGTTAAAATGTGTATTTTGGCTGTATGCTGTTGAAAGCTATTGATGTATTTTTGTGGCAGCACAAGCAGGATAAGTTGGTATTTAAACAGGCTCGACAAAGAGACGGCATCACGTGAACATTAATGACATTACCCTTGCCTGGCAATACAGCTGAAAGGAATAGTTTGAAAGACACTTTGTTCCAAGTGCATTCAGATGCTTGTGGGAACATCTGTGTTTACAGCTGAATGTTGAGTGAGTGAATGAGTTATTTAACCTATAAATGTCAAAAATAATGACAAATGCCCATTAGCACCAGAAATTGTGATGTCTGTTTTAGTCTTTCAAAGAACTGAAACGTACGGTGCCCCTGAGAGCTCAACGCATTGCAACATGAGAAAACACGTGCAAATAGACAAAGCACAAGCAAATTAAGAAAACATCTTCATCGATTTGACAAGATGTGAGCAGCATTTCGAAAGCACGCTGCTAATACAGAAAAACACGCTGTGAATACAGAAATGCTCGATCTGCACTGTGCACCCAGATTCCAAGAAAAAGGTTGTAAAGCATTATTTAAATTGAAAATTGAGGTGAATTTGAAGGAATTTGGGGAAAAAAATGTTATAAAAATACTGTTAATCAGAGATAATAACTAGATTCATTGGTGATGAGAGACGGACTATAGTCTGTTACGGATGTAAATGTGTGCGTAAATATCGTTCCCTACAGTGTGCAAGGTTAACTGCATTAAACCTCACAGGAGAAATCATTTTTCATCCTCACAGGTGTGTTTTTTAGGAATGGGAGTTTGGCCAGATGCATGATGAATAGTATAAGAGGAGAAGATAACATTCTTTTTCTCCTAATTGACTCTTTGATTTGACCTGCTTGTGTCGTACAGCTGTATCTAGTGGCAATTGTAGAGTAATTTTCTGGACCCAAGTTTCACGCCAATGGACCAAAATCAGGTTTTAAAGGTGTTCAATTGATCAAAAGTTTCTTCAAAATCTGCTCCAAAACACTTTCAAACAGGTCTCAAAAATCTTCAAACAGGAGTCCAAGATGTAGTGGCAATACTTTATTGTCGACAACAAAGGAGAGAACAAACACAGGGTACACAGGGCACAGTCCAAGAGCTCTCTGAGCTAAAATGAAATATATGTGGTGGGGTTCCATGCCTATCGTCCAACCTACAAGAATATAGATTATATACCTTTTACCAATAGAAATAGTTAATTCTTAACTCTACCTCCTGGGGGTTTGTCCAAACGTGTTTCATGTTTGGCCTCGTGACACCAATGTTGGAGACCTCTCAGTATTTTCCCGGAGGCTTTATTATTTTTTCTATCTTCATGGTACTTTCAGCCACCATTATCTCTGGAAAAACTCATTTTCCACACTTATTCTTTTTAAAAAAGAGAAGATATTGCTTATTCTTTAAAAAGAGAGGAAACACAATTTACATAATCTTTCTGGTTATGTTCTAAGTGAGGACATGATCCTTCTTGGTCAGGTAGCTCAAGCGGTTCCAGTGATGAGCCTGTTGCCAGATATCACAAAAGGCCACATTCTTCACCACTGATAACACACAGATAACGCAAAAGGTCACACTTTTCACTTGGGGGTTGTTTTGATTCGCTCTGTTCAGTATTTTTCCATCATTATAACACATGTCCTCAAGCAGTACTTTTCCACTATTGTCTCTCTGACCAGTACTTTTCTACTATTATAACACATCTTTGATTACACACACACACAGTATTAGGCAGGTTACTATGTACGTATGTTTAATTTTAGCTGCTATATGCATTCTTGAGAGTCTCATCACCAAATCCCATTACATTCAGAGCACACTTATGTAGTGTTTTTACACTACACAATTGTCATCAAAGCAGCTTTGTTAGAAGTTAAATACCTTGAAGACAATTACTGCATGACTTGGTGAGGAGTTTCGTGAACAACCAAGGATGTCTCTAGAAAATGTAGCCTGTCAACTTTTGGTCAATCAGTCTGTCACTCATCACCACAAAGAACTGACTCTCAGCCAGGAAAACCAGTTTGAGACCGGCACAATCTCTGTGCTCAGGAGCTCTTGGCAGGAGTAGTGTGGTGTCTAGTTTGCCTAATCCAAAGAAAAAGAATAAAAACCAGAGCTTCAGTACGGACAGGCAATCGAAGCAGCAGTGGTCCATGGAGGAGACCGAAACTGTTTCATAATTAAAATTATTATATATTCATAATATTACAGATAACATTTTGGCTTTTATTTGATCAGTTTGGGTGGATTTTGAGCTCTGACTGGGCTGGAAAACATCAAACCAATGTGGCTACACTGACATGTTCCTCACAAATGTTGTGAAGCACACAGCAGGTCAGGAGCAACAAATTGTAGAGAGCTGCAATTCAAGACAATCGTGTCCCACCAGTAGTGAGATTGTGGGTGTGCCCTGACAGCAGGTGGGGACAGGTTGTACAACCAGCACTGCTCCCAGGAGACCATACACCTGTGAAACGCTCATTTTTATGTCAGTATATTTATTCTAGATTCCATTCACTGTGCAATATTTCACTCAATTCAATGTTCAGTATTTCATGTTTGATATTTAATATGTCATATTTAATTCCATCTTGTCCATATGCTGGTCACATATTTCACATTCTCATGCACATTTGTAAATAAGTCTTGTGTAAATTTGTAAAAAAAATTTAGCCTGTTTAAAATGTTATAATAATTATTGTATTTCTTTAGTACAACTGTTAATACTTTAATGGTTGCTAAATAAATTGGTAATAATTGCCTCTATCTGCTTCTATCCTCTTTGCTGCTGTGCAATGTCAATGTCACTGTGGGACGAATAAAGCTATATCTTATCTTATCATGGTCTCACCATGCTGTCTAGTGAACTTTCAGAGTAAATGGTGGGCTGCTATGACCTCCATTAGAGCATCCTGTGCAGACAAAGGCACTGCACCAGAGGGCAGCATCACACTTCAGATGACTTGCTGTATTTCAAGAGTTCTTTATTTTGTTCAAATCAAATTTGACTAAACATTGAGCTGAAACTTACTATAAAGCCTGTAAAGCCAAGGGGATTATTGAGAGAATTCTCTGTATGTTCATCAATACAAGTGACCCCTTTCACATTGTCACATAATTTTCACATTTCATACAACTTACTTTGCAAATTTCCCCACTGAGGGATGAATAAAGGTTTATGTTATCTTATACATTGTCATGATCAAAAACATTGATTATAGGTCCTTTAATAAAAACAAAAGTCACAGTGCCCGGATGTTTGGATTTTCACAGGATGTTGAATGGTAAATCAGCAGCTCATACTGGATGTGCCCCATTAAAGCTTGTGCAATTTAGATCTTAGCTTTTATCGGTGAGACACAATGTTGTTCTAAAGGTGACACTGATGTCAGAGAAATATCATAAACTATTGTAGGAATATTTACAATATTATATATAGTAAAAAAAATGATGCGTTATGTTGTCAATAAGCCTTATCAGACACTGTATGTTCCATCTCCTGACAGGCATATCATAGCAATATTATACTGTTCTAATGATAAATTAGTGCTCAGAGTAAAAGAAAAGAAAAATAGCTTTGCCATTGTCTTTGGGACCCATCCCAACCTGCCAGTAGCTACTAGCCAGGTCAAGGGTGGAGAACCACTCAACCCAAGTTAGGCTGATCAGAGTGGCAGAGGGAAAGTATCTTTATGAGTTACAACAGTCAGTTTCTGGTAATACACACAAAACTACATTTAGCCCTCTCTAATGTTTCCTTTCTCCAGCATAGCTGCCAGCGTGGGGGTTTCATCTCCTTACACATCACAGGGGCCAAGAGTCGGTACCTCTCTCAGATGGGCACCACATCTGATGGCACCCATCTCACATGCCACTGGCTACTGTCTCTACCTTTGCAAAACACTGGCTCTATTACTATGATTATATTAACATTACTAATTACAGTTTATTTGAGGCAGAAAAGGTTCTAAAATACATGCCTGGTTAAAACTGTACACTCTACACACTAAAAGATGCAATAACACACATACAAACACAATAAGAGAAGATAAGTTAAGATAAGATGAAGGGGAAATTTAAATTCAAATTTTAAAAAAGCCTAATGCTGAGAACACTTGCAGTTGAGTGCAGAGATGACAGAGTGTCTGGATGTGGAGGAATCAAAGACATGAACAGAAACCTCAGGGGTACAGGGCTACAGGGGTACCAATAAACCAGGTTTCTAATGTTGCATAACGTTTCCCAAACGTTATTAAGATTAATTATAAAAGGAACTAGAATAAATGTAAAATGACTAACTGACAGATGATGTAGATGACCTGACCTGCCTTGATAATATAACTTCGAAGAGGTTGAAGACCCCTCAGTCAGTGACTCTGTACCAGTAAACAGTGGTGTCCTGTGAAAGAAAGTCAACCCTGGACTTATCTGCTGTGACTGGCTGTGAACTTTTTAAAGTCCTTGATTCAAAATCTTACTTAAGTAAAAGTTTTAGCATCAAAATATATTTCAAGTAAGAGTACTCATTATGCAGAATGTCCCATTTCAGAATCATATATATTATAATTATTCATCCATCCATCCATTATCTGTACACCGCTTGATCCTCTGCAGGGTCGCAGGGGGTGGGGATGTAGCTGGAGCCTATCCCAGCCGACTTAGGGCGAGGGCAGGACAGGTCGCCAGTCCATCGCAGGGCCACACACACAGGACAAACAACAAACAGCACACACACATTCACTACAGACAATTTAGAATATCCTGGACTGAATAGAAGTCCTCTGGACTGTGGACGCCGCACAGGGAGAACATGCAAACTCCACACAGAAGGATCCCAGGCGTCCTAACCGGGACGCGAACCAGGGATCTTCTAGCTGTGAGGGGCCAGTGCTAACCACTGCGCCACCGTATTATAATTAGTGATGCATTAATGTGTACAATACTTTAATGCTGTAGCTGGTAAAGGTGGGGCTAATTTCATTTACTTTATTTAGTGCAGGGTAGCTTAACATATTATAATATATAATCATGTTTTATTTGATTTATATTTTGTGATAATAATCTGAAACAGCATCATCTGTAAAAATTACTTTTAATTGAAGTTATCAAATAAATGTACTGGAGGAAAAAGAACAATGTTTTCCTCTGAAATGAACAAGTGTGAAGTAGCATAAAGTAAAGTACTTCAAAATTGCACATTAGTATAGTACTTGCGTAATTGTACTTTGAATGAGGCACATATGACACATATACAAGCAGTGTTCCAGCCATTGGTCATTTTCTGACCCTCGATTTGGTTAGTTTTAAAGCCCCTTGTGGCAAATTTGTGATTTGTGATATTATGCTAGATAAATAAAACTGACATGACTTGACTTGACTGTTGGTGCACAGCATAGCACGCAGGGTGACATGGGTGGGAGGTTCATTCAAATGAGGCAGCACAAAGCAAGTTGTTAGTATTTTGGTACTCTGAGAATAGATGACTAGAAAAACCCTGTCACTACAGAATTGTTTTGCTGACAGTCTAGTGATTATATCAACAAGAGCAAACTAAATACCTGGAGCATATGTGAGCAATAATGATTAAAATGTAAATAAATTATTTTAATTACCCTTTAATCACCCTCCAACAAGTAGACGTGTTTAAATTTGAATCAAAATTAACAGAGTGATTCTTACAGTATTGGTTACAGTATGAACAGCTTCCCCCTAAGTTCATTGAATCCCTGCAGCTATCTGAAGGCAGCCAGACACATACGTTGATAAAGTGTCAGACCATCCATCGTGTTTATCTTCAATAGATCATGTGCAAATGGAAGAAAAACTGTGTTTTGCCTCTTTAGACCCGTCCCTGTCCCTACTTCTGAATGCTTCTTCCTCCTCCAACCTTGGTTGACTGTGCTTAGGTGTGAACCATAACATTAGTATGACTAAATGTAGACCATTAAATATTTAAAAATAGAGAATATGTAATAATTGTGATGGACAAACACACTGAATTCCCTGTTATCATTATTATAGAAGATGATTCCTAATGACTTTGGTGAGCTCCTCACCTTTGCTCTAGTGGCAAATCCATCAACAGGTCAAAGAATGTGCTCATCCTGTAAAATACATCATGGCCTACTAGATGGACTTGCTGGCACAACAATTTGGGACATTCGTGGTTCCCAGATGATGACTGTTTGTATCAGTTATCCAGGTGGCAAAGGACATAGTAAAGAGGGATCCCAGAAAAAATTATCTTCTTCTCCAAAGACATTTATCCAGAGAAATTGAAGTTACCTCAATGTATCTCCAGTTCTATGAGTTGGTGTGTAGCCCTCTAATGGACTTCACTATTGGTTTACCCTCATGAGGCTCCACCTTGCACCGTATGGTTAGAGGGCTAAGCACTTACTCGCAGAACTGGAGTTAGATCCAGGTACTACTATTTGTATTTCATATGTTTGCGTCCCTCTAAAGGGCCTCACTATTGGTTACGTAAGGTGGAGGATGTAGGGTTGAGAGGTTCTCCCGGCTGAGCCTGAACCCACACAGTACAAACTCTGCCAAAAATTCAAGAAGTGACAGCAGTCCAGTGGCCAAGCACCACCTGCCTGAGGGTCTCGGCTGGACGGCAGCAACAGCAGCAAAAGCTGGATGTCATTAAAAAAAGGCCTCGGTCTGCTCCAGACGAGGTCCCCCAGACAGTGCACCAAGCCCTGAATGAGAGCAGGCACGTCCCTGAGATATGACTGCACAAGGGTCAAAGTGAATTGATTTCCTCCACTGACACAGCCCGAAAAAAGTGCCATCAAGGACACGATGCATTGAGTGCCTTCAGGTCGACCGGAGGATCCCAACCCATCTCCTCAGAGCCCTTGTGAATGGCAGTACAGTTGCAGGAAGGATGCATGGGATGGGCTAATGCATCCAGCCCTGATGGTCTCTTGATGACAACATGAGTCTATCTGGTGCCAGCTCTTGAAATGTGTAATCTCCTTGACCCTCTTTGTCTGGCTGGAGTTAATACATTAACTTAAGTAATCTCATGATAATATGCATTATGATATTATGACAGACTAACTCTGAAGTGTATGGCTGACATTAGGACTGGCGTCTCATATGTCTTGTCTTGGTGTCTAAAGGGTTGCACTCAATCCTGTTTGTACTTTTCTGACAAATTACAGTTTAATTAATAAATATTATATATCTAATGAATGAATAATGCAATTTAATTACTACTATTTTGTTAATTTTATTACTATTTAATAAATGTACATTCATTAGGATGTTAATTTATTTCTCTACTCTTAACCACATCTTTCCACCCATCTGGAGAACCCTCAGTGATTTCTGTATTTGTATTTCAATTCGAGACAGCGAGAGAAAGACGAGGGAGAGAGAGAGACACACACACACACACACACACACACACACACACACACACACACAGAGAGAGAGAGAGACAGAGACAGAGAGAGAGAGAGACAGAGAGAGAGAGAGAGAGAGAGAGGGAGAGAGAGAGACAGAGACAGAGAGAGACAGAGAGAGAGAGACAGACAGAGAGAGAGAGAGAGAGAGAGGGAGGGAGAGAGACAGAGAGAGAGAGAGACAGAGAGAGGGGGGAGAGTGAGAGACAGAGAGAGAGTGAGAGACAGAGAGAGAGACAGAGAGGGGGGGAGACAGAAAGAGAGAGAGAGGGGGGGAGACAGAGAGACACAGAAAGAGGGGGGAGAGAGACAGAGGCAGAGAGAGAGAGACAGAGAGAGAGAGAGACAGAAAGAGGGGGGGAGAGACAGAGAGACAGAGAGAGGGAGAGAGAGAGACAGAGAGAGACAGAGGCAGAGAGAGAGACAGAGAGACAGAGAGAGAGAGAGAGAGAGAGAGGACAGAGACAGAGAGACAGAGACAGAGAGAGACAGAGGCAGAGAGACAGAGGAGAGAGAGAGAGAGAGAGAGAGAGAGAGAGAGAGAGAGACAGACAGAGACAAAGAGAGAGACAGAGAGAGAGACAGAGAAACACGGACACACACTGAGCGACAGAGGAATAAGCTCCTCCCACTCCACAGATCCGGGCCTGGCTGCTGGAGAACGCCACAGACAAACAGAGCTCGTGCCGCCGTCGACCTGTGCCAATAAGCCCGTGTCGTGAGGACCTGCTCTCCGATCCCGCAGCCGTCTCCGGATCCTCGGTAAGTGTTGTCCACTCTCGCCCACACTCGGCTCGCGAACAGACGGGTCTTCAGCTGCGATCACACCGCCGATATGTCGCAGTGACTCTCGCTCGATCCTGGTGTTTGTGCGCTGAGAGCATCAGTCTGCAGCGCCCATGTGACGAAGCATCTGTCTCGACCCAACACATCATATTAGTAATGGGTGGTACCCAACCTGTGCTAATCCATAACATCCAGCGTGTGAGCCAGCCAGATCTGGTCGGAACCAGATTTTTCGGAATCGGGAAAAGCACTTGAACAAAACATGCTGTAGAACAAGTTCGACGTGAGCTCAGAGCAGCGGGTCTGTTGCAGAGCAGCAGAAGGAAAGTCATTGCCTTTGCATCCGAACCGGAAACATTAGTGCCGACACTTCTCCTGCACATGACACCTCATCAGCAGAAGGTGTTTAAAGGTGCTCAAAGCTTTGCTGTAGTTGTAAGTCAATGGTCAGCACAGGTGGAATCAGTGCATTTAAAAATAGCTGTGAATACTTTGTGACATACTTTCTTCAAAAGTGATTACTGTTCATTTTGCTCTCGGGCCCTGTGCAGCTCAGATCAGGACTTCTGGAGCTCCTGGAATCACTGGAATTAAATTCTGGAAACCTGTTTCCAGACTGCTGCCAGACCTGTTTCCAGTAGACCTGTTTCCAGTAGAAACAGGTCTGGCAACCGCCTTGCACCTGTGAAGATATATACATTTATACAGATGTACATTTGGTTTGTTTGTACCCACATGCAAATCAGTCAGCATTGCTCTAAAATCGAATGTCTGTCAATAACACGAGGAAATGCCCAAATAATCCCATTAGAACAGCAGCAATTTTTACTTCCGTGAGCAAACCATGCACCTGTCAGACCTGCCAAGGGCAATGGCGATTATAATGCTAATGTCAAAATGGAGTTTTGTAATAATAAAAGGCAGGACAGATGACATCGCCCAGCTGGCCCGGGAGCATACATCCCTTTATGTTAATCTGAGGGCAGTTTGACATGTTGGGCTCGTGTCTGGATAAGCTCCCTGGTCACCTTTATGTAAAAGCCGTGGTCCATTAAAACATTTTTTTTCACTCATTGATTCATGCCGAGTGCATGGATGAATAAATAAATAACAAAACATTTCCTGTACAACATGTGAGCTAATATGAATTAAATAGAATCCCAATTAAAGTCATTCCATGCTTGTGCATTTTCAGGCATTATAAAACAGGCGGCAGTGTGAGAAGCGGGGACGAGCTCATGACGGTCAATAACTAAGGCTTCAACAACTAAATATGTTTTAAAATTCATCAGTGATGCAGAGAAAACGTGTGGGAAAGTAAAGCAAACTTCAGACACTAGCATCCTCCTGTCGCATCAACTTCCACATTATATGATGTTTTCCCCCTTAACCCTCATGAGAAGAATAAAGATTTTTTTTAAAAAAGCTACATTGAAGGAAAGAGGAAGAGGCCACTTACAGCCTATAAGAAACGAACACAGCTTTCACAAGCAAGAGAGGATAGAGGAAGAGAAACTGTACTGAAAAAGTATTCAGATCATTAAAGTTACACTACAACTGGAACTGAAAATTTCAATTCACAGCAATGTAAGTGTTAACTTAAACATTATAATACTAGTGGTGAATAGTAACCAAGTGCATTTATTCAAGTATTATTCTTAATTACAGTTATGAGGTATTTTTGCTTCACTAAAATATTTCCACTTCAATTAACTTAAGTGCTGTAAATGTAAGTATGTTTTGTTGATAGTACATCTATACTTTTACTTTGGTTACATTTTGAATGTAGAACTTTACGTATTAAGTATTTTCACAGTGTGGCTCATTTTTTGGCCCTGATCCCAATCCAAGTCACAAGACACATTCTCATAAGTGCTGTCGCCTTCTAAATTCTTATTTTTCATCTTTCAGCTTAATTTTGCCTTTATTTTTCACAAGCTACTTCATCCAAATACTGAAGGTCCTATTTCAAGTTGATCAGCTTAAATGATTTATATAATACCAATAAAACTTTTAATGGGAAAATATGACTCATGTAATTGACTGAAAGTGATCAGCTAGAGAGAAGATGCCTCACACTGTTTGATGCAGGACTCTGCTTGACCACATGTTCATGCTGTGGCACTGAGGTAACCATTACCTGAGCTACACTGCCATTACCTTGTCAAATGGGAACTAACTCTAGCTTTGTGTAGCCCAGCGACAGCGTTGACCAGCAGTGCCTTCACTCCCACAGAGGCTTAAACTGCACCTCTGGTTCTTGAGAAATGTGTCATCAAAATGAGCTGATGATCAATATTCACTTGGTTTCTAAACAATTTCTGTCTCCATTTTAGGTCCCAGAAAGTTTAATAACCAACCAAGTAGAGAATAAAATACTGTTTAAAAAAAGAGTGCGAAGGCCCCAAACTAATCATATAGGGATGCTGATATATGTAATAACTATTTTTTTTCATTTATAATAAAAAGGTATGAAATAATCTCAATACTTCAGGAAACTCTAACAACTCCACCTGCGTACCCAGCGGTCGTCTGTGTGGTGCGTTGGATGTGTGCTGCAGCCCTTGTGACGTGACGGGGTGAAGTCAGTGGAGTTCTTTGTTCTGAATCATAAACATTTAACAGTTAGATCTCAAAAATATTCACCTCTTTCTCTATTACAAGCTTTGTTATATCGCTCGGACCAAGTAGCCGGGCTGTGAGTCTACCAGCTCCAGTGTTCAATAACGTCACACTACAGCTGCGGTTACACAACAGTCTTTTTGTCGATGCAATTCCAGGTCACTAGAGGACAGGACAGCTGATCTGACTGTCCCAAACTAGTTTTAAGCAAAAAGCACCCAAGCTCAATTGTATTTACATAGCACGTTATTCCAGGGAACGAGCACACACACACACACACACATGTCAAAATGAATAACTGGCAGCTGCTAGTTGTACACGGAGACTCTTCATAGAGCAGCGTTGTCAGTCAGCAGAGCTTTAGTTTTAGACTCTTGCACTACTCATTATACACACAGCGCTGGAGTGAACTGGTTTACTTTAAAACTCGTTTCTTGCCTGTGCCTGTGTCTGTAAACTAGCATCTAGTGTGATACTAATTTTCAGGGCAAATGCCACGTCTGAATCAAACGGCAGGATCGTTGGTGCAGGTCAGCTGATTCCTTCTGTCGGGGTCACACAGGAGCAGAACTAGCTTTATTACAACCTCCATAATCTCTTTGTATTCCCCACGACGTCGCTGTTTTTAATGCCTGACTTGACAAATCTTTGTACAATAAATGTGTCATTTCTGTAGCATGTTTCCACAAACTTGCACAGCAAACTTGTATCGCATAACTTTGGCATTCACCATCTACTCAGTGGCCCCTGTATCGATGTGGCTGGACGTTGTTGGGGCGGCTGCCAGCGTGATGGTGATGAGCTTGTGCACAGGATGCTGCACAGTTAACAGTCGGATCTATTGGGAGAACGTTTCAGTGATGGCAGCGCTGCTGTGAAGCTCGCTCTGTGCAAACCAAGGCACACACAAACCTTTGGCTCTTTCCTTTCCCTTTGTGCCTGTGTTGTTGCCATGGTGACAGGTGGGAGATGTCAGCTGCATTTTAACTTGCTTCTCATTGGGGAATAGCAATGACTGAGTGTTATTGATACTCAGGAAATTAAGATAGTTAATGTCATCAGCAACTTTTAACTGCTCCTCTGTGTCCTGATGCTGAACAGCTCTGAGTTGGTAAAAGACAGAAACAGTGTTAAACATGGAACACTGCTCTCGACAGGTCATGGGGCTGATTAGGAAGTTAGTGCTAATGCTGCTACTTGCTGATTGTTTTCATATTTTTTCTGTTGTAGCTGTCGCTCCTTTGGCCGGACAGATATAGATATAGATGTATAGCTGCCATTTTTCTCAGTATTCAGCACAAACTTTCCATTTTGGTTTGTTGTCAAGTTGAACCTGGTGAAGCAGATCTGCACTGTTGTTGATCATACTCAGATATATACATGGCTGTGGGATTTCCTCCGATGCCTTTGCACCGTACCACTCTGGGATTTGTAAACTATGTGTACAGACATAAACTGTGTATACACCACTTCCCACACATAAACTGATATTTATACAAACAAGAGTATGTAGTGTGAATGTGCACACCTCGCGTATACTTCAGACCTGCAATCACATGGCTATCATATGGTGATAATGATGAAAAATAAGGTGAGGAACATATATAATATTATATGATTAAACATTGTTTGTTTAGGTTGTTGCTAATTTAACTGATTGTCCTGCTTTGAATGGGTGGGCATCTGACTTTTTTGTGTTTATAGATCAATACATTGATAATGAGAAATTATCAAGATATTATTATTAAAGTAATAGTTTTATTTTCATTTCAACAATGGAGGTTTTATAAATATTTAAAATGAAAATTTTTCATGATCAAATTTTTTTTTTTGCGATTTTCTTGCTAAACGGGTTTACACAAACAGTGCATTTTGAATTTGGCCAATCAAATTGCAGAATTACAGTTCGTCATCAGTACACAAGCACAAGAAAATGACAGTATAAAAGCTGCTGTTGGTTGAAAGCTATATTTTATAGTTCATTTATAGACTTAAGTTTGACTTTGTGTGACAAATGTCAGTCTTACTTTATTTCCCTGTGTAAATGTCCTTTTCAATGCAGTACTTTGTAAAGTCTCTTTCCATTCCAGAGATATACATCAGTATTCACTTATCTGATATTTAGTCATGATGACTGACACATCCCAGATGATAATGGCTTACAGCTACATGTGATGAGTTTGTGATAAAGCATACACATCTTACCAATCTTATCCTACTGTATACATATATCACACATAAAACTGAGAGTCACAGTCAGTCACACTGACTTAACAGTCAGACAGCAGCCTGCTACACAACACAAGAGCTTGTACAAAATCTGTGAACTTTGAACAACAACCTACATTATCTTTACTGCCAAAGTCTCTTTCTTATGTAACTTACAGACGTGAACTATGTATCTTTGTCCTCTAGAGGACAGACAGAAACAAGTTGTGAACACTGCATTGACATCATTCTCTTTGATGTGGTGGGCTTTTTTATTTACAGGTCCAGCACTTATAGCGTAACATTCTCATTCAACTGGACTGGTGTTTGTGATCTTTATGAACTAGTGAAGGAAATATCTGGCTCTTTGACTGGTCAGTGCTTCTCTATGCCCAGCTGCACCTGTGTGCTGTTTGCTTCTGACCATGCAGTGACCTTTTTTAAGAAGTAAATATCTGAGTCTTTCCAGGATGAACCTTTCATACCCAATCATGATACTATCACCTGTTACCGATGAACCAGTTTACCTGTGGAATGATCCACATGGGCATTTTCAGTGCCGTAAGTGGGAAACTAGGCATACTTGTCATAGTAGAAAAAGATCACAGGATTGTCATGTTTCAGCAACTTCTGCTGCCTTCCCTTTGATACACAGCTCTTATCTCTGCCTGTGTGTGGCACAGTAGCCTTCAGGCTGTTATTCATAGCATGTAATCAATCAGATACAGGGACATTGAGCAAGAATATAGTCACCTGTCAATCACTTGTGTTTTCTTGCACTGATCATTTGCTAATCTCTGTACATAGACATGCTATCATACACACCTGCTATACATACATAGAGAACAAATATCTTTAAAAAGTTTTATTAAAAAACAAAAAAATGTTGCAGTGTTACAGTAGTTCTCTCTTAGCTCATTTATTTTAACTGCACGTCATTTATTGTATTATTTATATAGTTTCATATTGTTTGTTACTTATCTGTATATAACAAAATGTTTATGTACATTTTTTGGTGTTTTCATTCCACACTTGCTTTGGTAAAATAAATGTCGGTTTCCCGTGCCAAAGCACTACATTTTTACATTCATTTAACCCTTAACCTTAACCTTTTTGTTTTCTGTTTTGTTTTGCTCATCTGAAAAATTATCTGATCTGTCGCTCAACACGAACCATTAGTTTTGTGATCTGTTGCATCCCTGCTCAGGAGTCACATAATTGCATTTATATAACATTTACATTCAATTAGAAATAATGAGTGCGATTGACGTGACTGTTATAACTGTATTTCTGCTGTAAACTGTAATAAGCCACTAAAAGTCCTCATGGATATATTGTATTTGCTGTGCTTCAACAAAAGTGCTTGTTGGATGGTTGAGCAGCTTTGCATTGCTTTTCTAGCAAAATCTGGTGATCTGATGAAATGAATGCACGAGGCCAGATAATGTAAATTACATTCTAATGTCAGTAGTGCTTTGATAATTGGTCGTCACTTGGTTTGCTTTGCTTCAGTATAATCTTTCTTATGATGAGGTATCTATGGTTAGGATCTCTGAAAGCTCCAACACAGCAGCAGAAATCCACCTCAGTTTCAGACTCCTCACTCTATTATTAGTAGCAATCCATTAGGCACAATAGCACTTCCTATTTGTTCATATTCCAGTTTATCCCAGTTCAGACTCACTGTGTTCTTTCCGCCGTCCTCCATCACTTTATTATACACACCCCTCACATAAACCACCCCACCCCTCCCGGGCATATGAAGATGCAGTCTTGTGTAACTCTCACACTCTAAACCAGTTTCATCCAGTTCACGAGGTGTTGCCAAGAAACTGGCTCTGTGCTTATGTACATGCATTCATGCGCGCGCACGCACGTGTGTGTGTGTGTGTGTGTGTGTGTGTGTGTGTGAGTGAGAGAGTGAGAGTGAGGGGCCAGGGTTTCTTTTGCTGTGTGAAAGCAGATAGCTGGAATTTTCCTGTTCCTGCTGCCAGTATTACATAAGAGCTTGGAAGATAAGAGAGGAGAGCGCCATGCTAGAGCTGTCAACAAGAATGTATACATTTTTAAAACCCACAACCAGTAGTTAGGTTTAGTAACATTGTAAAGGTGTGGGGTGAAAGGGTTTTGCATGATGATAAACACTTCTGTCAGAGTAGGATAAGATAAGCCTTTATTGATCCCCAGAAGGGAAAGTTGTTTGTCACGGCAGTACAATGAAAAACAGATAAACAGAGAAATAAAAAAACACAATAAGAGGTATATAAAAACTAAGATAAGAATACAAGAGCAATTAAAGACAAGATTACAGGGTAAAGTGACACTTTTGTGATTGATAGCAACAGGGTCAGCAAGACTATTTGTGCTTATATTCTTTTGTGGTATTGACCAACTTGTTGACTTGTATCCCTTCCATTGAAGTTTGCATTCAGATGGCACTCGGGTGAACTCGATCTACTTATCAGAGGCTTTTTCAAGTAATATGTAAATGTGAAATGTAGTAATATAGTATGACATAGTATAAAGTAAAGTAGTAGCACTGTAACAGCAATTTCAAATACAATATGGTAGAATATGAGTATAGTACAGCAGGTCATCAGTGGAGTGGTGATCAGTGGAGGATCCAGTACACTGGATGATTGAATGGCATCATAAATATGGAATCAGATTTGTGTCTATATAGTCAAACAAAACTTGAACCAAAAAAGTCATCTCAAAAGGTAAAACGTCTATCTACCGAAAAATTATTTGTGTAATTCAACCAGGAGAGACAAGTAAATGAAGAAAGATAATTTATTACAACAAGTGACATAATATTGAAACTTGACAGAGAGTCTTTGGCGTTTTGGACTCTGGGAGGAGACGTCTTGATTGAAGAATTACTGTCCAAGCCGTCGCTGGGTAAACCCTCCAGAGTCCAGACATTGGTGGTGGTGGCGGCAACTGAAGACTGTGAAAGCCAGATGGGAGATGAAATGGATGATGATACTGCAAAGGCGAGGTGGTGATGGGGAGGTGGAGGGGCGTGCGAATCAATGGCATCAAAGAGCTAGAGGCAGTAAGATCGTATTTTAAAAGGAGAGCAGAAAGATGAGGCTGTGACACCGTGCTATTGGATGGAAGAGATCAGCTGGTGAGACAGCTGATTTCCAATGGGTTAGGGTCAACACAACACTGACAGTGGGAAATGTGCGTGAGCATGCCAAGGAGGAAAGATGAGAAATAGCCTGAGACCAAAAAAGCACCGTTGTCTTCCTGCCTGAACTTACACTAGAGTTTCATTCATGTAAATTATTGGTCTTTATTTATTTATTTGATCATATGTCGTATCATTTTGTTTGTCGACGTGTGAATGAACGTTGGTGGGTGTCTGTTGGCTCTCTGTCCACTATGGGCTAATGCATATTTCCTTCATGGTTGATATTTATGTGACAAGATTCCATATAAATGGCTGTTTGATTCCTCAGTCATTTGTGGAATAACTGACATGATTAAGGAATGCTTGTGTACAGGGGCAAAGGAGAGGGGCACAAGGGTTTTTTTTTCCCATAGATTTTTCTTTAAAAATAAGATTATCTCCACTGTACTAGGCTTCAGGCAGCTCCTCTTCTGGCTGACCGTTTCTCCAGCCTTTGAAACATGCTTGTGGATAATCAAAATGTTCAGTATTATCAGTATTAAAGACCATCAGGATATCCAGTGTTGACAGGCTCATTGCTGGCTTGGTGTGTGTGATTGTCATCATGCACGAAGATGTGTCAACATGGACTACATGGACAACATGACTAAGGTCGACTCAGATGCTTCTCACTGATTAATGGGTTGGTTGACATAGTGATCAATGATTAATTTATAGAGCTCATATTGAAGCAGACGTTACTTGCTTCACAATTCATGATAAAATGAAAAGATCATCAATAAGGGGAAATAATGGCTAAAATGTAAATAAAAAGAAGTTTTATTTACATTTTATAAATGTAAAGTGACATTGGTTGTTTCTCTCACCTTTCATTTCATGTCCACCTAATCATTTCCCCTGCAGCTGTGGACACCTGGTCTGAAGTATGCGTGAAATGCACACATTTTTAATGTGCATTCTTCTCATGTGAGGAGAATATGGTATACACACAGTGTGAAAGCAGGAGTCTACTCCTAAGTTCTGTATTTAAATAATGCAGTGCACCAGTGTCTGACATCAGAAAGTCTCTGTTTATAAAAGGATACAAATGCTTAGCCGCCACCGACTGTTATACTAACTACACGACTTGGGTTGAGCCCATTAGAAAACCTTAAATGCACCATATAAGATCTCCTGATTTTCCAGTTTTAGATTTTTGTGTTTGTGATTTTGCCAGTTGTCGCAGTGGTTTAAATAAACTCATGTACAGACTGAGCTGATTAGTTTGTGGACCTAGCAGCCTATTGGCTTTCTCTTCTCCACCTTAATGATCAGTATCATTAATCCCCACTCCCTGTTTTTCTCTCTCTCTCTGTAGGTGACTTGGTCAAGTTTGACCCTGAGGGCAGCTGCTGCCTCTCTCTTGCACTTCTTCATCTGTCGACTGTTTTGTCATGGCGTCCTCCTTGATCAGCCGTCAGTTCTCTCTCTCCCTGCAGAAGAACTTGTGGCTCAGTGCTCCAGGTAAATTCAACACTCCATTCCATTGAAATCAAATCCTTTTTTAAAACCAGTCAGTGTGTGGCTTTTCACCAAGTAATGACATTTTAACCAAAAAATGTTTGTAGAACAGTGTGCATCCTATTCCTTCATGGAATGAGGGTATTTTCTTCCGTCAGCTGTTTTACAACTTTTACTATGAGTGTTTACTTAGAAACAGGCTGTTAAGACCACTTATCTGTCAATTTTTTAATGCTGAATCTGTGGTAAAGTAAAAGTAGGATCATCAACAAATTTGACCAAATCAGATATTGAAAAAAGAAAAGGAAAAATGGTGCTTCAAACTTTACTTCCAAAGGAGCTGGAATATTTGTCCGTTTTCATCAATTTTCACTTAACCATAAAAATGAAGTCACAATACTTCTGATGTTCTCAGGGATAACAACAATGAAACCATGTTTCAGTGAAAATAGAGCAGCGTTATGTTGTCAGTGTAAATGACTGGCCTCATCGGGATGTGCTTATCATACATGTGCATGCTTCTCAGAGGCTGGTCACTCAGTGATGTCTCAAAGGTCCTCTCCTGTCAATCATCAATTGGCCAGTCTGTTTGGGTTGGACTTACTAGTTCAGTGGATATTGTTAATCAGAATGATATACTCTACGCCTAGTTAAATGTCTGTGAACATGTTATCAACAGCGTGACTGACGGAATCATTTAAAGACCAAAGCAATTAAAGCAACTAAAGCCCTGTTGTCAACTTTATGACTTTTCTTTTCCTCTTTCTGTCTGTGATGTACTTTGGATAACGATTTGTCAAGAGATTTTAACCGTCTCAATTCAATTTCAATTCAGTTTTATTTGTACAGCGTCAAATCACAACAAAATTCATCTCAGGGCACTTCACATACAGAGCAGGTCTAGACCATACTCTTTATAATATGCTGCCCTGATTATTATGGGCAACCTAAGATCACTTTATTTATCAATGGATTTATCGATGGACTACATGTTTGGCCTGTCTAAAAGCAAAGGCTTGATTCAGGGGAAATGGCCAAAAGAAAATGAACGATGGCCTCCAACAATTTCTCAATGGGAGGCACCCAGGAGGCGTCCTGATCAGATGTCTGAACCGCTTCAACTGACTTCTTTCAGTGCGAAGGTGAGGTGGTTCTGCTGAAGGTTGCATAGCTGTAAATCCAGGCAGCACCATTAATGAATTTCAAAATTTATTTTGCTTTCGAGGCCTTGTGAATTTTTTTTTTTGCTGCCTGTTTTATGATACCCGTCCAGAGATTAAGTTGAGAGGCTTGTTCTATTGTCGCTGTAGCAATCACACTTTGTTATCTGTGCTCTTTATTGTGTGATTGCTGCAAGATTGCCCCCACCATTTCTTTTCTTTTCTGGTAATAAATGTTGCCAGTTCCATTGGCCCTTGTGCACTCTCTGTAATCAATAATTCGTTTACAGCTGGTTATGACTCAACTTATTTCAAACAAGCTGCTGTTCAACCATTTCTCAAAAACAAAACAAAAAACATTTTTGACCCATCTTTGCTCCAGAACTACAGGCCTATTTCTAAGTCACATTTTAGAAGAATCAGAATCAGTTTTATTGGCCAGGTATGCATACACATACAAGGAATTTGACTCCGGTTTCACTTTGATCTTCGTACTTACATATAAGTAGACTAACAACAAAGAGTAGACTGACAAGACTAGGAGAACATAGGCATTTTTCCTAAAAACCTGAGACAGTAGTGCAAATATATATATATATATATTAGGGCTGTCAAACGATTAAAAGAATTAACTCAATTAATCGCAACATTACTATGTGATTGATCGTGATTAATTGCGATTAAAATACTAATATTATTTGTATTTTGGTGGGGAGACAAAACAAGTATGTGGTGTTGGAAATAAAGAAATGACAAACCAGTCTGAGAAATCTATTTCTCTTACTTTATTATTACACAGTTAGTCCTTCAACTAACATCTTATTGTGCCTGGCATTACAGAGCCAAAATGAACAGTCCCATTTTATGGTTAAACCTTTAAAATATTATTGTGCCTGGCATTACAGAGCCAAAATGAACAGTCCCATTTTATGGTTAAACCTTTAAAATATTATTGTGCCTGGCATTACAGAGCCAAAATGAACAGTCCCATTTTATGGTTAAACCTTTAAAATATTATTGTGCCTGGCATTACAGAGCCAAAATGAACAGTCCCATTTTATGGTTAAACCGGTTATTTTAGCTTGGCGGCCATGACTTCCAGCTAGCTCTGTGCTACTGCTCCTGCTAGCACTAGCATACATGAAGTGCTTGGCCTTGAGGTGATATTTAAGGCTCGTTGTGCTTCGGTGAAACGATAAAACGTCACGACAGTATTTACAGACAACTCTGGTCTTGTCTAAATCCCCACCTGGAGTTTTTATGAACAGAAACAGATTGTGTATAACACCTATGTCCGACACCTCCTCCTCAGCCATCCTTCTCTGTTGCTGCCAGGCTGCGCATGTGTGTGGTGACACAGGACGTAGACTGACAGGCTCTACCTAAGTCACGTGACATGATTATGCGTGTGTTAATCTTTCATTAATGCGTTATTGTTTCCAGATTAATCGCATGCGTTAACGCATTAATTTTGACAGCCCTAATATAATATATATATATAGCCGAGTGCAAAATATGCAGAAATCTTGCAGAGTATGTGCAGATAAATACAATATACAGTATATACAAGACAAGAGGTAGGTGGATATGGGAGTATACACAGTATACATAGTATGCATGGTTTGTGCTGGCGGGTGACATTTACATACTAACCATGATGTGTATATAAGCAATGAGGTATGTAATAATATAAAATACATTATTGCAGGTGAATGATTGTTACTGGGTTATTGAACTGGATAACTATTCATCAGAGTGACGGCCTGAGGGAAGAAAGTGTTCATGTGTCTGGTTGTTTTGGCGTGCAGTGCTCTGCAGCGCCAACCAGAGGGGAGGAGTCTGAATATGTTATGTCCAGGGTGTGTTTCCATTTCCTGACTCTGGACCTGTGTAGGTCCTGAATGGAGGGCAGTTCTGCACCGATGATTCTTTCTGCAGTCCTGACTGTCCGTTGTCTGTCTCTGTTCTGTTTGGTGGCTGATCCAAACCACACCATGATAGATGTGCAGAGAACAGACTGAATAGTGACGGTGTTAAATTGTATCAGTAGCTCCTTAGGCAGGTTGAACTTCCTGAGCTGGAGCAGGAAGTACATCCTCTGCTGGGCCTTTTTCCTGATGGTTTCTATGTTGGATTCCCACTTTAAGTCCTGGGAGAAAACTAACTAACTTATAACTAAGGTCTTAGGAAGAATGGTTGCTAAGCCGGTTGCATTTAACCAAAACGGCTCTTTTCAGAGTCTCAAACTATCTGATAAGGCACAGTGATGCAGGAGAATGTTCTGTATTGGTACTATTAGATCTCAGTGCTTTTGGTACAGTGGACTACTGTGTATTGGCTAAGGATGCAGTTTTTGCTCTTTTAAACAAACGTGTCATAGAGTTGAGCCAAGATATTCTTTTTTTCCTTTGGCAGTTAAATTTTAAAACTCATCTACCTCCTGTTGAAAGATGGACAGCAGAGGCATGAGGTGCTGAGGTGGCTCCAGCCTCGTCTCTGTTCTGCTCTGGTCGTTTAGTCTCTCTCTTTCTCTGAGGATTACTGTCTCCCTGTGGATTATGAATTACAATTTACAATAACAACTTTCTGACTTATGGGACATAATAATGTGTAATAGTAGGACATTATGTGCAAAGTCATTTGCATAATCATTGAACATTTTAAATCAACCATCCATACAGACCTCATCTATTTTGGATTTGATTTTGTACATGCATTGATATTTGCATACATATATTTTGTTTTTTTGTGGATTTTGGATATCTGTTTTTTGATATATTTTTTTTATACTTGCACGTATTTTGCACTGCAATTGCTGAACAACAATTTCCCTCAGGATAATAAAGTTTATCTTATTTTATCTATAATTGTTTTCTATGTTTTCTCCACCAGCCTGCAGATATGTCAGCAAGGCAGCACCAAAGACCCAGTTGGAGTTTGACTATGATGGTCCCTCCATGAAAACTTCAGTCCCTGGACCACGATCACAAGTAATAGCCAGATGTGCACACACAAATCAGTACACTCTGTTCATTCCTCAGGTATTACTCACTGTAAGTAACTTTTTTGTCATTCTGTAGGAGCTGATGAAACAACTGGGAGACATCCAGGTGAGCTGAGATTTGTGTGTGTGTGTGTGTGTGTGTGTGTGTGTGTTTACACTTCCATTGTGAGTGTTGCAGTGCCATATTTGAAGGACTGAGGTCCATAATTAACAATGGGTCCATAGTTTTTTTTAATCTTATTTTATTTTAATAAACCAGTTATTAAATGGGTTCCATTTCCAGTCACTGACTGACCTGTCTCACCTGATCTCTAAAATGCTAGAAACATACAGATGTAAAAATAAGATAATTCCATGATTGTGACACATATAGGTGCCCTGTTCAGTTGTTTACATCCTCAAAATAGAAGACTGTGTATGCTTGAAATCTCCACTCCGCCTAACTCTCAGAGCCCCAAGCAGTTTCTGAGTTTTTTTAGTTCCTGTCATGCTTTTACTGACTGCGTTCCTTTTTCACTGCAATGTTTCCTTCACCTCTGTGAAAACAGCATAATCATGGCCAGAAGTATGGAGAACTCAAATATGTGCAGTATAACACACTAATAATTCCATAAATCATAAAACACAGAAAAAAATGCAAGTTGAATTTTGTGGGGGCTTGTGGAGTTCAGAGGGTTGAACACAATCTCAGATCTTCAAAATGGCCTTGAAAAAAATGGTTTTTCAGGGACTTGTAGCCTGATTTATATTATGAAGAGAGCTTGGAACATATTGGCTGTGCCCCTCTACTATTGTGTTCATGGTTTGTCTTGATGGCTTTATGTTTTTCTTGTGTCATTTGTTGTGCATATGTTGGAGGGCCATGCTAATTTCCAGCCTTTTAGGTTTGAATTTGTTTTCATCCTTGATGATCGTAGCTGTTGCTGCACAGAGTTATTCTGTATTTTTCATCATCGAATAAATTCAATCAGTCACTATTATGGAATGATTTTTGAGAGACTGTGGACAGCAAGTGCACTTCAGAGTCATATCTGCTACTAAAGTCTCAATGTCTGTTTTTACATTTCAATTTTCATCTGTCTCTGGGTAACATTCACTAAAATGTTGGACTTTGTTTTTTGTTCTTCATGTGTTTCTGCTACAAGAGGATTCAGTTCTACTGCATGCTCTTCTTAACACACAACATGTCTCTTTCCAGAATGTTGGTGCAGTCAACTTCTTCTGTAACTATGAGGAGAGCAGGGGGAACTACTTGGTGGATGCGGACAACAACCGCATGCTGGATATCTACACTCAGATCTCCTCCATCCCAATTGGTTAGTAGCAAAACATCCATATCCTTTATGTAAGAGGGTGCAGTATGGATACATCCATCCATCCATCCATTATCTGTACATCTATACGATGCACGCCGCTAATCCTCTGCAGGGTCACAGGGGGGCTGGAGCCTATCCCAGCCGACTTAGGGCGAAGGCAGGGGACACCCTGGACAGGTTGCCAGTCCATCACAGGGCACACACAGGACAAACAAACACACACACTCACATTCACACCTACGGACAATTTGGAGTATTCAATTCAGCATGTTTTTGGACTGTGGGAGGAAGCCGGAGTACCCAGTGAAAACCCACGCTGCACAGGGAGAACATGCAAACTCCACACAGAAAGATCCCAAGCGTCCGAACCGGGACGCGAACCAGGGATCTTCTAGCTGTGAGGCCACTGCACCACCGTGCAGCCCAGTATGGATACAATCAGTATCAATAGTATCAATACAGTATCATAGTATCATATATCAATGATATGTTATATGTCATGTTGGGAATTGAATACCTGACAAATTAAGGTATTTATCCCATTGATGCAAAAGTAATAAAAATCCCAAACTACCGTAAATTATTCCCGCTTATTGGTGAGCAACCTTGCCTACAATGCAGTTTCTTTTGTTTTAGCTCACATGAGACCATATTTTGTACTTTTTAAAGCAAGATGATGACAGATGCCAGTAACAGGGATCTGTAATTATAGCAGAGCATTTTTCCTACGATTTCAGCTTAATTTCAGTATATTTAAACTCAGTTTAAAATTGTTGTGTAATGTAGTTGGACCAATAAGCTGATTTGTCATATGAAGCATTCCATAGCCTCTTTGTCACATAGACTCTTTATGGACAAAAGGTAAAAAACAAAAAAATAAATGAAAAAATCAAGTGCATCTACATTCTACATTCATTTACTGTCTTGAACCACTTTTCCATTACATTAGGTCAGCCTACACATTGGTTTTGGAACAAGATATTTCAAATAAATTTTCATGCAGCAGAGCAGGAGGTTTATTTGGAGTGACATTATATTAGAGACAGGCCTTTATTTCAAATTCCTTTTGTTTAGAAAGTATGTTTGGACATTTTTTCAGTATGAGGCTTGTTGCCTGTTAAGTGTTTGTTACTGCATTGTGCTGTTGATAAAACTCAACATTTCCTCTATCCATTTCAAATTAAAAGTCCTCTAGCGTGTCAATTAACAGAATCCCTTCATTTCATAACAAGGCTTTTATTGTGAAATATTGTTATTGATTCCTATATTGTTGGGAATGGTACATCTGGTACTTCAGATGTAGCTATTGCCATCTTGTGGCACTTGTATGCTACTACAAAATACACAATAACGCATATACACCCGCAGTGAGTGAAATAGGTCAAACACTAAAGAAGAGTTATCCAGAACAGTAAGCTGTTGAAAATAGCAGAATTAGGTTATTGAATTTACTCAACAGGTGGAAATGTACATTTGGCTAATAATCTACAATTCCACAATTTCATTTAGCAGACACTTTTATCCAAAGTGACGTACATTCACATGCCAATGGAACAGCCAATTTGGGGTTCAGTATCTTGTCCAAGGACACTTCGACACATGTTGGCCAGGGATTGAACCACCAACCTTCCGATTGGTGGACAACCACTCTACCTCCTGAGCTACAGCCACCCAATTTTCATGCAAATTATATAACGGGCTTCAGGAGTTTATCCACCCTTTTTTTTTTTTTTTCCCCCTGGCCTCTATTTGGGGACGGGTTGTTCATGACACTCTCCCGGCCATTACTTGAGACCTGGCCTTTATTGCACTAGAAAAAGACAATCTTAATTAATCATCAAATCAATAATTAATAAATAATTAATTACAATTATTCATAGTCACAGTCATAGTCACCCTGTAAGAACTCCTACAGCATTCTATATATTTTACTGCCAAAAATTGGTCCAATGCATGTCTGAAAATCTATTTTAAAGAGATTGAAATAGAGACTCCAGCTTGGCTGCAGTACTTCCAGCCTGATTAGCATTATTTTCAGTGGTTTCAGCTCAAGTCCTCAGGGCCTCCCTCATAGAAGGGCTTTTGTTATGGCTAGGAACTCACACACTTAATTAATTCATTACTTTGAAAGGACCTGACAACTGGAATTTGTAACAATTGTTTACTTTCTCAGTATACATAGAAATAAGTAGATTTATTTTCAGTTTTGAAAGATTTTTTTCTTTATGCTCACCATTTCTACTATACTTTTAACTCTTTAACTCAGATTCCTAAAACACACAGGATAATAATATTTCTCTACCACAGCCTTCCTTCAATATGCCCGTCCTAATTTGCATTTGACTTTTAGCCAGACAATTTCCACAAAAACCCTCATCAATTAATCATCCTCTCCAAGTGTTTGTCTGATACCTGCTTCAGTGCATATACATGAAGGAGAGAGGTGCAAGACATGCTGATGCCTGCGGTGAATGCCTCCAAAACAAAGCACAAAAGTCTTCCTAAATCTGACCCAGATTTAACTAAGGCAAGGGTGTTGTTTCTGAGCGATGTGATGGTATTTCAGATGTTACAGAGACAGATAAGTTTGAATGAAAGAAAGAGTGAAAGAACGTATGCCTTGTGTGTGTCCTGTTTGTCATTGTGATGGACGTCCCCAGGATTTGTGGACTAGAGATTTGCCTTCCGGCATTCAAATGATCTACATGGAAAACAGAATGGACATCGCAGCCCTCATTTTCTGCTCTCTTTCATTTTGTGTGTCTGTAGCTCAGCAACCTAAATAATGACAAAGACAAGCTGGAGAAAAGAAAAATCTCCTTACTGAGGTTCATGGACTTGACACCATATGAATCTTAAGTGAATCCGCCTGTCTCATAGCAGAGAAGCTGAAATTTAAAGGGGCATTGGGACTATTTTTGTCAAGCATGATTTTAGTTTTTCAGGTTTTCTGTGTACAGTCAAGGAAATCTTTTTTTTTTTGACAAAATGTCAAATTAATTCCATGTAAGATGTCTTTTCTCTGATTATGACATTTCTCTGTCCAGAATGAAGCTGGATGTCAGTGGATTGAAAAATTTTGGAATTGAAAAGTCTGGAAAAGCGTAGGAACTGTATATATATCAACTATAATATAGAAAATATAACTAACATGTTTAATATGTAGTTGGAGACCTACTATCATTCCTTTTATTTGATTATTTATCTGTTTGTCACTCTTCATACCAAACAATTCATTCGACCTCAGATGTGGAATTCAAGTTATAGGAAGAATACAATGTTGAAACTGAAAATATGGGAATCCCAAACAAGCAGAGCGCTTCATTGTACCTCACTGCACCCTGCTGGTTGGAAATGGAACAATATTGCAATGTATGTAGGGCAGACACATCAGTTTAGGTAAGATTGTCATATGCTTAGAAAACAAATGAAGGTTACGTGGTTGACATGCAAGAACGCAAAAGACAAAGCTGTCTTTCAGTTACACATTTATTACACTACTGAACACATGTCGTTAACATGTGCTAATTACTACAGTTAAAACAATTTCAAACAAAGACAGGAAAGGGAAAGGGGAAGCTGTAACATAAAGCCATGATGGCTGAATGAATGAATATAGCAGAGGGTCAAATCAAAGGCATGACAGCTTATTTGTGAATGAAAAATGATGAATGTTGTTCACTCATATATTTTCTCTTTCTTTCTTTCTCCACTCCCATCCTGTCCTACCTCAGGGTACAACCATCCCGCTCTCCTCAAACTGATGGCCAATCCCAACCATCTGGTAGGTTGTTTTCACATATTGTAATCCATGTCTTGGAAATGTCATGGTATTGTTTGGTATTGAATGATGGAGCGTGTGCATATCCAGTATAGTAAACTGTTCACAGGAAGTAGTGGATTCTGCTTATTGCACACTGCAAAGATAACAACAGTTCTAACCTTTTAATTATAACGTGAAAACATTACTGATTCGAGCTGTTAACACTCTGTGGCTCTACTGTTGTCATAGTAAAGCAGTGTTTACTGCCTGGTTGTCTAAGACAGCACATAGCTCACATCTAAAGAGAGTAGTGCCCCAGAATATTACTGTGGACATTCCCATTGGCCTCATGGTGTGAGTGGAATGACCCACTCTTAACACATGGGAAAATGATGCATAACACTGGGGCTAAGAACCTGGAAATAGATTTTCAGGTTCCAACCCCATAGAAGGTGCATTACCTGTGATAACCACACGGCTCTTCATTGATCCCTTACGTGGTGTAGTGGTGTACAGTCACCACTGATGTAGTACAGTGTGAACACAAAATGAAACACGAGCTCTTTTTCAAGTGCTTTTTTTGAACTTTATTTGGGCAGTCTAACTGATGTAATGCACACGATGATGCTTTTGGAAAATTTGGACTCTGTTATGGCTGATTGTTATCAGTGTCAAAGTGTCAAATTGAACAGAGCTTGCTGAACATTTTTTCCATAAAAGCTTCAGCTGTGCTTTGTCGATGCTGCGTGCGTGTTCATGAATGTATCTGTGTGTTCTATCTTTCATTCAGAGCACACTTGTGAACCGGCCTGCCCTGGGAATCCTGCCGCCTGAGAACTTTCCAGACAAGCTCACTGAAAGTCTTCTCTCAGTCAGTGACACACACACGCAGATCTATCACTCAGAATCCAAAATGCTATTATTAAGCACTGTTATTATTGTTGCTGTTATCATTGTTGTAATGAAATTGGAGATACTTTTATACTTTTTTAATCTATCAAACAACAGTACTACAATTTGTCTTCCCCCCGTCAGGTGGCTCCCAGTGGAATGACTCGTGTTCAGACGATGGCCTGTGGCTCTTGCTCCAATGAAAATGCTTACAAAGCAATTTTTATCTGGTACAGGGTAAGTGAGCACACACTGGGACTGTATATAAATCTGTACCTATATATATAGTGACAACATATTTGGACATTGTGAAAAGGTGGTATTGAATGATTTGGTGATGTACTATATTTGCTGGTGCAGGTCACAGGTGTCACAGGTTGCAGTAATGAAAAACACATTTTGTTTCAGAAAAAAACTCACTCCTTAGGATTCTGTGAACCCAAGAGACAAAAATAGGCCAAGAAGAACTGTAATGAAATGTGTTCACAGGCTGACAGTACTCCCTGTGCAGATTACACTGACCTGTCTGCGCTGTGATTCATTTAAGTACCACTCAAATTTAAAGACAACCCCTGATGTGCAGCCAGACATGTTGGCCATAGACCTGCACTGTGTTGCCATATATATGAAAACATTAATGAGTGGTGACACTGCAGATCCAACCATTAAAGTTGGGTCTGTATTTTTTAGAATACAAAATAAATATATAAATAAGGGAATGCTCAACCGAGTTTCGAATCTTTTATTTTCTAATTGGTAACTGATATTAAACATTTTGTTTTGTAAATATGTTCATTTTTCTGTTCTCAAGAGAAATATTTGATGAACTAAGAAGTTAAACTTTCTATCCAAAAGCAAATGTAAATTTTGTGTTGTTCCTAAGTCTTCCTAACAGTGTGTTTTCTTTTGCTACAGAACAAGGAACGAGGACACAACGCACCATCTGATGAGGACGTCAGCACCTGCATGATAAATCAGGTGGGTGGAAGATATCGCACATCTTATCGTAATATTTTGGGATTTCCAGCTGTGTCATGTTCCTGTTTACATGTTAGTCTCTCTTTTTGTCTTTCTGTCTCAGACCCCAGGTTGTCCAGACCTCAGTATTTTATCCTTCATGGGAGCTTTCCATGGAAGAACCTTGGGTAAATTAAGTGCCTCAGTTTTACTAAACTTTACTTTTTTTTTTTTTACACAACTCATTGCATTGTCCAATAGTACTGATAGTACTGTGTGGTGAGATTAAAAAAGAAGAGCTCTCTCCCGACTGTAAATATCGTGTGGGCATAGCCACTCTTTCCATAATGGTCCTGTTGTGCTTGAATAGAGAATGAAGCATTTTTATGACAGGAAGAGAGACGGTTTGAAACACACACACAAACTTGCCATTGAGGGATGAATGAAATTACCAGTACTATGACATGGGCATCAGTCTAACAACAACCATCTCATATTCACCACACTGCAGCTCTGAAATTCTTTTTATAATTGAAAGGGGTTTTTTTAAATTCCTTTAATTCCTGTCCATGTGGCCATCTTTTCTATTGGTGGTAAATTACTGTCAATAAAACTAAATGCTTTCTGTTTAATGTTTCACATTAAAAGCCTTCCAGGAAAGGGAGGGATTAGGCCCTTTGGATGAGGTATAGAGCTATAGATATACACCTGAAGCACACCTGAAGTACTGCACAGTGAACAACCCGTAAAATGAGAAGTTACAGTTATGATGGTGACATTGTAGACTCATGACTAACACAATGCTTTTACCTTGTTAAGGCTGCTTGGCAACGACACACTCCAAAGCAATCCACAAGCTGGATGTGCCATCATTTGACTGGCCAATCGCCCCATTCCCCAGGCTGCAGTACCCACTGGAGGAATTCACCAGAGAGAACGCACAGGAAGAAGCTCGCTGTCTGGAGGAGGTGCGCTGATTGTATGCAGAGGGGACATGTATGCATGTGCACAATCATAAAGTACAGCTGTCACTCAAGTTTTAAAAAACGGCAATAAAGGTAGTTTATCAATCAAAGCAACCAAAAAACAATTTGCACCCTAAGTAACATTCCTAGTAGTCTGTCTATAGTTATTCATATGATAAGATAAGATATACCTTTATTCATCACACAGTGGGGAAATTTACATTGCACAGCAGCAAAGAGGATAGAAATAGTAAATAGTAAAAAGCTGTCATAGCCAAAGTATGTGTTATATTTGAACTGATTGCAGCCTCTAGATGCTGCTTCATATGCCTCAGTTCACTGGTGTAGCAGATCTTACTACTTTTATTTCAAACCTTACACTTGTTAGGGGCAACACCTCTGAAGAGGACAATGAATTTATTAACCTGATTAAATAATTATCAAATCATCAGTCTGATTTCAAAAGACTTCTTTTCGATTAAACTGATCTCCATCTCTGCATCAAAGGAATAGCCAGGACAGCAACTTGGTATAAATGAATAGATTTATTGATCCAAAATCTACTAACACAGGATAAATGAAATGACTGACGAGTACAAGATAATAGTCAGGATGGAACAAGTGACCAATAATGACCCCAGTGGCATTGGCTGTCTCTGCCAATCAGGGCTCTTCTTCCTCCTCATTTTGTTTCAGGCGGAGGAGAACATAATTCCTTCACAAAACTTTGAATTGTTTAGCCTAGTGTACATGCAAAGGTCACATATCTATTCCAGGTGTTCAGTTAGTATGGCCAACAGTTTACAGTAATATGAAAAGGTTGTTTTACTTAAGAATTGTCATTGACCAATTTTCATTTTAAAATGGTGTGTGTGTGTGTGTCTCAGGTGGAGGATCTGATCGTGAAGTGGAGGCAGAAGGGGAAGCCCGTGGCAGGGATCGTAATCGAACCAATCCAGGCAGAAGGCGGAGATAACCACGCCTCTCCAGACTTCTTCAGAAGCCTCCGCAACATTGCACGCAAGGTAACAGTTAGAACTGTGTCAGCAGATCCTTTGACAGGCCTTACCTCTTTGTTCTCACTCTGACTTGCACCAAATTGGAAGGTGTACTAGTTCACTCGCCTCAGACATCGCTGTTTTAAAATGAAATGCATCAAGTATTTCCAGTAATAGCTTCTGATAGATGTCCTGTAGCAATGTGAGAACATCTTACAGGAGGTTTGGGTGGTTGATACTTGATTGGACTGCATTGTATCTCACAATAGTGTAATCTGACTCTGAGTGCAGCATGAGGACAGAGGGAGATTGTTGATTTGTTCATACATGCAAATCTTTACCAGAATGTGTAGATTCACATATATAGCACTAATTACTAATGAGTGTTGAGCTTCTTGTCACTTCACATGGATTCGAGGCTGCGGGATAGTCATGAAATTTTTAGAGACAGATAGAGCAAATGTCCATGGGCAGCATGCCAGGTAAAAAAGAAAAAAAAGCCTTCGCCAAGTGAATGGAAATCTGCCAAAGCGCTTGGTGAGCCAACCATATGCAGGGAGGGAGGGGAGCACCACAGACGCCGAGGGGGCCTGAGGCATCACTTTGAGCCACAAGAACTGGAGGACAAGGCCACTAATGGCAGTGATGGATTAGCCAGCCTCTCTGTAGATGTTCAGATTATGTAAACCTCCCCGAACATATTTTGTTTTGTCAGCAGCCGTACCAACATGTAAACTATTTCTGCTGAATACCTGATGGCAAACAGGCGTAGCCTTGGCTGGTACTTGGATGGGAGACCTTCAGGGACAAACTAAGGCGCAGCTGCTAGTGGTGTTGGTGGGCCAGTACAGGACAGTCTGCGCTATATAAATGTAATCCATTGTTATTATTTCAGAAGAATATTGTTATTATTCTTGTATCTCCAACCAGATGGTAGTAAATGAGTAGGTGATCAGTGTTGTTCATGTCTGGGAGATTGGGAGTAGGGAGGCAGATGATTTTGGAGGTAGAACAAGTGAGTTCAGGTAGGTGGGTCCTGTGCTAGTTGCTACTCAGTAGGTGAACATTGGTGACTTAAACTTTCAATTCATTTCAGTTTTATTTAGATGAACAGGGAGAGGAGGAGAGAAGAGCTCAGTGCATCATGGGAAGTCCCCTGGCAGTCTAGGCCTTTTGCAGCATAACTAAAGGATGGTTCAGGGCTCACCTGGACCAACCCTAACTATAAGCTTTGTCAGAGTCTCCTCTTAAATGTGGAGATGGTGTCTTCCTCCTGAACCCAGACTGGGATCTGATTCCACAGGAGAGGAGCTTGATAACTGAAGGCTCTGCCTCCCATTCTACTTTTTGAGACTCTAGGAACAAAAAGAAACCCTGCATTGGGAGTGCAGTGTTCTTGTGAGGTAAAAGAGAATATATGAGCACTTGAAGATATTTTAAATTGTATTCTAGAGTTTAGAGGGAGCTAGTCCTTGTCAGTACACATGAAGCACTGAGACTTATTGGTGCAGCCACATAATAAGGAATTGCATCTTTTGAGACAGGATGTGCTGGATTTTTGTAATGTTACATAGATGATAAAAGACAGTCTTTGAAGTTTGTTATATGTGGAAGTTAAAGGACATATCCCGATCAAAGATAACAAGATTCCTTACAGCGGTGGTACAGTTGCTGTGAGCAGCAGCCAGGACGCCTCCAGAACTACAGACTGTTAATTAGCTAGAAGGGGGGATTCTGTTTATTACAGACATGGGCTAATGGCATCTTAAGAATTCATTAACAAGATGGATGGGTATCTATCGGGAGGCTTGAAATGTATATTAGATAGTCTGAGATATGGAAATGATAAAGGAATATAGGTTGGTGTGGGAAATGATTGAATTCATCATATTGTGATTATTTTGACAGATATTGTGATCGTGAAGAGTAGAAATGGCAATTTCTGTGTTTCATTTTCACTGAAAAAAAACAAACAAAAAAATTAAAAAAATGTTGATGATGATGATTTTTGTGGTGATCTGTACCAAACAAGCATGTTCCCTTATGTCTGGAGAATATGAGTTGTAGCTCGGAGCATCTCTGTAGCACTACAGTCATTGATTCATTTATAATGGTATGTTGTTACACATTTGACCTTTGACCTTTATCAAAGCATCCTGCAATTTGGATATCGCACTTCGCTATGTTGCAATTTCAATTAATTAATCCATACTTTGAATCAAGTTATCTTGTTTTGTCTTCTGGTCAAACTTTTTACTTTTAATACAAGTCCTTAGATTTCTTATTAAATGTTATATTTGTACTGCAGTAAAGTCTAAGTCTTGTACAGCTTTAGCCTAACAGACATGAAGACTTGAAAGTGTCTCCTACTCATGACTTTCCTGTCATTGAGTGAATTGCTTCTCCTTTTCCTTGCTTTCACCCACTTGCATCCGTGATCTGTCTCCCTCGGTCACTGTCCCATGTATCAGTCTGTTAACCTTTTATTTCCCCAGCATGGCTGTGCTTTCCATGTGGATGAAGTCCAGACTGGTGGAGGCTCCACAGGAAAGTTTTGGGCCCATGAGCACTGGGGCATGGATGACCCTGCTGACATTGTCTCCTTCAGCAAGAAGCTTCTGACTGGTGGCTACTACCACAAGTACGAATTACAGGCTGATAAGGTTTGTGACTTTTTAAAAGTTTTTCTACCATGTATCAGTCATATTATTGAAGTTTATACTATTTGTTGTGCTTCAGATTTGAACAAGACAAAAAATCTAAAACCGTGTTGTGTCCACTATATCCCATATTATGGGACTGATGATCTTCTCCATTTCTTTACTAATGACACATAGACAGTGCATCTACATCGTGGATATATTTAGAACTTTAGGTTTTGACTGTGATTTACACGTCGTCAAATGTACACAGAGGTGTCTTCAAAACCTGTGCCATGGAGACACATGTAAAGTTGACTTAATAGTCATGGAGTGTTACGTCACTGTCATTTGTCACTTTTAGATGTTAAAAGACGTTAATAAGATCATTTTTTACTTACAGGTGCATTTCCTTGTGTATCTGTTGTCAACTCTTTTCAGGCATACCGCATCTTTAACACGTGGATGGGTGACCCATCAAAGAACTTGCTCCTGTCTGAGGTTCTCAATGTGATTCGCAGAGAAAATCTTCTAGAGGAGGTTTCCCGTTCTGGAAAAGCCTTGCTAAACGGCCTTTATGAGCTACAGGTATGGTGCGTGCATGTGTGCAGGTGTGCATGTTACATATTGTGCATCAAAAATTTTGGAAATGAATTGCTCTAAAAATTTGTTTGTAGATTTAGATTGACAGCAGAATTGCAGGTCTTAGCGTGAATAGTAGTTATACATTATAGTATACACTGTATGTGCTTGTCACAAATTTCAAAATTTCACCTCATCTTGACTCAGTGTTTGCTCTCGGCTGATTTTATTTTGGCAGGCTCTCAGCTTTTCCATACCTCAAGCACTACTGGCTTTCTAATGTCAGTATCAGTCTTCATGAACCCATAGAGTATTGTGTTTGGAGGTTCTGAGCTGTAGTGGGTTGTGCGATATGATGATACTATATACCATGAGACAATGTAAGTTTGTCGACCCTCAGTGGGAATGCCCCCAGTTCTGAATCTGAATTGGAACTGGTTTTAAATGAGTGAGAACAGGAGTGTAATTAGCAGATCACAATATATGGTTTTGGTCTAATTTATGGTCATGAGTGCAGCCTTGCCTCTCTGTCTTTCTCTCCTGTGTTCTCTGTGTTTCAACTGCTTTGCCCACGGTTTCCATCCATTGCTCATATTTTGCACAACCATAGCATGCTTGTTATAGTAAATTGTTATGTGCAAGCTAAATTGATAGCTGTACATAGAGAACTGTTAAGCATACTTAGCCACGTATCATAACATCTGGCAAATTGGCAAACTGGCCAAAACTAATATTTAAAAAACAAATATATATTCATAGATAATTTCTAATCTTGTTCTGAATTGATTTTTCTTGTACAGCCATAAAAACATTTACAATATTGATAATGTACCAGACCGATAAGGAGAATCTATTATCAGTAAAATCAATGCCCATCCCTAACTCTCAGAGATTTTTTCCCCCTTTATCCCTAAATAGTTGCCTAGAGTTGATGTAAGATCATATTGAATATATATGTTCTCAATCCTAGAGAGGCTTACAGTGGTTTATTTGGCTCACGTTTGGCTGGAATATGACCTAAATGTGTGTGAACATGAACTGCATGTTGTGCTCCCCAGGCTCAGTACCCCGGCTTATTGAGTCGGGCTCGAGGACAAGGGACCTTTTGTGCCATTGATATCTGTGATGATGAAACACGTAACAGCATCCTGCTCAAGACCAGAGACAAAGGTATGACATACATCATCATTCATTTCTTAAAGCCATTCATTTGTCGTGACATTGTGGTTTGGAGTGACTTATGGTCGTGTGGTCCTGGTGTGTAAATATAGCCTATTTCTTTCATGGATGATTTTAAGCAGCACATTTTTAATTTAATTTTGACCTAAATTTCTATAAGTCTCTTCTTCCCATTTGCTAAATAATGGACTTGATCTTAAACATTAGTCATTCAAATGGTCAGTGTGGCGAGATGTGTTACGTGCAAAACACAACTGCGCTTTACTCGCAACAATCTGCTGTATGCTACACTAGGATTTAACACAAGGATTTTTTAACACACAAAAACAAGTCCCCATGTTGTCTGTGAAGGTTCTCAGTCATGCAGATCATGTTATTCAAGTAGGAATGTATTTGTCATCCTGGATTAAACAGGAAGATCAAGAACACCAAGAGCCAGGCATTCAAAGTGTTTTTGTTTGATTGTGGAATTGGAACAGTACTGTGACTTTTTACAAGTCCACAAGTACAAGCAAGAACAGAGTTTGAGCCAGGGCAGAGAATTGTTGAGACTGAGGCCACATTCTGGGCTCAGTGGCAGCATTGGTTGTACCTGGACACATTTAATCTCATTATGTTAACAACAATTTGCACTTGCATTTGACTGACACTGTGCAACATGAACTGAAATAAAATTTGGCGTTTGAACCGCTACCATTCATGTGAAAGTGGATGACAGATAATTGATTATCATTAACTGTAACTGTGCAGATAGAGAGAAACAGTGTTTGTCATTGGCAGGTGTCCTCCTGGGAGGGTGTGGGGATCGATCCATCCGTTTCCGTCCTGCGCTGGTTTTCAAGGAGTACCACGTTCACATCTTCCTCAACATCTTCAGTGACGTGTTGGCCCAGCACAAATAGATGATGCTGCAGGAACCTGACACTACATTGCCTGAGCTAATTCAGAATGGAGGGATGATAACTCCAGACAGTCCATGTCATGATAAGCACAATCCATACAGTAACTCACACAGATATCCTTTATAATCTCTGTTTTAAGATCCAGGGCCTGTTGAGTTTAGAACACTACACACTGACCAATATTCATCTTCTAATGATAATGATGATATACTTTTGCTGCTGTATCTGGAAAACCATTCAGAACAGTTGCCAGTGGATACTGTCACAGTAACTGAGAATCGCTCTTGTTTCTGTCAAACAAATCTATCAAAATGACTCCAAACTCCAGAATCTTTCCCATCTGGATTCATGTTTTTACTGTATATGTAGACTGACCTGACTGGCAGTACTCTGGATGAAGTCGTGACAGAGTTTCACACCCTTTACATCCTGAGCACAGCATTAGAAAAATATAAATAAGATGTCCCCAACTCCTTACTAACCTCTCTTAATGGCTCAGAACAAAGTCTTGTGTACAGCTTCATTTAATGCTTATATGCCAACTTCATCCCACGGCCTAACTCGGTCACTGAAGTGATTATAGTTAGCCTACGTGCTTGTTTTAAGACGGCAGGCAGAATCCTGTGTCAGTGACGACTCTATGTAGGAACGCAGAATAAAGCTAAAATGCTAGCCTGCATGTCATTTAATGCAATCCATTAGAATTGTCCTTGTTATGATTCTGACTGTTGTGTTGCTCTTATTAGGAATGAATTTTCAGCTTGAAATGTTGTAGCCCAGAAAAATGTGAATCTTAAATGGACCACGAAAATGTCATAGATTATTTAGTGCCTGCATGTCACTTAAATGTGCTAAAAAAAAAAATCCTTTCTTTTCTTTGTATTGCCTGAGAGCAGCCACTGGTAACCTGAACTGAACAACAATTCTGAACACATTCACTTTACTCTTGAACAAGAGCTTCATATCAGTCGCCGCATTTGTTTCTGAAAACGTCTTTTCATTTTACATTATTTCGTTTCAACACTTCTCATTAAGCATAGAGTGAAAATGATCATTTTGCATTAGGGTGTCTCTGAGATCTTGAATGTGGTCATAGAGACAAACACGGTGGCCCCTAAAGACAAAACACACAGTCATAAGCAAAAGCACCAACATTAAGGAAAAGGTTATAACACAGACACTCAGAGAAATGACCTCCAAAAAACAAATACTAAAATACATACAAATGTGAAAACAACTATGGACTTGTGCTTATACTTCAAGCAGCTAACTGCTACGATCCTCATGCTTTATTTATGACACACAATGTGTAATCCCATAATAATGTTATGCATTTTTACATAAGCCCTGAATATAGTGATACTCTTAATTTGTATTTGGGGTCTATTGGAAGCTGTCTTAGGAAACAGTCGTTTATATGGTGCTAAGTCGAAGGCAACTGGACTTCAGATTCAGAACTAGGTTCTTGAAACATTTTTGCTCTCAGGATGAAGACTAACCGGTTGGTTTAGCAAATACTCGTCTGATTCACTTCACTCCGACACAGAGGCAGCCGCTTCCCTGAGCTTTTCTATGGGAACCGTCCAAGAGTGTCTCCCACGCCGTGGATGAGGACAGACCCAAACTGAGCTAGCTTCTTATTTGAACTTTAAGCACAGGTCCATTGAACACTTACGGTCATGAGTAATACAAAGATGTAGAACATAAAGTCTCAAACAACTTTACATCATAACTTTTATAACTTGTGGAATGGCCATGTTATTTGTGAATCTGTTCCAGCTGATACTGTAGAACACACCAGAACTTTACCAGTGTCTGTGAATGTTCCATGAAGCTTTTGACCAAGTGTTGGGAATGTGTAGCAGTTCAGAACAAGTGTTACCATATTAATTTCTTTCTGATCATTATAATTATTATAACTACAATCGAATATAAATATATATGAATATATTTACATTTTTACATCCATGTCGCAGAAATGATATCCAGTAAGCCTAATGTAAAGAATTTGTTATACATAGTTCACAGGGTCAGTTTGTCTCGTATGGATTTCACTTAATCCTAAACATACATTTTGAAGATTTAAAGAAGGAAGTAGGGTTCAGTTGTAGGCTGTCGAGGTTGAGCAATACGATGATGATGACAACAGTGCCTGTCTCCTTGTTTTCAGTCAGTATTCGTCTGTATCTGTGATAACCCTGAAATTTTGGACATTAACTATTTGCACTTGTGATCTGAGATAGATGATTATTGATGTAATTATTTTAGATGGCTCTAACTGTTGTTGTCTATGTACTGTGATAAATAAATGCAGTTTTGAGTAACTTAGTAGAGTTATTATTCCTTGAGCGAGAAAGCTCTTTTTTGACCTTGGAAACAGCAGTTTGACAAAATAAATTATTTACTAGTCTTACCTTAGTTCCACTTACTAGCTATTTCCAAGACATAGTTTTCATTGACATAGGATAAATAATGTAGTAATCTAAGCAGATTTGTAATCTCTATAAGTAATCTGTTACAAATTATGTGCAGTAGATTTCAAAAGTATCCAATCTAGAAGATTCCTAATGTTCTGGTAATGGTCTATTCATTTGCTAGAAAGATTCCTGGGAAGAACATTGTAACATTGTAACTAGTAACAAGCACACAAACTGTATTTTTTAAGACTCATCTACCTTTTTCTGTATTAGTTGTAGTTTTGATTTGCAGCCATTGGTGTCTGCCCACTCCATGACATTTTTTTATAGCCTTGAGCTTTGTGTTGCTGGAGAAAAGGATCAGAGGGTTTTTTTTTTCAATACTAGTAAACTTTACTAGAAACTGCTGTACAGTTACAAAAGTTTTTCTTTAAGTGAGAAACCCATAGATAGGTACTTACTTACTGACAATACTCAATACTTATGTATGTGAAGTGTTATGAGAAGATGGCGCCGCCCTAGTGGCAGTCTGTTACAGCAGCTCTCCCTCACCGTTGAGCTTTTTCCATTTGTAGGCACATTCACTCCCTTCCAACACCAGTGAACATCCAGGGAATGGACATTGAGATGGTGACATCTTATAAGTACCTGGGTGTTCACCTCAACAACAAACTGGACTGGACTCATGACACCACTGCAATATACAGGAAAGGTCAGAGCAGACTCTATCTGCTCAGGAGGCTGAGGTCTTTTGGAGTGCGAGGGCCACTCCTGAAGACCTTCTACTACTCAGCAGCATATCAGCTGCAGACAGGAAGAGACTGGACAAACTGATCAAGAAGGCCAGCTCTGCCCTGGGTCGCCCCCTGGACCCAGTGGAGGTGGTGGGAGAGAGGAGGATGATGGCTAAGCTGTCATCCATGTTGGAGAATGACTCCCACCCCCTGCAGGACATGTTAACAGCTCTGGAGAGCTCCTTCAGCGATAGACTGCTTCACCTGAAGTGTATGAAGGAGCGATATCACAGGTCTTTCCTTCCTGCAGCTGTTTACAACCAGCACTGCTCCCAGGAGACCACGCACCTCTGTCAGTACATCTGTGCAATACTCACTCTATACTCTATACTTTTACTCACGCTGAAATATTTCATATTTCATTCAATGTGCAATATTTCATTCACTATGTATTTCATCTTATCTTAATTCAATGTCCTGTCTATAGTGTATACACTGGTTACATATTTCATCTCTTGTGTTCTTTTTTAGCCTGTTTAAAGTGTTTTATATATATTTTTAGTACAATTTTTAATACTTTTAATGGTAGCAAAATTGTTTTTTAGACCTCTCTTATTTATTGTTTATTACTTTTATCTACTCTATCCTCTTTGCTGCTGTACAATGTGAGTTTTCCCACTGTGGGACAAATAAAGGAATGTCTTATCTTATCTTATCTTATGTCTTATGTCAGTTATTGCCAGGGGTTTTACGGATCTGCTAAAAAGAAAGGCTTTATTTCTTTTTTCCCAAGGAAAAGGTGCTGAGTTTTGCTTTGTTCAGGAAAGTCAAGCTTGTTCAGAAGATGCTTTCTTTTGAAAAAAACCAATGGGGAAGTGACGTTTTGTTCTCTTTTGGTATTAATCAATCAGTGGGGGTTGCAATTTTAAACAAGGAGATAAATGGGAATCTTGGACATTTGAAGACATAAAAACCTACACTCGTGTATGTATACTTTTTAGTCAAGATAAGATTAAAAATAACAAAGCTGAAGTGTAGCCAACAGGCAGGAACGCTGGTGGTTGCTGCCCTCTGGTGGTCAGGAATAATCACTACATGACTACAGTAATAGTGCTAGATTAAACTGGACAGATAAGATATACCTTTATTCGTCCTGTCCCACGCTACCACAGCAGCACCAAAAATAATATAGCTATATGTGCATTAATAAGCAGACATTTAAAAGTAATGCAAACGTTTATATTCAGTAATTGATAAAGTAATTCTAATTACTAATTTTCAGTAACTTGTCATTGGATTGGAGTTGTAAGGTTCATAGAATTTATGGGACTTTAAAATCATTTTAAATTGAATACTCATGAATTATGTCATATTCTGAAATATGTTGGAGATATGTAGACATATTTTCAGTGTTTTGTGTATTTTATTTCTATGCAGCTTGTGTATTTTTCCAAAATGAATTCTTTAATTCTTTAATTAAAAGTCCTGTCTCCTTTTTTCTGACATTTGTTTCAAAAATCTTGGTCAATTTTGTTTGAAGCCAGAGGGAATGAAGACTGAACAACTAACAATATTAATATTTTGAATACTATAGAAAATTGTAATTCAATTCTAAACATGCGGCTGCACAGAGATATTACAAACTTTGGGAGAGTTTTAGTATCTTAGAAACATAAATTCATACCACATAACACACAAGTGTGGAATAACAGATACACATTGCTTTGATGAAAATATGTGTACTTACAGGAAAGGAGGAGTTCTGTGAGAAATTCCAATGTACAATTGATAAAACTATAATAGAATGATAAAAGACATACTTGTCTCTCTGAGATCAATGGTTACAGAAGGCATTCTGTATTCAAAGGTCTCTCCTGGGCTGAGCAGCTTTGATCTGATGGAAATCGACTTTTGCGACATTAAATGTACCAACAGAGTTATGAAAAACATTCTGTTACATTAATGTTACCACTAATCCAGAAAAAAGAAAATCAGCTCTGAAGGAATTTGTAGCTGAAGACGTTAAGAACATAAGAAAAAGACTTGACCTCTTAAGGTAAAAGAGGTGAACTTCAAACTTTTATTTGACATGAATTTCTAAAATCGATATTTAACTTTGATGTGAGTAATTTTGTCAATTGAAAGATTGGAACATTTGTTTTTTTTCATTGTGAATCACTTCAGTGTTAAAGTTAATTTGAGACAGTCCTATTTTTATGTGTTTAATTTAATTTATTAGTTCATATACTGTCATTTTACATAAAAATATGCCTTATTGTTTGTACTTATTTTATGACAATAAATAAATAAATAAAGCAAGCTCTGAGCTTTATCGATGTGACGTATTTTCCGCTGCGCAAAGGATTGTGGGTCAGAATAGCCAGAAAAGTTTGTTGGCTTGCATACAGCAAAATGTGATCGTATTTTTGGCATGCTGCATTAAACAAACTATGTTTTGGACATACAAGATATTTTTCTGCCTTACTAAATAATATGATAGTATAGGTAACAGTCTCTGATTGAAACGCATGCCTGAACTTAGCTGTCATTCGGGGTTCAACAGACAAAAATGGGAAATGGAGCGACCATTCGTAGAACGGAAGTGTAATGTGACCATACTTAAATTGTTTAAGTCAGTGGTACGCTTTTGCGTGACAACGTGGCGTTTGACAGCCAATAAGAATTTATCATGAAGTGTTTTACTACTGTGTCCTACTTTTTATTGGTTAGAATGCCCTTGAGGGCGTTGGTTATTGGGTAGCTGAACAGCACAGCCCGCCCCCCCGACGTTGTTATTTAAAGGTACAGAGTGCCAACGCGGACTGATCTGCTGTTCACACACTACAAAGGGAGGTGTCGCAAGAAGCTGCCAAGAAAATGGTCAGTTAATTTTTTTTCCTGCCTCCAAAAAGTTATATTAGAAGAGCATTGGCTTACAGTATTTCTTCTAGTTCTTGAGTTTCAGTTGTTAGACAGTGCATATAGGTCAGCTGATGAACTTGAAGGAAAATGTCTGACTGTGTGTTTAATGATGGACTGATGGAGGAAAATCAGACACTACAGCCTCGTTCTATTAATGCAACTTCATGGTTTGTTTTTCAGTTTTAATGTTCATGATAGAAAATGTTTGTATGCTTGTATCTCTATGCTGACAGGCATCCTTTAACAGTAATCTTTGGGTTGATTGTGAGGATGAAAGAGACTGTCAGTGGAATGATGTCTGTCCTCTGGGATGTGCTCTTACTTCTATTACTCTGCTAGTAGATGGATCTATGATTAAAGAGCAGGGTTTATCCTGATGACACGGTCTTAGCTGCCCTTCTATTGCAATGGCAGGGTAGCTGCAAAATTAGGACATTAGAGATTAATTTGGGTGAGACTAAAAGAAATTTAAAAGAAATTATTTGTGCCATGTAGGATTTCAAAGCAGGCCCTGCTGTACTTGAATGCATTGAAGTTTTAGTTGTAGTAGAAAATGTCACATTTCTTGGTGCAGTTCTGTGTTAGTGATACACTCACAATACCAAACATATTTAAACTAAAGAAATGCACAAACCATTTGACCTTCTCAGTAGACTCAACAGCTTCAGAGTGAACTCTCAATAAGAGCATGCATTCCACCTGCCATCCCAGTTTGATCACCTGAGCTGCAGGTTCAGGAAGAAGCTGGTTTGCATTGTTGGCACAGCCTGCAGAAGAACTGGCAAACCCCATATGAATCTGAGTGACCTGTCAGGAGACACTTCTCGGTCTTTATTCCCCTCAGTTTGAGGCTCTGACCTCTAGGAGGTGCTGTAAGCTGGAGGCTGGAGTCTTTTACTCCAAGCACTTCAATCAGAATTGCTTAAAGAAATGCTGAGCTGTGAATCCTGCTCCACATTATTTTATTCTATGTCATCATTTTTTATGCTTTAAGTATTTTATTTATGTTTTGAACTAGTGTACTGTGTTTTATAGTCAGTGTTTTATCACCATATTTGTTTTTGTGTCATATGTTGCTGCTTGTATGTTTTGGTGAGAAATCCTTGGTGGACAATCCATTCTATTCTACACTGTAATGTTATATTCTTATATTCTTATATTTTTGTCTCCACCCCAGTCACTTATGATGATGCTGCTGAAGTCACTAGCATCCCTCAGCATCCTGGCTGTTGTTGCCTTTGCTGTACCCGCTCAGGAGAAGCGCATCCATCACAACCCTTCTCTGAGTGATCACGTCCACGATGATGCTCACGGCTTTCAATATGACCATGAGGCCTTTCTGGGAAAGGAGGAGGCCAAGACCTTTGACCAGCTGACCCCTGAGGAGAGCAAAGACAAATTAGCGTAGGTTTTTATTTATTCATCAGGTTTTTATTTTGGGCCGCAGACATTCTTGCTATCAGGATGTGTGTAGGCCAGAATTTGAAGTTCTCTCTCCAAAAGCATGGAGGTAGCAGATGATTTCAGTCAGCCTTTATCGTAACCCTGACCCCATCTCTCCCCACAGCAAGATTGTGGACCGCATTGACACTGACAAGGATGGATACGTCAGCCATGCAGAGCTGCACTATTGGATCAAACACAGGCAGAGGAGGTACATCGAGGAGAATGTGAACAAACACTGGAACGACTACGACAAGAATCAAGATGGCAAGATTGGCTGGGAGGAGTACAAAAACACCACCTACGGCTACTATCTGGGTAATTCTCTACGTGTGAAAGATGTTCCTCCATTCTAACTTGTCTAAGTCTTTCATCTCCCCCTTTCCTTATTTGCTGCATCTTCATTTCTTCCTTTACCATCCCCCTTTCTTTTATACCACCTTCTTTGTAACCTGGACACACATGTTAGTGCTGCCATTGTGTCATCCATCACATCTAATGGAGCAGCTTGGAGGTCTCCATAAAGGAACTGCCCAAGGAAACACAAGCATCCCATATCAAGTCGATGTTTGTTATTGAGCAGACAACACAAACCCAGCTCCACTCAACTAGTGTTCTTAAACGCAGAGTATCCAAAGTAATCAGCCACACCAGCCATAGCCGACAAATAACAAGATGAACTTTTTTACCAATGCCTCTATTTTATATAAGTATACACTACATCCACATTCCCATAAATACTTATCCTGGTCTTTCAGGCTCAGCTGGAGAAAAAAGTTTGCAAAACTCTGTAGGGTATTGATCATTATGCATTTTGAAGCTCTTCATGCAAGGTCAAGTTTCATTTATTAGCTTTGTATGATCTTCATCAGCAGGAACACTTAAATGCCTGTGGTGCTGAAAATTGAAGCTTTCTTTTCAGATGAGGAGTTTGATGACATTGAAGACAAGGCCACTTACAAGTCCATGCTCACCCGGGATGAAAGGCGCTTCAAGACAGCTGACCGAGATGGTGATGGCATTGCCACGCGTGAGGAGTTCACCGCCTTCCTTCACCCTGAGGAGTTTGATTACATGAAAGACTTAGTAGTGCTGGTACAATTTACTCCTCACAAAATGACTTCATCTATACAATAACTTCTGTTTAGCTGCAGGAAGAAATGAATCACTGTAAGAACAAAATCATTTTCTCATTTAGGAAACTGTGGAAGACATTGATAAGAATGGGGATGGCAAGATCAACTTAGATGAATACATTGGTAGGTGACACCCATTTTCTCTCCTCTACCCCCTCCACCCCTAACCTGGAGGCGATCTGTCCTAAATGTGTGTGTACTGCTGCTGCTCCACAGGTGACATGTACTCGCCGGAGAATGGGGAGAGTGAGCCTGAATGGGTCCAGACAGAGAAGAAACATTTTTCAGAGTTCAGAGATGCCAACAAGGTAAAAGCTGCTCAGCTATTCGTAGAGTGCTTTGGTTCCAACATGGCAACATGAGATTTTTAAAGGCTACATCCACACTAATACCGATGACGTAAACAACCATGTTCCTCCAGTCATGACGTGTCCTTCCCAGAGTTGTCACGTGACCCTTTTCCAGAAGAAATCAAAGTACAGCAGCCTCGAGCGCCAGTGGTTAATTCAACATGGATAAGGAATTACAGGCATTGTTCACCTTGTTGTCTATGCCAGCAGCTGTTGTGCAGTTACATTCTGCATTTTATCATGCTACTACCACCTATACGCACAGGAGGCAAACACCAAACACCGGCAATCTCAGTGTACGTGAATGGCTGTGTAATACGCTTTCTCAGGCGTGTAAATGTGGTTAATTCTCCATCAGTTCAGCTCAGACACTTCTTCCACCTGAAGTGTTTTCTGTCGTATCAACTGCTGGCAAAGATTCTTTATCAGCTTTTTTTTTTTTTAAAGTTAGTCACTTCCTCAGTAATGCAGTTGTGTGCTCTACAGGACGGCTACCTGGATGGTGGTGAGGTGGCCCACTGGATTTTGCCAGGAGAAGTTGACCATGCTGACAATGAAGCCAAACACTTGATCCATGACACAGACACCGACAAGGTAGACCTGCCACTGCTCAAACCCTCTGTCATAGATGTGGTACCTTTGACACACCATAGAAGCTGAACCACATTTTCACTATTTTAACCATTTTCCAAAACCAGACACCAAGTTTTTGGGTTGATTCTGATGATTACCATGACAGAGTACTGTAACTGCCAATACATTGACTAAACCTTATTATTAAGAATGTAGATTTTCAATGAAACTTTTCCTTGGTGTTTTCTCCAACATCTAAAAAAGTTAACAGCTGAAAAATATATTTACTTTATGAGCTATGTCATGGGGGAAAAAATTGAATCCTGATGGCATGGCAAACGTGAGGGTAATACTTTATAATAAGGGTACAAATCATGTAATTAAGTTATGCTTAAATAACGCATGACGATTTAATACAAGCATTAATGGAGGATGTATTATGAATTCCTGTTGCTCACCATTAGCACTTACTCAAGTTACTCTGACTCATGTGATTAATTCACACATAATAGGTCATCAGTTAAGAAATGTTCATTCACGGTTACGTCATACATTAACTGATATGCAATGAAGTTAGTTGGATTTCAGTTAGATTAAGTCATAGTAACTTGATCATGCAGGAATTTTACAGGTTGTGTTTAATTTGAATTGAAGTGTAGTTTGTAATGGCAGCTCAGTGCAGCTGAATCATTGATGACTTACTGTAATTTCAACAGAAAGAGAAAGAGAGACATCTTTATTAATTCTAAAATCAGAATCAGTTTTATTGCCAGTTAGGTTTTCACATCCCAGGAATTTGACTTGGTGTTTTGGTGCATAACAAGAAATGTAAACAAAAGAAAAATCTAAAGAAAGATAAAAGCAAGTACTCTGAGTCAGAAACATAAATAGAAAATTGACAATAAAATATGAAGTATTCAAAGTGTTCACCAGGGAATGTGCAAAATTTCACAGTATGCAGTTTAGAAATATATGAAACATGCAAGACAGTAATCCAGAAAAAAAGCTACCGCTTGAGGTCCTGGGTGATGATGGTGCCCAGGAAGCAGAACTCCACATTGTCGACTAGGGAGTCCCACAGAGTGATGTGGGCTGGTAGGGCTGTGTTCTTTCTGTCATCCACAACCATCTCCACTGTCTTCAGAGCATTGAGCTCTAAGTTGTTCTGCCTGCACCAAATGAACAGTCTCCCTGTAGGCAGACTCACTCCCACCAGAGGTGAGTCCAGTGAGGGTGGTGTTGTCTGCAAACTTCAGGAGTTTGATGCACTGATGACCGGAGGCGCAGCTGTTGGTGTACTCGGCAATGAGCAGAAAAAGGATGCAATTTTGGGAGGATCTGGTGCTGATGTTCTGGGAGTGAGAAATATTCCCAAGCTTAGCGTGCTGCCTCCTGTCAGACAGGAAGTCAGTGATCCACCTGCAGGTGGATTCAGGCACACTCTGCTGAGATTGTCCTGATGATAGTATTTATAATACTGAAGACCGCAAACAGGATCCTGGCATTGGTTCCTTAGGAGTCCAGGTGCCTGAGGATGAAGAGGAGAGCCATGTTGACAGCATCATCTACAGACCTGTTGGCCCTGTACACAAACTGCAGGGGATCCAGGAGTGGGTCAGTGATGGTTTTGAGGTGGCACAGCAGAAGTCACTCAAGTCAAATCAATTCAAAAAACTTTATTTATCCCCAGGGGGCAATTCAAGGCATGCAGAGCAGTGAAGTAAGCAAAGTAGATCAGATGACTTAATTACCACAGAGATCAGGGCGACAAGTTTGTGGTCCTGTGGTCCTTGTTTTTTGGGGACAGGGATGATGGTGGAGGGCTTGAAGCAGGCTGGTACATGACATGTCTCCAGTGAAGTATTAAAGGTGTCTGTGAACACTGGAAGCAGAGTTGTTGGCTGAGAACGGGTGCTGAATTTCAGGAATCAGGTGAACCATGACATGGTCAAAGTGACCCAGTGCAATGCAGGGGACAGCGTGATAGGCGCTATTGATTGAGGTGTAACAGTGATCCAAAATATTCTCCTCTCTGCTCAGATATTTAATTAACTGTCTGTGTTGGGGAAGTTCATGGCTGAGATTAACTGTGTCACAGTCACAGAGGACAATAACTAAGGAGTCTGATTTTTGTCCACTCCATACACAGTATCTGGTTGGCGAGCATGCGTTGTCCCTTCTGCACCTTGGCCTGTGAGGTCATAGACAGTATAAATAGTGGACGGAGCTTCCTTGTCTAAAAAATGACATCACTGTGGAAGTGCCTTAAACCCGCATTCTTTCTAATAGCCAGCAGGGGGTGACTCCATTGGTTGCAAAAAGAGGTCCGATAATATGTAAGGTGTCTGTGAGGATTGTCAGTCATCCAGGGCATGGTTTATCCAAGGAGGGTTGAATCTAGGGCAACTGGACTTGGTTATAGAAGACTTTTCAACGAACCAATGGGTGACATCATGGTGGGATGTAAACACCGACCAGTATGAATGAAACAAACTCACTGGGGGTGTAGAAATGTTTCTAGCTTAGTTCTGCAGGATTACTGTCACATCATTACACCAGACGCTGTAAAAACAGATACCTGCACCTTCTGTTTTGCTGGAAAGTTCTATCCACTCCGAAGAGCCGGAAACCTGCCAGCTGCAGCTCAGCGTCTGGTATCAATCCAATCCACACAGCCACGTCTCCGTGAAGCATAAAACAGTACACAAAGAACTTGCACAATGAATGTGCATTCCTAGTCCACGCCGGCAGAGACAAACAAGTGCACTTGTACGTTTCCCTCTCTTCTGGCATTCACTGCTTGAACAAAGGTGAGAGCACCTTTAACCAGAACGTCCAATAATTTCACTGATAACAGGAGAAAAGTGGGAAAATAAATCCACTAGAATTGTTCCCCTGATGTTCATGAGCTTTTCTCTGGTGAAAGAGCTTCTGGGTACTTTAGTAAAACAAATTTACAAGTTTCCAAATGAGACAAAACAATGTGCACCAAGACACCAAGGCAGCTGTCCGCAATGTCATCTTACCATCAAAATTGCAGAGTTAAGACGCATAAAATAATTAAACTATAAACTACACATGAAGACTGAACTAAAACCAGGGCCAGTCTTCAACTACTGTACATACAGATTAATGTTTTACACTATACAAACCACTGCACAGCAATGTAATTCATGTGATAAATAATAAAAGTGGGACAGGTATGTAGAGCATTCGGTCAAGAGAGTACTGACAGGCAGTCTGACAGTCCATCACTTTTCTGTGCTAGTGTTCAATTCAATTCAATTATCAATAATGATAATTATTAGTGTAATTGTGGATTAATTATTAACAAGCTTCTCTCTGTGTCTTGCTTTCTCTTACTCCTGCTTCCCATCACCCCATGTATGCCTTCCTCCTCTGTCTTTCTCTCAATCACAAACCAATAAACCAATGTTGGATGGAATCTGGTGATCAAACAACAGGACGGGAAAATGACCAAGAAGGAGATTCTGGCCAACTGGAACATGTTTGTGGGCAGCCAGGCGACCAATTACGGGGAAGATTTAACAAAGAGACATGACGAACTTTGATGAGCTGTCAGAATCTCTTTTGGGTTTATATGTCACTACTATGGAGTATTCAGTTACAGTGGTTTCGGGGTTCGGGGTGGGACTCAGTAAAGTCAATGAAGTTCTGACTATCATGGGCCCTGCACATGCACATACACACCTTCACACTCACATCAACAAAGACATACTAATCCATTCAAATCCAGCATGCACTCACATACTGTGTATGTGAATACAGATGATAATGACAATCCTTTACACACAGTTCTGTCTTTGTTGTATTTACAGATCCATTTGATTTTTTTTTTTTTTTTTTACTGAGATGCATGCCCTCATAGAGAACAGATTGCTGTTGTCCAGTGAAAACTGTATCTCCAAAATGTCAAAATTACAAACTAACAAAAAAAAAGTGTGGATAACGGGATAATGTCCAACATGCACTGGCATCCAGTTGAAGCAATGCTTTTTTTCTATGAGCCTAAGAGGTACAAATGTGGTCTCAGCGATTGTTCTTATATAATAAAAAAACAGCCAAACATCAGGGGTACAGAGTTTTTAATCAGAGATAGACATGGTTACATATGTCAGAAGGCATATGCAATGCCGTCATAAAGTGTATGAAATGCACAATTAGAAGAGAGGAAAGGGGTCAGCTGATGACTGGAGGGCTTTGTTACTGACTTTTTGGGGTTTGACTATTAAATAAAGTCTTGATTTTTTTCTACAAAGTTTGATTTTTGCTACTACTCCTACAGTCCAGTATTACATGATTGTAATTCTGATAAGTACTGTCAGTACAGCAGTGTAGCTCTGCACTTGCATAGGTGGTGTTTTGCTGGTTTCTGCCTGTTACCGTTTCCTGCCCATGTAAGACATAAGACATTTCATGGGTCATTCCCTGTCAAATCACATAGAGGTTTTTGTTTACATTTTAGATTTTTCTCAAACTTTATGCTATTTGACACCAAAAACAAAACAAAGGAAAATTATGCAAAAGATGATTATTATTATTAATCTCTTAGTTTCTTCTTCATTGCTTAATATAGGTCTGTCTTGTTTGTATCATATCAATGTTCAACTTAAACATGGCAACAACATGGAAGGAACTTGTAGCTTTACACAAGTGTCCACATATATGAGGCCACGTCCCCATTTTGGCATCTCAAAATGGAACGTTGTCTTGCCATACTTGCAGATATGAATTCTGATGATGTTGGAGCCGTTGAAATTTGCTTCGACCTCGATCAGTACAGTATTTTTTATTCAGTATTTTGTGGCAGCGAATATGGAAACATCCATATGTAAATACTTTGGGTTTTTTTGGCTCTAGGAGTTTCTAAAAGTGTCAAACCTTAAAAATGGCTAAGATGTTTTTAGGGTGCAAAAATGACAATTCTCAAAATACAGTTAAAATTTTTTACAGAATCAATTTTTTTGATGTCAAATAGCATTTACATTGTACATACACAAAGTTGCAGGTGTCACTGTTTCAATAATGTATTATTTCCAAAGAAAGACAGAAATATTATTTTAGAAATCACACTGAGATTTGGTTTATTAAAACCAATTACTTTTTTATATCTCGATCACCTTTGTGCCTCTCAAAAACTCTGTGGACCAGCCTCCTCTGGTTAGTGCACAAAAAAGGTGGGACTAATTAAAATACATGAGCTGAGCAGGTTGTGTGTGTTCCAGCATTGCAGCTACTGATTTCAGTTCAGCGCATAACATTGAAAACAAATCATATTTACCAGAGCCTCAGGTTCACTCGTATGTCAGTTGCTTTTTATAAAGCAATTACTTTTAAAGTTGACAGGGGATTTGCACCTTACAGCACAACTGAGTCCTGCATTATTATTTAATATCATGACCCAAACATACATGTCAGACATGTCACATTTATCATCAGCTGCACTTATCTCTTGGTGAAACAGTAGCACTCATGCCATAATCATCTCTCCACACAGTATTTCAGTCGTGACATGTACAGTATGCCCTAACATTTTAAATACAATTTTAAATTTTAAATTCAAGAAATGAAACGGACGCAAAAATCCTTAATTGAAAATAGGAGCAAACAACCAATCTGAAGGACATCTGTGGTCTGCCACATGTTGTCTGAGGCGCTCTCTTTATGGTGTTTTCCATTTTCACTTTTAGATTTTATTTTTATCTTATATGTTTAATATGTGCTGCTCTGTGAACAACACTTTTTTAAATGTTTCTGTCTTCATTGTGAGTTGATGTGATGTGTGCTGTTCTTTTTAAAGTCATGAATGCACAGTTTTAAAGCATGCTTGATTGATCTCTTCTAAGTTGGCTATGTGGACCCGTTTAGGCTTATTACTCAGTTCCTTTATCAAACACCACTCTGGGCAGTAATCGTTGGAACAAGCAAGTAAGTGGACCTTGACATTAGACTTGACATCAACTGTTAATGGCAAAAATGAACTGAACAATTTTTAAGTCAATGTGAACTGGAAGTCCTTTGTGTCCTGAGTAGATTTTAGGCCATGCTGAATCCGTTTTTTTCCCCTTTTACTTGGTTTGGTGTATTTTCCAGAATTTAGAGCTGTTTACAGAATGTGTGGTTCCTGGAAACTGATATTGGAAACTAACTTAGCTGTGTTGTTGACTGCTAATACATCAGCTCAGATTGATCTGGAGTCAGACTACTTATTGAAACAAGTGCAAAATCAAATCAAAGAAAATATGACTGATGGGAGTCATTAAGAATCACACTGAATTCAGAGACTTGCCTGTAGACAGAAGGGCTGGAACATATGCAGCGGTGTCTAAAAGTCTGAGACCACATTGAAAAAATATTTTTACATAATCCTGGAAATAATCCAAAACAATGTTTCTGAATCCTCAAACTTTCTGATTATGTTCATATTTACACGAAAATATTACCACTCACAGACAAAACACAAAAACCGTGACCCTCTCAGGAGCTTTACATTTGACTGCTTGTGTTCATCAGTATTCACACTGATTTAACTGCAGTGAAATAATGACAAAGTAATTTTTTTCTGTTGTCACCCTTTAATAGCATGTACAAAGTGTGTGTATGTGTACATATATCTCCTTCCTGTCCTCTGCTCTGCATGTCAGGATGGCCGTCTGACACTGTCTGAGCTACTTGACAAGATGGACTACATCAAGACCAGCACCATCACTGACTATGGAGGCATGAGGGTGGACGGCCATGATGAATTGTAAAAATTTACCACAGCAAACAAGGAATTCTGTTTTTTATATGTGCAAATATGTCTATTTTAGAATGACTGCATAACATAAAATTATGAACTGGCCAACGAGAACAGCTCAGATTCAAGGTACGTTTAGAGATGCAAGAGTGGAATTTGTATGACACTGCATATAAATACTGAATTTTATCTCTGAAACAATGCATAATAAAAACAGCCAGCCATTGGTTTCCAAACCTTTAATGTAAACAACCTGTGATATGGTGTTGAATGCAGTCAAAGGTATGAATCAGTCTCATTCCCTCGCTCTGTCACACACACACATACACACGGATAACAAATATGCAGTAAAATGGAAAGCAGGGTCTGTTTGAAACATGAACTAATCAATAATATGGTCTTTTATAGCTTGTGAAACTAATCCTGTAGCTCTGAAGTGTATTTAACATGAATGACAAAACATCTATGATCGACTCTGGTTAAACAAAAATAAAAACAAAATGTAACTACCAGTTACCAACAGGAACGAGAAAAAATATGCAAGCAAACAACAAATGCCATCAAAATAGGTGAAAGTTGTCAGCACGCTGGTAGGAGTCTATATCACCTTAATACACTCCACAGAACTACAGTTAGGATGTACATGAAATCCTCGTGACAATGCTGTGCAGTCCTCAGATCCTACATCGTCTCACACTTGCATCACTGGACGAGCCTCTTTGGCACGGAGGTCAACCCCAGAGGCAGCGAAGCCAGTTCCACCCTGTCAGAGCACATGACAGACCATCAGCACCACTTTATCACAAAGCGACAAGTTCACAGCTGAGTACAGTTTGGAGAAATTTGTCAGGCTAAAACATTGGTAAATCATTTTCTTGCACAGCAGTAAACAGCAGAGAAAAGCCTCTAAAAGCACCTCAAGTCAGTCTCTTTACCCAGGAGACTATTAAATCCAATGTACAAGAAATTATTTTTAGATTCCATGAAGCGATTCAAAATCACAGAATCATCTACATAGAAGTACACATTTACCCTCTGCAGCGGTATGATGTCTTTGTCAGACAGTTTGTCTCCAGTCACGGGATCAATCATGTCCTTCTTGATCAACTTCTCCACACACTCCTGAGTTACCACAGTGCCCCTGAACACAGGACAGAGTATGTCAGTTATCCCCTCAGAGTCCTAACAGAGAACATTTAACATCTGAATGCCAGAGTCGAGGCAGGCAGGTTGGCACTCACGAGGGTCGCAGAACAGCGCAGGGAACACTGTTGCCCAGGACATCTCTGGTTACTGCACATACATACCTGTCCTGAAGAGAGAAGACCAGATTATACTACTACAATCGTGTAGGAAAATGTTTTCACAACACACAGAACAAGGTTTGAGCACGATGTCAATGCCTCAATCGAGTATTTTCTATCCATGCAGATGTGTGAGAAGAGAACCTGAATGATAACAAACCGACATCACATGGCTGTGACCGACAAAATTAAGCGTCACACAGAAAGCTGGAGTTGATCAACAGCTGACTTCTTCAGCACATGGTCAAGTGGTTTGAGCTGGCTGCACAGTCAATTCCAATTGTTCTTTCTCAATGATGAAGTTGGCCATCAGGTGTAACTGAAATGTTTGTGTACACAAGTAGGGATGCACCGATACCACACTTTTTTTTTTTTTTCATACCGAGTACTTACATTTCAAATCAGTTCACAACAGCAGGAACATACACACAGCACTCTGTTGCACATCAGTGCTGGAGAAGATGCTGACGCGGTTAGTAGAGCATTAATCCTTTTCAAACGTGAAAATTATATGCAATTGGCATTAGTTACAGTATACACACTTAATTGCAAAGCAATAGGTATAGGTATTGGTGTATCCCTATGGACAAGAGATGAGTTCATTCTGAGGTAAATGGTTCATATAATCCTGATTCCAAGTGCTGATATCCTGTGTAGTAAACAGTTTGTTTGCAAATGATTGTATTCTGTTTTCATTCATGTTTTACAAAGTGTCCCAAATTTTTTGAACTCAGGGTTGTAGCAGTAATGTTTAGTTTGTATTTTAATGAGTTAGTACCAATGATTTGATGATTTTTATGATTTCACAACTTATAAAGCCTGGGTGTTAGCGGTGCGTGAGATAAGCTGTTAACACTGACCACTTTGCATAATGGTGGACTACAGGGTGCTGACGTAAACTGACCTGGCGAGTGAGCAGGGCCACGCGGTCCAGGCTCGAGTCCAGTGGGGTGAAGTGGATTGTGATAAGCTCATTCATCTTAATGGGTCGTCCTGACATGGGACATAACACAGCCTTACTCTGGCAGATACAAGAGGAGGAGAAAAAAGGGAAGCAATCAAAAACTTGATGTGTGCACCTCAGTCTATCAGTGGAAAGATGTGGCGGCTCAGTGACAGCTAAAGAGACGTTTCGGACTTTGGCTCCTGAGTCAACCTGCTTTCTGCCATTGAAGCAGTGTCAACATTAAACAGAGAGACACACAGAACAAACAGACAGAGAATATCACGACACCACATTTAAAGCAAACAAGTGAACTCCAACCACAATCACAGTGCGTGACTCAAGTGTAAAGCTCCACTAGAGGCAGCGAGCTGCATTACACTTGGTGGTAAACAGCTTTTCACCGCCCATGTCTGCAGAAGTTTTTCATTGCTTTGCTGTTTTTCCTGCAACAAATTTTAACTGAAAACAAAATCTGATGTTGAGATGGAAGAGATCTCACGAGTGTGACCAGTGCCCATTCTCTATAGACAGTGATGATTTTTTGTCCACTTTTTAACTTTGTTTGTATAAATATTAAGAAGGAGGGACAGGGTTTGTGGGATTTTATTCCTGGAAATCTATCAAGAATAGTAGAAATATCTTGGTTTGAATCAAAAATTTGAACAGATGGAAGGAGAGATAAAGAATATAATATAAGAATATTCTATTTGTTAAAGTGATGGCTCCTACTGTAAAAAAATATCCCTGTCATTCGGACAGAGGGAAGTTTTACTGTTGGCTCCGGTAGGAGGCTCTTTGGGCTCCAGCCAGGTCGCATCCAAATCCCAGCCATTTTCCAAACACTGGGAGTGTCTGCCCTCCTTCACCTGGGGCTTGTGTAGCTTCCAGTGTACACAGGCCCATTCATTCAATTGCAGGCTGTCACCATGAGATGGCACTTCCTTCACAAAAACACATTCTCTACAAAAACTACAGTCGTGCTTGTTTATTTAGGCCAATAGGGGTGGGCGACATGACCTCAAATTTATATCACAGTGTTTCTTTGTGGTTTGTTTTTTTATAGTGATTGTATTATTTCACGGTAATACAAGAGTAAAAATATGTTTTCACTCTATTGGCAGCATAAGCGTTGTGTCATGTGTTTATTGGCTCCAAATAAGAAATGAACATGCACATTTACATACACTTGATGAGTGAGAGTGTCCTAATTTACTACTTCTTCACGAGAATCATTGCTAGATATCCTATTCATTAGTCAGACTGTACTGTTACTGTTTCTAATTTAACTACAGTCCCTCTACAGGCCTCTATGGCTACTCCTGTTCACACCTGTTCACACTCCAACCTCTCCACTTAACTTAGATCCAAGAATAATTGACTTGAATACTAGACGATTACTACAGAAACTGGATCACATTAATGTGTTACTATCGCAGACTGATCCTTCTGTTCTGGTCTTGAGTGAATCCTCACTTTAAAAGGTATCAATAAGGTGGATGGACTACAAGCTGTATGGAGTGGGCACAGCAGGAAAGGGAGGAGGGATGGTTCTTCATATTAAAACTGTCACCAGACCAAGATGTTCTGAGGTTCTTGCTCTGAGGGTTCAGTTGGGGCCTACATCAGTGGTTGTGGTAGGGGTCTACAGACCCCCATCTGCTGATCTGGGTTCCACTGACGCAATAGTAGATCTACCTTCTTGGTATTCCAATGTCAAGCTCAATGTTGTGGGTCACTTTTACCTTAACTAGCTACAGGATACATCCAGTTATATTAAGGAGGTCGGTGGAAGCCTCATTTTATCTCAGCTAATAACAGAACCCACTGGAAAAAAATTGAAAGATCGTTCCAAGTCTTCTCTTATTTTGTCTGTGATGTTTTAATTGTGAGCTAGGAATCAGAGTCAGTAAACAATCAATCCAAGTATTTTCTTGCATTCAGTTTGAAATCCAAACCAATCTGGATTTTGAGGTAATCACAGGACTACTTCAGCCGTTACATTACTTACAAAAAATATTGTATCTGCATTAGATAAGAGGCACTGTGCTGCCCTTTTGGTGGATCTGATACAGATGATCCTTTGCTTTTACAAAAATTCTGTAATATTGGCTGGAGCAGAAAGGCTTGCAACTGTTTTTGGAATTATTTGTCTGAGAGGAGTTAGTGTGTGAAATCAGCAAAAGCACAATCTGAGTTTTTTCCCGTAACAAATGGTGAGCTGCAAGGTTCAATTTTGGGTCAGTCCTCTTCATCATTTTTATCAATGATATTGTCTCCTCTTTGAATAGTTGTGAAGCCCACCTTTATGCTGAGGACGCTAGTCTATGTTGTACTGCTGATTCTGTTCAACTGGCCATGGAGAGCCCACAACTTTCTTTTGATGCTCCAACAAGCTCTTATTACTCCTATGCTGCTATTTAATGCAAATAAAGTGACATTTATGATCCAAAAGCACAGACTACTCTAATCTGCATATCTCTGCTGTCAAGGGATCAAATATTGAAATGATTAGAGAACACAAGTATCATCATTTGGCTTGATGACAAATTTACATTCAAATACCACATAAGAAAATTTGATAAAAGACTCTTAAATGTCTCTTCATACAGAAATAAGTCCAGCTTCTCTTTGATTTGTAGGAAGAGGATTGTTGAATAAACTAGCCAAGCAATTTTGGATTATAGAGATGGAATTTACAGACATGGTTCTTCAGGTACCTCGTGCCAGGACTGATCTTGGTAAGAGTGGTTTTAGTATTAGTGCAGCAACATGACCTAAAACTGAAATCTCATATATCATTTAGATGCTTCAGGATTTTACTTAATAGCCATCAACTATCCGCCTGCTTTAACTGATATTGTGGTTGTTCTTTTAATTAAGCAAACACTTAAAGGCATCTAAATGGCTGACCAGGAATCAGCAACCACTGCCCTGACCGGACATGACAGGAGAGGTAACTCACTGGTTTCTTGAGCAGCGTGGGCTTGGCCTCTGGTGTCAGAGAAGGAACCCAGAAACTAGGCAGGCTCTGGCTGGAAGTGGCAGCTGAACTGGTGGAGGATTCTGCTGAGCTGCTGTCTGTCCTGCCCTTCTCACTTCCTTTGTTCTGCCCTGTAGGGGTAAAAACAGTTGTACTCAGCATTGCAAATTTATTTACTATCAAAAATAACTGTTCCAATTATGCCTGTAATTACTTCCATCAGGCATAAGGGTGGAAGGGATCTCGCATTTGGTTGTGTGCATGTGTGCTTCAGTTTGGAATCGTGTACAAGGTGGTCAGGTTGGTATTGGCAGACTCTTTTGTTGGCATTTTCACTTTTCACTGAAATTAACATTTTACATCAAATGTGTAAATCACTAATAAGAGAACAAAACACTAACTTAATATAAACTATATTGTATGTATGAGATTTGTTTTGTGTAGCAATGTGTTTCGTCCCTGCAATTTACCATATGAGCAAATAAGGCAAATGTTTGTCAGGGAACAAGGTTTGGATTTTGTGTGCTTTGCATGCAACATTAACATCCTTTAGCAGACTCATGCATCTTTAAGTGATGAACTACACTACCTGGGGTTATTTCTAGAGATGGTAACAGATGTTTTATACTCTTACTACAATTTTATGGCCCTAAATTTGATACCAGAATCACATTTCTAGCAGGTTGGGACAGAAAGAAAGACTGGAAAGTTGCTGAAAGTTGTGGATTGATCCAAAAACACCTGTTTGGAACATTCCACAGGTAAACAGGTTCATTTTTAATTGGTGATAGTATAATGATTGGGTATTAAAAGGGATGTCCTGGAAAGGCTCAGTCTTTCACAGGCAAAGATAGGGCCAGGTTCACCACTTTGTGGTATAAAGGATATTACTACATGGACAACTTGCAGTTTGTTTTTATTTACATGTTACACAGCGCCCCAACTTTTTTGGAATCAGGGTTATGGCTCGAGAGATAGACTTCTTAGTTAAAACAAGCTTAAATATTATAAATACAATGTTAAAGAAGTTTCTGCAGTTGTTTTAGTGTTGATGAGGAAAACTGAGCTTTGGAAAGCAAATAATTTGATCTGTGTCTCAGCACAGCAGAGCATTAGTCACTGCTATCAGGTAGCATTCATGAACTGCAATGAAATTTCGTACTTGAAACAAATCTGCAAACAATAACAAGTAAACTCTGAGTTCAGCTGCATTAAAAATACAACACACAGTAGGTGATCAGTGGGACAGAATAGAGGTTTGGTGGCTGAGACTCAGAGAGCAGAGGAACCAGTCTGTCCTTCTCGTTACAATATGTTGACTGTTATACACAGTTCAGGTCTTTCAGTGTGGGTGGAGATATTTTGCAATGATGACTTGCAATGTCAGTTAATATGGACATACCTTTCTCCTTTTACATGTAAATTGCTTTTCCAAAATTAGCCAGCGTAGTGTGTACACAATCTCAGTTCAGTGAGACAGACAGCATGAAGTAATATATTGAAGACAAATGCCACAGACACGTACCCGATGTGAATGGGTTGATGGGTTTGGACACAATGCTGTTCTCTCTGGTTTTAAACCTCTCCACTCGCTCTCTCTCCTCCGACTTCGACTCAAGTTGGCTGTTGCTCTTCTGTGCTTGCTTCTGCTTCTCATATGCCTAATGAATTGAAGGAGAAAAACTCAGCTAAGTACTTAGAATATTAAGTAAGAGTAGAGAATTTCTTTTAATTCTTATACACTTAACAGAAGGAAACAATTTATGATTTATCTGTAAAATAACATGAACAATTTAACACAAAAGCAAAAAATATTATTTATGTTCAATCAAAGCATGGGTTTCACTCAAACATGAACATGTTTCAGAAACATAACCAACATAAACATCAACACATTATCAAATACAGACTCACTGGTAGAAGTTAACTGTGGCGGATAAATCTTTCCAACCCAAAACTGGAGCTCAAGTTGTAAGCTGCCCAGTGAAATTTTGCAGGCTGTGTGCCAGTAAAATTAAGATGGAATTTCTGTTGCCTCAAACTTTCTCTGAGACCCATCATTTTCAATGTCAATACAGCCAACTACAGAGCAAAGGTGGCGTCATTAATCTGGATTTATGTTGATTTTGTCAGACCATGTCACAATCATAAAACAATCATTTTATCAGTGCAGAAACCAGCAGTATTTAATAAAATACAATTAAATCATTATTTCATACTCATTCTGTTGTTTGACAACATAAACTGAAAAACATATGTACACGAGAACAACTATGGTGTACTGTGGGTTCAGCTTTATTGACAACAGAGAGCAAGAGGAGACTTAATGGAGGTGTAACAAGCTGCCACTTGGCAGAGTAACTGGCTGCAAAGTTAAGAAGACACTTTCAGTTGCCTCTACCATTTTCGGTGATCATGAATTTGAAACATCAACATAGCCAATCAGGAAGCATAAACACATAACCTGTATTTATGTTAACTTTGTCATGACCATGAAATTAAGATTTGGTCAGCAAGACTGTCTGTCCCATTTTTTGCCAGATGTTGGCTGTGATGCAGTTTAGTGGTTTGCCAACTGAAAAGAGGGCGAAGTAGAAGTGACTGAGCCGGTTTTTGGTTGTTCATGTACTCCACTGTGGACGGAGATCCCTACAAAAACAGCCTGGGAACACTAGTGTTGACATCCATTAGACGATGCAGCGTGGACATGTGACAGCTGTGCAGGGCTTACCTTCATTTTTTTGGCAATTTCTGTCTTCTGGTGCAGAATGTATTCAAGAATGGCCTGTTTTTCATACAAGTATCCATCCGGACTGTGAACAGCAACAGAAACAAGACCTACAATGTTTATAGATGTGGTCACATGCTAAGTTTATACAGTATGTTTGAGTGTATGTGCATATGTGTGTGTTGGAGAGTGAGAGAAACATACGTCAGCACAGGATCCTGACAGGGCTGCAGGGACAGGCAGCAGCAGTCAAAGTCTTTGATGGCATCTTTGCCCAGTCGAATACTCTGTGTCCCATAACCAGATGCCGCTGAGCAGGAGGAAGCCACACATGACATGCTGACATGGTGTATTGGAAGATTATACAGGAAATGATGTCTAAATCTTGGACACGATTAGATAGATAGATAGATAGATAGATAGATAGATAGTTTTAGATATCTATCTATAATTTGGAATTGTGTCCATGTCCATGTCTATCGATATACAGGGAAGAATTGCACAGTTTCCCAGCTTGCTGTGTTTCTCACCTGTATCTTTCTTCTTCTCGTGGTATGTGTACACAGCTCCGGCCGTACAGTTCTTTCCGTGGCGAGTCATTGTGCTTCAGATTTATTCTAAATTAATCAGCTAATCTAGAAGGGTCGGAAGGAAAAACAATGGTATTTCACGTTTCTGTGAACACTGATGCTAAGATGCTAACATTAGCTGCTCAACATAAATATACGCAACAAAGGCACAGTGTTTAGACGTGGTCACATTAGGAAAAGGCCAAATGAACGAGCTGTGGCTAAGCTTAAAAACACCTCTATAACGGAACCATTACCTGTGCTGTGAGAATAACAAGCTCCAAACCATAAACACGACAACTTTGTCTTCTTCTACTGCACCAGCTCCTGCTTCCGCTTCCTTCTTCTTCTTCTGGGTTTTTTTTTTTTTTTTTTTTTTGGCGGTTGGCAATCAGCTTTTTGGCGCATTACCGCCACCTTCTGACGTGGAGTGTTGATGATCTGAGTGACTCTTATGACTGAGCTATATTCTTCTGTTAAATCCGACCTTTCCAAAAGAGTGAGTATAGTCCCAATGCTAATGCTAGTAATGTTATAATCTATCTTCAGCCTCACTGTAATCTACTGTCATATTTACTGCTAATTTTTTTAGTTGCGTCTTTTGCATATTTGTCTGTCAGTTCATTTCCCTCCCCACCCATATGTGCTGGAATCCAGATGGACGTCACTATCGTTCCTGCTTTGTTAATTGTGAAGATAACATATTTCCAGCACAGTGTCCTGTCTTGTTTCTGGTCTCATATTCTTGATTAATGCACTACTAGAATCTGAACCCATTAAAACACTGCTGGGTTTGATGTTTTCTGTCCAACTGCGTGCAAAGTAGTAGCACCTCCCCTGTAAATACTGACAGGTTGTTGCAACTTCATTTATTTAACATGACACGTAACTCCTGAATGATTAATGCAACCTCTACTCTATTATTGGCTGCTTCTGAGGCATCACTGTACATTATAAGATAATCAGAATATTGTCCTTCTACTGGGTGTTTCTGCTAACTTGGTTCTTATCTATCCTTTCGCCTTTATTCCATTCTAAAAGGTGCAGATCAAGCACTACATCCTCTAATAACCAAGGTGGGACAACAGAGAATGCTAGAGTGGGGTTCAACATTATATTCCCTATCCCATTTCCAATAACAGTGTTTCTTATTGACTAGGTTGATTCTCCCTATGGCCCTTTAAGTTTCCCCAATATGATAATGCCAATGGAGTTCTTCTCATTTTCAATGGCATTCCATTCACTTCCACCTGCAAGGCTGACACTGGGGTTGTTTTTATGGCACCACAGCAGAGTCTCAAAGCCTGATATTGAATTTTATCCAACTTCTTTAGTAATGTATTCGATGCAGACTGATAAATGATGCAGCCATACTCTAGATCTGCCCTGATTAAGCCAATACATATGGGTTTCAAAGAAAACCACTCTCTGACCCTCAAACATCTTGCAATATTCAATGCCTTTTCTTCTTTAGGTTTTGTGGCAGCTGTTCTGATTTTAGTCCTTTTTTTTTTTTGCATGCTCACCATTATCCAACAAACTCTTTCTTCTGCTATCTGACTTATCTGATTTCTTAGATCCCTTATTGTTTGTCTGTCTTTTGTTTGCTGCATATTTGGACAAGACAAGTAGAGTGACTAATACACTTTCAATGTACATTTGGGCATGTGAGAATATTATTAAGAGGTCAAAAAAATAAAATAAAAAATCTTCAAAGAATACAACTGTTTACTTTATGATTTCCTAATATCTGATTCTAAGACACAAACAAAAATCTATTTCATTTGGTCCTGTATAGAGGTGAAGATGATGGTTTAAACCATCACTGTTACCTTTATGCTTCCTGTGTTGTACCACCATATCAGATTGTGTATGTATGTATAATGTACAGTTTAACATATGTTCAAATATATTATATCTAATTTCAGTTGATTTATCATCACCAAATGTCTGCTTGGGTTACCCTGGTATGTACAACAGTCAATACTATAAAATTCACATATTTTCTGTTGTATCTCTTTGTGCCGGGTTCACAATAAACATTTCAGGGTGCTCAAAAGAAGTTTGAACCTCATTACAAGCAGAAAATATGTCTCTCTCAGTGTCTCAGCTATTAGTGTATTTGAATGATCTTGGCCTAGAAAAACAAAATGTTGAACATCAAAGGCTAAGAGCAACTATAAAAGCAGTGAACCATTCCTTTAAGAAAACATAGATAGATGACTTTCAGGTAGCTGGTGAGAAGACTAGAATGCCGTGCTTGCAGTGCTTGTGTTTCCCTCACATGTCTTGTTTATTTCTTTGTCTGAACAGCAGCATTTCCTGCCTATGTGAGTGTGGATTTCCTGTTAGCGGGTCCCAACACCCATCTCAAATAAAACTGTAACTGTTAGAGCTAGAGCGGGCACAGAACGAAATATTACAGACCTGAAAGAAACAACAATGACTGGCAGGGTGATACATTTCTGCTGTGGAAAAGGCAGCTGTTTCTATATATATTATACACTTTTTACATTCAACCCTGATTTTAAAAAAGTTGGGATGCTGTGTAAGATCTGAATAAAAACAGAATGCAGTCAATTGCAAATTAACTGTGTTTACTGACTACGGTTTTACAAAGTGTTCCTGAGCCCATGTAGTAAAATCCTTTTATACAATTATGTGTAACAAAGTGTTGAACCTCTCTCCATCCTCGCTTGTGAACGACTGAGTCTTTCCAGGATGAACCTTTCATACCCAATCATGATACTATCACCTGTTACCAATGAACCTGTTTACCTGTGGAATGATCCAAACAGGTGTTTCTGGATCAGTCCACAACTTTCACAGTCTTTTGTTCCTCCTGTCCCAACTTTTTGGAATTGAATATATTGTCTTTTTTTTTTTCTTTTTTTCTTTTTATGTTTTACAGCATTGCAGCTTTTTTGGAATCAGGGTTGTAAGTTAGGACTAGATCGGCTCATGGACCCTACTGGCAAACATCAAACCTCTTTTTGCAATGACTGCCTTGGTTCTTCAGTATCCTGGTGGAAATTACCCTAGAAACATTTAGAGAAAATTAATATATTTCTGTAGCCTTATTTCTTTCAGGATGGAGACACATGGGGGGAAACATAGAATCACGATGGGCGTAATGAGGGAAGAGTCACATCATCTTGGACAGATAAACACAGTAGAGATGTAAACACCCTGTTGACCATGCAGTTATCATCATAGTTCATACCAGCAGGTCCAGACCATATAAGGTCAGACATATTCAGGTTGTTGGGTTCCTATGGTGACACAGTTAATAAAGTCTGGAGTTAACGATGTGGTGAGAGTGGTAAAGAATGCTATAGTGGATAATAAGTGGGACTAGACCTCCTCTACAAACAACTATCCCCCATAGGCAGCCCGCCCAGCAGTTATCGGGAGCACTCCTCTTTATCTGCACTCTTTGAACATGAGCCCGTCACTATCACTTCATCAGCACCCTGCCCTCGAGCTCAGCATCATTTCCCATCCCGATGCCTGCTGCACATTCCTTCTGTCTTCAACACAAATCAGCTTTACTGATATCAATGTGTAAAGAACATATTGAGGAAAAAATAATAACTTTCTTCCTCTCTGTGTCTTTTCTCTCTCTCTCTCATTCGTTCTATTCTGTTCTGTTGTTGAGGGGGGGCTGTGTTTTAACCCTGTACTTTTGGATCATTGAATCATTTTCAAATCATCATCTTTTTTCTCTACTAATTGTGTCATGTTAACATTGTACCTATGAATTGATGTTAAAATGTGTTTCAAAAACAAAATCGAAAATATTTTCCTCTCTTGCTTTCTTTTTTCCAGATGGTCTGTAACCTCAGTGATGTCTATCTGGGAGATGAGTATCATATTATATTTGACCATCGTTCTATGTTAAAATATACAAAAGTTTAACTGCTGGACACTTCAGTGTATTTGACCTGGAAGCTTCAAGTTTCCACATCACACTTTTGTAACTTGCGCACTGGATCATGACTGTCAAAGTTGTGACATCATAAACTCCTGTTGGTATGTCAACATCTTAAACTCAGAGTTAAGCTGAGCACGGATAAACTTTCAAGATAAATAATTCAGTCGTGTGTGTTCATGGTAGTGAAGGAACATGTCACCCAGTGCAACAGTGTGGCTCGCTGACAACAACAGAGCTCTGTGGCTCAGAGGAGTGCAATACATCAGGCACACACATACCTCATAGATACATTCATTGTTGGCTTTTCATGGGCTTTGCTGACAATGAGAAACATTTTGAATGTCATACTTATTCTTTAAGATCAGAAGCTTGCCAGCCAATAGATGAATACTTAAATACAAAGCCATTCTGAGACATTCAGTAGTCATAGAAGGAGGTATCAGCTGTAAATAAGATAAGATAAGATAAGATAAGATAAGATAAGATCATTCTTTATTGATCCCCCATAGGGGAAATTCGGGCGTTGCAGCAGCACAAGCATACAAATAGATAAAAGTATAAAGCATATAAATATAAAAAGGTATATGCAGAAGGTATATACAATTAGTACAAAGTGTTTAAAAAAACTATGTACAACTAGTACAAAGTGGAATCTAGAGTGACTTAGTTGATAAGGTGGATAAAATAAGACAGATGACTACAGACAATGGTCTGCTACAAGTGCCTAATCAAGCACTTAGTTGTTTCGATTTAATTTCTTATTTTACTTATTACTTACATTTTCTGATGTGAAGTCACATGCAGATTGTTTGAGCTTTAAATGACTGGTTTGCAATATTTCAAGTATGTTTTAAAACAGTACTTACATGCCTGCACAGTTAAAAACACACACATTACTGGTGACTTAAATGTTCCTCTTGTCCATATTAACTGTGAAGAGATCCCTTCCTAATGCCACCGTCAGAGATGGAAAAACAAAATTCATTGTCCTCATTCTGAGCTAAAATGTATTCTAAAGTTCAGCCAAAACTAATGAGGCTTAAACAGTCAGATTTAATCTGATTAAAGTAACAATATGTAATATAACACCTTCATAATCATTTGGATTTGATGGTATACTGACTTGTAATAGGGAGAATGGTGCCTCTTTCATTCCTACTCTGCAGCCCAAAAGCCTGTTCTAGCACCATGCGGTACGAGGGCACACTAAGTCACATACCACCAACTATGTCTGTGAAGCTGGGTCATATTTTATGGATAAAATGTTTCCTGATGCCTCAAATCTCTGTGATTTACCTGATGGACAGACAGCTTTATACAACAGGGATTTTTGGACTTTACACTGCTAACACATAAGCATTGGAGCAGCACTGAAATGGGCACCAGAATCAGGCTCAGCAGTCTTATGGACATCATGACAGAGGCAAAGAGAGCGAAAAAGACACTGATGGAGGACGAGAAGAAGAGAAAAAGAGAGAGTGACCAAGCCAGATTAGATGTCAGACTGGTTTCTTGGTCACTGGTGAGTGCTTCGCAAAATTAAAGGCTTCAAGACAGAGGCTAAGCTGTTAGACTAGTAAGCAATATGAGTTGACTTGCTATGTCTTGTGTTGTTGCACTCCCTAGTTTTGGATCACAAGTACTGTAATCATAGCAAATGCATGTAAATGTAAGGCTGTTCATATGTATGACAGCAGTGTAGAAATGATTTGAAATAATAAACGCCAAATTGCAAAAACAGTCTTTTCAGTACATATTTTCCTCTTCGTGCTCGTTCCGTCCACTGCAGATCAGCAGGGAAACAATGTCTGTGAAAACACAAAGAGCAAATTTTATATAAGACTGTAACTTTGGAAGATACCTACGTGGTTTACTGAAGCCTTGTGTGAGCTTTAGCAAATCTTTAGAAGGCATTTCACACAGATTTGATCTGCTGATTTTGTCCCTTATATTAGAATTGTTTCAGGAAAGGATCTCTTTGCAGCAAATATGGAGGAACAATTACAGCGATGAATAACTCTTTCAATGTACAAATGTGCATTCTAGTATTGTTTTGGGAAAAGAGATTTGGGAAAAAATTTGAACCTGTCCTGTACTGTAGAGTTGATTGAGTGCTTTTCACCCTGTATGTCTGATGCATGATTTGTAAGATTAACAGGTACCTGAGTACAGAATGCCAAGGCTTTAGCGTGGGAAGAATCTCAGTCAGTCTTCATTAATCAGATGTGAGTGGCTCTGTCAGCAATCAGTACCACATCAACACACAGAGCATACTGACTGAACAAGAAAATGATGGTCAGTTCAGTAGTTATATGGCTTAAGTAAAGTCAGTTTCATTTCAGAAATCAACAAGCACAATAGATATCCAGTGTCCATACAGTATATAGTTGGGATATATCGTATTGACCTTTTCCTGACCTGTAGAACTTGATTCAGAGCCATCAAACATCTGCATCTCTTTATCTCTTCCTTTCTCATTAACCCCCTCCCCCTGCTTGTGGTTTCTGGGTGTTTGTTGTTAGTTTCCTGTCACAGAGGAAGTGCCTCACCCTGCCGCCTGGCTCCCTATTGGCCCCAGATGAACAGTGATTTTTTTGGGGGGTGGGGGTGAAACAGAGTGACGGTGGCAGCACGGGAGGATAGATAGAGGGCTTGGAATATGGACAGGGAGACAACAGCCCAGGAGGACAGAAAGGCAGAAGTCCGAGATGGGTGCAGAGAAAGCTCCAAAGACAGATGAATGAGTTGGAGAGAGCAGACCAGGCTTCACTGCCTGGGAGGAAATGGCTTTGTGTTGCAGGAGGTAAGCATGCACACAACAACACAGTCAGAGAACTACACCAACTTTATACTCTTAGAATCTCATTTGAACATTTTTGTTTATCTTGTGTTTAATGTGAATTGTTCATACAAACATATTAACAAGTCATTTTGCTTATATCTGACTTCTAAATATATATGTTTGATTGTATTAGTGATGTTTTCACTAGTTTTAACAAAACAAGATTTTTTTTTAGGATTCAGTAACAGACCTAATGACTTTTTAGAGTGGAGATTTATTTTTTTTACAGTGTAATCTACTTATAATGTGCTCATTTATTCTTTCCTTGGTCTGGTCACTCCCAATCCTTGTACCAGTGTCTTGATACTACAGTGACGCTGGACAGGTTTGGGGGGGGCTGTGCTAAGGACTGCTTGTGTTATGTGCTCAACTATCTCTCTTGACTCTGTTTTCATATTTATTTTCATGCTCACATCATTGATTTTTGAAGTTATGTCTCTTTTATTTCTAAATCAAACAGACATCAGAGTTGCATGGGAACATTTTTATTTTCTGTTTTGCTCTTTGAATTTTTGCATGGTTGCAGTTTTGCTGTAACAGATGGAAGAGATCAACATTAAGATCAACATTAAGAGGAATAGAAGTTGGTAAATCCCCACTTCAACATGTAACATGTAATTCGATATTGCAAATACTAACATTAGGGGCCAGCAGTTGCTCAGTCCAGAGGGTGGCAGATTCAAGTCCAGCAAGGACCACGGTGTGGAGTGTGGACGGGTAGTGGGAGAGGTGCCGGTCTAGCTCCTGAGCACTGCTGAGGTGCCCTTGAGCAAGGCACAGAATCCCTAAGTGCTCGGGGCGCCGGACTATGTGGCAGCCCTGTCACTCGAACATCTCTCTGCAATGACTGCATGTCTATGGGTCCTCTGTGTGCATGCGTGTATTTTGGGCCCGTGTGTGCATAATAACAACAAAAGAGTGAAAAAAAATTAACAAATTAATCCTTCATTATTTTCCATTAACCTGCCGTACAAATAAAGTTGAATCCAAAGGATGGTGTGGTGTTCAGAGTCACTGTTCCTCTTTCAAGGTGATTGTCTCTCTCCTTTTCTCTCTTACTATTATGTATCATTATAAAAATGAATTTGACATAGAGCATATTTGTGATGCCATCAGTAAATTCTGGCAGAATAAGATATGTAGTCCATGCAAAACACATAATTTTCACAACATATAATGTATCAATTGCCATAAAAAAAACAAGAAAAAGTAATATGTGAATGTCAGAAAAATAAAATTTCAAGTTTACATTTCTGCTGACTCGCATTAAATAGTCATGACTAAATAAACAACAAAGACATCTTTCTACAAACAACTAAACATCTGTTTGTCAGAGCGTCAGACACGCAAACAATCTGCCTCATCACGACTGTGTGGATGTGGTTGAACAGATTTGATCAACAATGGTCTGGCAACATAATAAAGAAACGTACAACTGTTGTCAGATTCTGATCCAAATAGTGATTGGTGCAAGGTAGTACATCACATTTTCCTAAATCAGCTCCACCAACTTCAAACCAATGAGTGGAACAAGGATGTAGAAATCTCTCCAGTGCAATATTCAAAACTGTTTTAACTTTGGCAAAAATATTTTTATATTAATATCCCTCTACAGCACGGCGTTGCCCAAAAGACCAAACTCAACAATAGTCCTACTTGATCTGACTATTGGTTTGTCTGTGTATAAGCATTTTCTTGGCTCTTAACTGAGGATGTTGTTAATATGAGAACTTTTATCCCAATTAGTTTTCTTAATTCATTGCAATTAGCTTAGAATACACTTAATGTAAACTCAATAAACAAATAAGAAGTCCACTTTAAAATGCACCTGATTTCATAGGATCACAGTTTCAGTCAGAGCTCAAATTCAGTCGAAGCTGTCGCGACATTAAAGCTAACTTTGCATGGTTCATGTTATGGGAGTATTTCAAGTTGTAAGACATGTGCTTGATGTACTGCTTGGTTGCATGCAAATAAAAACAGGCTGGAAAAAGCAAGGCTGGTGCAGTAAGCTCTATTTCTTTATCATCGTAATGATCTCCTCCATAAAAGCGTGAGCAGCTGCCTGCTTCACTCTGTTATATTCCTGCAACCACTGACAGTCTGTAACGTTCGACAGAGACGTGGACAAGGGTTTAACCATGTACTGCACTGCACTTCATTTGGCTCTCTATATTTAGTGTGTTGATGTTGGTTGTTCATTTTGTGAGCTAATGCTGGAAACCTTCATGATTGTAATAAAATTGAAGTCCCTCTGGTGCACTGGACCCTTGTGCATAAAACTCTGGGGGGTTCAAGACAAAGCTATGTATGCCCGATAAGGCGAAAACATCTACATTTTTGGACATATGATTAAAGCAGTGCGTGCTTTTATTACATTGTTATTATGCTATTTTGTTTGAAGGTTGATATGAATTTCAATGAAAGCGGACATGCCCTCTATCACACTTCATAAAATCATGCTGGAGATGATGACATTGAGTGTGTGTGCGTGTGTGTGTGCGTACATGAATAGATAAGAATATTACATCATCTACTTTAGTGGATTATTCTTCTGTAATATGTCTGTAAATATTTATGGGTGTAATTGATCTTAATCAGCCCCCAATCAGGATTTCCTCAGTTTCTGACATCAAAGCAATACTGACTTTCTTTGACCTTTGGAAAAAAAACCAACTCAGATCTTTTCAGGAAAAAGATATAATAATAAAATAAGTAAGGAATCTCATTTGGCCATTTCAAGAAAACTGGTCCACATCCTGAATATCTCAGATAATTTCAGGAAAAATTTCCTGCAATCCATGGTCAATAAGAGAAGCCTATGATCAGCATTTGGATGAAAATTCTCGTGTAGCCTACATATAGCAGCCAGCACTTGTTTCTCATGTGGGAATGCCTGATCGTCTTTGCCACAGCTGATAAGGCCAGTGGGAAAGACAAATAAGCCTAGAGGGACATCTAGTGGCCGCACTACAAACTACACCAGACCGTCGGCAAAGCATATATCGCTATGGCAACCATGTGTGAATGCCATGTAGTGTTGTTTACTGATTACAGTTTATGATTTACCTTCCTTTATTTTTTACATGTTCTTCAAGAAACAACTGAGGGATTTCAAGATATTTTCATACGCAGCTGGTATTAAAGCTCATTAATGCAATTTCAATTCATATGTTTTGAGACTTTGGGGTTAGTTTTCTGATTTTACTGATTTGGTTTGTTGTTCATGAACTTTCATAAAAGCCATTAAAGTTTTGTTTTTTATATTTCAATTTAGCTGCCTTCATATAATAAAAATGATCATACCGATTATGAAGAGTGCGTCCTGGTTTTAAAAATAATAAATAAAACGATTCCATTTATAATATGAATTTAATTGAATTGTAAATATGAAATTAATATTACTGGTAAAAATGCAAAATTGTTTCACCAGATACAATGAAAACAAATAATATGCTTCTTATCAGAGAGCAATCAGTATCGACTTGACGATAATAAACTTCAGGCGAAACTGACCTGTAGAGGCGCTCGCTCGCCCCCGTGCCGTGGGCGCGCAGTGTGTCTCTGCGCAGCCAGACGGAGAGGAGACAGAAATCTCGACGAGTCTCGCCGAAACACACAAACAGAGGTACGAGAGCCGTTTATGTCCTTTATTTACATCCAGTAACAGTTACTGTAGTGCGTTAGTGAACTCAGTATTAACTCTCTGAAGGCTGAAAACTTTCTTACATAAGTCACTCAGATTCGTTGTAGCCTTGATTTTCAGTTCAATTAAACTCATTATGTCTTCAGACTATGTTTCCGTTAAACTGAGAAATGTATAGAGGAGTCTTTTCGCTGTTACAGGTGGGCTGTGTTTTTTTTTTTTAAAGGAAAGGAAAGAGAACACAGTGATTGTAGCATTTCCTGGTGGCGGGAGTGATTGAGAGGAGGAGTGCTCCTCTCTTCCTCTCCGGCCGGCCGGTGCGGATTCCTCTGCTCCCGTCCCGCTGCCATAGTTTCACTCCGGACGCGTCGGGCTGTTCAGACTGCAGGTGAGCGGCGTCCATCAGGTTTACCATGTCTGGACTTTATCTGTATTCGACTTGATATTGTATTAGTGTTATTTGTTGTAGTATGTAGGTATGATCATGTTATATCATGAGTCAAACGTGTTATAAGTAAAGTAAGTATTTTTCTAGTTATGTCATATATCATACCCCTCTCCCTGCGGTGTTGGTTTCTCCCAAAAGTTACAGTAGTAGGTACACACACACACACACACACACACACACACACAGACTTGTTTCACTTTCCCCATAGGGACACTCCACTGACACAATGTATTCCCTAGCCCTGTACCCTAACCCTGACCTTTACCCTAACCCTAACCTTTACCCTTACCCTAACCTAAACAGTCTGGACCCATGGGGGCCTCAATTCTGTCCCCATAGGATGTCCCCATGGGTTGGTGTGTAGTCAGGTTAAAGTCCCCACCAGCATATAAACACACACACACGTATACACACACATACAGCACTCTGTCGTACATCAGTGCTGGGAAAGCATCAATCCCTTTATCAAACGTGTGAAAATGAAATTAGTTATAAACACTTAATTGCTAGTATTATTAGTTTGCTTTGCAAGATGGTGGGCCAGTGCCAACCTCTCTCTCTCACTAGTTGCTAGTTATCTACTGCTAGTGGTGATGATGAATCTTTCAAGGAGGCTGAGCAGGTTGGTCAAATAAATTGCAACTGTTGTGTAGTGTTTTGGTGCTTCTACTAATGCTACTACTACCACTAATAATAATAAGGAATTCGGAGACAAACATACCTGCAGAAGGCAACAGTAGAAAAGAGGAGAGGGACGAGAAAGCACAAAACTACAGGAGAGAGAAGATGTCGAGTGATCAAAGCTTTGTCAAAGAGGAAGGTTTTAAGCCTGCTCTTAAATGTGGAAAGGACGTCTGCCTCCCAGACCCAGACTGGGACCTGATTCCATTGAAGAGGAGCTTGATAACTGAAGGCTCTGGCTCCCATTCTACTTTTGGAGACTCTAGAAAACAAATGAAACCCAGCATTCTGGGAGTGCATTGTTCAAGAGGGGTAATAGGGTACTGTGAGCTCTTAAAGATATGTTGGTACTTGACCATTAAGGGCTTTGTGGGTGAGGAGAAGGATTTTAAATTCTATTCTGGTGTTTACAGGGAGTCAGTGCAAATAAGCTAATATGGGAGAAATATGATCTCTTTTCCTAGTTGTTGTTAGGACACATGTCACAGCATTCTGGATCAGCTGGAGAGTCTTTGGAGACTTATTGTTGCAGCCTGATAATAGAGTTTTATCATTAAAAAAAGCTCATGAAGTCATTGAGGGCTATAGGAATACATGGCTCAGTAGAGTCCTAACTCTCTGTCAGCCTGGCTACAGTGCTGTAAATAAACCTGGGGTTGTTCTTATTTTCTTCTGTTAATGATGACTAATAGGCTGCTCTGGGATTGCGGACCGCCTTCTGATATATTTAGACTGTCTTGCCAGACTAAACAAGATTCATCCAGATTGGTCAAGAGCTGCTAAACACATTTTTCCAAACTCAAATTAATAATATGACAAAAAGCCAGAGCAATCAAATCAGTTACTTATTTCAATAAGTTCACACAAAGATGCCATTTCTTTACATGCTACTAATACTCTCTCTATCTTATGAATATTTACTTTTTCAAGTTTAAACTTCAGACTTATGACGTATTTTCATGATTTTTGTCCCTCACTAACCTATTCTTACTCTATGTTTTCTTACTGCTGAATGGGCATTTTTAATTTTAGAACACAGAGCAGATCAAGTCGGGCAGAAAGTCATACACAGGAACAGCATCTGGCCAATTTGGCCCTGTGCCTTGGTCCTCGATGAGTGACTCACCCCACCTTTAATTGCAATGCAGTAATTGCTACCATTAGAATATATGAAAGTTCTTTTTAGCCCTCTGAAACCCAAGAATTGACTTTACTACTTTGAGATTGGATATAGATTTTTTTTTCTTTTTAAACTGCTTTAGTTAGCTTCTGGTCAAGAAGATAACAGCGAGTCTTAATACGTACAAATATCACCACTCTGAATTTAACAATGTCCATTGATTATTCAATAATATCGTAGTACAACACTGATTCCAAAAACTTGTTACGCTGTGTAAAATGTAACTAAAACCAGAATGCAATCATCTGCAGACAAACCGTGTGTCCTGAGTTTCTCGATGAGAAGCATACAAATGTCTTAGATATTTGAATGAATCTGGATATCCAAATCAACTAACAGTAGAAGGAGGGATGAGAAGAGACATTTGACCAATTTGCCACAGAAAACAAAGTCTCAGGTTTAATTAGGTTAAGAGTACAATAGGGAGTGACAGTAATTTGGAGTATGAAAACTATATTTCATAATATGAACTGATATTTTTAACTTGTGTACATATGACATTTTGTTTATATCCAGTTGTACATTCCACGACAATCCATACTAGTTGTGGAACATACATTTGTTGATATAGTTGATGTTCACTGGTTTATGATGAGAATCAGCACTTCAAAATTTGAGGTCATCCTTCTTTGCTGGAAAATAGTGGACTGCTTCCTCTGGGTTGGGAGTGAGGTACTGCCCCAATCGAAGGAGTTCAAGTATCTTACGTACTGTATAATATAGAATTGGGACTTGTTCCGTTCTTGATCTCTAAACTGCTGCAAAACTAATGATAGTGTCTTCATACTTTGTCTTTTGAGGATAGTTCCCACTTAAATAACATGAAATACGAAATGTATTTGTAAACTACCTTTCTGTTTCACCATGTGATAGTGATGTCAAAGTCTGCAGACCGCTGCTCCTCTGTCTCCTCCATCTCTTCCGTCTCTCTGGTGGAGATCAAGGCTGACACTCATCTAGTCCTCCAAGCTTTCCTCCATCGGACCCTTTCCATCCCCCCGGCAGAGAGGCCTGGGAGAATAGGAGGTGCCTTCAGAGATCACAACAAATACTGGTAATGCGCCTTACTATGTCTGTCTTGTTGATCTTTTGTCTTGATCTTTTTCTACCATGTGTGTTCCTTTTAACCTCTAACTTAGAGTCAGCTACACAAACTGCACATAGTGGCTCAATATTTTTTACTGATTAAGTTGAATCACAATTGTAAGTTAAAGAGGGGAAAGCTGCCCTGTCTATTTCTTCTGTATAGAAAGGGAAGTCAAAGTCAAAGAAACATTGTTGGTATGTATAGCAGGCCTATATAGTCAAATTACAGAATGTTCAGTGATGTGACAGCAAAATGCAAAACTGCTGTACTTGAATATGACAACCTTTCATTGCTTCTAACTTTCTTTTGCCATCGCTCATTGTAATTTTGTTTATTTTGACAATGTTGTGATCATAAAATGATGCTTTTACCTACAGTTCAGCAGTTTGGCAATGACTGCTGGTCAATTTAGTGTTTCTGAACTGCAGTCAAATGTCATAATTGTACCATCAGAAACACAAAAATGTGTAATTGAGAAAAGCTATATTGTGAGTTCAGACTAAATGGTAGTTCAGGCTGTCCCCCCACCCACCGCTTCTCTCTAACAGCAAACTTGAAAAACTAGTTGTGCAGTGGATGCATCAAGACAGAATTAGAAACAAATGAAATTCATTATCAAAAATTTTTAAGTCAGTTGTGAATAAATGCATTCAGTTATTTTCACTTGCAGGTGAATTTTATGATGATGCAACTTAATCTGACTATGAATCAGAATCAGAATGAACTTCAAATTCCATGTATGTGTACACAATGTACTTACGTACATACTTTAGGTAAGGTGTAGACAGGACTGTTATGTAGACAAGTACTTGAAAAAGATCAGTATGTTGTTTAGTACTGCAGTACAACCTGTGTAACCCCTGCTTATTTTAAGCTACTGTATCAAAATTCCAACTGATACAGGCTCAAAGGATTCTGGATTCTTAAAACGATTTAATTCACACCGCCAAACCCTGTATCATCTGTCTGACGGTTACAGCTCATATTCAGACGACAGAGCAGGGAATGGATCACAGAGGATTCATCAATAGTGCACTGACAATACAATTTCATTCCAGTCGAGTTAGAAATTTTAAAGCATACTTATATGGACTGTGAATATACCTTTTTAAGACATGGAAGTTAGTTCAGCAGATTTTTTTGTGATTGATTTAAATGATTATTTATCTGAATGTACTTCAACAGTAAGAAAAGTAATGGTAAATCAGAACTTGAGATCCATCAAGATGCACCTGGATCATTTTGTAGCATCATGAATTGAGATTGTGTAGAATGGTGGGATGCCTATGCTGTACAAGCCCTGTTACTCAATGTGCTTTGGTTCTTTCCCTTGCTAGCTGCAAGCCACAGCCAAAAGCAAAGGATGGGCTGGAATCTCAGGTGGAAGATGTCAGTTCAGCAGATGAGAAGAAGACTGGATTCAAGGATTTCATTAAGCAGCTGCCTCTTCATAACAGCACTCGCCGTCCTGCCAAAGACGCTAAAGACTCATTGGACAGAGACAGCAAGACAAAACTGTCACACCTCAGAGACCAAATAGACGTAAGCAAGTGTTATTTTTACTGGGCACTATGCCCCCGAAACACATGTCACATTTTGCATGGTATGCTACTGGTTTTGATCTACTTTATACAAAACTGCTATGGCTCTTGGGAGCACAACCAATTCATTTCAGAATGGATTTACTGGATTTGCTCACAGAGATGTAGTAAATCTGGAGTTCAGCTTTGATGAACTTAGACAGCCTTTGACAGTTGACCAATAGCAAACCATCTTGACATTGCTAACTTTTGCAGGAACAAAGAGCTGCAGAATCCAAAAAGCGATCACATTAGCTGTGTCACACATTCACTTTTCTGCCGTCCTTGTCTGTCGGAGTTTAAACAGCTTGACGTAAGAGGCGTGGTCTGCAGTCAGTCGTGACATAGGAGTTGATGGTACAAATATGTCTTCTAAAAAAATGTTAATTTTGAGCTGGTAAAATTGCAATTTAGTTGTTCTGTTCTATCAAAAAGGCAGCCTATTCAGGACACTATGCAGTGTTTAAGCTTTTAGTCTTGTTTGTCGAGGAAAAGCTCAATGCATGCTGTGACTTCTAGTTTTATGGCATTCAGTGTTGTGAACTGGTGGAAACAGCAGCAGCAGTGTGGACAAAACCAGGAGTAAGTGACTAAAAATGTGGGCTTAATTATTTTGACCGCTCACAGTTTAACACAACGTAAATTGAGACCTGTCAAATTTGAGAGATAGACCTATCAGCCCATTCAGACCCATCGAACCAATTATAAATATGATTTGGTCACGACAGTTGATCGGATGATCGGACAACTTGGGCTGACTCCGTTCCAGTCTACGTCAGTTGGTGTTGACAGTCAGGACATACAGTCGTAAAGTGTGGTAGGATTCGAATTGTTTGCCATCTGCCATGTTATTCTCATCAAGAGTGTATGAAACATTTTTGATATTTATGACTAGATTAGGGACATTGACATCACATGTATATATGAGCAGGAAAAATGCTCATTATAAAAACACAAGCAGGAAAAATGCTCATTATAAAAACAAATATATATATGGTTTGGGGTCAGACTCACAATTCACGTGAAGTTCAAAATGAGTCTGAAATGTGTTCTACAGTGTGGAGATCAGTACTATGACAGGACTAGAGGGACTACAATGTTGTGTAATACTACAACAGCATAGCCTGCTGATTCAATTTGTGTGTTGGTGGTATGCAGTATGCAAAAAACGTTTTCTTGGAGCAGTTATTCTTTGTCCTTACAAGCTGTGCATAATATTCATAGAATAAGCCTGCCTGTACAGACTTAGCTAAAGGTAGGGAGGTACTTTACATTTAGTGTAATATACTTTATGTTCCCACAGTAATTCATATCTCTGTCTATCAGCATTTATCCCTCATGACCTTATCTGTCCAATATATCTAATGCTGTGCTCTGTATTTTATTTATACTTAGAGTATATATTTCTCATGTCATGACAGTATGATCAAGATGTGACTGTCAGCCTTTTCAGATAACTGGGATGATATTTGCTGTTTGGTGAATGTGGTCATAAGTAGCAGTAGTCAAACTTGATCACTGTAGGAGAAATATATTCACAACACATCACATCAGAATCACCACATCTGAACAAAAGAACCTGTTCCCACAGGATGATGTCATATCCCCCTCTTCCACATCGGAAGATGATGACCATGAGAAGAAACAGCAGAAGAAGCTGAACAAAAAGAGAATTAAAAGGAAGATCTCCAGGTTCTTCAGGTTAAGGTTGGAGAAAGAGAAGGACAAAGACGGGCACGGATCTCACCCTCAGAGGTCTCACACATCGCCAGTTGAGAAACAACCCGAGACTCCGCCGGCCATTGTCTCTCCCAGTAAGCTCCTCCACTGTACTATAAAACTACACATGTTCATGTATTTGCTACTAAGCCTAATGATAAAATGCAAGTGTGACTTTTTCTTTGAATCTGTACACTGTAATAATTTGTTCCTCCAAACCAGTCAGTCTATCAGTGTAGGGAGTTTGTTGAAGTTGACTGACAAACACAGAATTCTTAGGAAGCTGAAGTGTTTCTGAGCACCTGGTTGTAACCTTCGTCACATATATGTATGTGAGCATACTTGTTAATGTGACTGCAGTAAAAGTTGAATGTTAAAGGCAGAAAGAGGCTTTTCATCTAACATACTTGTGGTGTTGTGATAATTTAGACCACCCCCCCGAGTTCTATGATGAAGTAGCAGAGAAACTGGAAAAGATTGCCCAGAGGTCCACCAGTATAAAGAAACTGAGTCCTACAGCCAAGCCTTCACCAGGTAATAAAACACACACACACACACACACACACACACAATTGAATAGAGTTAAGGAAGTGGTTGTGTTTATCACGGGTTATACCAAACAAGAACTTCCACAACCTAATACAAGTTTGAGAACTCATATAAGCTACATCCAGTTTAGATTATACTTTGACACTCTCAACAACAACCAATAAAGATTCCCTGGCCTCAGCACAAGCAGCGCTCCAGCCATTTTTGGTATTTTCCTGACCTTGAAATTGGCTGGTGTGGTATTTTGGTGCCAAGTGCAGATTGCACAGTGTGCAGGTGGGAGGAGTGCAATAAACGAGTGGGAACACAAAGATAGCTGTTGGTATTTTATTTCAGGTGCCGTCAATGTCATTATTTTGTCAACAAGTGCAATCAAAATGCGTAAGAGTAAAGGAGCATCAATAATGCAATCATGCTTAAAACATAAAGCCAGCCAGTTTTATCACTATCAAAAAAATCACTTTTAATGTGGTTAAAGCAGGAATGTTAGTAAATCAGTCTATATTTATCTATAAACAACTATGAATATTTCTTACTGTGTCTGTTGCCCACAGCTGATTTCTAGCATGAAAAGCTTCTCCTTTGGTTTATGAAGTCCCTGCAGTCTTCTGAAGACAACAGGACAGATGCATTTATAAATCTGCTGCCTCCGAGCAGTAAGCACTCGTGACAGCATCCAAGTTGGGAGGACTTCACTCTGTAACAGAGATTAAATAAATGTTGTATACAAAGCTTAACAACACCGATAAAGATTTCAGTGAGGAAAGGTACATTAAAACATAATACACAACAGAACGATACATAAACATGAATAAAGGTATGTTTTCCCTTTTCCTAAGGATTTGCTAATGCTGTGTGAGGCCAGAGTACACTAATGGATATATTATCCAAACTGGGCCATCTGGTCTGTACTTCATCTTCTCACCTGTAGCCACAAGCAGATACCAACAAGCAGGCGTTTTAACACAGCTATTTTTTCAGTCTGAAACTAACCTAAAGAGTGAAGTATAGATACAAACTAAGAGCTGTAGGACCCACTTTCATGAACTGTAAAGGCGTTGCTTCTCTTTTTTTCGCAGCATGTGAGAAAGAGGCAGTGGTGAGGCAGCTCGTTCAGGTGCTCTCTTTGGAGGGAGATTCTATCAACACGAAGGTAGGTGGTGGTTCATCATTTGTCAGATAGTGGCAGCTCTTTGTGTTGAGGTGGGACTTCAAATCCAGGGGATATTGACCCATAAATTAAGCGAAGTAAGATCAGTGAGCTGCAGTCAACTTGAGCTGCTCTGTGATGCTTTATACAAATAGATGGGACATTAGTGAGTCCAGCTTTCTGTACATACGTTGATTTTGTTGCGCAGCAGTGATGCATTGCCACCTACCATAATAATTTATTCACATATGGACACATACAACAACACAGCAACAAACAACACAAAGACAGACTCAGTGCTTTCCTCACATGTGCTGTATGTTCACCTGCATGTATGTGTAAACTGGAACCTCATATATATTGCTAAATGCGCATCTTTTTACAGATCCAGTCGGACTTATTCCTGCGCTCCAACTTGACTCGTCTTTCCTATGCATCATTTGCCAAGCTTCTGGACACTTTCGGTAGCAGCCAGGTAACTGAGGCCCCAGCCCTGCCACCAACAGCTAGTCCGACACTGCAACGCATGGCTGTTACCATGGAGGTGTCACGACGCATAGTGACAGCCACAGGAACGCAGCGCATGCAAGGCTATGCAGAGCGCTACATGGAGACCTTTGCACCGTGGGTCAAGAGCCAAGGAGGATGGGTGAGTGAGCCAGTAAAAACGTTTTTAACTTCTGTTATCCCATTGAAGGCAACGCTCATATGGAAGCCTTTATGCAAATAATGACCAAATGTCAAATAATTGCCCTGGAATGCCCTGGCCTCGGGGGTGTGGCTGCCATATCTGCACAGCACAGCACGGCACTAATTCTGCTCTTCTGCATCACTCTTTCCAATATACTCGTTTAATGTAAGAATTAGAATATCATTATAATCACTCCATTCACTTCCATGCATTTTTCTGATCAATGTCAAGCTGCTGTCAATGAACCCCCCCCCTGTAGATTTTTCACATTTAAAGTCTACCAGGACAGGGAGAGCTGTAAGCATAGGCAGCAAGATTAAGAGGCTTCATTGAACAGAAAAACTTCTAGCCTTCATTTCAAAACTTTTTTTGTGGCTGGAATACAGTAAGCAGGTAGATAAACAATTTATGTGCAGTTTCAAATGCTGTGAAAGAAATTTATCTGCACATCTCAATGACAAAAAAGGCAGCATTCACATGTTCTTCTCACTCTTTGTTATTATTCCTTTGCATTTTTTTGGCACCAAACTCCTTACACATTTTTCAACACAGAAACGTCATTAAAACATCAAAACTTGATGCTCAATTAGGACATTCAGGCTGTTACTGTTATTGTTTGTACCTTTTGTACTTTAAGTATTCATTGTTTTTCCCCATTTAAATGAATGGACGAAGTGCTCAAATTTGACACAGTTTATTTATATATTCAAGTAAAAATTCCAATCAAATCAGTCAATCTTTAAAACAGTCATGACACTTGTCACTCATATTCAGTGTTTTCATATCTTTCATACTTTTTACACATTCAAAGTTTCACACAGTTTTCAGGCCCTCTCAGATTTTTACATTAGTGTGTGTGCGACAGAATGTTCAGACACAACAATGTAATGTGGGACCTAACTTATTCTTACTCCACAGTTGACTCTTCATACTAAATGCCTTTCATTAATTTCACCTGTCGAAGCAAACAGATTTACACATTTAGCTCTATGAGTCTCCAAGTGCCGAGCAACTGCCGTATAGACTGTTATTGTTAAGTGAACAGAAAGTTGAGGAGGGAGGCACCTGCCCTAATCCTCACATTTTTGACATCACACACACATTTCACACAGCGTGGACAGCAGGGTCTCCTGTCTCTCACAGTATCAACATTTAGGCGACAGGAGTTACTGTCAGGAGCAGGATTTTGAGAGTTGTGCCTCAGTTCAGTCTCTATGAAATAAACGCTCAGACAGGAGTCACCATCACCATGCCAACATTTGATTGGGGAAACGCAGCTGATTGAGATTTGCTAATTAGTGCAGTTTGACACACACACACACACACACACACACACGCACACACACAGAGTACATTTTCACACATTTTCAAGCAGTCTTATATACTCATACTTTTAGTTAGAAACCCCATTCAAACCTCGACATGTTCTTTCATGCATCATGAGTTTTATTCACCTTCAGTCCCATTCAAAATTTTTGAAAATATTTAACCTACATTGAAATTTAGTTATTGTGGAGACGAAATGAAAGAAACCTTCAAAACCACTCATATTCAACCTCTTCCAAATCGTTAATACATTCATGTCGCAACCTCTTTCAAACTATAAACCAGTGGAGACACTTGGAGCTCATCACTTGGGATCACATTAATTCTATGCTTTATCATATCCTTCATATAGTATAATGAAAGCTTCTGACTCACTGTCATGTATTCATTTACTACATGTGTGTCCAAGCAGTCATGCACTCGCACGCACACACACACACACACACACACACACACACACACACATATACACAGACGCATATGTGCGCAAACACACAAACATAAAGGGCATTTTCACACTTTCACAAGCCTTATCTGCTCTTTCATACTTTCAGCTACACACTCCATTTCAACCTTCAAATGTTAGTTTATCGCTCTCTGCTATGAATTGTCACTATTAATTGTTAATGAAGAACTTGTAGGTGGATTCTTACTATTTGTTACCAGTACTTTCTATTGTTTTTGAGAATGGAGAGAATGATGTGGTCTAAAGCTGTACTGTGTTTATGCTTTATTTTTTGCTTTTTTTTTTTTCCTATCTCTTTACTTTTAAAGATAAATAGATAAAAACAATTCAATCAAATATATGATCAGAAAGGTGACTAGTTTGTTATGGTGAGTGTGGACTCTGGGTCCACCCCAACCAATTCATATACATTTTTATCTAACATGCTCAAAGCATCCTGCACAGTCTGCTTGGTCATTTGGGCCTGACAGACATGGGCACCCATCCACCTGTGTGAATGTTACAAGTGCATTTTGAGCTTTATGTTTCCTCTGTTTGTACTTATCACCCAACCTTTTGTTTCCTCTTCAGGAGAATCTGATAGATTTGGAAGAGCCTGCAGAATACGACTGAGTTCTCAGAGCTGCCAGGTGTCTATTTATTCCAACTGAAAACTGAACACTGAACTTTGGATTATGACGTCAAAATGAAGAGAGACAGATGGATCTTACTCTGTTTTCCTACATGGACAAGCTTTTGAACAGAGTCTCATATGGACTGTGACAATATTCCAGAAACCTCATTAAGGGTGTAAACCATCATGAGCCCCCTAACATACATTTGGATGTATTTGGATCTCCTGCTTGTAAGCAACTTCAGGAGAGGGCATAACGCTCATGGAGGTTTGATACCGCCTCCAGGCACCTGGTAGAATAGGAGTTGCTTGTGCACTGACAAAAACATGATCACTCAACAGCTTCTCACACAAAAAACACTGCCATGTTTATTTTTTATTGTTGTTTGTCAAATGTTCAATCTCTTATCTAACGTGAACCAAGGAGTATCATCTGATTAAAACACTCTAGCATTGTCAAATTCATTGACAGGTCTATTGCACATAGACGAACAGTACACGCCAACTTCTTTCTATTTTTCTACAGCATTCATGATTAAAATAACTGAAGTCAAACAATGTGAATGAATGTGTATTTTGTGTGGTCCAAAGGTCCAAAAAACTATACTGATTGTGCTTTTATGCCATATCGTGTTTTAAATATATTACTGATATTTTTAAATTTGAAGACAGTTTGCACAAAGGACAGGGGATGGTATATTTTCCCTGGGGGAGGGGCAACAGGGATGTGATGTGATAAGCATTTTGACATTTTGAGTTTGTTTGTGGACCACACTGAATTTTTTGATTTATTTTTATTGTATTTTTATTTATAGTTTCACTTTGCCTTATCAGAGAAAGATAGAAAAGCATCAACTCATCAAAGCAATATCTATTTATGTACAGCACATAACAAGCAATCTGGCAGGGAAATGAGAGAAAGCAAAAAGAGGAACAGAAACAATACCATGATGGAATCAAATCACGTTATCAGACGTGCCTGTTCTCCAGAATTTTTATTTCTGGTTGCTTTGTTGACCTGCACTAATACCTCTGCATCCAGCATCTGGAAACAACTGGCAGGCCAGATTTCTGTTTGAAGTGTTCTGCTGTTCTACTGAATAAACCTTCCATGATCATTGTGATATGAAATAACTAAAACCACATCTGAGCTCCAGAAAATGAGTTGTTGTAAAACCATTTTTCATGGTAATCAGCTGTACAAAGTATACTGATGACTATAGACCATGTCTGTACGTGTACTTTTACTGTGTATTTACAATTTAATTTAGCATTTACAGGTTGGCATGACATGGCAGCTGTTTAAACAATGTGTTCAGAAGCTCATTTTGGTAGATGTTTTGGGAGCATTTAGACATTTTAGTAGTTTAAAAATTGAAAGCGAGACCAACGACAGTTAATAGAATAGTGCACTCTGGGAAAATATAGCCAGACCAGAATTGTTTTTTGCCAATAATAATGAGTGACCTAAGTTGCTTTCAGTCTGTCAGAGACTGATAGTAGATGTTTCTGCTAATATAGTCCAAAATATCCAATTTTGAGATTCAGCTGCAATTCTAACAAAGCAGTCATGGGAAATATGTTAAATCATAAAGCTAGCATTACTTTATCTTTTTATCATCAACAGTTCACCTCAAGAAACAAAATCAAACATTGAGTTAATCCCACTAACAATGGGATTGTTTCAGAATCACAAGGAAGGATCATGTCAGTCAGAGCAGCAGCTTGTGCCAGTGGAACAGAGAAATGAGCTTTACCGAACTGTGGCTGCAATTGTTCTTGTAGGATTTTTTATTTGTGTTTATTTTCTAAAAGTATTGTTGTGCTTTCAGATAGGCTGAGCAAATACATGGGTCTGAACCAAAGTTTAATGTAACTGGAACGTGGGGCGACCCAGCCACCCAGTTGACTGGATCAGGATCAAAGCTAGAGGAGCTCACCAGGGCTCAGGCGAGGCAACTATCCTTTTGTTTTTGTTGGGAATCCAGACATTCAGCATATGTTGTGGCCTGTTAGAATCTGTCAGGGTTCATAGTGATTACATCCCCTAATAGCAAAGTGTTTTACCAGTACTACCTGTCTACCACTGTCTTGATAGTAATAAAAACAAGATGATGGCGGTGTCCTGTATGATGTTTGAGTCCAAAGAATTCCAAGATCCGGTTGATAAATGTTTCAGTTAGATTGAGGCCACTATTGTGATGGTGTTAAACTACACAATGGGCCAATAACTCCCCGAGACCGAGAGGGTGCTGTTGGGTATGTTGACTGTAGCAGTATGACAGTATTCAATTTCACTAATGTATTATTGTTTGACTGGCAAACAAATAGCTTTTTGTTATATGGAGAATCTCTGACTGAAATAACCTTTGGCCTACATTAGATATACCTTAATAAATAGTCAGGAACATTATCACATGAGTAAAACATTCTCTTTAATACAATACTAAAGCCATATGAGAAAAATATCAAATACATGCTCCACTAAAAAATATAAAATTGTGTAGTAAATTAAGGACAATAAAGAATGACAGAGAAATGACATGTTACCATAAGAATATTTTAAAATATTGAAGTTGAAGATAAGATAGAAAAGATTTAAATAAAAGCACTATAAAACTGTAAAGTCACTGAACCAGACATTTTCAGTTTTTCATTTCCAGACATTCAAGTGCTCATCTAGTATAGGAATAGTATACAAGGCTTAAAACTATTAACAAAGTGAACTAAGTGCTAAATAGTTTCTTATCATTTCAGGGTTCTATCTTTTTTTTTTTAACAGTGGGCTTACTTGTCAAAAGCATTTCCCACCATGATAGTGCTTGACTTAACACACAAACTGAACCAGCAGGTTATAAAGTTAAGGGTCCTCTCTTCTCTTCTTGACGTCCTAAATGGATAATGAAATTATGAATGGGGAGTAAAGTTACATTTTTCTCGCAGTCCTGAGTAACAGCATGCATAATTTATAAGACATTTCACACTCAGTTATTTCCTATGCATGAAAGAAATCGTAAAATAAGCTACTCTAAGATACTCGGTTGTCTGGGGAGAGGCTCACAGTCTCAGACTTTGGAATATGTGGCATTTTTTTCCTGGAATTTGAAGACAACATTGGACCCAGTCTTTACCCCTCAGCTTACTCTGCTGGAGCGATGCTTTAAGGTCATTGTAACTTGCCCTGTCTGGAGGCTGAAGGATCCTAGTGGTAAAATGAAACCTTACTGATCTGTCACAGTGCAATGTTAAACTGTGATGAGGTTAGTGATATTACATTTATATTGTTTGAGGACTCATAAGGGGAATTTGTAAGTCGATGCTTCAGGGCATTTGAAAGGCACCAACTTTAGATCTGAAACCACAGTCTGGATTGGGGGTTTTGAGATCAGCCTCCCCATCACAGGCCAGTGAATAGCTGGTCAGTCCAAGTGCTTCTCAGCGCACAGAATTTGACAGTACATCAGCATGGAGAACACCAGGGCCAAGATCTGACAAGAGAAGAAGAGGTGCACAGGTCAAATAAAGTTATAACCTGCCAGACAATATAAACTAAACAGGTGTCATTCCTTTGCATTTGAACTTGTTTGAAACAGCAATTTTCCCACAGATTTGTCAAAAAGTACACACATGTAATAATAAAAATATTTATATATATTGTTATCATTCAACATAGAAAACCTTATGATTATATTGGTTATCATGCTTTCCATAATACAATAATACCAAAAATAGATTGCTGCATCATAATTCCAAATAATCACCTAGCATTTCCTTGATAGATGATACTTTTTGATAAATATTATGTTCTTAAACAACCATTTCTAATGTAAAAATTGAACCTTTAAACTCAAACTAATGGTTGAATTCTACACTGTCTTTTACTGGCCCTCATGAAGGTTTTATTAATAGAATGAACTCCACAGAAATATAAGCATTCTATAGACAGTGAATAAGTGCTTTCCCACACCACCCTGGACAAAACATGTCCAAAATGTCCTTTTTAATAAAGAGTGCAAGTTGGTATGTAAAGATTAAAATCTGCTGGCTTTGAGGCTTTGAGGGCCTTTTCACACCTAAAAGTTTGAACCAAGGTCTGAACAAAGGTTCACTCTGTACATGGCAGACCAACATTCTGTCGTCATCAGCTATGGAAGCTGCGTCTCCCTCTGTCTGTCTGGATCAAACCAGGTAGGTGTGAAAGGGCCCTAAATGACTGAGTAAATTATCACCAAGGTCGGAGATACAAGGTCAACTGGCAGCACAAATATAGAGAAAACAGATCAAACAAATGATGAATAAATATTGGAGATAACTACCTGCACAACACCAATACACACTCCAAACACCAGGACTGAGGGGATGTTGTCTAGTAGCCACTGCCTGGCCTTCTGATAACACGGCTGCAGAGGACAAACCAAGACAGAGAGAGTGAGGGGTGAGGACAGTCACATGGAAAAGAAAAAGCACACCAGATGTAGAAGTAACTAATAAGTTAAGGGAAGAATGATAAAAGATAATCATTGTGTTACTGATCAAAATGCTCACACTTTCACAGGTAGCTGTTCTGTTACTCGTGCATCGGGGGCATTCATGGTCTCTGTCTCATGGTCTGCTCATTTATGGACTATGTTCCATGTGCACATTTGGATCAAACGTAAGAGCCTGACTGAGCAGTGAGGCGCTTGGTTCCCTCTAGATCTGGCTATAGGGAGCCGGTCCGACCTGCTGATGCTGATGAGGCAGAGTACCTCAGATGCCATGAGGACAGGACAGGCACTCAATTCCCGGATCCACAGCCACTAGTGCTTTATTTTAATTTACTGATAGTCGTTCTTTACCTTAATCTTCAATAATTGTAAATAACTATATCATTTGAATCATGTCAAGGTGTACAGACATTCAGACAAGGTATCTGGAGCAAATCTAGATTACATTTGAGAGAATCAGGAAAAATGATTTGTTAGTTGGAATTTTACCCCTCCGGTCTCTTGGTGCTTTAAAAGCCCCCCCTTTATAGCTGAGCAGCAAACTAACCTCAGTCCATCCGTCAACACACTGGTCCATCCCAACAGAGCAGCAGGATGAGGGCAGCGTTCCATTCAGCACATCGTACCAGTCTGTTTTGTTAGTTACTCCGCAACATTTGAACTGGGAGAAGAGACAGAAAGATATAGAGTAGAGAAATACCAATTAACCACATAACTCAAGTATACACTATTGTAACAGTTACAATCAGTCAATTCTTGCTGAGGCGGCATGGCGTGGGGGTCACGGTCCGGTGCACACAGCCACATGTACACTGCACAGTATGGAATGAGATCTGCCAGGAAACTTTTAGTCATACGCCATTAACACCATGGTCTGAGGTTAGCGCAACAAGCTGACTGGTGTACATGAAATGCCGGAGCTGGAAGACCTGCCTGCGTCCTACAAACCAGTTGTTTGGGAACAACTGGGGTTCCCCCCCGCTCAGCTACAACAGCAGTGGAGAGGGAGCTGTGAACAAGACGAGGACGGTGTGACAACGTTGCTTCAAGGTCAAGAGCTGGATGGAAACATCCAACATGCTAATTTTACTGCTTAATACAGTGCAATACAGAAATGATTGACTGGCTTTGGAAGTTTAAATATAGCCAAGGTGGAATTTCCTGTTATTTTCAATTTCACAGCATAAAAGATGCTTTACAGATTTTGTAACCTATTGCATATCGGGAAAGTGTCAAACACAGTGTGTGTTTGAAATGTTCAAAATGAAACAACCTCAGTCTCCAGCAACAGGATTCTGTCTGCACTACCACCTGTTCATAATAAATGAATATTGTTATACATTTGTGTATTTTTTCAAATGCACACCGAAGCATGACTCCTAACCTGGGGTATGAATCAGACCATTACTTCTGTGCACCATTACACCCTGCTGGTCAGTCCTGCAAACTGGGCTCAGGGACAGAAGGGGACACACACAAGTTATTATTTGTTTAGAGTACTCACCATTTTCTGAACATTATCCCAGGATTTTTTCAGTCCAGGTTCTGATTCATAAATCTTCATACCTTCCTTTAATTCACCTTGTGCTTTGGAATCCAGCTAACAAAGAGAGAAAGAAAGACACTTACTGATTCAAATGATTCATCCGTTAATATTCTCATCCTTTGCAGGGCATGGGTTGGGCATGAGGCAGTATAGACCTGCACAGGTCACCAGTCGACTCACGGGGCTGACACACCAGACAGACAACCATTCACACTCATGTTCACAATACAGATCACTCAAAGTCGTCAATTAACCTGCATGCGTTTGTGAGAGGAAACCAGTGCAGAGGAACCCCGGCACACACGGGCAGGGCATAAACTGAATAGACTTCTACTGGTGCTGAGGCCTCATATCATATCTTAACACCTGCACATCACAATGATTCTTCTTATTATCGCTTACTGGTTCATCAATGACTTGTTAAGTCTGTAAAAAAATCCTGTCTCTTAATCAGTTTATCGATGGGCAAAACTGTTGATCCATTTTTTTTTCAATCAACTAATTGATTGAAGAAAAAAATTAAATGTTGCTTGCTTGAATGTTTCATCAAAAAAATGTATTGATATGATTATTTTGGGGGGGGTCTCTCATCCATTTGATGAAATTGGCACCCAATTTTAATCTATACAAGGCTGAGCAAAGAAGATACCCACTGCTGGAACCTTGTCTTCTGTATGTGTCAGCCAGTGCCTTTTTCTGTTGCACCACATTTATCACAAATGTCACATTTTTAGAATATTGGAATTAGCAGTGTGTTGATTGTTCCTTCATGCAATGAACACTACAGCCTCTAGTAGGTGACAATTGTTGGTCTTTTCCTGCACATTATTTTCAACTCCTTTTTATTCTCTTTGCTAATTATTCAGCGAACAGTAGTGAGGTAACTAAGAAGAAGTCTGCTTTTGATTGCTTATTTTATTCCTTCTCCAAACTCATTCTATTCGTCGTCTATTTTATTCAGCAGTTACATGTTGGAGTGTGTGTAAGCCTACCTCGTCATGGAAGATGTGTATAACCACCATCAGAGTCACCTCTGTCAGGACCAGGAGCAGAAGAATCACAAAGAACTGCAGAACAGAGAAGAGCAGTTCAAGACTACACGTGCATGTACAAGCTATATTGTATGTGCAACTTCACTGTCACGTGGAGTTCTCACCATGAACAACAGGCAGCGCTGTTCCTTAAGCGCTCCAAGACAACCCAGGAAGCCAGTCACCATGGTGATGCCACCAGCGACGAGCAGCAGATTGGCGGCTGAGAGGGATGGAAATGACAGAGGAAGAGAGGAAAACTCTGCCTGTGTGAAGGACAGCCAGACCCCAACGCCAAACAGGCCGCATCCTCCTAGCTTTGCAGGAAATGGACATGTTACACCACTGCCAAAATACAGCATTAACCACAGTGCATTTTCCTGAAAATCATTTCTAGTAGAGCATGGGAAATCCCAAACTGGGAGTGAATGAATGTGACAGAAGTGATTGACTTGGCGTGTCTTTGGAAGTCAATGTTGAATCATTTCAGAAGCGTGCAGAGAGCATATTCAAACTGAACACACACTAACTTACACTAGTGTTTTTAGTGAGAAACACTGAAAACTGAATAAACAACTTGGGAGTGATTTGTGCAAATACTCACCCAGAAGATGAGGTTAAAGACAAACATCAAATATTTGACGCAGCACAAACACCTCCGAGACACTGACATCCTGTGAAAGAACGAGGGAATGAGAAGAGCAAGAGAACAATGTTTAAACGATGTTTCGTGTCCCAGGTATGCTTATTACCGTTTGGCTAGAAAGTGTGAAACAAAGCACTCTGCTTTCGTGCTTTCATGTGGGTTAAAAAGTGAAAGAAAAAGGAATGCACAATATCTTCATGGCTTTGTTGTTGGGTTTTTTGTGTTTCCTTGTTGAGAGAGCAGGTGTCTGAGGGAAGTCATCAGGAGGTGGTAAATGTGCATTGTAAAGCAGAATGATAAAAAGTCAATATATTTTCATTTGTGCCGCCCAAAATCATAAAACTGTCTCAGAGAGCTTTACGGCACAACAACCTACAACACCTTTGTGTTTTCACAGACGTGTTTCCTTGCTGTGCCTTGGTGGAAGGTTACGCTCCGGCAGTCAACATTGGAAATGAATCAGCAGGTTCCTGCCAAGATGAACACTTGATTTGTCTGACCTGGACTGCTGAATCAGTCTTTTTGCACGGGACAAAGACTGATTTCTTCCATTGGAATCATGTTAGAAAGTTGTCGCTTCACAACTTTTATGGATAAGAGGAGCGATCGCGGCGACTGACTCTTTCAATGTGTATGTTCATGTGACTGTTGTGACTTTGAAACCGTGTTGAACTTGTGTTCATGAGCATGTCCACGGCGGAGGAGTGATTCGTCTCTGACTGAGTTGTCCTTACACCGACTATTGACCCCACACAGGAAGTCACACTGCTGACAGGAAGGAAGATCCCTCCCCTCCTCAGTAGACCTAATTATACTGCTGAAGGCATTTCCCATGACCACAGCAAACTTGTGACTCACAGGGAATCATGTTTCAAAGCATACCGCTGTGGTCCACGTGAAATTATATTAATTGTGTTGCTATGGCAACTTTCCAAAGCTACAGCTTTCCACGTCTCATCAATAAGCCATAGCATTTACAGCTCGCTGCAGTTTTTGAGCCTGTTGAATGGAGAGAGTGAAAGACTAAAGAGAGGGGCCGACATGCAACAACCAGTTGTTTGCACTGGACCTCCTTTACTGGATTTATCACATTTGTATCACTATATTAATCTATATAAATATTGAACTTTTATTTACATTTTTGGATTATAAACCTCTTATTATTGTGTTTTGAATCAGAATCAGTTTTATCGGTCAGGTATGCATACACATACAAGGAATTTGACTCCGGTTTCACTTTCCCTGTACTTACATATACGTAGACAACAACAACAACATATAGTCGACTAACAAGGTGAACACAGGCATTTTCCTAAAACCTAAAACTGCTACAACTTTCACTTCAGGATTTGTTTTGAGTCTTTCAAGTTTGTCTGTCCAGTTGTTCCTCTTCTCTTTTGAGTTTTTATTCCTTATTTTTATCTTTTATTTTCCTGATGTTTCCTCTCTGGTTTCTGAAAACAGATAACAGGTGTAGGGAACAATGAGTCCTTCAAACCAAAGGACACAAAAATAAGTGTTTCCCATATGAGTTGAGACAAAACAATCTCAAGCCCAAGGTCCACTTTTATTCTGGAGCTTTTGACCCTATCACACAGTCCTCATTAGCAGATTGTTTTGCCAACTTTCCAAAATGTTCCCAAGGTCAAAAATGAACTGTTAAACTCAACCCATGTGGGGGTTTTCTGACTCCTATCAGCGGGATCAGGTCATGTGCCATTTAACTTCCAAAAGTATTCAAATTGAAAAAGTAATTGATAGAACTGATCTGATTGCTATGGTAAATGCTCCAGTAGGTAATAATAATAATTCAACCAGCCACATGAAGCATTTGAACAAATGACAGATGCTGTCGTTTTTCTTGTGAGGACAGTCAGATCATGAGTACTACTACTCAGACAGAGATCGTCTTTTTATTGGTAGAACGCCTAAATACACGATAAACTTCTAAGTACTTCTAAGGTTGAAAAAATGACCACTGCATTGTGCTAAAACCAAATGGGAACTTATGGCAGAATAGTGAGTTTCTAAAAACAAAAGCTGATGTCAAAGTCGTTCTACGCATGATTATAAATGACAGGAAACTATTATGATATGGTCTGAGTGTAAAAACAGTCAACCTATCATGTAAGTGTTTAACTAAAGAATATGCTCAGTGTGTAGATTTAGTATCTGTGTAGTTACAGCTGTAAAGGACTTTACCTGAAGATCTGTTTCAGTTCCTTCTAATCTTGTCTTTGTCACGCTCCTCGGCGTGCCTCCTGGCTCCTTCACCCTCTGATTTCCAACTTTACTTGGTTTTCCTTTTCAGGTCTCCTTTGGATTGGTCCCTGAACCAGCCAGATTTCCTCTCTTCTCTTCCTCTGTATTGTTCTTCGCTTGTTGACCGTGTCCGTCCACTTTCCCTAATCAACTTGTCTTCTTCCACAATTCTGGACTTTATATTGAATTTATGTAATTTTCCAGGAGGTCTGACCCTTCATTTTGTTCCCTTTTGTTAACAGAGCTGCGTCTCCCTCTGTCCCACTCTCTCTCTCTCTCTCTCTTTCTCTCGCTCTCCAATTATTTCCAGATGTGTGTGTTGTTGCCCGTCCCTCTCTGTGTTCCTTCCGTTCCCATTTTTTTCCTGTTACTGGTCCCTCCTCCCTCCTCCATGCCCCAACCTCTAAACCTTGGCCTTTCTCACTTATCCCACTCTTTTTCTCTTTGTTCCAGAAATTTTGGGTCACTCTCCTGTTTTCTCTGTCTCAGAGACATTCTCTCACATAGCTGTACAAGCATGCACAGTCCCCCCCCCTCATGTAAGCGCTAACCATTTCAATGTTACTTCAGACTGTTTTCTCAATTAGGGCCAGTACAAAGCAGGATTCACTTCAAAACTGAAGCTCAAGTATGGATCGATATGAACTTGTAACCTGTAAGCTTTGCCATTTTTTATGTTGCTTTTTGTGGAGCTTCATAGTGAAGCGCAAGCTGAGTTGGCTTTGTTGTTACATGAAAGACCCCTTGACTGCATGACCCCCACCAGCATGTGTCTCTGCTGCTGCTGTGTGTAGATGTACATGCCCTGTGGTGCACTGACAATTGTACACAATAAATGCTGTTGAGATGCCATTTGTAGCCCTTGTCTAATTCTGAGAATGAATCACACAACATTTTCAAACCCACATTATGGGGCAGACTACTCCTCCCAAAACACATGTAGGCATATACCTCATTCTTATTCCTATTTGGGGCCATTAAACACTTCTTTTTTTAAATTGTGTTTATGTCCTTAAGATATGTCCCCTTGCATTGCTAATAGAGAGAAAAGAGCAACTAGCTGCCATCACTTTCTTGGCTGAATACAAACTTGATACAAATGTACTTCTTGCATCTTGTTCCATAAGCAACATATTGCATTTACTGAGGATCTACAGGCATTATAATTATATATGATATATAGCAAGCAATATGACGGAATAGCTTGTGTGTGAACTTTTATTTGTCTGTCAATCTGGCCAATATGTCTGTCATGCTGACGAGGGGCAAACCACGGGATGACTGTGGCTCATACTGCTCTATTGACTTAATTGGGGTTGATAGTAAAACGCTCTGCAGGGTACTTGCAAGAAGACTGGAGGATGTCTAATTAAGCCTTATTCATTTGGATCAGACCAGAATTATTTAGAATTGCCTCTTAACATTCAATATCAAACGTCTTTTGAACTTGATCGACAAACCAATATGGTGGTAGGACTCTCGCTGTGTTGCTATGAACCCTGTAGTTATTGTTATTTCCTGGATGTGCATTATGTTGTTTTTTATGTTGCTTTCTTCCTGTGTATGAATGTTTTGGACTGTTTAGTTGTAATGTGCTATATCTTATTATTTGAAAAATTAAAACTGTTTTGAGAAAATTAAAAGAAACCAAGGGATGTGAAATGTAAAGTCCAGTTGATACTCATATCTTGATCATGTCTATGTGGCCATGGTCCGAGATGCAATGCAAATGTGCAAATGTGATTTGGGTTGTGGCCGATCAGTGGCAGTTTGACAGGGAATGAAGCCCACCCACGACAGGCAACCTGAAACAGGAGTCAAACGCATTAGTTCCACCCGCAACACAACGCCCTTCCTTACATCCATCATGAAAATGAGTTGGTTTTTGCAGCAATGAGCCTAGTCTGTCGGAAATCCAATGAAGAAGAGGAAGAAATACATTGCTGGGTCAAGCCCCAGGAAGTGTGCTTCTTTTTAATTCAAATAATATCATCAAACATTTAGACAAAATAACACAAATAACATAGCAGCTCAGATAACTATGCAAAGACAATGATTCAAACGACATGCAAGGTCCGTGGTGTCAGCGATGGCAGAGTCCGAAGCAACCACCATAACAATATAGAAAACATCGTATTACAACTGGTTTATGGCAAGACCCAAGGTAATTATTATTAATCATAAAAAACAGAGTAAGGGTCTTTACATTATAAGAGCAGTGTTCTAATGCTCTGCTTGGTGCCAGACCTTGGTGTCAGTGATATTGAAGCCTATGAGAGACGCAGAGAGAAACACATATCAACAAAAGACCATGCTTCAGAGAATACTGACTGATTTTTCCAAATGTGCACATTTGTTTATTTGATGTTGGTCTCCAAATAGTATCAAAAGATGATTACAGACATATTTTACAGGATTCATGGTTGGTCAAATTAAACTATTCACCATGACAAATTTAAAAAGAAGTTGCAAGTGTCCCTTGAGATTAGAATAAATAAATATTGTTAACAAAATCTGTATTCTTCCTTCCTTCTCTCTTCCTATTGATTTGATCCAGAGACTGATTTACAGTGATTGACAGGGCTAATAATATCAAACATTATGGGAATATCATGTATTCAAACATTTACAAACCTCCTATGATTATAAATTGCGCGTTGGTGGGTTATAAACTAACCATTAGCTATAAAACAACAAAGGCATACATCTCATTTTGACAATGAACTTGATCCTCAAAAAAAACCAAAAAAAAAACTGCATCCCAAATGAATGAATGAATGAAGTAAACTCTGCCATGGTAAAATCAACCTGGGTTGTATCCCATTTGTCTAGTTATGGTATTTTCACAGTTTAGTTAACTTACTAATGTTATGAACCTCAGTCACATGTATATAAGAAGTTCCAAGCCATTATATATCTAGCATAACATTAACATGCTCGAATAACCTGCATGCAAATAAATTACTGTCTTAACATATTAATCAAATGAAATAGCAATACACAACACACAACACACCAAAACACTGGTGTTTCCATCACCCAGACTGAACAGGAGCGATCTGCTCATTCGCCACAACGCTAACTGTGCCCAGAGCTTTCAAGTGTGGCACCAATGTGCTGCCAATGTCATTTCTAATAAATCAAAGATCATATACAGTACATTCACTGAATGAAGAAAATCCACTTTTCTCACATTTTAATGCTGTAATTATCTTAAAATATTGTATTTTCCTCACATTATAAAAGGATAGTTGTTGATATAGAAAGAAACTTGACAGCCATGTGATATGGGCTCAGGCCAATAGAAAAGAATAGATTTTAGAGCCATTGTTGTGAAAGTGATACATTTTGCGCCGTTGACAAATGCCGCTATTACACATTGGGATGTGAGAGTCCATTGCTGTACAAACATAGACAGTCATTTACTAAATATTCAGTTTTAAGTTATTATTTGGTAAAGACAAGTAAGCTGGGTGCAAATGTTTGTCATTTTAATAGATACAACACAATAAGAACAATCATCATTGCTATCTCCAACAAGAATGAAGAGAAGCATCATTTATGGAACGACATCAGAGGCCGACCACATTCATTATCACTTTCCCTATTTCCTGGATGTGTCCGTTTCTCTCTGTGGAGTGAAGGAGTACTCCGCTTTGTGATGCATGATCAGCTTGTTGTTGACGAAGTAAAAACTGTCCGAGCGCGTCTCGAACGGGTTGGCAATCATTTCCTCAACTGAGCAGAGCAAAAGAGAAACATGTTGAGCAAGAGTTAGACATTGTAACATGTAAGGCTGTTTCTATGCTACTGAAGATACGAAAACACGCTTCTGTTTGTTAGCCTCTGAAGAAGAGAATGTCACGACGCCATCATTTTGGAAATGACAAATTCCACTTCTAATGTGTGATTTGGCTCTGTGTAATTATTGTTCCATCAGCATATTCAGGTTTAAAAAGGAGCACACCATCTCAAATTGGTAAGATCGTATGCATCTGTCAGATCATTTTAAATTTAATCCCTTTATTATTCCCACAATGGGGAAATTTCCATTCAGGCTGCCACTACAAGGCGCCAACACGCTCACGCAGGTGCGTGGGCGTACCCTGGCCGGGAATCGAACCCAGGTCTCAGCGGTGAGAGCACTGAATCCTAACCACTGGACCACCATACAGACTAAGATTGCACTGTGAAATGAAGCTGTTTTTCTATGTCAAGAGGTGGATATAAAGAAAATATTACAAATGTTGGTTAGTAAACATGAAACATAAGGTTCGTCCTCCCCAACCCAATATTTATACAGTTCCTATTATGGACATAAACATTTTCACATTTACCTGCATTATTATGGAAATGTCTCCTCTATGTGTTATATGCTCATGCGTCTGTCTGTTTGTGAAGTGATCACTCAATCGTACCTGTCTCTGGTTCCAGGTCAGGTAAGCAGTAGATGTGCTCACAGGTGTTTCGACTGTGTGGCATGCAGAAGCCAATCTCAAAGTCAAAGGTTTTGAGCAGGAGGTTTCTGAAGAAATGCCTCTCGATCAGACGGAAGCGGTTCAGTGCTTTGCTGCCCACCGTGAACTCCAACCTGAGAGACGGGCAGCCGATCAGCTCAAAGTGACACACATAAGAAAAGACTATTACCTGGAGACATGGTCCCACAGTCATAACATTTGATGGACTAAGACAGATGGACAGCAAGTCCAACTATATGCATGTCCACAGCAAAAACAGATTTCAGATTTAGGTATGAATGAATGTGTAAAGCTCAGTGTTGGCTTTTGTAGACAAAAGGCAAAAAGACATGATGAAATAAGTGACAATACATTTCCTACATAAATAACTATTAATCATGAACGTATTTGCCCCAATGAGCTGACATACAAATGCACATTAAGCATGATACAGGAGTGATGATTTCCTCCAGAGCTGCCCAGCAAAACACATCTATCATTCCCACACATTCCCACACATTCCTGGGATTTTTGTTGTTGGCATTCTCATTACTTTCAGTCCTGTTTCAATCTCAAGTAAATGCAGACTAGTGCAGGAGCTCTGCCCCAAGAACAATGGTAACAACAAGCACAGCTTTTAAATGTTAACACTTACTTAATACATGATTCAATAGTAAATGAAGGCCTAATTGTTAGATTAAGATTTCATGAATTAATTAAGTCTAAATTCTGCTCAAATTTGTGAAAGCTTCACACAATATGTAACTGATCTTTGGACTTTGTTTTCAGAGAATAGTCTCATCAAGCCTTCTGAACTAAACAACAAATGGGCTAAAGAAGTGTTTTCTGATCTACATAAGTTCTTTGAAAATTCCTCCCAAACACCAGACTGTCATTCTGTAGGTCATACTATACCTGGTAATAATACAATAGCTAGATATTTTAAGTTACTCCTGTATTCCCTAACTTCCCATCCCTTGTATTCACGTGTATCCTTACGTAGTCACTGATACACTCTGTAATTTGGGAAGAATTATGCTGTACATCACACATATATTTGTTTTTGTCACAACTCCTGTTCCTAAGAATGAACTTGCATGATCAACATATTCAAAGATAATTTGGTCTGACTCTGCTTAAGCCCAAACTTCAGGCTTCAAAGCCTCAATCATAAAACTGATGACACAGATGGTTCGTCCATTTGTGTGTGGCGTGTGGAACCAACAGCTCCCCAGATGTCTTGAAAGCACTTGTTTCTCTCAGTCTCTATAAAGTGTGTTCGACTGAAAATAAATGAATGAATTCTTCATGACAGTTTTGGCCACTAACAACATCTGGGAATGTAAAAGCAACCCACCAGACATTATATTCTTTCTTGGTTTTAGATCACACTGCACTTGATAGTTCATCCAACATGATAAAATATCTCAGACTTACGTAGCTCCTATCTCTCTGAGGGCGAGAAATGCAGGGGAGAACTGATACTGGATGAATCTGTTTGTATCAAGGTCAATGACATCTTGAATTTCTGGAGAAAACAAAAAGAGATAAAGAGAGAACAATTAAGAAAAAATGGAGGTGTTGATAAAAATGATTACGAACAGGTTGCCCCACCAACCACATTGCATTGCATTGTATTTTAGTGTGTGTAATCTAACATTCAGCAGCTGTCCCACATCTCCATAGTGCTGCAGTTGGCTTCAACTAAACTTGAATATTTTGTTTGTGCTGTAAATAATTATGGCCTGTCAAGTCAACCTGCTGCATAACATAGGGAACCATCCCTGATAGGGAACCATCCCCCAAGCCAGGATGATCATTTATCATGAGTACATTCAGAACAGAGAACATTTCTTCAATCCACTGACGAAGGTTATGGATTCACTGTCCGATGTAATCAGATTCCTCCAGGCCTTTGTATGAAGCAATGTTCTCCACAGCCTCCAGAACCTTATCGTAATACTGACCATATAAATTGGTTCCTACATCCTTAACAGATACAAGAGAGCTGCCCTGCTCAAAGAATAAATCAAATCTGGCGCCACTTTGAACAACCTTACTTTTAACAATGGCCACCCGACATGATAAAGCCATCCACACTGACATCTGTCTGGCTTCACAATACTCTGATCAACAGAAAAATATTTATCAGTTATTTTACTGATTTTGTATCTTGAATACTCAGGGCTGGGTTTTCATGAAATTGTTAGATAATCACTGGCCCAGAGGAGAAATCACAGTGTTTTTAGTGATCCTGACCCTTCACCTAACACCACCACCTGAAAAACATAGCAATCATTTTACACAAGATACTGTGTCTGATAATCGGTGAGCTGTCATCAAGGTTTGTCATTTAAAGGGTAGATTCACATCATGTTAAGTCAGTCTTAAAACAAATGATAAGAAAACATTTTAAAAATGTTACAGCAAACAGAACAAAGGTGTATAGATGTTCATACCTTCTAATACATTTCAAAGTGTGCTGTAGGACTAATGCAGCTATCAGGGCTTTAGACTTTGTTTTTCCATTTTCCTGATAACATTCAGCGTCTCGACAAATGTAAGAACAAAGAGATGAAAAAGTACCTGTTAGGCCATGTTTTTTGATGTCAAGGATGACCGCTCCACTACCCAGGTCCCGGATCTTGAAGCGAGAGAAGTTTACGTTGTAGATGTTGTCCTCTGGTGAACACAGGTACTCTGCCACACAACCAACCAACAACAGCAAGTGTTTTATACTTTACAGGGAAATGAATTAGAGAGAGAAACTGGAAAGAGATCGATGGGGGTGTAATGGAAGATCTGATATATTTGTTTGGTGCAGAAGGATTTTTTTTAAAATCATTGTTTAAACATTTTGGGAAATATGCTCATTCTTACTGAGAGTTAGATGAGAAGATTGACACCAATCTCATATCGCTCCATTCGATGTGAAGCCAGCAGTCTAGCTTAGTGTTAAGACTGGAAACAGGAGGAAATAGTTATCCTGGTCTCTGTCAAAAACCAGCAGAGACTTCAGAAGATCACTCCTTCCGGCCATGATATAGTCCTGCGTATAAATCCCCCGAAAACTACAAATTTTAACACTTCAGTTTTTGAGCGGATTAAACAAATGAAATGCAACAAGTCAATTAGTGAGCTTTAATGGTGCTGGTAGGAGGATTTTGTTACCTGAGGACAAAGCCAGGTGAGCTGTTCCCCCATTTTCGTGCCATGCCAATTTAACCAGCTGCTGGCTCACACTCAAGTCTGCCATACAGATGTGAGAGTGGCATCAATCGTCTCCTCTACCTCTCATCAAGAAAGCAAATAAGTGTATTTCCCAAAATGTTAAAACATTCTTTTAATCTTTTGTTCCCATCTGACACTGAAACACACTCTCAACCCAGTCAGCGCGCACACACACACCCACACATTCACAGGCAGTCCCAGATTAGCCCAATGGGATTACACAATCCAGATTATTTGATAATTGAGACAAAATGCAGATTGATCCAGACACTTTAAAGAGCATTTGGCCTTTGATTGACAGAAGACAAAGAAGCAAACGAGACAAAGAAAAAAAAGATGAATGAATGAACTTGTTTTCTTCTTGTCTTCCAACAGAGTCAGTGCAAATGTTGAGCCTCATTTTTTTCTTCTTTGTATTTATACTTTTAAAAGCAGGTTGTCATTCAAAATCAATTCTGCTCTAACTGATTTAGCAGAATAAACAAAATAATGAATCCATATATAGAGAACTGATCCCATCTCTGTCCCAAACTGACCTAGTTGTGTCTCAGCCATAACTGACTTGCAGATACGCAGATTAATTTATGATTAGTCTCTACAGGAAGAATCAACACCCACTTCATCCACATAACTGAACAAAATAGTACAACGTCAGATAAAGGAGAGACCAGCTCTCAGTGTGGCCTGCTCACGGCAGCCACACCTACCAAGAATCAAGGAAAGAACCTACGAGGAAGGTTCTCCCACCAGCAGCTGCAACACAAGCCTGCTGGCTGATCTCACCAAAGGAGCAACACAGCCAGTTAGCACAGAGCTGCTAACTGTTAACCAAAGAGCAACCAGCTTCCTCTGACCTGGACCACCAACGACTACAACCTTCTCAGCTCGGATCTTCTTCAACCGCAGGATCCCAGCTAACAAGCTTCCTCTTCATAAAAGGACTGGGAACTACACTGGGCATAGATAGTTAGACAAGCTAAGCTAAACACGGCTAAGCACGAGACTGTTTGACTTTCATGAACATGTGGTGATTCAGTAACTTGTGTTTGAGCTTCATTGCTGTGATGATGCTAGGATTAGTTAGCCAAACTGTAAATTGATGTTAGTTGTGCTTCACACCGACACAGGGTTTGCATGCTAAACTTCTCTTTACTCACCTGGCACCCTCTATCCTACACACATCACACCTAGACACACTGGCTGTAACAAAGAACACACCCCAGCAACAATCCTTGGGGTCGGCCATCTTGTGTGTAGCCTGACACCTTCTGAACCAGCCATCTTGCTTTTCACTCACTCACTCACTCACTCACACACTTATATAAAGTACATGTTAGACTAGTATGTGTTTGCTTGTTATTTGTTAATAAATGCTTATGAATATACGTGCTGTGTCTTTAATGTTGTACAAGAGTGAATAATAACCTTTACTCTGCCAAGAACTCCGAAATCCTTCATTTAATGAAACTCTAACAACGAAGTGGCTATCATTCTCCCATCATAACAGTGCCCTGTGTGAGGTGTACTATTGAGGGTGGTGCCCTGAGGTGATCTGATGTATATCAGATCCTACAATTAATTATTAATTAGTTGATCCCAACAGTCCCAAAGTGGGAAGATCTTCGAAGTTTACACCCAAACAGGGACTTGAACTCTGGACCCTCAGATTAAAAGCCTGATGCTCTACCCACTGAGCTATCCGGGCTCTGAACATTGCTTCAGTGCAGTCAGCAGCACATAGCAACTAGATAAATACTATTTTTAAATGTCAAAACTGAGGCAATAAATACAATGCATGATTAATAAATAACCTCAAGTAATTTGTGTGTGTGTGTGTGTGTGTGTGTGTGTGATTTTGGGGACATTTCCACACAGGCTGCCCCTCATGAGGCACCAACATACCCCAGCCGGGAATCGAACCCGGGTCGCGGCGGTGAGAACACCGAATCCTAACGACTGGACCACCACCAGGATTTTTTTTGTGTTTTTTTTTTTTTTTTTTTTGGTGTGTTTTTTTGTGTGTTACCTCCACATTACCAATGTGGGGGTAACCCAACATTGATCATAAACCAGCCCAACATTATTTAGTATTTCTATTGCGCTATTTCCCAAGAAGCAAGTAACAAATAACTTAGTTATTGTCCTCAGCAACTTTACTTCCTCAACACAGACAGTTAATTCAATATCTGACCAGAGACGAGAATAGGGATCACTGTCACACTTCAATCAACAGTGTCTATCACACTATCCACTCTGCTGCACTGGGTCACTCTGACGAAGTCATGGTTCCTGATTCTTGCATACACACTCTGAAAAAGAATACACTGGCTCAACTTAAAAAAATTAAGGTAACAATTTGCATGGATCTTTTTAAGTAATGGCAACTAAGTCATTATTAAGTACATTCAATGAGGCTTTTATAGTTGTACTAACTCAAATTTAGTGAAGTGTTCAGTTCAACAAACTTGATTGGCTTTGTCTGCTAAATGGATAAATTAAGTTGAACCAACTTAATTTTATTCAAAAGGTTTTGGTTTTACTAAGTAGCCAAATTGCTTCATTTAAGTTAGTCCAACTTATTTATTTTACTTCCACTCCACTCAGAAATGTTCATGCAAATTGTTACCTTAATTTTTTTGAGGATTAGCAACTTATTTCACTTCAGTTAGAATAACTTACAAGAATAGCAATTCCAGTTTTAACAACAAACTGTTTATTTTTGTTTATCAGTTTCAGCTTATTTTTTAAAAATATGAACAATGCTTACACCAACAACATTGTCCACCTCCAACAGTAGTCTAAAATACAAATAAATAAATAAACCCACAACTGAATTAGTTCTAACCAAAATTTAAATAAATCAATTTAAAATAAATAAATTAAACACGATAAAATAAACACAACAACATACTGCAATTATTAAAGGGAGTTCTGGATGATCTTTATATGCATGTGAAAGAATAAAATATAACAAAAACACTGGGCACCCTGAAATACAGAAATTAAGCTTTGCATGTGTTGGCAAAAACACATTAAATGGCTAAACATAATTTGCCTAATTTGAAACATTTTGTAAACACACACCTAAATAGATATCAATACTCAAGTCTCCCTTCCCTTACAGTAATCCTTTGTGGGTTAATCACAGGAAGGAAAGGAAAAAAAGTTTTCATTACATTACTGACTGACTGAAGTATCGATCTCACCACGCCAGTATCGATCCGATAGCGATGCCGACTTGGTATCGATACTGTCGATATTTGGATCGATCCGCCCACCTCTAGAGGACATCAAAGCAGTTGAACGGTAGAGCTATGTAAGATCTTGTGATTGGACTCTACTGACTGGGATGTTTTCAGGTCTGTTACCAACAGTCTGATGAGTACACAGGCTGTGACATCTCACGAGTTCATGAGTTATAACGACGATAAACCCTGGTTCACATCCCAACTCAGACAGTTAAGGCTGCAAAAGGAAGAAGTGTTTAGGAGTGATAATGATAAGTGATGATGAGAAATCCTACCAGTGGCTGGAAAAGGCTGTACTGACGGACAGCACAGAGCATAGCAGAGCGAGAGCAGGCACTCAGCAACAGATCGGTCTACCACGCCAGACAACACACAAGATGCAGGCTGTGAAAAGATGCCCCTGAGACAGTCCAGCACTTGGTAGCAGGGTGTAAAATGTGAGCTGGAAAAGTGTACACTGAGAGTCATAACCAAGTGGCTGGGATAGTGTATATGAGATGTTGGAGAAACACCAAGGGCAGGGGAGGAACTAGATCCTGGATGGTGAAATTCACAGTAGTGCCAATGGTAATAGGAAGAGTATCAGTGGAGAGGGTAGTCTGAGGAACAGCTAAGCTACTGTGCAGAACCCTCAAACTCCAAGGCCTCTGGTAGAAGACCCAAAGTTGAGGAAGACACACACTAAAGAAAAAAGGGTGAGAGGGACACACACACACACACACACACACACACTACAAAATACTGCTTTGTGTGCTACATCTATTGAAAGCTGAATTGAGTTTTGGTCTATTTGTTTTTTGCAGTGCTGTTTTTTGGTGATGTATATTTCATTGCTACTTGGTAGATTGGTTTGATGAAGCTGTCGTAAAAAAAAAAAAAAAAAAAAGAAGAAGAAGCTGACTCACCCTTAGTGTAAGTGTTCAGTAATAAGACCTGCTGCGGGGTCACTGATTCACCAGGTCTCCATTCAGCCACCACCTCCCCTTCCTCTGCTTTGCCCAACGCCGTCCCCCCTGAAATAAACCCGTTCCAATCCTCCATGCCTCCATCGACCGCCATCTCTTCAACTTTCTCCCCTCCCGTTTCATGCTCCCCCTTGCTTTCCCCATTCTGTGTTTGGCACTCCTCTCCATTTCCAATTGTGGTTTCTTCTGGGTCTTCCATCTGGTATGCCAACTCCCTTTTCTTTCAGGCAAATGTCCTGATTAAATCAGGCTCAATTTGTTAAAAGTGTCTGTTTGCAAAGGGTGGCAAATGCAGCTGCAAAGGATATAATCCACAGGTCAGCTCTTAAGCTCCTGCTGGTCATGTCTAAACTGATTATGTCAGTCTGGATTTGGCTATGTGAGTCATTCCCTAATTAAATCTGGACACAGGCTATGGTATCACCCAATGGTCAAGAACTGTGAGAACATATTCTGGACAACATCTGCAAAGCAAAACACATGGAATATTATTTGTCTGTGTACAGTCCTGCAGATGAGAGAGAGAGACCTTGTAATGAGCTGTGTCTCATCAGATTTATTGGATGTCCCAGAATTCTTCCTGTTAAATGAAAAGAAATCTGAAATAGTTCTTTTCAGTCCTCTAAAGTCCATTCTCAGTATAATGAAAGCCCTCTTCATTACTTGTACATGGTAGAGATTTACTTTACATTGCCAGAATGGGGGGGGGGCTTGCCCATTCACCAGCTTCTACAACAGAACAGATCTCTTTAAACATGATCACATCTATCCAAATCATGCAGCATCTTGGCTTTTATCCATGAACATTGAGCTAACACTACTTTCCTGCAAAGCATTCACCGCATGAAGGTATGACATTCAGAACCCACCCAGTCTGCCACTCTCAGTCTCTGCTCCTGTGTTTGATATTCCTGTATTGATCACTAATAGTTTTCAGAAACACCACCAGCCTATTTCTTGTGCAATTTAAAACCCTGATAATTTAATAATCACAAGACCCAAACATCAAACAAGTTCTAGGTTGCCATTTGTGAGTAAGCTCTCTTGGGCCTGTGTTGGACACACTTAACTTTTAGTTAACCCACATATATTCAAATCCAAAAATGGCATGGGGTTGATGCATTTAAATATCAGAAGTCTGTGTAATCAATCTAATTTAGAACACCTGAAAGTTCTTGTATAACAGACTGACCCTGATATCCTGGCTGTGACGGAAGCCTGGCTTAAGCAGAGCCTACATTGATTCTGGGGTTTCCATACAAAACCAGAATGTCCAGAATGGACCGAATTGGAAGAGAAGGTGATGTGGCTGCATATGTGAAGTCATGTTAATCTGTTACTGTTTTGAATGCTGCACCTCATTCTCTTGAATTTATTATAATGTAGCACCACCCTGGGTGGATTTCTTATATATGTATTATAATTACATGCCTATTCAGTATCTCCATTTTGACTGGAAATATCCCTCAGGCCTGGAAATCTGATGAAAATTAGCTATAGAGACCAAAACCATTTTTATACCAGGCCTTATAAATGTTTATTTGTGCTGTAAAGTTCTGCTGTAAAGTTGGGCATGTTAACATGAGACTCAATGGGGAGTGAGTCGCTTTTGGAGCCAGCCAGTGGCTATTTCAGGAAATGCAGTTTTTGGCACTTCCGCATTGGCTTCATTTTTCCGCCCCAGAGGTTGCTGATTGGTTGCTACTCACCTGTCTGAACATCATTCTGTGAGCCTGATGAACCTCAAAGTCCTCAACAATCTGCTCTTGCTTCAACTTCTTTGCTTGATTGTTTGACCATTTCAGCATTTAGCATTAAGCCAGACCCAGCATGCACCTGTTGGCCACACAATATCCTGGGTGTGTTTGATTTGTGTGTCACTTTGCGTGCTCACCGGATCATGCATTAAATCAGTGATTAATTAAGGTACAATAATGATGTCATCCTTAATTTTAGTGTATTACTGTCTCATCTTTGCTGCCCCTCCTGCTCTATATCCCTGATTGAATATTTGGCACTATAATGAAAAAATGCTTGTGGACTGACCAGGCACGTCTTTTCATCCCAAAGTGGTTAAAGGGACAAATGAAGCAAAACCATTTGGTTATTGTCTTAGCAGCTATCTATGAACTGTTTATCTGATGTATCCCATTGTAAACCAATAGTATGGTCGCACATAAGCAGTTTTATCTCACAATGATGGCAATACTTTCTGCATGTAAATGTAACAGTTTATGATCTGTACAGTAGAGAAGTAGTAATGCTGAATTTAAGAAAGATACATTTTTATTTCTCTTTGAATAAGAAAATCTACAAGCTTACAACCTTTACAGTTTTTTGTGAATAAATGTTCACTGACAGTGAATTCTACAAATATAGATTCCTTTGTAAAGGTGCTCAGGGGTTTTGCAACAAAAAAAACCCCATTAATAACATAAATGTTGCTCATGGACAAAATAGTACTCTGTATTTTTTTCAAACTTTTGCACCAGCACACCTCACACAGTGCAGGATGACTATTCATACTGTAGCAACATGTCCATTTCAAACAATCGTACTTTGTGAATGACAGTTATGCCAGCAGCCGCATGATGTAGCATCTACTTTAACAGTGTCTAGCTGTTGCTCTGTGTTTACATCATTTTATTCCATCTGTTTGTCTTTCCTCCCCGCAGGCATTGGATCCAAATCCTCCTCTGAATCCTCCTCTTCTTCCAGTGTGCAGCCCCTCATTTGGCCCCAGAGTGGAGCCAGTCTCCCCTCTGCTGTCACACCCATCGGCTGAATGATCTGGTCTCTGAGGAAGAGACAGGAAGGGAGAGTAGTATCTAATTAGTTTCTCTTTCATTACTCCAAAGAGTACTACATTATGGGCAATACCATACTTACGCACTCACCGTGATAGTCTGTTTATCATGCAGACGAGGCGACGGGCCTCCTCCTCCTTCTCTTCCTCAGTCATGCCCTCCATGGGGTCAGGCTGTTCCGCCTCCACCCGGCCAGTCACCAGGTTGATCCTGGCTTTGGCCTGCTGGTACTCCTCTGTGTCTGAGTCCGAGTCGCTGGAGTACTTCAAGGCATACTGGTCGCCTGAATTCCTCCTGCCATTCAGCAGTCCCCGAGCTGCCAGCAGACCGGCAGCGTTGCCGTAACCCGTATATTTGACAAAGCGGCGAACTGTGAAGGGACACGAGATGCAAACTTCACTGCTTTGTATCATTACATATTAAGTTATTCATAGTTGTTCAGATGGTTTCTTGAGGCATACTTCTAAAAGCTGGTTAATGTGTGTGAAATTCCACTGACATGAATTGATTTCTGAAATTTCACAGTTCTAAATGCTGCTGTGACCGAGCCATAAGAGCTGTCAGCTACAGTGTGACTGATCACGGCCTAGAGGCAAATGTTTCTAAACTGCGTTTTCATCCGTCTAAAGCAACTCAATAAAGAAATGAGCACGAGGTGAACCGTGACCACACCGTTCTCTTTGCAGAGCACAAAGAGCAGCTCAGCGGCGCAGTGCTTCACATCTGTGTCGACGTGCGTCATCAGGCGCACCAGCTGGCCTCTCAGCGTGGTGTCCTGCTCAGGTCGGACGGCAACGTCTCTCAGCGGAGGTAAGATCTGGGCCAAAAGTTAGGGGCAGATGAAAGGTCATTAGTTCTGTGTCCAATGCTAAAATAACCAGGCTAGAGTCATTCTAATGCTGAGGTTTCATTCATTTCAATGGATGTTTGTGAGTGCTGACTGCATTTGCCTTGTCTTTTTCAGTGCAGGAGCAGCATACCTGTTCTAATACACAACCACTGAGCTGAGCTATTCAAGGTTTCGGATCAGGCTATTTTTCTCAGCAGCATTAATCCCTTATTAACTGTAGCACAATGCTGCAGATTGAAGTGGATGCTTTGACTGATGCTCATAATGATAGTTGCACTTTCACACATACATTACCTTTTGTCGTAAGTAGTGACGCGTCTCCCTGTGTACCCGAGAACTCTCAGTCAGCAGGTTCAGCACAGGGGTTAGCTTCTCCTTCAGCTTCAGACCCTGTAAAACAACATGTTAAAGCCAAGCACTTTCACATGAGCCAGTGTGAGTGATCTAGACCTGAAGCAGCAATATTCCAAGTCATTACATCTCTCAACATCACTGCTTCCTACACACTGATGTTTAGACTGAATGACCACTTTGTTACCACTTAAATGTTCAGTTTGGCATTCATTTTTGTCAGGAGGATTTGATTTTGCCTAACCAATCACCAGCAACTGAGCTGCTCTTATAATTCTCAGTACACATTGACTGACATTGAACGCAATACATGTTCTCCAAATAGTGAGAGCAGAGAAGCATCCTTTTTCATTTAAGATAGCCTGTGTCTTCTTAATCATTGAAATAACATGTCGGCATAGCAACAACACAAAGTTAGGATCACTAGATATTTCATTTGTCTCATGGAAAGATTATCCAGCAGTAAATATGATTGTCTGGATACAATCTACAAGATGATATCTTTAGTGTATAACCAGCTGATGAATACCTAATAGTAAAAAAGGTTACTTACCAAAACAAATTAATAGAGTGAGATGTTTCCCTGTGATTTTTATTAGTATTTTAATTCATCAGGAATATACCAGTTTTTTTTTTTTTACCATAAATGAATGTATTTTAAAAACAGAACTGCAGATAATTAACCAAAAAATGATGCATTTTGTAAATTATTTATATGTTATTTTTAATGAAAGGGTTAAAATATAGATAACAGCTACGATAGCTACACTTGCTCAACAAAAAACCTAGCTTTCAGGTGTAAAGTATTACAAATACCAAAACGCAAAACAGTTTGATCCTCTTTGTTTCAGAATGGATTTTTGTAGCTGATCTGAGATAATCACTGCTTGCAACTGAATGAAGGGACGATGTGTGCATCAATCTCAGGGAGACTTTGGTCAAGGTATTTTGGCACTTTAAAGTACAAGAGCTCTGTTCTAGGACATTGTTGTAACATCGGGACTACCTTCTGCCTTGATGCTTCATCTGCTAAATGTCCCTCGAGATCAAGCCAGTACTACAACTGAAGCGCCAACAGATTTTGCCCTTCACTTCAACGACATTTACTCTAAAACAACTTTGCCACCCAGGTCATCTGCAACCTAGCATTTTAGCATGAAAGGGAATTGAATCACTATAATAACTGCATGTCAAGGCTCTACCTCAGAATTTAGCTGTGGCAGTTGTAATTAAGTTCTTACAGTTTCTGCCCATATGGTCTTCAACTCATGATCACACACAGAGGCGCACACGAGAAATAAGCAGACAGGCTGAAATATCCCTGCTTCAGAGATGTAAGTCATTTTGGTGAAGGTGTTGATTTTGATTGCTTATCTGTAAAGTTCACTAAGTACACTACATTTCATACATCAGTAACTCACGTACATTGATTTTTTAAATCTTTGCTCAAATACAAGTATTAATCAGGCGATGACATCAAGTATTTACAAAGCCTATGTATTTACTTCAATACACACCCTGTTCAGGCGTCTCTCCATAAACAACAGCAGTGTGTGGACACAGTCCATGTTGATTCCCTCCCACTTGTGAGAGGCCTGGTCCACATGGACGGACAGCAGGACATCCAGACATGTCAGCGGCAGTGCTGACAGGACGTTAACTGTATGTCTATGGAAAGAAGTCAGAACTTTTAAAACATTACATGACATAACATAAAAAAAATACTTTAGCCAAGGTATCAATTTTGACTCCCTTATCTATTTTGTGGACTTATTTAGTTCAAGTTGTACCTTTTACATCAGATGCACAAAGATTGTATCATCTATTTTAGAATATGTCAAATAAATGTAGTTATGTTTAAAGCTACAAAACAGGAGTCTGACCCTTGGAGTTCCTCTAACGTGTCTTCTCCATCGCATGACAGCAGCAGGCAGTGGCGCAGCACGGCCGCTAAGTGGCGATACAGAGCCGCTTCCTCCTGAAAATGATACACCATGTGTTTTTTTTAAGTGTCAATCTTTTACACATAAAGTCAGTTTAGTTGTCACGAGACAACGAGACATTGTCTAATCTCAGATCAGTTGACTGCTTGTGTCTTACTTTAGTCACTAAGGATTGTGTGGTGGAAATGAAGCTACCTACACAATTTAGCAGTACCTTAGAGAAGAGGTGAGTGCAACCAGCAAACCACAAATGAATGAATGAATGAGTTCAGTTGAAATTGTTTGCACAGCTGATTTGTGTGGTCAAGGGGTCACCTCATCTGGCTCCTGCCTGTGGACCATGTGAGTGATGTTGAAAAGTGTCTTGAGGATCTCGATGACATCCTGGGACGTCTCCTTGTTGATGGAAGGAGCCGCGCTGTCCCTCAGAACCTCGTATCCCTCACCCCACCTCACGGTCAGGCACTGCTCAAGGGCTTTGGTCAGCACTGACACTCCACGCTCCTAAGGTGGAAACATTTTTCAGTCTAACTGACAGAAAAGGACAGAAGTCATGCAATCTGCAGTTGAATCTAAGCACGTTTTTCATCAGTTATTGAGACTTTAGCCTTGTTGACAGCACCATTCACTGCTTGTATGAAGGAGAAGTAAATGTAACATTTCTTATGAAACTGGTCTGATCTGTACAGAGGGTCATAGAGAGAATAATTATATTTATTAGTATTATTGTCTGAATATATAATAAAGATATTGTGTAGATTTTTGGAGGCTTTGTTTTACTGTGATCAAGAAATAATTAGTAGTCTTTCAGGTCAGCATTACTGGATTCTTTAAAGTTGTAATCTGGTAATAATCTATGATCAGCAGAAAGGCCTTACATTCATCAGGTAAGTATATTGTAAACTAAATGTTGATTACCAAGAGACAACCCTTCAGGTCCATAGTAACATTATGGGAAAAATACAGTGCCTTTAGTCTAATTTGGTGATTTTAAACTCCTGTAAATTAACTTCTGACAGGGCAAACAATATCATAGCACCATTACAGGGACTTTTCATTTGGTTGCAGCTGCACTTGAGTATTATAATATGTGTTAATTTCTGATTTGGGAAATCAGATGATCAAATCTGTTTTTCAGGACTATGATTCGATTCTAACAAGAAAACAATACAAAATACAGTCATCTGCCACTTCATTAGGTACACCTTACTAGTACCGGGTTAGACACCCTTTTGTCTTTAGAACTACCGTAATTCTTTGTGTCATAGATTCAACAAGGTGCTGGAAACTGCTGCTAAGAGATTTATGACATGATAGCATCACACAGTTGCTGCAGATTTATTGGCTACACATCCATGATGCAAATCTTCCATTCCACCATCTCAAAGGTGCTCTATTGGATTGAGATCTGGTAACTGTGGAGGCCATTGGAGTACAGAACTCTGTGTTCAAGAAACCAGTTTGAGATGATTTGAGCTTTGGGACATGATGCATTCTCCTGCTGGGTCTAGTCATCAGAAGAGTGGTACACTGTGATCATAAGGGATGGACATGGTCAGCAACAATTCTCAGGTAGGCTGTGGCGTTTAAACGATGCTCAGTTGGTACTAAGAGGCCCAAAGTGAGCCAAGAAAATATCCCCACACCATTACACCACCACCACCACCTTTGATACAAGGCAGGATGGATCCATGCTTTCATGATGTTTACACCAAATTCTGACCTTACCATCTGAATGTCACAGCAAAAGTAGAGACTCATCGGACCAGGCAACGTTTTTCCAATCTTCTATTGTCCAATTTTGGTGAGTCTGTGTGAATTGTAGCCTCAGTTTGCTGTTCTTAGCTGACAGGAGTGGTGGCACCTGGTGTGGTCTTCTGCTGCTGTAGCTCATCTATTTCACCATCAACAAGGTGCCGCTCACTGGATATTTTCTCTTTTTCAGATCATTCTCTGTAAAGCCTACAGATGGTTGTGCGTGAAACTCCAAGTAAATCAGCAGTTTCTGAAATACTTTACAGCCTGTCTGGTACCAACAACCATGCCACATTCAAAGTTGCTTAAATCCCCTTTCTTCCCCATTCTGATGCTCGGTTTGGACTTCCGCAGATCGTCTTGATAATGAATGCATGAGGCCTTGCAACTTGATTGGCTAATTAGTTCTTTGTATTAACGAGCAGTTGAACAGGTGTACCTAATAAAGAGGCTTCTGTAGACATTAAAGCGTTTTACCTGTTGTAGCTGCAGCCTGAGCTCAGGCCTCAGAGCTGTCAGTAAGAAAAGCAGTCTCAGCTTGTAAAACTGGCCACTGGATGCAACCCTGCTCCAGATGTCCTGCTTCAGACTCTCCCACAGACCGTGCAAAAGCCTTACATGTAAACAGGAATGAAAAGGAAAAAGATGGGTTTGTCTGCAGCTGGTGAGCATCATTCTTACATCACATTTTTTGTTATAAAGAAGTGTTTCAACTGTCATGCACTTTAGTAAAGTATTCTCATTATTTTACATTTGAAGCATGAGTCTACCCATTTGAAAAAAAGTCACCTTAGTGTGCTGGCCCTCTCCTGTGCCCTAGGGCTGTTGTAGATGACATTACACAGGACTTTCACGGCCTCCTTCCTACACACCTCCCCATCCTCCTCCTTCTCTTCCTCCTCGCTGTTCTCTTCCCGGGTGTCCTTCTTCCCACGGGCAAGCAACACATGACCTCCATCACCTCTCCACTCATAGCAGTAGTGAACAGATCCATTTGTGGTAGCAGCGCCAGCTTCCTCCACAGGAGTGGAAAACGAAAGCACAGAGCTCACAGATAATGGTGTAGCATCAGCATCAGCATCTCCGCTTTGATGGATCTGGCTGTGTGTTCTGGCTGACTGATCTTCAGCTTTTTCCTCCTGTTGTGGGCATGCCTGCTGTAAGCTGATGCCTCCCAGGTGTGCCAAGGTGAACAGGGCACTATCAGTGACCATGGGCCCTAGGGCCCGCCGGTCACGGGACAGGATACGCAGCGTATGCAGGCAAACCCGCAACACTGCTGGCTGTAGCTGACTGCTGATGAAACACAGCAAGGCGGTGGCCAGACGCTGGAGAAACATTTTGTCGAGAGGGACATATTACACAGATGACGGGTGAGAAGGATTTGGAGGAAACAAGGTGCAAAATGGATCATTTCTAATGCGCTGGCACAAAAAACACACACAGATCATTAGCCTACCTGTCGGAGAAGAAGATCAGGTTCTTCGTTGTCTGAGTCAATGTCTGAATCAGAGTCAGGAGCATTGTCCCTCACTTTGTTCTTCCTGAACTGATCAACCAAGTTAAGAGTTAGCACTAGTAACGTAAGATGTAAGATGTTTGCTGCAGCACACACACAAAGGCATATCTTATTTATTGAGCATTGACGTTCCACCTACTCCTCATCCCTGATGGAGCTGGACACGAGGAGTAAGCTGAGCACTCAACACCTCTTAAGCTTAACACAAAATGAATCAGAATAAGTCCTCTGATATTTATCATAGGGTTTGACCAAACTGTGACATAGCAAAGTCGACAAACTAATGAAAATGCCTCATGCCAAATATAAACCATTCTAATTGAACAATTCCTCTCTCACTGACTCAAAGCTGAATTATTGCATTAAAACAACATTCTTGATATTAACATTGAATCCCATGTCATGAGAGGTCACAGGGCAGGCTCGGGTCGGGCAGTGCAATATAACTGAACAAGCTGGCCGAAACAGAAGATTCAAAAGAAGGTACATGTACCAATCCACTTCCTTTATTCCTCTCTCAGTTCATCTTGCTATGTTGTTGCTCTGAATCAAATTTTGTGAATAACTCATTGATCTGCACCAGCTCTGTAGATGGTGCATCTGACGGATAAGGCAATAACAAGTGAAATATGTAAAAAGTTATAGCTTTGTGTTTAATATCTGGAAATGACTCAACACATGAAAAGGTCCTCACCAGTCTCTGTGAACTGTGCAGAATATTTAACTGTCATCAACAATTGTACTGTAATGACTAATAACCAGCTATTTCTCAGAACCAAGAATTAGTCATCCCAATGATACAGCCTCACAGCACACTTAATTCACTTGCTTATTATTTTCACTCATTTATGCCGTTATTGGCACGTCATTTAAAAGGTCACGGAATGTCTTGCTAGTATTGATTGTCCTCATCCAGGTTTCCTGCTCAGGGCTATTTAGTGTAGCTTAAGGCTATCTGCAAGGTGAAGGTTAACAGGACTAACGTGCTGAGTCAGAAAGTATCCAAGCAGCTTTGGAACATACAGCTAGACATGATTACACAATCGGATTTGAAACACACACACACACACACACACACACACGCATGTACACACTGACTGACTAAGCATTCTAAACCTTTTTACAGATTACTGCACAACAGAGTAAACTTACAGCCAGCTCACCTCTCTCTCTCTCTCTCTCTCTCTCTCTATCTATCTATCTATCAATCTATCTATTTATCTATCTGTTGATCTATCTATCCTTATCTTACCTCTTCTAGTTGTTGTTGCTGCAGCCAGTTTGTCCAGTGACAGAAATGCATGTGTAAAAAACAGTATAGAGATGCAAGCATTAGAGAAAGAAACAAGCTTGAGACATGGCTGTTAAACATCATTAGGTGTCACATTTCACCAGTCAGTCCAACCACAGGGCAGAAAATCCTATCCTCCTCCATTAGAGTCAACGGCTGCACATGCCACGATCAAACTACTCAATGCACACAATTTTGAACACATTTGAACACATGCACACATTCTGCAGGAATGTAGAGTAAACTGAAAAGAGACGTTCTTCTTTCTCAGTTCAGTTTGAATTCAAGTCTTATTCACATAGCACCAAATCCCAACAGAAGTTATCTCATGTCTAGATCGTAGTCTTTATAATAATAAAAGCATCATCTGAAGCAACATTCGTTTCTGATGACAGCCGCACAGCTGGATCTGGATGCAATAGTTTGTTCTCTTGGAGAACATGCATTTGTACATTATGATGTACTTTCCAAATATTTTTCTGTGATGTCCTCCCACATGACATGTGAAATATTGATCTGTTGCCCCTTCGTGTATAATGAACTGTTTGACAAGCATCCAAACAAATCTGTGCTCATACTGTGAACAGATGATTCAAACCACAGTAGCAGTTGTATTGCATTTGCCCTGCTCAGTATGAGTTGGTTACTGGCTTTAAGTAAATACATAAAAAATGATGATATGATTTATAATGAGTTGGTAAGAGTTGTTACAGAGAAAGTATTCGACATTGATTGGAAATAACTGTTTAAAATTCTCAACTATTTCCAGCTTTGAAATTTTGGCAGATTATGTCAAGCTTTTATCTACCACACCCTGAACAGTAGCTGTTAATAGTGCCCTCTCTTAGTTTTTCACCTTGCTCCTTTACCCTGTTATTCACATTTGCAATGAAACCAATGAGGCCCAAAATGAAGCCCAAAATTCTACTAGTCTTGCAATAGTAATTTACATAATGTTATACAGACATATGTTAAAAATCTGCTCACATGTGGAGATCAATATTTTGAATCAAGTGAAAGCTTGATCCAGGGTACTGGGATACAGGTGGTTCTAATCAGAGCTGAAACAGGGTGAGATCATCAGGATGGACAGTGAAAAAGCTCAGTGGTAAGGAGTAAGATTGGGTAGGGGTGAATGCTGCAGGAGGGGAGAAACTGGCAAAAGAAAATACAAACAGACAATAATTGAAAATGACCCATAGAATGATGGTACAGATTGAAGAGAAAGTGGGGAGAGGAAAGAAATACTGACTGAAAGTCAAATGTTTTGTGTACTGACCTTTTTTCTCTCCTGCACCTCGGTGTTGAAAAAGAAGCACTCTGCATACTGTAAAGAAGCAGAAGAACAGAGGCTGTTAGGAAGATGGAGGACAAATACAAGAGCACAATGCGTGCTCTTGTATTGGGACAACTTTAACACAGGAACTGGAGGCACTCGCTGCACCATAGTCAGGGACTTGGACTCAGTGGAATCCAAGTGTAGCTGTGCACCAGAAAGTGATGAGAAGGGAGAACAGAGGAAGGGTGGACTGGTCATGGGGCAGGTATAAAACATGTGCAATGAACGAAAGGGCAAAAACATAGAGAGAGAGAGAGAGAGAGAGAGAGACTTCCTCACTGAGTGCATTTATTCTGAAATAAGAGAAGAATTCTTTCACAAAGGCAGCATCGTGCAGAATGTCCAGAAATCCTCCACCACACACACACACACACACACCAGTGTCACACACACCTCACATCCTGAGAGAAAGCAGTTACATAGCTCTCTTAGCTGCAAAATATGTGTCCATCTGCCACAACCTGAGAAAAGTGTCCTCCTTCATACTTTGCTCAATCAGTTTGTGTTAGTGTAGATATGTTCTAATGGATTTTTAAAAATGTGTTAAAATGTAATGGTTTTAATAATATGTAATTTAGCTTTGGCAATAATGTAACATTAACCTTCATACCATTAATGCTTATTCGAATATTGAAATTTTGAGAGAAGTGTGTGAGAGGGAAAAGAAAAGTATTGATGCCACTGACTTCATTCAGCATATTTTAGCAGGGGAATATGCCGACAATGGGCCACATCAGTGCAAATGCAAACAATGCGCTCAATTATTTTTCACATTTTTCAGAGTACATTTTTCTCCTGTGCTATTCTCTCAAAAGAGAATCTTACACTTTAAATAAAGATAGTTGACAGGAAGTTATTGCAAACAGGATTGTTGAAGTATTATCTGCACTTGATAATTACGTTAGATAATGGATTATTATTAGGTTATTATATTACCAACTGTAATTATGCAGACTGTTTCCATGGTTACAAAAATGAATATTTCCAGTGACAGACTGATGCAATAGTCAGCGTAAATATCAGTGACCTGGGTGTTGTAGCTGTCCAGTAGGAGCTGAACAGTGTCCTGGTCTCCTTGGATGATGCTCTCAATGATCCTCTCCATGTCTGGCACCATGCCAGCAGCCCAACCAAAAAAAAAGAAAAAGAAAAATGAGGTCCAGTGACCAAATGCAAAATGCCTTGAAAGAAAGTGATATTTCAATTTGTTACTTATTTGTTGCAGAAATATATTCTGTTGATTTTTACAATACACACGTGACAGAAAATGAAAGCACAGCATTGACTGGAGTGGTGTACAGTAGCAGCTCACTATGCGCTGACCATGAGTTCCTGCACTCACCTGGTGCTTTTGTTAAGAAAAGTGGACACACACAGCCTCTGGCAGCTTCTCCTTCTCCTCCCTGAGAAAACAATGGCTGTATAATCTTATTTCTCTTCTCGCTCCATACCTTCCCTCCCTCCATACCTTCCCTCCCTCCTTCACCCTCTAAGCCCTGGATTTGCTCAGGCCACCTACACTAGTACCTGCACTCTTCACCTGTAGCAAGTGATGCAGCTGAGCTGAGATGGACACTGTCCCTGCATGTCTTTGGCAGGTCAGAAAATGGGTCCAATACAGGTCACCAGGCTCAAACCTATACTCATACACATGCAGTGGTGGGTAGAGTAAACAACAACGGTACTCAAGCAAAAGTACTATTACTTCATAATATAATGACTCAAGTTGAAAAAAAAGTACTCATAAAAATAAGTACTTGAGTAAGAGTAAAAAAAGTACCTCGTAAAAAACTACTCAAGTAGTGAGTAACTTCAGATCCAATTTCTTACTTCAAAAACAAAAACTGTTTCCACTGACATCAGCTGAGACATTGACCTGTTGGTCAAAGGAGTTTAGCTTGAAGCTAAACAGTAACATCAAATTTGACGGTGTATGATCTAAAACGTTATTATTTATATTTATATTATTGTTAAAACAGAAATTTTAACTGACTGACTGTGATCGGCTGGAGGCTGAAATGTTGACATATAACATTACGCCGGCTTATTAAAGTACCGTAACCGGCGCCGAAGCCGGCCGGTACCACCGGGTTAGCCGGCGGTTCATCTTCCGCCATGTTCTTGAGCTGCAATCAGGTGAAGGAGGGCCGTGGAGGGGCGGGGCACACCTCCGTCCACCTGCGGTGCTGCTGCTGTGATTGGTTAAGGATGTGTCCCTCAGCCGAGAGCTGCAGAGCTGCAGAGCTGCGTCTGAGCTCATCTCAATTTATTTATAGATAAATGAGTGTAACGACAAGCATGTAGCCCAAAGTAACGGAGTAAAAGTACATATATTTTCTCAAAAATTTACTCAAATACGCAAAATAACTACTCTTAAAAGTACAATTTATAAAAAAAATACTCAAGTACATGTGACGGAGTAAATGAAACGCGTTACTACCCACCACTGTACACATGAAATACCCAAATCTAATGAGGTGACTGACATTTACTGAGAAGATCAATGTTACCGACCTCAGGATAAAATGTCAACTTTGCAAACAAGACACAGCATACATGTTGCAGAATTTCCACAAAATGACTGGATATTTATGGTCAGAAGAGTGAATCATAATGTGTCTGGTGAGCTAGTGACCTTTCATCTGGCTGGACTGAAGGGTAATATCATAGCACAATTTGGTTTTGATCAAATATCAAATACCACCAGGGCCAGATTCACCAATAACGATTTGGATGCTAATAGTCTAATTTGATTAGCATTGGACAGTTCTTTTTACTATTCTCTATTAATCACATCAATGTGAAAGTGAGACACAGCTTTTAATGGTAAATGTTCACGAGGTGATCACTAGATGCATGTACAGAAGCAGAGAAGGATGCGTGCAGAACGCGATAAAGGTTCATCAATTTGTCGTTTTACACCACAATGATGTGTGAATTATAACTCTTTCATGCTTTGTCCAAGAGTGTGAGACCACATTGAACATCTTAATATTTTCACATAAACCTGGAAATAATCAGAAAGTTGAAGGATTGCAGGGTTAAGACAGCCGTGATGCTGATTATCAGGAACCTAAAACTGTCCACCTGACTTACTGAGTGACTGAGTGAGTGATGACGCACTAGGTTCCACATGCATGTAAAAGTAAGCTATTCCCTTTTTATGTCTCAAGACAAAAATCAAAGCTCACAGTGAAGAAAACGAAGGTCAACAACTGCATTTCATTGTGCAGTCCTGTATCGTATGAGCGATGAACCTACCTTCTGGATTTTTTGCGTCGTGCCTCTGTATCTCTTGCTTTGCTCATACTTTAGTGAAATGACTTGAGCAGAAGTGGTTTATTCATCATCACGTTTGTCATTTGAACAGTTTTATTTCATTATGTCAAATACAGGAATTTCATGTACAGAAGAGCAACTGGGAACTAGAGAATGAAATAGCTGTACAATATTTACACATCAAAACAACAAAATTGCTCTGCAAGAATATCCTCTGAGAGGTCAAATAATAGGAAATATCCATCAACAACAAACAGATAAAAATGACTAACATTAAACACTGACATTTATGCTTTTGGATCATTTCACCTCACACCTCAGAAAGTCGTGCTTTATTTTTTCGTTCCTCATCTTTACAGGCATTAAATTCTCTCATTGTCTTTTGACACAAACAGAAAGAACACAGCTTAGTTTTAAATACATTTCCCCTCAATCTCAACTGCTTTCTAACTGAGACAGGTAGAAACAAGAGACTATCACATAGTCCGTTTACTATCTTCTGTCTCACTCAAATCTAGTTTTACCTCCGTCTGTCTGATAGAAGCAAAAAAATTGCAGGTGGGTCATTTTATGTATACCCCTTTAAAACATTTTTCAAAAACAATAACAGCAAACAATCCCATCTTAGGATGGTCATTTTTAGAAATGTCTTTGTATAAATTATACAAATCATGGTTGTCAATACATACTTAGAGACAGCTTGTGTGTGTCTGTCAATATTCTGTAGGTCTTGACAAAAATCTCTTTTGTAGTGTTGACCAAATTATCTTGTGGTCTCTCCCTTTCTTTGACCTTTGAGGAAAATCCATCACATTCACATGGTTCACTACCCCCTATTTTTCAATAGGTTTCTTGAAATCAAGAGGTACTTTAAAATGGACTCAATAATAAAACAAATACTTTAAAAGTTAAACCTTCCATGAACCCACCAACAGTGGCTGTCCTTGCAGGAACCAACTCACTTCTGGCATCCGTACAGTTTTTGTGGTGTGATTCTTCTGTTTCACAAATTCTGGATGCCTCCACTTACTTAATACTGCAAGTGGATGTGTGAGTTTGGTGTCAGCGACTGAGGTCATCCTTCAGGCCTTGGCACTGAGACTAAGCAGTTCCATGAAGGAGTTAAAGAGGCTCTCCAGCCAGCCCTGGTTAGCCATGCACTGCTGCACCACCTCCTCCTGGCCAGGGTCCTCCGCTGCCTGCTCGATACTGTCCGTCTGGTCGGGAAACAACAGGTCAGTTACAGTCAGTAAAATGGCCATGATGCAGCTCTAAAGACATCTAAGCAAGGAGACATATGCAGATGCAAAGATCAATTATATGTGTTAAATAATAGTAATTGGGTAAAAGTACAAGTCAAAGTAGAAGTATCATAAAATGGAAATACTCAAGTAAAGTACAAGAACCAAAAAAAGCTGTGAGAGATGTTCTCTTCACAAGTGTAGTTGTATGTGTGAGTGTGCAGAGGGAAAAGAGACAAAGCACATGAAAAACAAGGAAATAACTAACAAATGAAAACAAGTAAATAATAAAATAAATGAATGAAAATAAATCCAGACCCAGTGGCAACAAGGGGAACCAGAGGGATGCTGGCTTGTCAGGGGCTGCATTCACATAGGCTCTTATGTCACCACTAGATGTCCTCCCAAATGGTGCTGAAAGTTTTTAGTTTCCTCTTAAGAGCTTTTCATAAAGCTGCTGAGAGACACTTTACTAAAGAGCCGGGAGAACTCTAAGCTGTGAGAAGGGGCGAGGTTCACCCAGTTTGTATGAATGTTTAATCAGTTACTCACCATGACAGGTGACCCTGTCAGTGAATTACTGCTCATTAATGCACACTCACTGAATTAGACAAATGCATTGACATGTGAGATTTTTTTTCAGTTGACCAAACAAATCTCATACTTTAATGGGGTAGTTCCACATTGTATGATCCATTTTACCTGGAAATTCAGCCAAATGATGGATTAAAACCAGCTTTATTTATTACAGTGACACATTACATTATGTTTTAGTTTGATTAATGACTCTGACAGACAGCTTAGATAGTCCAAATACATCAGTGCTGCAAACACTTTATGTCCAGAGTTGCAGTAATTAAAAATATTGTTATTTCTCGTATTATACTAAAACATTGACTTGCATTACCTGCAGCAGCTGCCTGACTGAAAGCGGGTCTTTGGGACTTAAACTTAATCTTAAGTCCTACTTGGATGGGTCAGGTGACATCAACTTCAAATACAATTAGTCACTTCAGTGGCACCAAGACACCAGTAACCTGCTAAAATCTTAACTAAAAACCTTAATACATTTTAGCATTATTGCATCCTTACCTCCTTCTTGCAATGCAGGAAGGTGTGATACTTGTAGTGGTGAAGGGAATGATACAGACTGTAGATCCGGCAAGTTTCAATTGAGAGCTTCAGATCCTGAAAAGTTTGTGAGAGAAAAAAGATTGAGAAATGTTTTCAGCATATTCTAGAAGTCTTTCCCCCTGAGTGATTCCCAGACCATTTGAAGAAAGCACTAGTGACCACCAAAGCACACACAACTTGACGTATTAAAACGCTTAGCGCATGTAAATTTAACTACAGTTTGGTGTTTACACTATATCTCATTTACAGTTATTACAGCAATAATAATTCATGTCAGGATTCTCTTTCCACTACATACAGTATGTCTGATGTTTGATGTCATTTGGGGAAACTTTTGGGGAACCTAATCTCACTTTTATATCTGGTACAACATACATGAAGATCTGGTAACAGAGGTGTCACCTGCTCTCTAAATCCAAAACTATAACTGGTTTGGACATCCTTTGTCCATTCTCTTTCTCTTGAAACTTTGGGCACTTGCCCTTATCTCCACATCAGCCTGCATGGTTTTCTTTTCTATTGGAGACAAATAGTGAAATAGTAAGGACTTGCTGTAACTTGTCAAGCCTGAGCTTTGTCGCCCCCTAGGTTCAGTCAAACAAAGCAGGCCGCCCAACACTGATCCATCTACAGCAGAGAGCCAGCGTCTCTCTCCTCTCCTGTGTGAGGCCGACTCCCTCAGCTGACCTGTTGTCCTGCCATCATCCTTCACTTCACATCACCATAGGTACTGTCCATTCATCATATTATGTTCAGGGGCTTTTAAGTAGTGTGATTCACTTCTTCAAGTAGGAGCAGCCCTAAACCATCACAGATATCACTCTTACCATTAAGCCTAGTGTTATATTGTATTTTGACTTAATATATTTCCTACTCATATTCTAAGTTGGTTCATTCATTGACCACTCTCTTGCTCTTCCACCTCTGATTATTAAAAATCAGTCTTTGAATGACTTGACTAATCAAAGCAACATTTTTTTCACTACATTTTAATCTTGTCAGTATCCCATATTTGACTATGCGTGTTTTACACACAAACAAAGGAGTCCTTTGTACACACACTTGACTTTTTTCATTTCTGAAGTTCCCAAGACATGGCATGTGAGAGAGAGAGAGAAACTTTGTGTCTGAAAATATATTTAACATATTTCTGCTGTGAATACAATGTTTACTACAACAGCATTGAAAAATGACATTTAAACAATTGACATAGAGCCAGTGTCCCTGTTACTACATGGACCTCACGATTGGAACTTGGCATTACTTGTTTAGTGAAAACAAATGGTCCCTATGAAAAATTCACTGTCCCAGAAGAAGTTGGGCTCCACTGTAACCATTTTGGCACAGTGTACTTCTGAAGTACTTTGGCTCTCCATTACTCTAGACATATGATAGACCTCTTAAAGTGTATATGAATCCATATCCAACCGTCACAGGTGTCTAAGAATAGTAACTCTTTATAACTCTTGATCCCCTTCACGTGACTTAAGTTGCATATTTGGGTCACATGATGACACCTGAGGTCCATGTGTTACTGAGGACCATGAAATGCAGGTGAAAGCTGAGGAAGCTTGTAAAAGGACTTTGAGCTTTAATCACTTTTGCACCTGCATCTCATCAGCCTCTGATCTTCTGCATGTAAATCCTCAAGGACAGCATTGTGTATGGCTGTGGGAAAGACTAGCCTGGACCTTCTGAGCAGCAATCCATGTCCTGATCCATGTGTGCAGTGCACTACCCACGAGGTTTTCACTGACTCTTTAAGGTGTCTGACCATCTGTTTAGACACGACACCAGGACCAGGAAAAATTTGTCCTAAGAGCATCTTGTACAATGTACAATGGGAGGAGAAAATGTAATGTTATAGTTATGCTATTTCTGACCTGTTGCTTAGGAATACTCCTCTTGACCCAGTTGAGGGTCTTGCGATTGTAACCCTCCCCACCAAGGTGAACTTTGACAGCTCCAGATTCCAGCGGGTCTGCTGTCATTTTGGGGAATATATGTAAAGCCTCCTGGAGAGAGGAAAGCAGAGTGCAGTCAAAAGCATGAGATACAGTTTAGTTTAAACTCACATGTGTGGGAATAGCATCCCTTTTTTAATTTATCTGCAGTCTACTTATTGTAAATAATCGCCAGCAGACAGTCACATCTAACAGACTGTAGTGCCTGAACACAAACAAAGAAGGATGTGTGGGTTTACCTGGTGCTGAGCACTCATGTTGACTCTCCTCAACAACCTCTTCTTCTGTTCACTGAGCAGGCTGTCAATTTTCCTCATGGGCGGGAGGTACAACTCATCTGAGGAGTCATAGAACACTCATTTACACTTTAACCTTACACTTTAGTCGCTGTCACTGTGTAAATACGTTCAGTTGTTTCAGCAGTGGTTTTCAGTACCACAGTACTGGCATGGTAAAAGCTGTTCTTCACATTAATAATACCTATACTGCAACAGATGCATGCCACCTACACCTCTTCATCTAAACAGTTCACTCACTCGTGCTCCATCTAACCCTCGCTCATGAAAAAGATCTCAAGATACTTGAACTCCCTCACACGAACACAAAGTGTGAATTCATTATTTTCCAGCACAGTACCAAGACATCATTGGAGGTGCTGAGTTTCAGCCCTGCTGCGTAACATTTCAATATGCCCAAGTGCATACTAGGGTAAGTTTCAACATGCCTCTTTTCTCTTCTTCACTGCCACAATCTTTGTAGCACCATGGAACAATAACGTGATTTTTGAGCAATCCAATTAGGGACTGTTATTGAGTCCACTCTTAAGATATTTGCACTTTATCATTAAAAGTAAAATATTGTACTCATCAACGAATCCAGTGCCAGTGACTTCCCCTAGAGTTGCTGCTGTGCCTTTCTGAAATTCTACTGAGCTACAACGCCCTGCCAGAGTGACACTGAGCCAGGTCACAGCAGAACGAACACTCTCGTGCCTGGTTAGCAGAGGAAGGCTAACCCTCCTGGGCATACTATTTGCCAATGGCTAGTCTCTGAATAATAAAATGGACGACCTCCTCGTGGCTTGGACAGAGGACCAGCAGTCCCGGTGTATCGCCTTCTCCTTCTCCAGGAATGTGGAATATATCATTTTAAAGTGCAGGTCATTTTATCTACCCAGAGAACTGCAGTGCATTATACTGAGGGTTGTGTTACCCCCTCTGCCAACAAGGACCATGCACTCAGAGAGCTGCATAACATGATCAGAGGACATAAAAATACCTATCTGGACACAGCTGTTGTTATTTTGGGGTATTTTAGTCACTGTGATCTACAGAAAAAATATACCCAAACGCCATTAGTTTGTTAATTTCCTGATCAGGGGAAACCACATTTTGGATCACTGCTACAATAATATAAGGAATGCATACACTGCAGTCCCCAAACCCCATTTTGATAAATCTGACCACCTGGCCCACAAACACCATAAAGCTGAAACCTAATCCATTCACAGTTAGAACTCTTACGATATGGACTGAGTGACTTGCAGGGTTGGCTAGAGGCTACAAATATGAACATTTTTAAGGAGGCCACAAGCTGCTGAACAGGACCCGACTCGGCCATCAACCCCTCACCCAGGCCTACAGATGACTCCCACAGTCAGACACTAATACATGCTTTAGGACAGACATTTCTTAATGTGTTAGGTGTAGCCTGAAGTTATGTCAAAACGTAATATTAGACTATATTTGTTTGAGTGGTCTATGGGATCAAACAACATAATCATGACCCCATAGGCATCCAGAAATTAAGTGAAACTCTGTAAGTAAACTTAAGGGGGTACCTTTTTTTTCAAGCTTTGTCTGAGTCCCAGACTTTAAAAACTCCTGAAATCGAATCAAAAACAGAATCAAGTAGCTGACTACACTTAAATGAACAGCCGGCTGGCCTGCAGCTGGCACTTATGGAAAGCTCTGGGTCCCTCTCATATTCCCTTCTCTCACTGTCATTTTGCTCTTTTGTTGCAAAAACACTGGTATGGTCCTTGAAAACCCAGCAACCAGTGCGGCGATGTGGTAACACACTGACAACAGTGAAAAAGCTATTCTTGTGTTTCTGGACAAGTCAGTTCTATTCTCAACTCATTCACACTTTGACTGAAGCCTTTCAACTGTGTTCCTCCATCTGAGTGCTCACCATCGGTGTCTTCCAGTGCTTGGATCATATCAGGGTCAAGTGCTGTGCTGACCAGCATCTCCACGTAGCTCCTGAACATCTCCCTCATGGCTCGGCTGTTGACTCCACCCCGCACAGGCCCTAAAACACAAAGAAGTCTTAATATGTTATTATATAATGTCAGTGAAAAGAAATTCAGACTATCTTAGTATGTCCCCCTTTTGCTTTAATGACAGCGTGCAGTCGGGCTGGACTCCACAATTTTGTGCCCTTGTTATCCCGGCATGATTTGACAATGTTCCAGAGTCTCTTGTGCATCACAGAAAACCTGACTTTCTCAGTTTTCAAGTGCCCTCATAAACGTTCAATGGGGTTGAGGTCAGGTGACTGTGGAATACAGTCCATGACAGTCAGGACTTGTTGGTCTTCTTTGGTCTTCAAGTAGTTCTTGCAAAGCTCTGAGGTCATTATCCTGCTGCAGCATGAATCCTTCTCCACAAAGATGCAGACCAGAGGGTACAGCATGTCTCTGAAGAATGGAGTGGTACTTCTTCTGAGTCAGGGTGGAGTCAGTTAGGTGCAGGTGTCCAACTCCAGAGTAGGCAGAACACCCCCAGAGCCAGACATTCCCACCACCATGTTTGACTGTCAGTTTGATACACTGCTGTATCATTCTCTCTCCTGTTTGTCTCCTTACATACACCCCTCTGTTTCTGCCATAAATCTCAAACTTGGATTTATCAGCAAATAAGACTTTTTCTGGTCATCCACTGTGCTGGTATTTCCTAGGCCAACCCAAGTGTTTGGCCTTGTTTCCTTTCCTGAAAAGAGGCGTAGAAACTCCCACTCATCCTCTGCAGTCTTGTGTTCTTTAGTTAGCAAATTTTGCATCTGTGATGAAGTTTCTTTTCTATCTCTCAGGGAACCAAGTTTGATGTATTGATCATCTGACGGTGCGCTCCTGATCATGCTTTCCACGCACTGTCCCCTTGGAAACCTTGAGTCTCGCCATGATTTGACGCTGAGAAAGCCACTCTTTGCTTAGAACGACAATTTGGCTTCTGACACTTTCATTTAGTTCTGATGTCATGCCTGACCTTTAGTACAAACAAGTTAAGTTGGTCAGTACAACAAATGCTTAAATTGAATTGCTGACCTAGGAATAGTATCACACATGCACACAGACACACAGGACAGCTGACCTTCATCATCACTGGGTGGGGAGGAGTCGGAGGAGGAGGAGGAGGATGGCACCTCCTTCAGCCACTTCTTCCTCTTCTTGGGAGGAGGCTCGGCATTGTCCTTTGAAGTCTTGGCTCTGGACTGACACTCAATCTTCTTGTCTCCTCCTCTCTTATCCTCCTTCAACCTCGCAATCTCTCGCACCTCTCTCTCCCTTTTCTCTTTCTCCTGATCCCTTTGTTTCTCCTTCTCTCTCTCCTTCTCTCTTCCCTCCTTGTCCTTCTGCTCTCTCGCCCTCTCTTTATCCCTCTCCTTGCGTTCTCTGTCTCTCTGCTCTCGTTCCTTCTCTCTCCTCTCCCTCTCCTGTTTCTCCTTTTCTCTTCGCTCCCTTTCTCTCTTTTCTCTCTCTTTATCTCTTTTCTCCCGCTCTTGTTTCTCCCTCTCTTTTTGCTCTTTCTCCTGCCTCTCCTTTTCACTTTGATCTCTCTGCTTTTTTTCCTTTTCTTTCTGCTCCCTCTCTCTTCGTTCCTTCCCCTGTCTCTCCCTCTCTTTTTGTTCCCTCTCCTGTCTTTCCCTTTCTTTCCACTCCCTCTCCTGTCTCTCCCTTTCTTTCCATTCTCTTTCCTGTTTCTCCCTTTCTTTCCGCTCCCTCTCCTGTTTCTCCTTCTCTCTTTGCTCCCTGTTCCTTCTATCCCTCTCTTTCAGCTCTCTCTCCTTTTGTTCTCTCTCATATTCCCTTCTCTCCCTGTCTTTTTGCTCTTTCTCTCTTTTCTCCCTCTCTTTCTGCTCCTTGTCCCCTCTTTCACTATTCTTCTCCGTTTCCCATTCCATTTCTTTCTCCTTTTCTCTACACTCCCTCTCTTTTCGCTCTCTCTCCTCTTTTTCTCTCTCCACCTTCTCTATTTCTTTCCTATCCCTTTCTTTCTGCTCCCTCTCCTGTTTCTCCTTCTCTTTTTGCTCTCTCTCCTCTTTTTCTCTCCTCTCTCTCTCCTTATGCTCCTTTTCTATTTTCTCCCTGTGCTCTCTCTCAATTTGTTCTTTTTCTCTTTGCTCCTTCAGCTCTTTCTCTTTCTGTCTCTCCTTGTCTCTGTTGTCTCGCTCTACTCGAGGTGGGGTTTGATTGTGAATGGTGGGCAGCTGTTTAGGAAGTGACTGGCGCCTGTCAATCAGTAAGTGAAAAAAGAAAGACACAGAGTGAATGAAGCTCCTATGTCTGAAGGCCAAGGAAGCTCATTAGTTATTTGAAATGAATCTAAAGTCAGTTGGTTACAGTTTCTCACAGATTTGTGGGTTTGATGTAGCTGTAGCTCTGAATCTTATATCACTTTCCAGTTAATATTTGTTCATCTTCATGCCCCTACCCCTGAGTGACAATGAGAAACATGTAACAAGAAAATCAAACTCATAACCTCACCTCAGAGTCAGACCAGCTCTATGCCACGGCTTTCGAGAACACACTCTGACATAGTCTTTCTTGTTGACGTTCTCCAAGAACTTCACATACAAACGCTGGTAGCGCATTTTAGCATCACCAAAGTAGCCCAGATACTGAGGCAAGAAGAGACATGAAGAATAAGAATGACAATTTAGTAAACAGAAAAAATCTAAGTAGGTTGCACAGCATAAAAGTGAGGATCAATCAAACTCAATACTCTCATATGTCTCAAATTGCAATTAGAGTGAACTGTCTGAATTCTGAGAACTTAAATACTATACTGTGATGCTTTAAATGACCTATGGAGGGCAAAACATTAGTGGGTACAACTTAGTGTAGACTGAGCACTCACTGCTATTAACGAAACGCTTTTAGATTTGCCTCTTGAAGAAGTACTAAGCAATTTTCCCATCAAGGTTTTTCCTCTCTACTAAAACACCAGTCAGACTAAATCCATTCATTGGTTAAAAATGATCAATTTGGTTTGTTTCATGTCCAACACCGAGCAAATGCGTCACCAGTCAGTCCTTGTCTTTATTCAGAGCTTTCTATAAAAAGAATACAGCAATGTTCACCCTTGTTTTTACTGTTGCTGATGCTCTCCAGGTTTTATTCATTCTAGGTCTATGTGTTTCAAATACAGAACAGGGAAAAGCAAAGATGTTTGATACTGTTATTGGTATTTAATTGTTCTGCATTATGCCTCATTGATAGGAATGTGGCCAAAAGTACAATGAACTAGACTCTGCTGCTGAAGAGTGTACTGCTAAAGCACCATTGGTTATTCAAATTGCTACCTTGTGTAACACGTGGGTGAAAGCAGGTTTAAGACCTGTAGGCAAATGGAAATTGTCAATCAAATAACAAAATAAATCTGCATCAAGTACATGCACTCTAGAACAGAAAAACAGAGAAGCAAGAAAAGCTGCATTTCAGCGAGAAGAGATAATACATATACCTATAATATAATATATATACATATCATATATGCATCTCAACCATGAGGTCAATAGACCCCTCTAATCTACATCATTATTAAGAGGGAGACACTGAGGTGCACATCAGCAGTTTTCTGCCCGATATAATTTAATATTGACTGAATCTGTGGGAGTCCTCAGTTCAATATATGTCTGCTGGAAAACTCACATTACTGGTTGCACAGAACTGCCTTTGACCATCTTTGATCTCTGGGCTGAATTTCTGGAGCAAGGCTTTCTGCACCCTCCAGATGGGTGGAGGCTCTCGGCCTGTTTGCAAGGCCATCTGGTGACGCGAACAAACACAGTATATATCATTAATTGTAAGTTATTTATTCACCATACACACTTCCTGGGAGCTGTGTGGGTACTCACCTTAAGAGTCCCAATGTCCTCAGTTCGAACCACAAACTCATCCCGTTCACGAAAGATTCCTTCGCCTCCACTCTCACTGTCCTCCTCTTCACTCTCACCAGCTATGGCAGCGTCAGCTTGTTTCTTTGCAAGGTGGAGGGAGGTAAGACGCTGGGTTGCTGGGGCCTCTTCCGGGGTTGGAGGTGATGGTGGCGGAGAGGACGATGAAGAGGGTGAAGAAGAGGAGGGTGAGGAGGGAGAAGGCTGCCCAACTTCAGGTTCCTGGTCCTGATCAGAGGATGATGGGGGAGGTGTGGTGGACGGAGGGGGGATGGACTGACCAAGGGCAAGGTTAGAGAGGGGTGAAGACGGGATGGCCGGAGGAGAGGTGGACGGGGGTGGGGAAGTGCCTGCAGTTGGAGCCGGTTGGAAGGAGGGCTGCTGCTGCTCAGAAGGAGGATAAGTTGGATTTGCCTCTTCCTCTTCCTGCTGAATCGGCAGTGGAGAGGGTACGGACAGATATAGAGGAGGGAGGGGTGAGGGTGAAGAGTAGGTGGGCGGAGATGGGGAGATGGACGGTGATGGGGATGGAGGTGCAGGAGCAAGCACATGTCCTGATGGAGAATCTGAAAAACAGTGTGTGAGGAGCAAATGAGAAAGCAGGTTTTTGGGGATATGACCCACAAGAACAGTCTCATATTTTGGAAACCTGTGTTGGTTTTCAACCCTTTTCTCCCGAAGTTGCAATTTCAGTTGCAGTTCTTTGGGGGGGGGGCAACTGGTTTCTTGGCCTGGGAGCTTCACCCGGATGAATTATCAAGCTCATGATATCACAGGCACTTAAATCTACCAGTAAGAATTTCTAGTGCAGCAACAGCATGACCACTGCCAATTGATTTATTTTACTTAAATGATATCAAATCAAGGTCAACTCACTAGCTTTCTCATGGTCGTCATCAGTTAATGGGGTTGTTGGCTCAGTTGTCGTGAAGTTGGTTCAGATGTCATCACGTGACCCAAGTGTGATACTTTAAAGTAAAAAAGGAGCTTTCAAGTCTTCCTTGAATTTTGCACCACCTGCTATTCCATAATGCCTTGAGATGAGATCCACTCGCTTTCAGCTGGTCTGCTAAGTGTGAATAAGAAGTGTATGGATGAGTGAGAAGTGTGTCGGACATAAAGCATCACAGCAGCAAAGAGAAAGGGGGTCAAACGTCATCGGCAAGGAGTCAGTGGGCAACCGGAAAAAGATCAAGGAGGACATTGACATGGCACCAGAGAACATCTTTGAACAAAGACAGAGATTACCATCTCCCCCCATATACAACCACTCATTACACGACTGAAGTTCCATAGTTAGGTCCCATTATGACAGGTGACCCCACTCCATGACAACTGAGTGACTCCATTTGCTGATGAAAGCCATGTGATGCAGTTGAAAGCTCTGAAAAAAGCTTGTGAGTGGACCTTGGGTTAAGACTATTAAACTACTATTTCCAAGTTCAATTTTTGGAGTAGGAGAAAAGTTGAATTTCAGCTAATATTTCTTGTTAAAGACAGTTCTAAAGAAAGCTAAAGAGAGACAGACAGTAGAAATGAACAAACAAAATCCATTACCTTCAACCTTAGGAACCTCCAAAATCTCCATTTCAGACATCCTTTCCTCTTCTTCTTCCTCCTCCTCTTCCAGGGCTCCCGGCTGTAGATTCTGTGGATCTCTCATTATTTCTTCATTATCTGCAGTTTCCCCTACTACCTCCTCCTCCTCCTCCTCCTCTTCTTCTCCCTGCTTGACCTCCGTCTCATCTGCTTTTTCTCTATTTGACTGTGGGGAGACCAATTTTTCTTCTTCCTTGTCCTGTATGTGATGCTGATTGTACGTGAGTGCCTCCTCTTTTCCATTCTCCATACTGGGGATGAGGGGAGGCATGGCAGGGAGAGGGGGGCTGAGTGGTGGCTCCTGTGGGGTAGGTGGGGACAGGGTGGGAGGGGCTTTGGCCATGGCAGAAGCCATTGCGGCAGCCAATGAGTGTGGGGTGTCATAGAGGGCAGAGATGGCAGATGAGATGCTCTTCTGCAGGTCCTGATTCTTACTGACTGAGTCCTCCTCATCAGAGGAGAAGGAGGGCAGCGTCTCCAGGTTCCTTTTTAGCTCCTCATCCAGAGGCTTGCAGGGACTCGGGCAGTTGCTGAGAGCCAGGTCTGCCCCCTCGCCCTGCCCTCCCTCACTGAATGTTTCTGTCGGCTGCTGTGGAGGTGTTGGTGGTAAGGGAGGAGGAGGCGGGGATAAGGGCCTGATTCCTCCCTTCAGAGAGGAACAGGGGTTTAGGACTTCCTGCTCGCCCCCATCATGTCCCAGCTCAAGGCCTGGCTGTTTTTTGCCTGTCTTCAGGAAGTCCAAAAAAGAGGCCATGAAGCCAGGTTTGAAGTCGAAAGCCTTGTCATCAGCCTGTAAAAGAGCAGAATCTCATCACTGGCAAGTGTTTTATGGTGCTGTATTGGCATGGTTTGTCAGTTAGCTGTTTTCCTCTGAACACTAACAGCAAAACTAGTAATCTGGTCTCATGTTCACTCAACAAGACTTGTTTTACATGTCTTTAAAGGAGCATTATTTGTTTTTCTCGACCAGCAGGTGGAAGCGAAGAAAGCTGTTGCCATAAATTTAACGAGTTATAAAGTTGTGATTAAGTGATGTGATTTCATTTGAGCAAACAGCTGTCTCTTTACACAACCAGCAGACACAGAGCATGACTGAATGGATGGAAGTGTAGTTTTTCTTTGGAATGTTCTAGAAATAGGTGCTAATATCTTGACATACAAAATGTGACAGACCATTTTACTAGAATAAAGGGCTACAACTATCATCATCAACTAACCTGATTAATGTCTCAGTTAATTGACGAATCAATTGGTCCATAAAATGTCTGTACAATACGGCATCATCAGATGTCTTGTTATGTCAAGGCCGACAGTCTAAAACCTAAAGATTCAGCTTATTATCACATAAGAAAACAAAAGCTTGATGGGATTGGGCTTGAAAAATGAATTTTGAATTGAAAAATTTAATCAAAATTGTTGCAGATTATTTTCCCCATTGATTTATTGACTATCCTTACTCTAATTACTTTTTCTTCAATTACTAATATCAAAGGTTGTAAAATAATTTCTGATTCTGATTTCTGTTTCAATTCATATCTCAAGTTATCACGATTAATCATATGTATGCTCACCATCCTGCATTTGCTACATTGATCATCCTTTTAAAAAAATAAATAGTGATGTGTTTTTCTCCAAAACCTTGGTAATTTTGTTTTGAAAAAAGTTGACCAGTTGTATGAAATCTTTAATATCTACGGTAGCAATCAGCATGTGGAATGAACAGCAGTCTAATATATTTATGATATGAAAATACATAAATAGGATTAAAATAATTGTCTAATAATGGCATCAGTGAAATTATGAGGACAAATTGCTACCACACTGACAAGTGCAGACTGAGTGACAGCTTTACTCGTACCGCTGAGGAATGTATATTGATTCAGCTAACATATTATTCACCCGGACCAACGCCAATGGTGCAGTTATTCCAAAACATGGCGTGTTCACCTCAACTCTTAAGGAATTAAATTTAAATCTTTTAACTCAAATTTATGAGGACAATGAAAGTGAGGGTTCCTCAATTCTATTTTTTTCCGTTTATACAGTTGAATAAATAGAGAGTCTGGACACTGGGCTATAGGTAATGATGCTCAACAGACAGCAGGTGGCAGCAAGGTTCCTGCCCTGAAAAATGTAGTAACCGTGGCAACAGCTGCCCTGGTAACAGCCATCTCTCTCCTCTCTCTTTTGTCAGTCAGACAGAGCTGGCTGTCCGTCAACTAAAACCTCCTTCTCTCCAAACCTCAAATCAGAAAAACATGACTGAAAATTTGGAGCTTGTGTTTTCTTCCATTGGAGACGACAGCACCATGTAATTTCTCATTATTAACAAATACCAGGGCAAAATGCTACCTTTTTTCACAGGTATTAGCATAAGTGCCTATAGGCACCTGAGGAGTGAAGAAGGTAGAGAATGTGTTGCTCTCTCTACCAGAGGCCTGAGTTTTAATGGATGAGGTATGAATTATATATGAAGCTCCTGGCTTTGCTTTGCTCATTTTTGTCAAGGGTGTGAGGCAACTTACTGAACTGGAGAGTTTCTGCATAGTAGCCCAGGCTTCAGGATTCAGTGGATCGTCGATTTCTTTCTTCCACGTCACCTGTGTTAACATCAGGGGAAACTGCTTTCAAACATCTATTCAGCAGAGGTTAGGTCAAACCCTTTAGAGGTTGTCAGCTATAAAGTTTGCTTTTTCTTTACATGAGCAACAATATTATGTCATTCCTTTCAACATGCTCACAGATGTCAGTTATCTTGAAGATTGATTCATAGTGGGGGCTGCAAAAAATCAGGAACACATTTATCTATCTAGATTATATTTAAGAGGAAGAATGTGCAAATAATGTCACCTAAAAATAGTACAAGGTGTAAAAAATATTGATTGTTATGTTATAGTTAATATTCATGTAAAAATGATAATGTTTGAGCCTGATACTGAATAACTATAATGTGTATACCAAGATTTATCAGTAAGTAACTGCAGACCTTTTTCACAACAAAAGTTACGACAAATTAACATAAACTTCTTCTTCTTCTGGCGGCTTCTGTTAGGGGTCGCCAAAGTGGATCATCTGTTTCCATCGCGTCATCTACCTGAATGTCCTCCCTCACCACATCTACGAACCTCCTCTTTGACCTTCCTCTTTTCCTCTTGCCTGGCAGCTCCGTCTTCAGCATCCTTCTCCCACTATACCCATCATCCTTCCTCCTGGCATGTAAAACCATCTTGACCTCGCCTCTCTCGCTTTGTATCTAAAGTCTAGTCTGAGCTCTCCCTGTAACACACTTATTCCTAATCCTATCCATCCTCGTCACTGCCAATGAAAAGCTTAGCATCTTCAACTCTGCTATCTCCAGCTCCGCCTCCTGTCTTTTCATCAGTGCCACAACCTCCAAACTATACAACAAAGCTGGTCTCACTACCATCTTGGAAACCTTCCCTTTCACTCTTGCTGGTACCGTTCTGTCACAAATCACTCCTGACACTCTTCTACACCCAGTCTGCCCTCTCTTCTTCACCTCTCTTCCTCACGCCCCATTACTTTGAACAGTTGACTCCAAGTATTTAAACTCAACCACCTCTGCCACCTCTCCTCCTTGCATCCACCAATGTCCTCCCTTTAATTCACACACATACTCTGTTTGACTCCTACTGGCTTTCATTCCTCTTCTCTCCAGTGCATACCTGCACCTCTCCAGGCTCTCCTCAAGCTTCCCCCTGCTCTCACTAAATATCACAATGTCATCCGCAACCATCACAGAGACTCCTGCCTAATCTCATCGGTCACCCTGTCCATCACTATTGCTAACAAGAAAGGGCTCAGAGCCGATCCTTGATCTAATCCCACCTTCACCTTGAACCCGTCCATCACTCCTACCGCACACCTCACCACTGTCACACTGCCCTTGTTAGAGCCATATTATGTCTTGGTGTTTTTTGTTTATTGAATTTCATTTTAATGTTGTATTAGCAGAGATTGGTCTCGAAACTTTGTTTATATTCTAGTTTTCCTTTAGTCAGGTCAGATTTTGTGTTTTTAGTCAAAGAAATGGCTTGTTTTCTGTATTTTTGGCAGTGTAAAATAAAGTTTGGTTGATTTCGTATTTTACTCTCGCTTTCTTTATTCACGTGGTGTTAATTAGTACGGAACCTTGGATTACAATAAGAACAAGTCAGAAAGCTTTACATCCTGCAACAGTGGAAAAGGCTGGACTTTTAGTTAAGTTTGTCACTATAGCCCTCATACATATCCTGCACCACTCTTACTTCTCTGCTACTCCCATCCTCATACAACACCACACCTTCTCCTTCTGACCTGCTCTATACTTCTCCGTCAAAATTCTCAAAGCAAACATCAGATCTGTAGTGATCTTTCCAGGCAAAAACCATCCAGCTGTTCACTAATCATAACCTCTCCTCTTAGCATAGCTTCCACTACTCTTTTCATAACCTCATGCTGTGACTGATCACCTTTATACCTCTGTAGTTACGACCCTGTTCTTATAAATTGGTACCATTGCGCTTCTTTTCCACTCCTCAGGTACCCCTCACTTGCCTAGATTGTGGTCAACTATCTATTTGACATAAACAAAACCATTATACTTAATATTTAGTTGCAAATCCTTCTTCAAGTCCGCAGCCCCACCGACATCAAGAGACACTTGGTGAGAGCCTGCTTCTAAACACATGCTCATTTGAAATGAGGTCATGTGACTGACATGGCCAAGATTTTTCAGTGTTTGGCCCTCAAAAGCTCTGTGGTTGATTTGGCTGCTCTGTATTAAGGGTCATTAATGCATTGTTCTTACATTGTGGGACAAGGTTTTGCAAAGGGCTGAGTCCTACAGATGGTGAACACCATTCAAACTCCTTAAAATTCAGTCAGCACTTAAACCTCAGTCCCTGGTTATGTTAAATCCAATGTGCTAGAATACAGAGCCAGTACAAAAAGAGGATATCTGTTCAAATACTTAATGACTGAACTGTATACCAGTTTGACTTGATTTGGAAACATACGATGTCCCTTCACAATCAAAATATTGATGCAGATACAGTGTGTCTCACTGTTGCTGAGGCAACAAGCTTTCATTTCACTCGAGCATGAAATACAAAGTTGGAGCTGTCATGCACAAGTCGTCTGCAGCCCTTCTTCACATCTACAGCTCCTTCTCTCACATATCTGGACTTCAGGTAAGTGACAGAACTCAGCAGTAAGACATAAGCAGCCTGCATGATACCACATGATCAAGTGTAAAATCATAAGGGATTTCTGATTAACATGGGTATCAATTATTCTGAATTGACATTTTTATTAAATCATTGTAGTCTATCTGCCTATACAGTATATATCATTTTCTTTGCAGTCATTTTCATGAATAGAGAAAAAACATTAGACATTAAGAATAAAAAATATCTTACAAAACAACAATTTATACATATTTTTAGATTCTGTAAAAAAATATACAATATTTTTTTTCATGTTCTATCAAACTGGTACTTTATTTCACACTTATGATTTGGGGAATATGAATCAAAACAAATAAGAAGAATTTCAATCTCAGCAGATAAATATTGGTAAAGCAATAATTGACCTGTTCCTAATTGATACTTAAAACAATAGGATCTACCTCTCTTTTAGGTTAATACCAAGTAACAGGTTCCTCTCTCCCAAAATACCTTGTCTCCAAGTCCCTTCTTGAATAAATAAATCCACTATTAACATTACTATATTTCACTCTCAGATTCCTGCTCAAACAATACTTCATTTTTCTTTGCGAGATATTTGTCATTTTGGCCTTCCCCCATGAAAAAACCACTCCCTCCTCAAGCTGTTGTGTATAATTTGACAGGGGAGATGAGAAAACTCTCAGTTTTGGTCAAACATCGCACAGTGCCAGTCCATTCAAATTGGCAGTGTAAAATATATATTGAATTCACGTTAGGTACTCGTCATCCTTTCAAACCTTTGAAAATGTTAATACTTGGCAATGAAATAATTACAAATAAAAAACAAAGACAAGTTCAGCATTTGTCAGAAAGAAACTAATAACTAGCTAAGGAGCCTTGCCAGTGCAACTAAAGAGCCTAACAGCCACAGTAACCTATCAGCCAAAGTAGATATCAACTAGCCCATGTGCTGACATCTAGGGTAAAATACAGACCTTTGATTAGTTCTGCCAGGTGTTCCTATTGCAGCAGTTTTTTGAAGCTTCTTGTGTGTGCTATTTACCTCTTCAACTTTCAGCTGATGCTTCATCGTCTTGTCTTGAGTCTGGTTCAGCTCATTTCTGCTGATGTCCATGGCAGTGCTGGGTCCAGGACTCAGGCCCAGAGATGGTGCTGACCCCACTGATCCATCAGAAAGAACTGGCTCAGTGCTAGATAGTGAGTCTGTCCTCAACAAGGAGTCTGATGGAAGCATGGTGGTAATGGGCAGTTTGATCTGAGAAACAGACAAGGTGGATGGATTAAGACATTCGGCAGTACTGTCAGCATAAAGCATGCAACAATTTTATTTGTTGGAATTACTGTAGCTTGATATGTTCAACATAAGCCACTAAGGCTGATTGTGTTAAAACCCCCCAGGGGCTGGTTTCACACAGATATATTACACTAGTCTATAATGCTAAGCATGACTTTTTTGTACAGTTTTGCTCTTGACTACATAATCTAATTTGTGGTCAGGCCAGAACTGGCAAGGGGAGATTTATCACACGCTGTGGCGACAAGCAAGCGTATCAAGAAGGAGTGTGGGCAGACTTGTAAGCATAAGTAGCAGGAGTTACACACACACACACACACACACACACATACAAACATACTGTACATACATATAGCAGCAGTGCCACTACACTACCTAAATTATTTTTGTAGATCACATTTCATCTATAGCATACATACAGTGTAAGATTTACCTTAGCTGGTGAAGCCATTCAGAAAAGGATGAACTATCATTTGTACATAGTAGGTCAGGTAAGTCAGGTTCTCCAGATACATTTCATGTACAATACAATAATTATAATTTGGTCATTCCTTTTTACATTTCTGAGTGTCACAAGTGGTGAGATAATTCATCATCAGAGAACTAGAAACTGGAACTTCAGCTATTTTTACCCCATTTATACTTTCTAGGAATGACTCCATGATTCTTTATAAGTACAGGCCCAGATTATATCTTCTCTTGTTCTATTACCTTGATAGGTCTAATTGGATCTTGCTGCGGCTGCTGGGATGGCTGTTGTTGGTGATGATGATGATGCTGTTGATGTTGCTGCTGCTGATGATGCGGTTGGTGGTGAGGACAGGAAACATGCTGCTGCTGATGATGCAGGTGATGCTGTTGTTGCTGTTGTTGTGGTGCTTGGTGGTGGTCTGCCTGTTGTCTGTGATGTTGGTGTGGATGCTGTTGGAGATGTTGCTGTTGGCTGAACTGTTGCTGCTGATGTTGCTGTTGATGATATGGGAGGCTTTGTGCTTTGTTCATATCTTGGTGCATTTCCACAAGCCCTTCCTCCCTCTTGCCTCGCCCTCGACCCCGCCCACGACCCCTCCTACTTTCTCCAGCCACTGATCCCATCAGTCCCCTGCAGTAAGGAGGCTCTGGAAGAGGACGAATGCGTGGTCTACCTCGTGGACGAGGAGGGCCTTCACGTTTTGGTTTGGTTGGTTTCCTGCCTCTTTTCTTAGGACCATCGTGGGGAGGGGGTTGTGGAGGGTGTCCAAGGGAAGAGTAGCTGGAGGGGTGGCAGAAGTCCATGTCACCCATCAGTGGACTGAGCCCACTTACTCCTGATGCCCCACCAGCCTTCCTACAACTAGATACCAAGTCAGGTAGCAGGTCAGGAAGTCGTCGACTGTTGAGGCGAATATCAGCTGGAACATCAGCTTTATCCTCATCGTCCTCAAATTCGTACTCCTGCGCATAGTTTTTCTTTGTTTGAGGTTGTGGTTCACGCCGCTGTTTGAGCAAGTGAAATGAGCTGGTCTTCAGCAGTTTCTTGGGTCGAGAGGAACAAAAGATAGGTGATGTCAAACCAGCAGTGTTTGAACTTCCACCAACTCCCACAGCTCCCATTATCTTGTTGACTGAGCCATCCCCTTGAACTGCTGAACTCAATCCCATAGTGGGAGTTTGGGATTGGATGAGGCCAAGCTGGTCAGTATTCACAGTGGAGGGAAGCTCATGGGTCTTCATAGAGTCAAGGTCTAAGTGCAGATTACTATTTCCTGTTCCTGAAAGGCTGTGGCAGTACTGTCCATAGCTTTGATCACTGTGATGACCAACCATATCATAGCCCTCTCCAGCTCCTCCTGTTTTTAAGGCCTCCATTCCCTCTTGCCCTTGGCCATGACCCTGGGTAAGGCTTTCTTGAGCAGCCTGTCCCGCCCCAGAATCCCCAGCATAGGCTGACTTGTAATCAGCTGAACAAAACATCTCCTCCATCTCAGGAAAGAAAGAACGTTCTTCGTCATGTAAGAGAGAGTCTGGAAAACAGATGGATGTTAGAGGCGCAAACCGCTGGGGCTGCTGAGCTTGATTTTGTCCTACTTTACCCACTGGGCTCACTGTGTCAAACTGGTGCTGTTTGAGCTGGTCTAATTGGGAGTGTGACAGCTGGGTTTCAGGTTCTCTTTGTTGGGGCTGTTGCTGTTGTTGGGGATTTCCCATATTTGCTGCCATCCTGTGGGAGTGAGGGTGAGTTAACTGAGAGTGCGACAGCTGATGGTGAGTGTGTGCTTGCTGTTGGTGGTGAGCATGGGGGTGGGCATGGGCCTGAGGCTGGTTAAGGTGGAGCAGGTGTGAGGGGGTGGACAAGCCCAAATCTGGTTCAGAGAGGAAGTCATGGAGATCTGAGGCTGTTGATTGGGAATGGTGGTGGGGCGTAAGTCTGTGCTGCTGTCTATGTCTGTCTCCACCACCTCCCTCCCCTCCTGTGACAGTCACTCCAACCCCATTTCTTTCCAAAGCTCCCCCACTGTCTCTGCTGTTCGTCCGGGAAAGAGACTGTTCAAGCATGTCTAGCGGAGATACTGAGTTCTGACTTGCTCGGGTTTGATCTCTTGGCTGTCCTCCAAGGGTGTAGTGGGTATCCATACCCTGGGTTTGGAGCTGGAGTTGCAACTGTGAGGACTGGTTCTGTGGGTGGGATTCCACCCCGGCAGGCCCTGCCCCTCCAGCTGAGCCCATCATGGCCTGCTTGCTCAAAGGATGCTGCTGTTGCTGCTGCTGTTGTTGTGAAGGGGCTTGCTGGGGGTCCATCTTGGTGCGGGTGGTATGGGAAAGGACAGACTGCAGCATGTGAGTTTGCTGGGAAGGGTCTGGTGGTGAATCCATCAGACAGAGGGGGACCTGGCTTTGTCGAGCCTGCTGCACATCTGGTGTGTTACACAAGTAGGCATTGTCATTTGCATCTGAAGGCTTCTTCAGCTCCATGTGAGGGTGACTGTGTGAGTGGGAATGGGGGTGGCTGTGCTGAGAATGTTGAGAGTGCTGTGTATGTTGAGTGTGCCGAGAGTGCTGCGAGGTTTGGGAGTGCTGAGAGTGTTGCTGAGAGTGTGAGGACACATGTGAGGTGTGATGGGAATGTTGGGAGTGTGGGTGTTGTGTGTATGGGTCCCCTCTTCCATAATGGACCACAGAGCCCAGGGTGACATGCTGTGGTTGATGGGAGTGGGTAGTATGGGAGTGGGAAAAAGAGTCAGTGACCCCTCCTACCCCCCCAGTAGTAGACTTTGATATGGACAACTCTGACTTGGTCTGCTGCTGTTTCTTTTGTGATATTTCCAACTGACTGTTTAAGCCACTTGCAGCATCACCAATTGTCGTTCCAGGACTTGAACTGCTGGTGGTGCTATTGGTACGAATGACACTCTGAAGGTGGTACCGCTCATCTGAGATCTTGTTAATTTCATAAGTCACCCCCTTGCCTTCCCCATCCCTGGCCTGTGGGAGCGACTGGGGTAGTTGCTGAGGAGGTGGATGATGCTGGGATGGATGGGGAGTTGAGCTCTGGGCATGTAGTAAGTGGTGGATGAGGAAATCGTCACCATCCTCTTCCTCATCTTGAGATCGTTCAACTCCCAGCATGTTGGTCTCTGTTTTTGGCTTGGGTGGTGTTGAGTGGTAGGACTGACTCTGTGCTTGCTGTGTATCAGGGAAACCTTGTGGCGATGGCATAAAAGCAGGAGACAGAATGGAGGACAAGTATTTGGTGGCACCTGAGCCTCCAGGGGACTGTGCAGGGCGAGCAGAAGCAGGAGAGTGCAATCCAGGGCGACTGATAGTAGAATTGATAGAGGGCGATGGACTAGACTCAGGCAGGTGGTAAGAGTTGCTACCTCCATTACCTACAGCAGTAGCCCCGCTCCCTGATCCTGCAGATCCAACTCCACTGCCTAGTGCAGCAGCTCCTGAAATGGGTCCACTTCCTGTTGATCCTCCAGCACTCCCATACCCTAAGGAAGGACTGCCTGCTCTTCTGAGGGAAGCTGAGCCAAAGCTTGAGTCCCCGAAGACTATCTCTGCAGAAAATGAGCGTCCCCCTGAGCCTATGCCAGTGAAGGCCTTCCCTCCAGTGCCCCCTGCTCCAGAGCTCAGGTCCTGGGCATGAGGTGAGTTGAAGCCTCCATAAGATTGGGCCATGTGTGTAGGTGGAGGCTGGTTAGGAGAGCAGGACTGAGTAAGTTGCTGGGGAGGTGTCTGGTCTGATAGGCCTGTGCTAGATTTAGTTACAGATGGAGAGCCATAGGTGGAGAGGCATTGTTTAGGTGCTGGCTGTTGAAGGGTGGTTGACACCACTGGGAGAGGAGGTGGTGCCGGTGCTGACTGAGGTGGGGGCTGCTGATGAGAGGGAGCAGACAAGGAGCCAGTGCTTGTCTTGGAGCTAGAAGAAGACAAAGAGGAGGCAGAGGAGGCTGATGGTGGAGTGTGTGGGGTACGGGAAGAGGATGATGCTGAGCCCGAAGAGGAGTAGCCACTGCTGGAGCTGGAACTCTTGGCTCCTTTAGTGCCAGATGACGAGGAGGTGGAGGAGCTGGAGGACGAGGATGTGTAGGGGGTTTGTATAATAGGTCGATACGTCTTGGATTCCATCCGTGGTGAGGGCTTGGGGTCAGAGGATGGGCTCTGCTCCCCCAGGGGACTGCAGGACATTCCCGAATGTCGGTGGTGGCTGGCTATCTGCTGGTAGCCTGATGACCCACCACAGCTGACATATTGCTGTAGGGGAGTGTTGTGGACTGGGCTGGGGACGAGCGTTGGTAATGCTTAATCACACTGTCCTGCCGGGAAACTGCCCTCTCTGGAGGATGCTGGGGTGGAGGGGGTGGGGGGGGTGCCGTGGGTGGCAGGGCTGGTGTGGAAGAGAACATGGAGGCATTATAGATCTGGGAGGATTGGTTGTGGAGCTGGGAGGACAACAGATTGAACTGGGGAGGAGGAAGATGGCAACTGGAGGAGGTGGAAGGGGCTTGGGTCTGAGGAGGGGCCAGGGGCTCCTGGGAGCTCCGGTAGGTGGCACTCTGGGAAGACAGCAAGCGATCAAAGCCCAAGCTGGACTGGGAGGGTGTTTTGATGTGCAGCAGGGGATCATGGGGGGATAGCAAACCATTTGAAGTCGGGCTAAATGTAGGTGTGTCCTGCAGGGATAGTGAGGGAGTGAAAGATCGTCCAGAGAAGGAGCCAGGATGCTGGTATGCAGAAAGGGCTGAGGAGGAGGGGAAGGAGCTGGAGCCCGGAAGTGCCCCTGAAATAAAAAGCTCCGCTGGGGCTGGGGTATGCATTGCTACAAGACAGAACATTATATGGACAGTGTTGGTCAATGCAAGTCACTATTCAAATTTAACAAATTAGCAAATTTTCAGTTTGAGACTACAAACTAAGACGTAATAATAGTAGTTTCAATAGTAACAAGAACTAACAATGACAATTTTTTTTATCAAGTGTAACAGGCTGACACTCACCAGTCTGCCAAGAGGGAGTGCGAAACTGAGAGAGGAGGGAGGAAGCAGAGGGTGGGGGCTGTGGACCTCGGGATTCCAGAGCTGAAATCAGATTCATGACGGAGGGATCAGGACCCGAGGGGCTGGCATGGTGAAGGCTGGCATCAAACAGCCCCGACAGGCCTGGCGACAAACCACAAACCTCACTTAATTCATACAGATCATATCACAGATCATACCATTATCATAAAACAGTTTAATAAAATGTCTTTCTTGCAAAATTTTATTCCCATTCTGTGTATTTCTTTTGATTGTGCTACTTTTATTTTGGCATATAACTGAGTGAGAAACTCTAAGTAGTAATGACTATGCAGATCACTGTTTTGCAAAATAAAACTGAACACAGACCACTCAGATTTTACACAGAGAAACCATCATACTGATTTGGCTGTAAATCAGTGTTGCCATGCATTTATATCCAGCCTCTCTGCACCATCCAGATAATAATACAATTTTCTTATCTGGACAGACAGCTAGTTTCTATTCTCAATTGGAGAACCATTTTCATCATGCAACACTGTAATTGGCATAGTAGTGTAAAATACATGAGATAAGTCATCTGAAAAGTGGTTGAGAGATTTGTAATGAATCACCTTACCCTCCATTTACATTCCATATATTCCTTATATACTTATATGAGAAAGAACAGGAGCTGCGCCTGGAAACACTCACAGTCTGCACAAGATGTAGCACTGTGCCACGGTTGCTTTGGTTGCACCATTAAACTTTAAGTCTTAATTGTCATTATCTATCAATTTATTAGAGTGTTCATATTGTTTATCAATATTACCATAGTGCAAATGTTAAAAAATGTATGGTTGACCAATGCAATAGGAATGAAAGTTATCAATAGGAAAAGCCACTATAAGCTACAAACACATGAGTCTTTTTGTAAAGAATCCGAGTACCTCTTCCACCACTGTTTACAGAGAAGAACCCTGACCAGCTTTTATATCTGGTCACAATGTAGCTACAGTAAACAAAAGACATTGCTGCACCCAGAGTTGATGACTACTTTACAAAAATACTAGTATGATTTATTTCTCCTTTCCTCTGACATGCACAAGTGTTACTCCCTTGTTAGCCATAGTGTTATTTCCTTCCACTGTACCTACATTTAAGTACCAGTAGGAACCATTAAATATTGTATTAGTGCCTGATTCATACAACAAAATAAGACTATTAGATTCTTAGTTAAATGTGAGCTGTATTATAAAATGTTACCCAAGTTTACAGCTGAAAATATGTGGAAAAAATCAGAGTTCAATCCATCCAGTTCATCCATCCATCCATCCATCTATCCATTACATATACCGACAGAACGGTTTGAGGGGTCATATGGGACTGGCACTGGTCAAGATGCAGGGTGAAGTTATAGACAGGCAACCGTTCATTCTCACACAGGCCATCAAGCAACACCATCATTGCTGTGTGTTAGAGGAGTCCAAAAACAAAGATATTATCCACAAATCCCACACCCAGACTATGGATATAATGTAACAATTTAAACAGAGAGAGTCAGCAAATATCACTGTCCAAATGCTAACTGCACAGTATTTCTGTATTTCTACAGATAGACCATCCAGTCTTACCGAGCGTGCGTCCAGCAGCACCCCAGGCCCCGCCCTGTCTGGAACTTCCTGGGTGGTGGTTAGTTGCATAGCCCTGGAGGGGGTGTGGGGTGCCATAGGCTTGTCGGTGGAGCAGCTCCGAGTCTGGGTGAGAGGATCTGGAGCTCCCATACACGAGGCTGAGGAAGACATGATTATTAGGATTGACTTTTATAACAACCCGTATTTCCAGCCAGTCTAATGTTTCATACTGTACAGGTCAGACTGTCGGGTCTACAGTCCATTTACCTGTTTAGAGCATCGACACTCCACTCTCACTGTGTATCCTAGTGTCAGCTGAAGCTGAAGCATATTCCTGGAATTTCTAGTTCTGTAATGTATTGGCTAGGAAAATTAGCTAAATTAATTATCGCACTTGTGTAAATTACATACTGATTCATGATGGCCTCCAAACTAGTTTTGATGTCACACACTCCTGTTGATATGTCTAGATCTTAAACTCAGATTAAAGGTGAACGCATAGAAACTTTCATCCTTCAGCAGATCAAAGTGAAAACACCTTTGTCATGTCAAACACTCCATATACAGTACATCATTCTTCACAGCGAGGTTCAAACATCACAGTGAAGTACCTATAAGCAAAACACATTTTTGACTAGACGGAGTCTTTAGTAGATGCAGTGTCATATTGCCAATTCACTGTATTCTTAACCTTCTCAAGATTACCTGTGCCATCATACCACTGTCTTGAATTGTAAATATGATAATCTTTTCTATCTTGACCTTCCATCCCATATGACATAAACACAGAATAACTCTTATCACATCATCTTGGCTTGGGAAGGATGTAGACAGAAGGAGGTAGTGTGGACAAACCATCCACTGTTGCAACAAGGACATAATCTCTCACTAGCTTCCCACCCATGAACATTGCCAATTGTGTTCAAAGCCAGCCTAGAAGCAACGCCACCGAGGATCTACAAGGATAAAGGGACTCTTTGTGGTGTGGTGGTGTTTCTCTCCTCGCACCATCCAAGGGGCATGGTCATTTTACTATCTTTAGTAATCATACCTTCAGGTCAATCAGATTTCATTCTTACAAACATGTGTAAATTACCAGAATCTACTACTACTTTTATCTAATCAAAACTATAAATATGTTGCCATGAAACGAAGGAGTTCACATGTGCATGCAGCATCTGCAAGCAAAGGCTGGTACTTTCTTTTGGCTGAAAGCGAGCATGATTGAAAATGAAGAAACAGGTTATGCTAATAAGTTTTTTTTATTGGCACAGCTAATAAAATGCCCACTGAGGAGGAGGATAATGACGATGGCGAAAAGGAAAATAACAACCCTAAACCAAAAATACGACAACTACCTAAAATATGAATTCATCGTGACTGGGGATGCTAATGTTCCAAAGCGCTTGTGTGCATCACGTGGGAAGATGAAATCAAATGAGTCTATGAATCCGGTGAAGATTCTGTTCTTAAAAACAAGCCAGTGAATTATTTTGAGAGGAGACAAGTTGAACAAGACAGTCAGGAGCAAGTGTTTTTATAGTTTTGCTTTTCGAAGTATCTTCTATCCATGTGTTATCTCAATTGATATGATGGATCCACCACAAGTAAGTTCAACGTGTCTTACTGTGGCAAACCAACCGACACCTGAGGAGGAGTACTGTTTCCCACTGCTGACTGGTCTGACTCCAGCATGTTGTTGCAAAAAGATGAAATTAATTGATCCTTGGTTGTTCTCTATCTTTAGCTTTCCCAGTGGAAACCGATAGTTACAGTGAGAGTTTTTTAATGAGGTATTTTAAAATAAGGCAAAAATAATGTTTTCATTACACAATAATATATCTGTTTATATAGAGAGAGATATAGAGAACAGTAGACAAAATGATTATCACACGCAAAAAAGTTGGATGAAAAACAAGTTATGCCAATGTAACACCTAAAATATCCAGTGAGTAGGATTTAGGGGGGTTTATTGGCAGAAATGAAATATAATATTGTTTGCTAAGATTCCATTAGTGTATAATCACTTGAAACTAAGACTCATTGTGTTTTCATTTGCTTAGAGTGAGCGCTTCATGTCTATACAGGGTTGCACGGCCATGTTTCTACACTAGCCCAAAATGGACAAACTAAACACTGGCTCTCAAGAGGGCCTTTCACGTTTTTACGCTGTAGTGAAGGCCACCATAGGTTCTCCTACAGATTTGGAAATGAAGGGGTGAGGGTAAAGTGTACTCAGTTGGTTGCAATTTGCAACCTCACCACTAGATGTCACTAAATCCTACAATCCTTTCAGGAAACATGGGTCGAGGGGCTGTGATGAGCCCATATATCCACTATTGGGCCTGCTTTTAGAAATAAAAGTATGTATTGGTTAAGAGATGCTCAGGTTTAGAAGTAAAAAAATTAGATATTATATATAGATATTTGAGTGGGAGGGACTTCCTTGTTGGCCTGCCCTCGTGGCTTGACCCACAGAATGTTTCCTTTCCCATGAGACACCAGCTTGAAGAAATAATACTCACTCTGTGTTAAGGAAGAAAACAAAATAGTATGTAAAATGGCTTATGAAAATCAAGTGCATGCCATGCAAACTAAAATGATACTAAAAGTAACAGAGGTTAGTTTTGGTACCAAAGTTTTTGCTAGTTATGCAGTTTGGCTGCACTGACATACAGCAAGTTTTTTGGTGTTATTTTTCTCCTATCCAGATAAACCTAAGATAAACCTTCCCTTGTAACAGTAGCAATCTAAACCCTGTAAAGTTATTGTCAAATGCCTAAGCTATATATTGTCCGACTGACAGTAGATACTGATGATGAGTTAATAACTGATGCTGAATCGAATCACCCAAAAATGTAATCATTACAACTGAAAGAATACAAAAATACCAAAATGTCTTTTGCCCTTGCTGTAGTCTCCAGTGGCGGTGTTAGGAGCTAATGTTTTGGGTTGCATGGCATAATTTTGAAACTGGTATAATTAGGCCATTGCTTCCTCTATAGTGATATTTGTTCTGATATTAACATAATCCCAGATCACCTACTAATTCTTCTATTTTTATGTTCCACCAGGAAGTGCATGGGAGAGCTGTCCATCAGATTACAGTCCTTGACTGGAGTATTGAAGAATATCTAAGTATATAAGTGATGTATATATACAGGTTCCCTAGATCTGTGCTGTTGTTTGATATGCTGAATGCTACCTAAATGTTTAAATTCTCAGAAAGAAACTTGTGGTGGTTAAAATAATGATTTGAGATTTGGTTAAAACTCCATTTGTGGTTCCATATCATCTTTAAACGGACTGACCTCAAGATGGAGCAGCTGCTTTATCAGACATCAGACATCAGTCAGAAGTCTAATGACTGATGTCCCATCTTTAACTTGAGAAAGTCATTGGTAATCTCTGAGCATGTTTAGACGAATTTTAAAAACGCTGCATCTTCAGATATCACCAATCTGGCCCCAACAATATTGAAAATAGATTGTATGCTTCTCTGATTCAGGATGTAAATGGACTGTATTTATATAGCACTTTTATCCAAAGTGGTTTACAAGGCAAGCCAGTATTCACCCATTCACACACCCATTCGAACATGGTGGCTGATTGGAAAACCACCATTAACCATGCATACACATTAACCATGCACACACATTCATACACCGATGGAACAGCCATCGGGAGCAATTTAGGGTTCAGTATCTTGCTCAAGGACACTTCGACACATAGACTGCAGGGGCCAGGGATCAAACCAGCGACCTTCCAATTGGTGGATGGCCGTTCTACCACAGTCACAGCTGCCCCATTGATTAAAGATGATGTGCTACTGCATTTACCGAATGATTAACAGTTTTAAGGTGTATGCAGTTTGTCGGAGCACTGAGGGCATTTTATATTTATCATCAGCACCTACTAAATAACCAGTCTGCAGGATTTAGTGGCATCTAGCAGTGAGGATGCAGAATGCAATCAGCTGAATACCCCTACCCTCTGCTTCCAAGCATTTAGGAGAACCTACAGTGGCCGCCTAAAAAGGGAAAGGCCGTCTCTAGAGTCAGTGTTTGGTTTGTTCTGCCAGACTTCAAAATGTCTGCATTGATTGAATGAGGAGAAAGTAGAGAAAAACAACTTTGTGGCCTTGATGAATTTGTGATGACAGATGAAAGCAACTTCTGCCACAAATGGAGAGTTTATTGTTTTCTTATGACAAAGTCTGATTTACTAATATTTTCATGTTTCTCAGGACCTTGAAAGTCTGGTGTGCAATTATCACACTATCTTATATAGAAACTGAAAACCATTAATGATGACAATGACGCTTGTAAATGTGTATTTGTGCCAAGTTTTTGATCTTTGTAAATCATTTTTTTTCACAGTATGGGCTAGGTGGCCATACAGTAAGATATGGAGGACACAAAAGTTGGCTTTTGGAATAGTAAGCATTAAAGGAGAAAGAAGGCAGCTAGTACTCAGACTTTTGAAGACAGACTATCAGCGCCATCTGCTCCCAGGTATCAGAAGACATGTTCATCAGGGGTCTACAATTATAAATGAGTGGTGGGCACACATGGGTGCCTGCCAAGTACATCTATTTCACTGTGAACAACAGGTGGAGCTTTATTGATCCTCACAGTGGAGGACATACACAGAACATTGAAAAAAAAAATCAGATATAGCCACTAAGAGGGAACAAGAACAAGTCTCTTTTGAAGGAGCACTTGGCATCAATTGATTGGACATATTGGCTAGGCAGTGGGCACATGTATGGTCTGTAGGGATGTTTACTGAAGGACATACGTTAACAGTTTACAGTGTAATGAAAAAAATTACGGTTGTTAAGGTCAGTTTTGGCCACATTACCTCTGGCCTTTCCCTTACAACACTCCTTCAAACCCCCAGGCCACACCAACTGTGCTGGAGCAATTCAAATGTTCTCTCCATTTCTGAAAATAGCCAATTTTGATTTAGATTCTCAAGTCAAGAAACAGCAAGATCAAATGTTATATTTTAGTTACATTCATGTATGTATTCACATAAGATATACCTTCATTCATCCCACAGTTCACAGTGGGGAATTTTACAAAAAGCACATGCACTCCCCGTCGGGGAATCGAACCCCGGTCTCCCGCGTGACAGGCGGGGATACTCACACACTATACTAACGAGGAGAGATACACAAAATTTTATAATTCTATGTCTAGTCTAATATTTTAGACACAAAAACAAAGATGCATGAATGGAACTTACTGCAGGCAATGTCAAAGCCGGACTCTTTACTTTTCTGCACATCTTCATTTAACATGCAGAGGGTTGCAACTGTCACTTGAGTGTTTGTATAATGTTCACTCACTCTACTCTCATTAAAGTTAAAACTGTATTAATTGTTGGTGCAATGACCCAATTTCCCTATAATACAAGTTTTATCTCATTTCCCTCTCATTTTCACTCCTCACAGTACATGAAGGTACTCATACAAGGCTTTCCTGGGCTTCTTCCTAAATCAGCATTGGCTTTCATCAGTACAATTCTCGAGCAGTAAATGGTTCCTTCAGCTCATTTCTCATTTCATATAGCCAAGATTTTGGATTTCCGGTGGTGTCATGCTAGTGGTAGCAGCATGAGAACAGCTCCCTGAAAACCCTGATAAAACTAGCACATTTATTTAACAAAAAAAAAAACAACAGCAGAAAATAGAATCAATCAACATAAACCTAAAGAGAAGACAATACCTTGAGGCACAGATGAAACAGGAGAGAGCAACAGAAAAGATGCAAACGAAACAACAGACACGTTAGGTGAGGGGCACAGTGAAGATTAAAGACACACCACAGTCCGAGCAGAATTATGTAAGTTGAGACAAGAACACAAGGAGGTCGCTCCTGAGACTAAAACTACCTTGACAAGAGCTGAAAAAAGTGGTGAAGAAAACAGCGGAACTGGAGCAAAGAATTGCCGTGTTGGAGGAAAGAGTGAAATACTCCAAAGACACCACAGCCTAGCGTAGAAGAGTTATCACCTTCATACTTTTTAAGGTGGCCAAACTCTCAGCCAAATGTCAAGACCGCGATTCCAAAAAGCTTGGAATGCTGTAAAAACAGAATGCAGTCACTTGCAAACAAACTGTGCTTACTTATTTATAGTTTTATGAAGTGTTCTTGAGGCCTTGTAGTAAAATCCTTTATACAATCATGTGTTTGACAAAGTAGTGAACCTCCTATAATATGTCAAAAAGGATTATCAAATTATCACAGTCTGTTCTACACAGCATCCCAACTTTTCTGGAAACGTTGTACTTCAACAGGCATGGAAACAGCAAAGAACACCAAGGTTTTGTCTCCATATCCGCTGAAACTAAAATTGTTCCTGGAGACAGGCACAAAGACTTTTAATACACTAACAGAAGCCACCAGCACTCAAGGACATGGGGATTCACGTACAAGCGGAAGAAACTGACAGTCCTTGGAGCAAATGGACAAGGGACGACTGGACCACTATGAAAGGGAGGAGACAGAGAGAGATCCACCAGCAATGCCAAAAAAAATAGTAAAAAGAAAAATTTTGAATTTTGTTTTTTCCTATTTAGCAAGAGTCACAAGTTTGAATATATAACTTGCCAATCGCCACATCTCTCCGTCTATTTTCTTCTGGAAACTAGATAGGTTAGGGTAAGAGGAGGATTAAGGGTTGGGGGTTTAATATTGTAGGTCAAAATCTTTTCTTATTTGGGTTTTGGCATTTTCTGTTTTTTGGGGGTTTTTTTTGTTCATCTGTTTGCTTGGTTTGGTTTGTTTGTTTTTTTAGTCTGTGGAAACTAATAAAATGGTTTGTAATTTTGGGTTATGAAAGACATGATTATCTGTTCATCTTTACCTGGAAAATGTTATCTTTGGAAAAGAGTCATTTAAGACATAGCAGTATTAGAAATGGATTTAGTTGGTCTTTTCAGAGCTGGTCTATGAACTACACATTAGTATCTGGCTGAAAAATAAATATGAACAAAGACTGAAAAAGGTAATATTTGGATCTTATAATGCAACAAAGCTACCCTATTAAAAGGAAGAAAATACTAAATCGGCAAAAGAAATTTGAATGTTAGATTGCTTTAATACCAGAAACCCACAGAGGAAGAGAATTTAAAAAATTAAACAGTAGAGGGTAAATCAAGTGTTTTATACATCCTATGGTAAGAAAATGGGAGTGACTATACTTAAGATGCTGTACTTGGCTCTAGAGGAGATAATGTTATGACTATTGTAAACATGTATACCTCAAATGAGGATGATAGGTTTTTTTAAACCATAACAAAAGTAACAGTCAGTAAGGGGAGAGGGAAGATGATAATAGACAGGGACTTTAATGTTGTTTAAAATGGACAGGCTTCCATCAGACCATGGCCCAGGATCTAAAAAATGTTCAATGCTCATTCATATGATTGAGGAATTGGGACTGGCGAAACAAAAAATATATGTAACAATAAGTCATTATGCTCATGTAATACTTACTATAGATATAGAAACCTTTGTTAAATACTGGAGACTTAACTTGAAAAAATATAGAAAATATGTTCTGATAAATGACAATAATGAAATAACACCCTCGTTTTTATGGGAAGGATGTAAAGCAGTTATACAGGGAAAAATTATAGAAATATCCTCTAGACTGAAAAAAATACAAATAAAAAAACAGAAAGAACAGAAAGATGTGGGAGAATAAACACAAAATAAGGAATCTTATTGGAACTCAAACTAGACAGAGACTACATGAACTTTTAACACACAAGGCAAAAGAAGCTATACACAAGCCAGAGATATCATGAAATAACTAATCGAGCAAGTCATTTAGTAGCAATCGTTAAATTCCAATTATGAAGGCCCAATCAAGTATGGTCACAAAGACAGACCCACAATCTGAGGGATCTTTGACATCACCAGAAGATACAGTAGAAGCTGTTAGAGCTTATTTCAGAGATGTATGTGCAGAATGGAACTTCACCTCAATAAGGAATGAAAAACGATTTCATTAAAAAAAAATATATATATATACCATCCCTGACAGAGGGATATGCACTTGATATGACAAAATCAATAACATAACAGGAAGTTTTGAAACTATAAAATCTTTGAAAAAAAAAAAGAATCACCAGGAACAGACAGACTGCCTGCAGAATTTTATACATTTTTGACAGAACACATTACACCAATACTAGTGAAAGTCTTAATTATGTGCTATCCAAAGGGGATCCTCCAAAAACATGGTCTGAAGCCATTATCTCTGTGTTACATAATGAGGGGAAAGATCCAACTAAATATGAGGGATATAGACCAAGTCTGTCAGTCTCTTATGCAATGACCTGAAAATATGAACTAATATTCTGGCACACAGAACGCAGAAAAATGTAGCAGAACTGATTCAGCCTGATCAAACAGGATTTATTCCTTTCGATAGGGAGCAAATAACATAAGAAGTGCTATGAATATCATATAGATCAAGAATCTTTATCAAGAATAAACAAACATCCTTAATGCTTAGTCTTAATGCACAAAACCACTTGACAGGTTTAAATGGGGTTTCCTATATGATACACTTAACGCATTTGGATTAAATTCTATTTTTTATGAAGTGGACAAAATCACATAGCAGAGTGAACTGTTGGAAGGATTTAAATTAATATGAACAAAACTCTATGGCTGGGGAGAGGCCAGCTGTATTGGAGGAAAAAGTAAAGTTTCAGTGGACCAAGAAGGAGTTGAGCTATTTAGGAGTCATAATAACACCCTTAACATTCCAATTATTTGGAGCTAACTATGAAAAACTGATAACAGAACTAACATAAGATCTGAAAAAGTGGGAAGTGGACTTTTACCTCTTACATGTACAAATATATTACCAGGTATGGTCTTAATATTTCAATCACTTCCACCAATTAATTCAAAATCTATTTTCTAAACTTTAGACAAAATGTATTCAACGTATTCAATTTTGTGACACTGGAAATCAAATGGTGAAAAAGAAAAGGTATCTATTAAGGACCCTACTTTTAATAGCCAAAATAACTATTGGAATCCTCAGGTTGCAGCCTCAACTCCCAAACATGAAACATTGGCAACAGAAGGTGAATGAGGTGTTCATTTTGGACAAGCACTAAAGCATAAGAAATTGCTATGTCTTAGGGGTGGGCAATAGGGCCCTAAAACAATATCACAATTTTTCAGGGCATTTCTGCGATAATGATATTCTTGACAATATGACAAAGTACTGAAATTTCTTATCTGAGCTTGCCTCACAGGATTTTTTGTTCTTCTCATACTCAAACATCTGCTTCTGCTTGAGGTGGTGAAATAAGTTTGTCATATTGCCCCCTTTTGTTGTTAGTCTTCTTGCATTTCTTACATATTTCCAATGGTTTGTCGTACATCTGATCTTGTGTAACTAAACCACTTCCACACTTGTGCAGTCCTCCACTATTTAGAAATAACTCCTTCACCGAGAAGTTGGTAGCAATGTTGCTATCGCTTTCAGCCATGCTTGTTGCTGTGCTTAACAGTATGACATTTTTATCATATTGAAAATTATACTGGTATTATTAAGATTGATATGATATGGCACACCCCTCCTATGTCTCCTGTTTTTATTATTTTCTTGTTTGTTTAGTATTGTCTTCAGTTATATCAGGTTTGCTGTTGATGTGTCTTTGGCTTTTGTTTCTTATCCATATGTCTCTATTCCATGACATCTATATGTGCAATTGTATGAGAATGTGAAGATGCTTATTACTAAATGATGGAATGTAGGAATTGTACGGCACAAATAAAAACTTAAAATTAAACCTAATAAAATAAAAAAATAGTGCCATAGTTTTATTCCTAAATAATAAATCTACTATGAAAGCTTATTCCTCAAGTAGTAACCAAAACATTATTTTGTAACAAGTACAGACTTTGACTTACTCAACCATTAAATTATAGCTCTCTTCCTGAATCATAATTTTGGTCTTTAACTAATCTAGAACCTGTTTTAGTTCAGCAATAAAAGATTTCTTCAAAGAAGTAACTAAATCATTAAATGTATTTTTGTTTCGTTCCTGAAACACCTAGTGATTGCCATGGTTAATTCCTTATACAATAGAGGTTTTTCTTTATTTCATCATTTTACTTTATCACTGGTAAAAATTAAGATTTTGTTACATCAGTAAAATCATGTCTCTGTCTATTATGTGTGTGAAGAGTGAAGGCTTCCCTGTGTTCTCTCCTAAAGTTAAGTTCTTCTTATTAACTGTGTCACCAAATCATTTTGGTTTCACGTAAACCTGAAAATAATCAGAGAGTTTGAGGACTGAAGGATTGAAGAAGTGATGATATGTAAAATAAAGAAGAAATATTCCTCATTATTTCTAGGTCAGCTATCAAATTTCAGCCAATTTATGATATGGACCAACTTAACTCCTTTGTACAAAAGGTCAGATTTCCTTGACTTGTATCCCATCCATTGAAATATGCATTCAGAAGACACTCGGATTTGATTTACTCATTAGAGGCTTGTTCAAATAAGGTGGCTCAATTGTTATATTTTGTAAATTAATCAATAAAGTAAGTGATAATAAAAAGTGTTGTGGTGGACATAGTAGCAGAATACCTAGAACCAGTCTAACAGCCATTTCAGAGGTAATCAGTCAACCTTTAGTTAATTGCAGCCTGATCTGAGTGAAGCAGCCATGTACATCTGGAATCCAGAGTATGCACATTTGAACATCAGATCTCACGTCCAACCAGAGCAGGATGAGACAGGATGAAACCATCTATTGTGCATTTTAACATATTTCCTGTTTGTAGTATCTACACAGAAACGCATCATGGTCACAGCTCAGTTAGCAGCTGTTCCAGAGGTGGAACTCACGGAGTCTGACGGAAGACTGATGTGGTTGTCAAGGCGACCGCTAACGTGGAGCAAAGCTAACAGGTTCTAGCTAACTTTAGCATGGCTCGAGGCCGCAATTCCAACACACAACACTTAGGTGTAAGGAAAAACCCACTTCATCTGCCTTTTATCAACAGTGGCAACTTAGACACATCGAGCGAGAAGACCAGAATTTTGCTAGCATTTAAGCTACATGTCTGACTGGATGATTAGCCTGTTTGCTAACATTTGTCATACAGCGCTGTGTTGCCAGTTTGATGGAGATACAGCGGAACTGGATGCAGCTGCATGCTGCACAGATGCATTCAGATAATGTGCAGGGTAGCCTCAGTAAAAAATGTAGCCTGACTGGACTGAAACATAGCTAACGTTAACACAGCTGTGGCTAATGTTAATTAATACCAGCGCTTACCTTACAAACGTTAATTAGCTGACGTTTAATTCGGTGACAGTCGGGGCACGTTTGTCAGTCACGTGACATTCTTGTACAGTACTGTTTACTAATAAGGGAGAATGTCACCTTTGATGTTGGAGCCCAACAAGTTCTTTCATAGCATCAACCACATTGTCAAACGTTCCTGTGAATTAATTATGCAGCTGCCATAATTAGCTTTGTTTTGTTTTAGTTTGACATCACTGAATGAAGACTTTTATGTAAACTTTGTAAATAAAACTGATCAGTCTGTATTTCTAATATTTCATCTGCACACGGTTTTTTTTCTATATCATGGAATGCAGGGCTGCTTTCCCGTTGCTTCTTTTTGGCAGACAGCAGCTGGATGCATGGCATGGCTTTGATTTGTAGTCAATTAGTACTCCACCAATCAACCTTGCCAACCACCCTGCCACTGTCCCTGTCATGCATGTGTTGAGTCCAAAGCGAGACAAAGCTGCAGCTGAGACAATGCAGTGCTGGAACCTACATGTTCCCTTTCATTTTTTAAAATAACACACTGGGCTTCCAGCGACCCATCCCCCTTCGTCTCTCCCCTCTCCTCTGTCTCCGTATCACTATTAACCTTCCATCGCATTCCATGCATTTTGGAGACAGCCCCCACACCCCTCCCCTCCCCCTGAATGACAATACGGCTACCTGGAGCTGGTGGCCGTGTAGCAGCAGCGTGCAGTCGGGCTCAATGCAGCGCTGTGCCCGTGGCATTGTTAAGAGTTGGTGCACCCACAGGAGCACCACGCTTTTTGCATGGCTTACCTTGCTTTGGCCGATCTGTCGTAACTCCATCCCGTCCCAGCTCCCAGATCTCCGAAGCCTGCAGCGGGGTAATTCCTCTCCATGAAAGAAAGGGCTGGATGAAGATGGGCAGATAGCGAGGGGGAGGGGAGGGAGGAATGTCTCCTCTGCTTCCCCGCTTCTGTTTATTTCTCCGCTTGACGAGCCTGTAGACTGGGAGGAATGGAAGGAGGAGAAGGAGCCAGAGGAGGAGGAGGAGGAGGGGAGAGGGTCACAGCAGCCAGGAGCACCTCCTCCCTCCTCTCCTCTCCCCATATATCTCACTGTCTATTGTCTCCTGTGTTAAGCTGATGGGCCGTAGAACAGATGCTCCACGTTCTTTAAGCGAAGCTGGATTCACATGGACCCGACTGCTGTTCTCCTGCTGCTCACTCACTGCACACACTGAAGCTATTTTCGCTCATTTTGTTCACAAGACGCCATTTTTAAGAGGAATGACTGGGCTAGCGTTCATCCTCTCCTTCCCTCCCTCTCTCGCTCTCTCCCTCTCTCTCTCGCTCTCACACACACACACAGTTTGTCATGCACAGCAGCGCAGTGTGCAGAAGCATTGTGGAAGACAGTCCACATTGAGTGTGGTGTAAGAAGCTGTGTGGCCAGCTGTGGTCCTGCAATAAACTTTGGTGATAAATAACAAACAAGTCGCAGCCTGTAAAGGTGATGTGATGACATGGATCTGGCTTCAAGTGCACACACGTGTAATGGCAAGTTACAATAGATACATAAAATGACTGGAGACAAGTGTGATTGTTATGTGATTTATTATATAAACATGTCTGCGTTTTCTTGAAGAACAGATTTCTTTGATTGATGCTCTCTTTGGTTGTTTTGCACCTTACAAACACAACATGGTCAGGTGTACAGTGCAATCACAACCCACTTTACCCACTTTAAAGCACATCACTAGACAACCAGCCGGCCAATGTGAAAATCATGTCAGTAGTGTCCATAACTTCACTCATGAATACCTTATAACAAAAAAACATGCAATATTGAAAAGTTCACTCAAACCACCAGTGCCCATCAACCATAAGGAAGAGGCTCTGCCAGCCCTCTCATTCCTCGTCACCTGGATCAGCGTTCACTGATGGCGCACCCCTGTGGTCAAAGAGAGGAAAGATCTTTGTGAGGTTTCTTACAGGCAGCAGCAGGGTCCATGAGGGTCCAACAGTGTGTGTTTTTGTTCCTAGAAAGAGTCTTCAAAAAGAGAGGGCTGCAGCATACTGAGAGGTTACTTGCTGGTGTGTCTGGTTGACGTGCAAAAGAAGGCGGTGAACTCCTCCAAGCCGCAACATCAAAGTCTAATCACAAACACCCTCAATTACACTTGAATCAAATACACACATAAATGGAAGGGGAATCTCAAAATACAGCAGACACCTGAAAATAGAAATTCTGGATGGGTAAATAAATATAACAATAACAATGTACAATTTATGAACACAAGAAGTTCATAAAAGTTTATTTAGTTGATTATGATTTTTGAATTGCCCATTACATAACTGGTGTATTACTTCATCTCCTTATTTTTTGGTATTCTGAGTGACCTAGGTCCGGCCCTTGTCAGGCGATTTAATGTATTTGTCATTCATAAGTTCAGAAAATAACCAACCTCTTCGATGTTAGTTCAATTATGCAACATTCTGAGGGTTCAACCACCTCCATCACCTCTTTTTTCAACCAAGCAATAAGAGTTGTGGGTCCTATAGCTGCCAGCTCAACCATCTCTTTTATGTAGGGTTACTTAGTATTCAAATCCAAACTGGTTTTCGAATTAACAAGAAAGTCAAACAAAATTACTGATGATTAACATCTGACAAAAACGAAATGTTTTTGGTTAAGATTGCATTCAATAAGTAAAGCGCTTTGTTTTTAAGTCAGCAGGAATGAGTTTCTTAAACATCAAAAAATTAAAGTGTTTTTGAAAGTGTTGGTGCAATGTGGTTTCTTTTATAAATGCATTTTCGGGGTGGGGGTAGTTATTTATTAAATGTCAAGAGTTTTCAGTTTTCCACATCATGAAGTTATTCATTCCTAATGCGCTGTTTTGGAATCAGTATTTTACACAGCTGTCTCTAGCCCTGATACAACATGATGTGTCTTTGTGTTGATATGCTGTATAAGTTGCTTTGATGTTTTTTATGCTTATATGGTGTAACATGGTGTGTAGATGATGGTGGAGGCATGGAGTGGTAATGTGTTGAGTATCCAGGTGCTTCTCTTCAATTGAAATACACTTAATTGTGTTTATGACTTGGGAATACCAACCTGTCACAAAAGGTGTTTGTCAGAAAGTTAGTTATAAAATGTATATTTTAATATGCAGTACTTTTTGTTGTTTTTTTTTTTATATCCACAACTGTATCCCTCATTTGTAGGTGTTTGGCTGGATCCATATAAGGTAAGTTACCTGTCCATACTGGAGCATTAGCTTACCCTGAATATGGAGGTGGTGGGGCATCATGCTGCCCACTGCTGGCCAGAACTTCATTGTAGCTTGGTAGACCTGGGGCTATGATCCCAGCCAGGGGCACAGACTCTGGGGCTGGACGCCCATCTGCTGCCATCCTCACCGGTGCTCTGGATCAGCACACAGCGAAACATATTAAAAACAAACTCAAAAGAACTCAACAAGACAAGCTACTGTACAGGGCTACGAGTCTAAAGCAAAGCAAATTTACTCTCAAATTTTATGGATGATGTGATACATTTGATTTCCTGTCCTTTATAGACCTTGTTGTGTACAGGTGGAAATTTTACTGTTGGTGGTGCTAAAGAAAAGGTCAGGACTCATGAGACTCTCAAAGGACTACGAAATGGAAAACGATGGTTAGGTGACCAACAGAAGTAGACATTACTGACCAAACCACCATTTGGTGTACAAGCTATTAGGTCTATATTAAAGTGATAATTAAAACTTAAAAATTAAATTGTAATTCCACAATAGCATTATAATTTTCCACATACTGTATGCATGTGTTACTTGAGTAAAAATTAAAATGCAGTAATGCAAGTGACATTTCCATGGTCACATACTAGTACAGGTGTTCTATGACCATATTAAGATGAAAATGAAAAGGTGGTTTGACATTTAATTTTCAAAGTCATACTGTGCTGTACAGTAGCCAATATTCAAATGCTAATTCAAATTTGAAAATTAAAATGTAATGTTTAGGTCACAGTTAAAATGAAAATGCATTTGACATTTCGTTTTCAAAGACCTAACCTGCTTTTCACTGGACATATTCAAATGCAATAAGCAAAACAGTGTCCCCAGTCTACTGCATTTACATTTACATGTCAACACACTCTTTTGGTGACAAAATGAAAATGAGAATGCTGCAATCCATCAGTCTTCTCATCACGGCGGACCTTCAGTTAGGACTTCACTTGCTTGGTGCAAAACTGCAATCGGCTGACTTCTTACCAGTTTGTTCTTACAACCTGCTATTGACAATGGCATATTTTTTGCAATACCTGTGATATTTACCGTGGTTAAACTCCAAGGATGTGCACAGATACACTTTCAACTGCAACCACCAGCAAAGAGAAGAAAAGATTCAAGTTGTACATATCAAGCTTTGTCCACAATTACAAGGGTGAGTAATTAAGCCTATAGCCTAGCAGTCTAGCATGATGTCTGTAAATGGATTGTTTTTCTGCACAGAGTGTGGCTAGATTGAAAGACAGATGACAGACAGTATGTGCATATTAAATGAGCTGAACTTTGTATTTTTTCTTCAAGTATCCAAGAAAGACCAAGACACAGGTGTAGTGTGTGTGAAGGCATTATGCTACAGGTCCATGAGGAATCAGACCGGCTCCATAGTCTAGAATGGAAACAGTAGCTTTACGATTTGTTACTGTGTTTCCTACTGTTTGCTTAACCATGTTATAATCATGGGGATTTGACTAATTTCAAGTAAAACTTAAACCTTAATATAACTGAAAGAGCACAAGGTAGCTAGTCCCCAGAAACTTTGCATTTGCATGCACAGAGTTTATTGTTGTGTGCTTTGTTCCTGTTCTGTTGTTTATGAGTTGTTGTTCTTCATTCATATAGTATGAAAATAAGCAAATTCAGTCTGTATAAAGACAGATTTACCCTGATAGAATTAATATAAAGCAAACTGAACAGCAAAGAACAAGCACTTTGTTTCACTTTCTTCTCCTACAGGTGGGGCTGCAGAACTCGACCCCTGTTGAGCTGGTGCATCATAGCTGCACATGTGTGACTGGATCAGTGTGTGCAACCACCATGTTGCTCTCCTGTTCCAGTCAGCACATTACTCCCAGTTCAAAATCCCAGTAGGGTTCCCACAGTTCTTAGATGTATGGGCAGCAGTGGCACAAACCAAGAAGCTTGGCAAGTCTGAGATTAATGTCATGTCAGTGTAATTCAAATACTACGACAACAAATACATCATGTAATGTACAATGATCATCTCATCATCTCTATATGTGGCTTAAATTCACAGGGTGTAAAACTTGGACCGGGAGAGAAAAAAAATCCTGGGATGTCAGCAAAGCAAAGCAAAGACTTTTCACAAACTCACCTATATTCAAATATGAACGTTCCTTCTACATCCTACAGGTAAAGTGTACTGATTCACAGGAGTATGAACTATTTGCTGTTTATGTTCTGTGTTAAATATCGGGCAGTCTGTTATGACACTTTTTTTGACAAAGTAAAATAAAGTCATTTGAACATATCCTGCAAGTGCCAACTTTAGTCAATTTTAATTTTCTTAAAGATTACTGAACATAAAGTAGGTGGTAGAAGGGGAACCTAGAATGATATGAATTTCAGACCATACAATGAAATACTATTCTTGAGCAATATTTACTATGAATCAAGAACAAGAACTCATAAACGACTGAACAGGAAAAAACAACAGTAAACTCTGCATGCAAAACAAAAATATACAGTTTCTGGGGACTGGATTCTTTGTGCTCATTTAGTTACATTAAAGTTTGGTTTTTACTATTGGATCTGACATGAAATCAGCCAGATCCCTATGGTGTAACATGGCAAACCAAACAGTAACAAATCTCCTACCTTCAGTAGATATTCAGTCTCACTGACACACTGCCTGTCATCTGTCTTTCAGTCTAGCGCCATGTAGAAAACAGACATCGAGTTAGGCTGCTAGGCTACAGGCTTCATTACTCACGCTTGTAATTGTGGACGTAACTTGAGATGTACGACTTGAAACCTTTCGTCTGTTTGCTGCTGGGTGAATTCTGAGCACGTCCTTGAAATGCATCCGTGGTAAATTTTGCAGCGTGAAAAATATGCCACTGTCGTTAGCATACAGGCTACAACAACAAACCGGTAAGAAGTTAGCGGACTACAGTTCCGCACAGCGGAAGTGACGTCACACTGAAGACCCGCCTTGATGAGATGGCTGATCGATTGCATTCTCTTTTTCATTTTGTCACCAAAATGCTCATTGTCATTGCCTGATCAGTACCGGAAACCCGGTTTGTTCTATAGAAAAATGACGCCCTACAACATAATTTTTTGGGGAACGGTTAGGCTTAGAATAGCCTGTCGGTCATGCGTTAGCAAAGATGCTCAGAACAAAAGATGACGCACTACAAGCTGCGCCAATGGTATGCAACGGGATATACTTCCTGCTTTTTAAGTGGGCGCGGCCGGAAGTGTTGTGAACGTCTTATGGATGGATGAAGCAGACTGAATTGTGAACAAAACAATACAGCTAGATAGAGTATAAATTGAATGTTCATGCCTTATTTTGCTGCTCATTTTTATCTGCTTGCATAAAAGGCTCAGTATTCTTTTAGAGCATCTTTGGAAGAGTGTTTCTGTGTTCATTTCTGTATTGCCAGATCTTGTGCCAGCGTGTTGCTGAGACAGACACAGTTCTCAAACAAAGAAAGTCAAAGTTAATTTTCTCCTGATTTTTCTGCCTGAAAAAATGCCATTTTAATGTCAGACTGTTTTTGTGGCTTGTGAAAAATGAGTCCAATATTTACTTCAGTGACTATGGGGTGAAAGAATTGGACATCATTTCTGATCAGACTCAGGACCTGCCAGTAGACTGTATAAAACATGGATGTAGTTGATGTAGCACAAGTCAAACCAACAAGCTGCACCACAAACACATAGAGAACACAGCACAGGTGGGCATCTGGCTCGAAAGCTAACCAATGGAATCAAAAAAGTCTAAAACGTAAAAATATAAGTATATGAGGTAGAAATTGGGGGTTGTTTTATATCATAATTCATTTTAATTTAATAATTCACAAGAAGTAACACCAAGTAACTCCCTTTGCTGTGAAACATAGACTTGGTCCACTGAAGGACAGCTGTATTGTGTTCTTGTCCACTGACTACCTTCTTACAGTTCAAGTAGTCTAAAAATGAACCTACCAAAGCTTTCAGGTGTCTCTGTAGGACATGACCTGTGTCTAGCACATTGCGAGGGCGCCTTTGTGTAAGATTGATGCTTAGAGTATGAATTTGTTCAGAAAATTTCATGTACTTTTGGTGGTTTGTTTTTCTCATTGGGACAGTTTGGTAGTGTTAGAACTAAAGGTCACAGGGTCAAGGGGTCTAACTGAAGCAGTCAGATATCATTATTTGAGGACCAGGAATATCCTTACCAAATGTCATGGCCAGCAGTGTTAAATTGTTGTGACCTGAGCTAAAGTGCTGGATCCAAGGCCTGATGGAGCAAAGTTATCATTTTATTTCACATCCCAAAGTTAGCTGGGCTTCAGAATAAACTTACTGGGCTGACCTCCGTCCACCCTTGAGCTTGGCTTTGTAGCAGTAGATTCCCAGCACAGTTGCAATAGCAGCAGACACTAGGACAGCCAGGATCCCTGCCACCAGCCCTGACACATCCACTCTGGGTGCATATTCTTCAAAGACAGACATGATTAACATCAAACCATTGTTTCTTAAACAGCTCTCATACCAGTCAGTCAGCTAGTCAGTCACTATTCATTACAGGGATGCCAGCCATTACTGTCTCCCGTTGGTCTAATCACCTGCTGCACTGAATTCTGAACTATTACTGCACTTTCTGTCCAGTTATAAACTCAAGTTTGCAGCATACGTAAGCATGCACACATGACAGTATTTTTCTGTATTAAAGAATGTATTTCTGACTTTCACAGAGCATTTGATTATGAAGTACAGCCTACTTAAAAATGACTTGAATGAAAGATATTCTCTGGCATTATGTTATAGCATTCAATGGCATCCCCAAATAAGTGTACCTTTAACCAAGCAGATATAATAAATATTATTAGCAATACATAAATAATGATAATTATATGTTCATAATAATAAAATGTAAATGTATTTTTTGTTTTCAATGTGAAAACACTACATTCTGCTGAATGACCCCCACACCAAGGCCCACAGGCAAAAATAATAGATCCTTTTATCATTACCTTGGCTGTTGACATATTTTTTCCAAAATAATTCCTAAAAATGGAAACAAAAGAAGATTTAATGAAGTAGCTTCATAAAATTGAAGAAGAGAAACATTTCATTAAAGGCAATGTGGACATGTGTTAAGAGTTCTTTTTTAAATAAAATGTTTTCTATAGCAGCCTTGCTCAACTGGGGTGTCGCAGCACCCTGAGGTGTCGCAGCACCCTGTGGTGTCTGACTTTGTCTGGGGTACCGTAAAAAAAAATATTCTGACATTGCAAACAACTACAGATTATGAAGTTGCAAATCAATGGTCACCTCATACATCATCAAAATTTATTTCAATTCGCCCCTTCCCTCATGTCACAACATCAACGTCAGGGTCAGCGAATGACTACATCACTACACTATCATCTAACAGCAACTAATGTCTCACTAGCCAAGGGTGTAGAATATTTTATGTCTTTGAAAAGTCAACACAACTGACAAGAGCAGGTGATAAAAGTGTGCAATTCTCAAGGAGAGATTTTGCCATTATTTTCCATATGAGTCTTTTGCACCGTTTGACTGGGTGATGTGGAGCTCATGTGCTCTGGAAAGCTCAAAAAACTTGCTACTGATGGCACAGGAGCAACTGGCAGGAATCAGGGAAAGTCGCACATTAAAAATGAAACATGACACAACTTTGGACACGTTTTGGATATCGCTGGAGAAATAGCACTGCTTCCCTTCTCCATTATGTATTTGTGTGAACTGAGCTTTTTGAGCCTAACCTACATCAAGAACAAGGACAGGGAGCGACTGAGGGCCATGGACCAGGAGCTCTGTGTCCGGCTCTGATCCATCCCTGCCAGAAGAGGACAGCTGTGTGCATCATTGTCCTGGACTCTGATTCCACAGTGTTTCAACTTGCAATGCAACAATAGAGTTATAATGAAACTAACAGGTTTGTATAGGGAAATAGAAAAAAGTCTACAATTAAAGACAGACATCCAAATGAGAGTACAGTATAGAGACAGTCGCTACTAGAAGCATTACCGTCTGAGTGTCGTCCTCGAACACCTCTCTTGCCTCTTCATAGCTGCACATCTCTTCCATACACTCCCTCTCCAGACTGTCAGCCACCACCAGCTCAAAGTCCCAGCTGTTATAGAGCAGCGAGCGGGACAGGAAGGAGGTCGCCGTCTGCTCATCCACCAGCACTGGGTCTCCTACGGAACACAGGCCACATACACTCATAGAGTACACACTTACAACAATAATACAACTTCCAGACATCAGTCATGACAACTGTACAGAGGCGGAATTTTTTTATTAAACTCACTCATTTAAATTATATTAAGATTTAAATGTATGCATAATTAAGGCCGCTTTAAGTGGCAGCTGTAACCTAGCTTCTTAGCCTTAGCTAATGTGGTAGCGTCAAGCTTCATGTTTCTGCAGCCCGTATACCTCAGACTTCTGATACAACTCTCCAATACAAGTCCTGACATCTGCAGAAATTTCAGATGACTCCACACTTGTGGGCTGTGTCAGTGGTGGACAGGAGACTGAGTACAGGGAACTGGGGCTTTGTGGCGTGACTTGGGAACAACATCTATCTTGATGGTGCGGGTCTTTACATGGGAATTGTTGCATTGCATGATATTGTATGACCCATAAGGTGAACCTTTTAAAGTCTGAATAAAGTTTCTAGGTGGAAGTTAGTTGGACTAGTAGGGTTACAAAGCTGCTTCCACTGGAATAAAGAAGTGTTCTTCACTGAAATGACCACATTACTTAAAAATAAAATGAAAAGTTAAACTACTTTCATAGTTAGTGATGAAAGGTGAACTTACTAACCCGGACCTAAGCTTGTGGCTGCCAAGCAATGCGTGAAAATTAACATATGCTGATTTAAGCTTGATAAATGTAATGAGTACTTGTGTCATAAGAGGTATATTGCTTCATGGTGGTAGTATATATGCAGTGGGAAACACAATAAGCCTTTAACTAAAAAATGAATGACGTATTAGGCACTTATATATGATAAAGATGAACCATACATACCTATGTGTTTTACTAATGAGTTCAAACTAAATGTGAACACACAGCAATTTGTCTGTCCTATACATTTGTCAGCCACACAGAGAAGTTGTTACCTTTATCAGAGGAGATCTAACGATTACAAATATGGGTTGAATCAACAGCGACTGGACGTGATTTTACATGCTTGCAGACATTTCACTTCTCAAGAAGTGAGAAGTGAAACATCTTGAAGATCTTGAAGATGTTTCACTTCTCACTTCTTCTGAAACATCTTCAACAATGTCAACTTCTCATGAGAAGTAACACAACTTATTTGCATACCTGGATGACTGAGAACCATCACAGACAGATCTAATGATTACATTTTCTTCTCATATCTCACAACCAGATCTCATAAATGTGTGAGTGAGGCATGCTTGTGATATAAGACGCCAGGTTTAAATTATGAGATACAAAAGTCATATAACTGTTTTATCTTTGGTAAGTGCAGTGTGTATTTGTATGAACTGTCCAACTCTGAGTGAGAAGAGGTGGGGTTTACCTGAAGTGTGTCTGGAGGTGACAGCGCTGAGGGCCAGCTGCAGCAGGGACAGCACAGTAATCCACACTGCTGGCAAGGCTGCCATTGAAGCAAAAAACTCCACAGAAGGTGATAAGGAACGGCTTCAGTGGGAATTATTCCAACACTTCCGGGCCAGAGACCCGAGTAGGTAGAGGATGAGCCTTTAACACTCACCTGTCCAACACTGTTGCCTCCTTACTTGGCTGCAGTTTGCTCCATCTGTCAAAGCTTTCCAGGAGGAAAAAAAAACTATTCTTCTTAGATTTTCAGAAACATGGAGACACCAATATTACTTCAAACTAAACGTCTTTATGCTGAGTTTGTTGAAACCGTCAGGGCACAAGGTGTTTTCCGAGAGTAATGTCACAAATCAAACCTGTTGGACAGCATACCAGCCGGAGGGAGGAACTTCCACAAAACCCGTCTGTCTGCCTGTCTGTCTGCTCACTGCACACTGGCCTTGTTTACTTGTTTTGTCCATATGGGAGAGACTGTGTACACCCAGTTGACAGTTTATTGCAGTGTAGCAGTTGTTGTTCAAACTTTTTTTCAAGAAGTTCAGTTTGGAGGCTGATGATGCATAAAGGCATAGAACTATATGTTGTTCAGAGGATTTATGGGAAAACTGAATGTAAAACTCATTACATAGAATGAAACATGTTGGATAGACCAGTAACACATCATGGAATCTTCCTTCTGGTGCATATGTAACTTATGTGTTTATTTGTACTTTAATGATTCGTCTGTAAACTATCATCCATTACTCTATTGGAGGACATTGAAATAATAGCATCAAATAAGGTCCATGTAACGCTTATCAGTTCAATTTGCCATATAAAAATGAAAAATACAAATCTGTTCTTCAGATCAATGTAAGATGTTGGGGTCAATTTTCTAATTTTCTATTTGTGGAATGATGGATAGAAAATGGAAAATTGACTGTCTTGTGGTGTCTTGGGCTGGGTCTAAGGTGAATTTACACCTGATTAGCAACATACCTACAACACAAAGTATACACATTAATGTAAAGTATATAGTCTCGGAGCACATATAAGTAAAAAACATCCCCACTGCATTAGTGGATTTGATTTTATATGTGTAATCTCATTCATGAACCAATGTCTGATACATCTAGATCCAAGTTGTGAGAATTTAGCTTCACCCGAGAGCCTACAGAGTCATACAGGACACAACAGAAAGAAATGTTCGGGTAAATGTTTTAATGATGTATAAAAGTGATTTGGCTTTAATTTCAATATAAAAAATGTGAACGTGAATTGCAGATTGTAAGGTACATATAAATATGAATTACCAAAAGGAAAAAGAAGTGAAACCAAACTGCCCAAAGCATTACAAATGGAGATATAAAACTGGATATTTGGAAGAGTAATAAGAGAGACTTTTTTTTTTCATTTTTCAAGTGAATTTGATCATGTCTTTTTGAGATCCTTGTAAATAGAAAACAGGTGCTTGAAGATGTGAATTGGACTCGTGTCTGTGGTTTTTGATTGTCTCACTTCCAATTAAAAAGCAAACATCAAAGCACAGGGGACACATGGGCTAAATTCTTGCCCACCACAGGTCCTGGACAAGATATCTCCAGCCAGGGTGTGTGCTCCAACCGAAACATGCCTATCTGTGGGAAGCTGGGAGGACTGCTGGCTGCTGCAATAGTGTTCTCTATTGGTTGGTTGGGGCTACTACACCGTGGCAAAGAAACAAAACAAAACAAAAAAAACACCCTGTATTCCTGTTATTATAAAAGACACCCTCAAACACATCATTTCTTAATAAGCTCTATGCAGAAGAGGGCTGGGCCACCTTTATGCCCCTGTGAGATTGTTTAAAATAGAAATCTCCAATGTGATATGTTGGAGAACAAGAATATTACACACCTTCAAAAACTGAAAGAATAATGCTTTCCATCCACTGCAAGACAAAATAATCTGAACTCAGTGTCCACTTCTTGACTATTTCCAGACGTTTCCACCTCATAGCACTGTTCGCATTAGAAGTGAATAAAGCGTGCTCAGTTGACATGGAGATGGCTTGGTTGTAACCATGTGACCTTCGTAAGAAACTTCAGTCATGTGATAACAGGTGGTTGTATATGATGAACAACACAACAAAATCATCCCAGTGGATCAGTGAACATCTAACCAGAGTCTTCAAGTCACAGGGAGTCAGCACTGACCTCAAACCACTCAACACCTCTGCTGTTACACCCTAAAGACAGAATCCCCCTGTGGTGTATGACATCATGATGTCAATGATGTCATACATTCCATCAGTGCAACAGTAAGGAGCCTGGACAAGACTGAATGAACAACAGACAACATCAGCTGTCAGTGAACACCAAACCAAACCTCTCACAGCATGGACTAGGAAGAGGTCAAAGGTCGAAGGGATCATTCAAGTCTTACACCAGAGGCCACCTTTGAACAAAGGTAGAGGTTGCTATCTCTCCCCATATATGACCACCTGAAGTTCCATGACTGAAGTTCCACACTTAGGTCACATAATGACAACTGTCCCTCTGCTGATGAAGACCATTAGATGCAGTTGAAAGCTCTAGAGAAAACAATTAAGTGAATTTAGAGCTTGGATTATTTTGTTAAACTGCTGTACCCATGGTCAAGAAAGAACTTTGACATGTTACCAATTCATTCTTACTGTGTCTGTCTTATTATTATTGTCTTTGTGGTCTCTGAAATAACATCAATACACATTTAACTTAATTTTTAGATACTGATGAATGGAAAAATACATTAGTACCAGAATGCAGTTCACCTATCGCCAAAACAATGACCAGAGAGTATTTGTGTCAACCCAACATGTGACCCATGTGCATGCAGAGAGACGAGTTCAGCTGTGACAAATGCTGCACTGCCAGGCAGAAGTTCATCTGAGCTTACATTCATCAAATTTTGAATAAGACTTTTGAATAAGAATTAGACAATGATACGATAATGTACAATATGATCAGGCACATCTGGTATTTATGGATGTTTTCGATATTCTGTCTCGATATAGCAACACAGGGTGAAAGATGGGGAGGTGGCAACAAAAGACAAACAGCAGCTGGAAACATAAGCACAGCCTGGAACTACTGCTATGTTTCCTCCCGTTCCCTTTTTCAATCCTGCTGTGGGGCTCTGCTGCCCCCTGCAGGAAGGCATGAGACATGACAGCACATGGACGTTAAGTCTCGTCTTTGGGCGTGCCACATATCATGAGCAAGTTGAAATATTACATCCACGTTTTTGACATGTCCATTTTTCTACAGTATAGACATAGTATTATAATATTAGAAACTGTTCATGTGAGAACACAGTCAGTCGTGTGATGGTGATGTCACTGCTGACATCTGTACCTGCAGGACACAGTGTCCTTTCTAACAGCAGTTTGGACTTTTCTATAATACGTGATGGTGTGATTATAATTCTACTTGTGGACACTAACTTTGTACAATAATGTCATTATTACTCGATGTCATTAGTACACCAGCCAGAGTACTGACTTCCTGTTTCTCCACCAAACTAACTCTGCTGCTCCTGACACCTCTCCCTTTAGATCCCCTCATCAAAATAAAAAAATACACTGACTTAAAAGTTGCTTTTGGCAAAAGTGCAAATGAAACCATTTGGAATGAAAATGATACTCCTCATCTCTCTCTGTCTCTCACACACACACACACATAGACACGCACACACTCCTTTTTGGACAAGCTGTAGAGGGCCGAGGCTTTGGTGTCCATAGAAACAGTACTTAGAGGAGGACACAGGGACAGCCACCACTCTTCTGTTTCCCTGTGTGATGAGCTGGAGGAGGAGGACTCTCCATCTCCTGAAACCTTCTGTGGACGAAGAGGAGTAGAAACAGGAAGAGAGGTTGAATCATCCTAAAGTTTCGTTCATTGATATGACAAATAATGATGAATGCAGCTTTAAAAAGGTTTGAAAAGTCTGAAGAGGAAACTGTTCTGGAATATTCTTGGTCGTGAGATAAAACTACTTATGGAACGTAGGAACGTAACAAAATGTAATGTGTATCCATTGTCACAGGTTCTCCTTTTGATTATTCTCTGGAACTGTATTTGGGCACTGCTCAGGAGGTGACACTATTTTTCTTGGTACTTTCACAGGTTGGCAGCAGTGCTGTAATAACAGGAACCACCTTTTTACTACTGCATCTGTATCCACAACCAAGACTTTAAAAAAGGAAGACAGTGGACGCTTGTAAGACAAATGTCCTCACAGTATTAGGCTTCTATTATTAGTGTTCAGATTGACAAACAACGCAGCTCTCTCCATCAGCCAAAAAGTTGAATCAGTTTCCACTGTTGCTTACACAAGGTGATATTATCCAGCAAGGTGCTGCTCTGGTAAATCAAAGACAATCAAGCACACATTCCTGGTGCTTTACATTGTAAGGTGAACGCTGTATTTCTACTGCTCGCCTCACGATCATAAGATAAGATATACCTTTATTCATCCCACAGTGGGGAAAAATTTACAATGACACATCACAATGAAAGATAAAATAGTTGCAGCTGTGGTAAATTTTCAGCGTTGTAAAATCCTGTCTGTGAGTATTACAAGCCACTGTGCAGCAACACATAATCTGTTACTCCAACTGGACTTTCTGGATCATATTTCATTTCTCTGGTATCCTCAACAACACCACAACCAGAGCAGAACATTCAGGGCCTGGCAGAAAAATGAAATAAGACTAGAGAGAAATAAAAGATAGTGTGTGTAAAACTATCAAACAGGCACCTAGAGTTTGACTGAATCTGTGGTAAGCTGAAATGAATAAAATACTTAAGGATGATACCTGATAATTTGCACCAGCTCCAAGAAGGCCTCGTCGACATTGTAGCGATTCTTGGCCGAAGCCTCCATGTAGTGGATCCTGTTCTCTCTGGCGAATGCCTGAGCATCCTCCCTGGAGATCTGCAGACAAAGCAGACAATATCAAGGCCCAGCTTCCATCCACTGTCGCCTCATCCTTTCCATCATCAGCTGTGCTCTCATCACACACTGATTTGTTTGCCTGTTTGGACTGATAGATCAGTTTTTTGACCCTTGTCTGCCTGACCATCCAGTAAGTCTTCGGATTTAGTTAATAAATATTCGTTAATAAATATTGGACTGCACTATAGTGCTACAGCGCCACTCTTGGTGTATGCAATTTGGGTCCTAATGCCTATGTACCTGCTACCCGGCTTGCACAAACTGCTATACAAATCTTCTTCAAATCTTTCTCTGTCCTGAGAAAGAGCCGTAATTAATTGTGAACTCATATATATTTTATTTAAAAAAGTAAAGAAAGAAGTCAAGTTTTTGCAACAACAAATGTATTCTAATAAAATTAAGGTTACATATTATTATTTACTCAAATGTGGATTTTTAAGATCTCCTTTTTTAAGCTTTTAATAACAAATTGGTTTTTAAATCCTTGAGATATAAAAATTCATTCATTTCTGTTATTTGCTTTTGTCACTATTTATGGCAGTCATGTCATGTGAGATGAGAGAGCCGGATTGAACTTTTGTGTTCAACAAGTGAGAAAAAGAACAAACAAAAAACCCCTTTAACTCGTCAATCTCTTAGTGAAAAGGCCGGCTCTGGGCCCATAGCCACAATAATTCTGAGATAAATGGACACACACCACAACAACTTGCGCAGCCTTTGTGCTTGATGCAAGAAATGTGATGACATCATTTTTGGCACGTGCACCTTTGCACCAGGGACATGACGTCAAGCATGAGCCCTGCTTCAGTGTGTGGAGAGGCCGGCAGGACGTCGCCACGCACAGGAAGCCATCCCCCCACACACCAGCAACCAGCTGACAACCTCAATGTTTTACTGCAGGTTTGATAAGCTAACGCTCACACCAACTCAGACATCACACATTTACCTGCTCCCCCTCACCCCTCCCCACCTCAGGAGACCCATCTGTTAAACTCCTAAAGATTGCAAAATGAAAATGCTTGAAAGGTATTGTATATACAGAATACAAAATCAAAATCACCATTTGCCACCATAAGAACCACTCTGGAAACCTGCCAAGAGAAAATGGTTCTTTAGAGTCAAATGTTATAGGTAGAACTCAATCTCTCTGTGAAGAACCCTTTTGCAGCCCCCTTTCCTGAGAGTGCTGTATTTTAGTTTTGATTTCAGTTTGAGTTCCAGTCCTCCCAGGTCACAGCGGGGTTTGAACTTTGACATCCAGTGACCTGCTCTTCCTTTAAATGAGGCAGCCTTGGCCAGTTATTAGCTTGTGAAATAACCACCCACGGCTTTGTAAATCCCCTGATATCTCTCAACCTTGGATGAAAAGTCATCAAACTCCTTGACTTTCCCTCTAGAGTGTATCTGTCTGCACTCCACTACAGTCCAGGAACCAGGAACAATGGCAAAGCTAATTGACACTACAAAGATTCATAAGATAAGATCTAGCTTTATTCGTCCCTCAGTGGGGACACTGGCATTCAAGAGGGTGTTCCTTACCACTCTTTGCTGTTCCAGGTCAGCCTTGTTTCCAACCAGCACCATAGGGAAGTCATCTCGGTCCTTCACTCTCAGGATCTGGGTGTGGAATTTCTGGACCTCGTGGTAGCTGTTGGGAGGATACACAGAAAGAATTAGCATTCACAGCATCAACAAGCATTGATTCATATGGACAGTGATTTACAGGAAAGAACATACTTTGGACAGGAGACGGACACAATAGTGACCAAGACATGTTTTCAAAGGAACATGATGATGATCGGTGCAAATACAGACAGACAAACATCATGCATAGATTAAAAACATTTGAAAAACATGTATCCATAAGAGATAAACACTAATTTTACTTTTCATGTAAGGCACATTGATCACAATATTTTTTTTGTCAGGCTTGTGCAATTTACCAATCGTTTGAATGAAGATTGTGCCACATAGCTGAATATTTGTGCTTTTTTTAAAACGTGAATTTACAAACTGTTAACCACAGATGTTTGAGTGGTCAAGCACAGAGTCATTATGCAACGATGAACCCAGTTAATATTGACTGCGTCTACTGGCGTACATTTAGCTTTGCTGCAAACCACATGAAAACAGAGACAAGAACAGTAAAACTTCAAACGCAGTACAAAACGGGTTCACACAATCATCAACGCCTCTATAATATAATGTCATCTAATAACTAATAACAACCCCCAGCAAATGTTTTGCACTTACAATATTTTCTCACACACATTCAATATAATGTGGTTTTGTTCTAATACAAGCCTTCGATTGCACAGGTATCCATATTACTCAGGGTGCCTGTGTGAATAACAGCTGGACGGTGAGTCCTCGTGTCAGTCTCGACACCACCAACAGCTCGTGCACTTCCTCTTTAGCAGGAAGACAGACGGCCGCAGTGAGTGACAGCATCATACTATTAACACAAACAAACCATTCAGCACACTGTGTCCACCTCTGAGGTCCTTACTTACCCAACTAGAAGTTGTGTAGCTGAAACATCCACACACACAATCTTTGCATTACCTGCCCCGGTCGTTGAGCGCAAACACCAGTAAGAAGCCTTCTCCTGAGCGCATGTACTGCTCCCTCATCGCTCCAAACTCCTCCTGGCCTGCTGTATCCAAGACTGACAAAACACACACACACACACACAAACAAATATTGTATTCAAATTCAACCTTTAACAGACAAAGCTGCAGGTACGAAAATGATGCGCTAAAACAACTGAAACAGCATTTCCATGACAAAGTGGCCCATTCCATCTCTTACTAACAGTTATGTTTAGGTTCTGTATGTGTTACAGACATTTGAGTTCAGATACAACATAAAAAATATCTATCAACTGTATGTTCAGGTATAAGCTGAGGAACAGTTGTGTTCAGAGCTGGCATTAGTTCATGGATTGTAATGGATGAAAAGGGTTCTAGACGGCCATTGCCTGGTGGCCAGGTGGCAATGTGTAAAGATCAATCCAAGAACAATCTAAAAACAGGACTAGCTGAAGAGGATGGTTAATATATTTAAAGTGACTTGGCATATTTAACTAAATGTAGCCAAAACTATTATTGATCTCCTTCACAAGTTGCAACTCTATTTATTAATGGAAAGATGGCTGTCAGAAATGGCCTTGCTCATTTTATGCAACACAAAAAATATACTCCATTGAAAAACAATACACATAAAAATAGATATGTTATTCCGATATTTTTATTTGGACTAGAAAACAGAGTCACAAGTCAAACAAGGTATGAATTATTTCTATTTAGACAGATGAGTCTTTTGGAAATACCTTTAAAACAGCAAGTCTTGTTTAACAACCTTCTGGCTTTTTCCAAAAATTGCCAGGAATTTAACTTTCCTAAAAACGAATGCTGAGCTGTGTGATACAAATGTTATGCTACGTGACAGGCACGAATTTGGAGGAAGCCCATATTCCTGTTGAGGATTCTGACAGAGCCACTGAGTAGGCATGAGTGACTGTCACACCACTGATCACACACGCTGCGACACATGTGTACACAGCACTCGATGACACACAGTCCATGTGACAAGTGCTCCCAATGAAATCTATATGGGTTTCTTACTTCTGTTCATTCAAACTGCATCATTAGGTCGATGGTAATGTTTGTGAAGGGCAAGGTATAGAGATGAATACGGAGTATAAGACTCTAAAATTGGGGTCAAATTCACAGTGCTGTAAACAAATGTGTAACCATACAGTGTTCCCAGCAGCCAGACAAAGTCATGCAAACAGAAGCTGTGGAGATTCAATCTGTATACATCTGATGATTCACACATTAGCATGCGGTGAAACAGCAGTGTGACCCAACTCACTACAGCCTGGCTTGATGCAGCAACACTGGCCAAGTACAAGTCCTAACAAGGGAATGAAACATCCAGAGAGCAAATACACTGTCTGTGTCATATCACATCACAGTGCAACACACCCTCTGCTTTCAAACAAAGCCTTCCACACACCCTGCAATCACTCTGACAAACAGCGTGAAGTATGAATTCATGTCCGGTGCGACGGAGCCTTACTGTCCAGCCGGGTCTCTTTTCCATCCACGGTGCAGATCTTGGTGTAGGAGTCTTCGATGGTAGGGTCGTAGTCTGATACAAAGTAGGACTGTGGGACACACTCAGTGTTAATATCAAGCCACTGCTGTGGTAGAGTTTCTCCTGTAGCTGTTGGCTGCTGTCTTACAGTTACACAGAGAAATATAGCGCTCCATCTTGAACGTTTATTGGAGATGGGGATTTGTTGCAGATGGTTGAATACAAGCCAGCTAGAGAAAGAAGCAGTATAGTCCTACAAATGCAAATAGTCCAAAAAGATAGATCTGTGTTCTTCTAACCAGTGGTAGAACATACAGTAACTAAGTACATTTAACAACACTAACAGGTAAATGTACTCTTTAGTCCACTAGATTTATGTAATTGTTCTGTACTATTACCTTTATTTAAGTCATGGATCTGAATATGTCTTCCAGCACTGCCAGTAACAGGACTCCAGCATATACTGGAGTTCCCAAAACACAGTTGTCACAGTCAGCCCTCGTGGATTACTGGCTTTGTTAGGAAAATCACTATCTACGTAACATGTGTGCATCAACATTAGCCAACAGTGGCGTTGTGAAGCAATGGCTGCCAGGAGGGTAGAAAAACTACGTTCATGAATTTGCCCAGCAGCATCATAAAGTGTATGAGATTTGTAAGCAATTGTTCAAACATTGAACTGAAATGGTCCTTTAACTGAGCAGCTAACTGGTGAAACTTGACCATGTGTAAGTGAATGATCTTGCACTGTTAAAGCAGCACACATGGGCCGTGTTAATGTAGCCTGCAGCAGCACAGTGAGAGACTGTCCACTCGTCAGACTAATGCTGGCTGGAGGCAGGGGCCGTGCCACTGTTTCTGCATGTGTCACCTGTTTACTACACATCCCATAATGAACTGGGAGTGTGTTTTATTGCCTTTATAGCTCTGCTGTTTTGTTATGTCTCGGAAGTGTCGTGTTCTTTGATGTGTATTGTGTTGAGGCCATACGCGAGGGAAAACTGAGTGATATTTTTTTTTTCATTTAAGTGTGATTCAATGGCAAGTGAATGACACTATAGCGCATCATGTAGTTTTGCAAAAGCAGAGTTTTGGCTCACAGTCAGCTAAGTTGGATTTTTGGCTTTTTTTTAGAAGCAAGTTTCAAGTTGATTTTCATAATGTACAGGATGGAAATGGAATCAATGCAACAGAGAAGGCAGGAAAAAGACATTAAACATCTAACTGCAGAGATTTAAGGTCAGCCGACACATGACTGTGTAAAAGGGTTCATAACTAATGGCTTTATACATCTCTTACCTTATTAGATCAGTAATAAGTCATTCATGTGAACAACAGTTTGGATGGTCACACTTTGCTTTGTCTTTTTAGCTCCGAAGGTCATCAGGTCAACCCTCCAATGGACTGTTCGAACACTTACAACTCTGCAGCTCAGTCTGACAGAGGAAACTCTGGACTCTCACTGTTGTAGTTTACATGGAGTCTCTGATCTGTTTGCACTGCATGTTGGTTCTTTTGCACATACACTTTGCACTAATTTTGCACAGCCTACTACTTTTTCTCAAAGAGTCAGTGAATTTTTCTGAGTTCTCTTTCCTGTCGTGGTGTTAGATCTTATGTTGTTACACTGTTATTTAATGTGTTGTGTTCACCTGTAGCTGCTCCAAGAATTTCCCAGTTTGGGACAATAAAGTCTATCTATCAATCTGTTTGTTTGTCTGTCTGTCTGTCTGTCTATCTGTCTGTCTATCTGTCTGTCTGACCTTCTGGAAAAGAGAATTTCTTTGCTTACTTTTGTTCCAAAAGGAAGTAAAACAAAAAGACTTAATAACCAGAGAAAGTGAGAAACCTGTGACACTTCATTGATGACCAATGACTTGACTATTAGTGACTCACAAGCCAGAGAGATTTTTCATCATCTGGCAACTTTGTATTTACGGTTTTTCTCCATTGGTTTGGCTCATTTCTTGAAACAGAAATTACATTCTCAAAATAACATGGACAAACATCCAAACCACTTGGCAATTGTTCACAACATAATTGAATTTCTCATTAATTTCATCAAATGTCTCATGCAAATGTCTCAGTAAATCTTTGCAAATGATTAAGTACAGGTAGCCTACAGTTAGCACAATTTCCAAGTGAATAGATCTTGTTGATCTAAACTGATTGTTGATTCTCAGTCTAATGGTCGTTCTCTCCAAAACATGTCAGCATCATTTTATTGTATAAGTCATCACATGCACAACAGTCTGTTCAATTGTCAAAATTAGTCAAGAACATAATACCATGAATAGGGAGGGTGAGGACAGTTTATTCACAGCGCTGTCGGCTACATATCATTTTCCTTGTTTCTTGTTTCTGTGTTATATTACAGTATATTATGCTGTATACTTTTTCTTTTTACTCTGATGTGTGGAAGTTACTTTATGTGTGTGAATAATAATGGTTCCACTTTCCTTGGCAGTATGAGTGCAGTGTGTGATGTCAAACCTTGGAGGCTACTCTGACTGTAACATCCTAGTTTTTTTTTTTTCAGTTTTATACACAATTGTATTCTGTTAACTAGACAAAAAAACTAGTACAGAAACTATTGTCAATGAAGGACTGGGCTGAGACTGAGAGCTGGACATGAGGGATATTTCAATGGTCCTCTGCCATAGTGACAAAACAGCTAAACATTTTGACTTGCAGTGCTACACAATGCCAAAGGGACGATGCATTTTGGGGGCACTAGCTTTCTTTATGGGAAAGGAATTTAGTTTTGAAGCATGAGTGAACAGGTTGGGGAGAGATATGAGCTTTTGCAGGTGAACCATGGTGTTGTAGCTGAACTGCAAGACTGTTCTGCCAAATGATCTTTTGAGAATGTCATTTCTGTTTCAAGAAATGAGCCAAACCAATGGAGAAAAAACTGTAATAACCAGCAGCTGATCTATGAGGAAGGAGTGAGTACTTTATCAACACTATTCAAGTCATAATGTGGGAGAATAAGAGACAGAAGAGAGCAGGCTCAGACACAGAGCTGAGGACAGAGAAGCTCCTACCTGGATGAACTGGATGGTCAGGGCGCTCTTGCCCACCCCTCCTCCTCCCACCACCACCAGCTTGAATCTCTCCTCTTCTCCACTCATACTGGATCTGAACTGGGATTTGGTCCGGATATGAAAAAACAACAAACTTTGCAGGGCCTGAATCAGAGACCACCAGAAGCTCGAGACGAGAGACGATCCGAAGTCGATTGGTCGAGGAAATGTGAGCAGAAGACACGAGCATGGACGAGTTTATCGAAGCGGCATCAAAGTGAAACTTCTGACACGAAGCTCATTTTGTCAGAGTCCCACTGAGCGAGCAGCACCGTGTCGTGGGTTCACTCCCGTGTCTCAGCGGCCTGTGTCGCCTTCGTGCTTCTTCTTCTCTTCTTCTTTCTTTCCTCCTTCTGAGCTGAGGGCGGAACTGCTTCCTCTTTTCTCTCTTTCCTCAACAAACCTCACGGTCACACCACAGACCGTCGACACACACGCTCACACTCACACGCAGCAGGGTCGGTGTGTGAAGAAAAGAGGACAACGCACACACACACACAGACACACACTCGAGTTTTGTCCTCATTAACACTGAAAAGTGACCAGAACAAATTCCATCTGCCGCTTTCCTTATTTGGTCATTTGGCGGATCCGTGACATCATTTGAAACCCACGGGCTGTGAACGCAACACGAGTTCAGAAGCGTTACAAAGTAAAGATCACGTTTCATTTGTTACTAAACACATGTTGTCTCGTTAGTAAAGTGGATTAACTTCATACTTCGTTCGGTTAATGAAACTTGTTCACAGTAAACTTGATCTCCGTGGATTCAGTGTTGTGTGCAGCACCACGCCACGCATGTAGATCCAGATGTGGATCTGCGCCCCGAGGCAGCACATACCTCACCTTTCCATCTGGACACCTGCCAGAAAGTTCCTGTGCAACAGTGATCGTTCACCGGCAGGCTCGAAGGCAGGCTACACTCTGTATGTAACCATCATCATTATGAAACTGAAAAATGAATAGATCAAGTCCAATTTAACGCAAAATGAATGGAGGCATTCACATCAATATTTATACTTGATCTTTTAGAACATTGCATCAAAGTTCTGTTTTCTTGTGGGTGATAGTAACAACGAACATCTGCTTCACAGAGAGTGTTTTCACATCTAACTTTTTCATTTCATTTTATGTGCAAGTTGTCATTGAGGAATCAGTTTAGCACAGATTTATTTTGTGGACACATGAACCTGTTGGTCATGTAATGAACATATATAATTACCTGAAATTAATAGAGTTTACATCAGAACTTTTAACACATTTTTCATAAATCTACTGTGTTGATAAAAGTGTGAATCCAAATAAATGTGACTCAGCACCACCGTGTGATTTGCATCTCACATAGGTCGAACAGAATGGTGACAAAAAAAACTATATAGAAACAATAGCTCTTTCATTCTTGTTGTGCAACACACAAAACATTTGCATATGTGAGTAGTTCTTTGCCAAGTGTGTATCAAGATAAGTTGCTGTGTTAGTCCTCACTTATCAATAGCAAAAATGATATCTGCCCCTGGTTGGTGGTGTAAAGGGTAAAGGGTGGGATTGCCCTGATTTGCGATACAATACAAACCGCCTGTGTCTCCTCTGCTCCTGTAAAACCATGTCAGCCCCTCATTGCACAATGCTGACAAAAACTGTCCCACAGCTGAACCTGCTTGCTGACCCCTGGTGTGTACTATCCTTCTGCTGGAAAGTTGCAACGTGGACATTGGATTAAGTTAAGTACAAAATGAGGTTTGGAACACGGTGCACGTTATCAGCCAAAATAATTATTATGAAGCTCCATTTTGACACAGGAACTCTCTTCATGGGGCCACAGAATGGGGTAGTGAAAGAGGATTCACCATAAGGCCCTCATCATGTCAGGTGATATTAGGATTTAATGGTGCATATCCCCAAACACATTTTCACTAAATTAGTCTACAGCTATCGGGGCCTCTGGGGTTCTGCACTTGCTAATGTTGCCCTCGTGGTAATCCAGCCTTGAATTTTGTCTGGAACACTGAATTACACTAATTCTGCTGATGGGATGGATCATCTTGCTTTTAGCTGGCATTAGGCCCACTCCAGAGCCATCTGAACATTTCCATGACTAATAGACCATACCCATATAAAGAGGCTGCACAAAGCAAGTGTCAAACTGTCTTTACCCGCTCTAATATTTGCATTAACAGAAGGTTTCAAGTGTAGTACTTGAAACCTTCCATTACTTTAAAAACCAGATAACAATGTTGAGCAGGCCTGCTCTAAGCTGACGCCTCATACTGAGAAAAAGGCAATAAGGCAAGGTCAGAATGTCATCTTTAATCAGTAAATACATTTCAAGCCAGTGTGCCAAAAGTTCTTAAAAGTCATTTAACTGCATCTTACAAATTACATAAGGTGGCCAGTGTCAATATGTAATAAACAAGACACATTTATGTGGAGGTTTACTGCCAAGTATAGTTATATTATATTCAGCTCTGTAATGAATAAATAAATAAATAGAAGACAAAAGTTTTTTCAGACCTCCTGTATGTACATCACATGTGTGGTTTGGTTCCTTTTGACAAACATGCACAGACATAAACAAACACACCAAGCATCCCGGACACCATCTGCTCCTGCCCCCCCTCCCGGCGCCCTCAGCACCTGTACGGCAGTGCAGGCTGTCCCATCCTCACAGGGTGGACAAACACCCCTCCCAGCAGCACCCTCTCCCCCCAGCCCAGCAACTTGTTGAGGGTGAAGCTGAATGGCGACATCAGGCCCTGCTCCTTCGCCTCGGCTCTGCTGCACTTGCTGTGGGAGGGACTCTGCTCCCTGTGGGTGTCCTCTGCCTGCCTGTAGGAGCAAGTGTGACTCTGTGCCTTTGCCTCAGGCCTTTCTCTCATCACCCTGTTGTGGACAGTTTTGGACATGGTGGCACCCCTTACTTGCTGGCTGGCGCCTGCTGGGGAGGGAGGGCTGACTCCCAAAGGGGTCAAAGACAGAGTGAGGCTTTTGCGTTTCTCTAGTAAAGAAGCAGAGCCTGTTGGGAGTTGTAGTTGTGTGGGCTTTGCTGGGTTGACTGTCTCACAGGGGCTTGGAGCTGGAACCTCACACGGCATCTGGAGTTGCTGCTGGTTTTGATTGAGAGTCAAATGCAGAGTCCGGAGTTTCCCTGACAGGGAAAGCTGCTGGTTTCCACTTCCATCTGAAAGTGAGTGTCTCTGCAGGGTTTTGTTTGTGTGGTAGAAATTCTCTGTGTGTTTGATCTCTGCTGAGTCGCCGCTGACACCATCAGCCTGATAATTCATGTTCTGATTGGTGTGAGAGTGGTTAACACTGTCATTGATGGATGACAGGTGATTATCCAGCTGATGGATGAGGAGGTCGCCACCAGAGGCCTTCTGGTTCAGAGTGCTCTGGAAGTGTTGCAGCTGACCCAGGAAGTTGAAGTTTGGGGAAATGGAGGGCCGGCGCTCTTTCACAAACCTTATAAGGGGACAGACAGGATGTGGGTTAGAGATACTAGTCTTCCACAGCTGTCACACACACTCTGGTTGATACTCTACACTGATGTGCAGTGTGGTCAGACAGTGTAATCTGGTTTTCTTTTTGTTCCTTTTACAAGCGTACAAGGCTTGAGAGGCAGTTGGAGTATCTTTTAATAAACGAATAAAATACGGCAACCATTCAATTAACTTTGTTGGTCAAAAGCCAATTGCCTTAATGAACATATTGTCATTGGGACCAAAAGAGAAGATGAAGAGAACTGAAGCATTTTAACTAACAACAAATGTTACAAACATGTACTGATGGATGTTTTAAACTACAGCTATGGAAAACTACTGGCAACTTTCAAAATATTAAAAAAAAATCCCAAAGAAATTCACTTCTGTTCCAGTTTTTCAATCAATTACTGTTTTTGCTTTTTGCTGACAATAAGTTCACAGAGTTTATTCAAAGGATGCACCATAAGTTTCTGTCTCATAAATGTCTGCAAGCCATGTCTCTGTTGTGTAGCAGAGGAGGGTAAAGAAAAGGTAACGGTGCATTGTCAAGATGGATTGCAGGAATTCACATCTCAAAGTTTGGCAAAGTTGAACTCAGCATTGCTGCAGATTCATATGTTCGCCTCCTTAAGTAGATTCTGTCATTGCAGCAACAAAATCTGTGGCCATTTAAATATATTGGTGAAGTGGAAAAATTAAGTTGCAGCATAAATATGTTTTTCAATTTTAACATGATGTGCATATGCCTCATTGTATACTATATGTTTAGATGTTCAAATCTGGCCTATGTATATTAATAAACATGAAAAACATGTGCAGGATAAAAACTTTCACAACCCTCATCACACTGGCAGGTATGATGAATTATTGCACAGCTCAGATCCGGCTGTAGCATGAATGTGTGCCAACAACCGTACCTGTAGGCGTGGTCCAGGTCCATTCCCAGGCTGTACATGACGTAGGCTACAGCCAGGGCCGGGGAGCGAGAGATTCCTGCTGCACAGTGAACCAACACAGAGGCACCAGAGGACATGGCTGCATCTGAACACACACACCACAATGAGACAGTCAGTCAAACTGCAGAGTGAGAGACTAGCAGCAGTTAACCAGCATATGTTCATTTTAACAAGTTCTGTGAGGAAAGTGGAATGCTATTTGTATTGGAAATATCTGATCAAGAATTACAGGTAATAAGCTTGAAAAATGGCTTGTTAAGACAATGGTTGTTTTTAGCAGTGATGCTGTGCAATGTAGAGAGAGAGTGCTGACCGATGAAGTGCAGGGCCTGTGGGATCCAGGGCAGCAGGTCGTCCCACAGGGAGTCATCGATGGGGATGCGGAGATATCTGGAGCAGGGCAGAAAGGAGGGCTGGGGGCTGCAGCGGCTCACACTCAGAACATAGGAAATACCCAGAGAGGCCAGCCGGTCCTACACACACACACACACACACATATGGAAATAGAATTAAATATTTGCACTTTCCATAAAGAGGAAACTAGTCTTCTTTCAGTAATATTCACTGTTGGGTGTCTGATCTTATTTCGGATCTTTGTCTCTTGATAAAGTCTGCTACTTCTACTCCACAAGCACAGTATGAACACATTAACAAGAGAAATATAAGAAATATGGGAACAATATATACAGTATAGACAGGACAGTAGAATTTCATCTCATCTTTAATTCAACTGTTCTGTCCATTTCTCTTTTCATTTCTCTTGTCAATTTGTTCATAGTTTTTAACCTTGTTTAAATTGTTAATACTTCATCTTATCTAATACATAATCTCATCTTATCTACATTTAAGGGGTAATTATTGTTATTGTACTACATTCCACTCAGAATTTATATTCATATTTTACATACAAAACATGATCAGTGGCTAAAATGTAGACAAACTATACAACAGTAAAATGCTGCTTACACATATATGTATTAGTAATAATAATCCATACACTATATAATATTACAACACCTCACTGCTGCATAATAGTACTTGATACCTTTGATCATTTTACTTAAATGTAGAATGCTGGACCATTACTTGAAACGAGCTTGTTTACATAGAGTGAAGGCTGCGAGCAGGCTTTTCCTCCTCCACCACTAGGTGTCCCCCTCTCACCTGCGTCACGTCGCTCTCCGCTCCGAGGTAGAGCCGCGGCAGGATGACGGACAGCTGAGGCCGCTCCGCCTCTCTCTCCCGGGACCAGACCATACCTGCAGCGCAACCTGCAGCACACGGAGGACAAGGTTTTCCACTGTGACCCACACCAGGCTGTGTGCACAGAAAATGTTGCTCTGCCAGGTAACGTTAGGCTCCTCTGCAACTTTTCTTCATATTAGCACAAAGGTTCCGGCTGAAGAAGGAGCAAAGTGCAGAATGGTGCTGCTGCAGGTTTCATGTTACTCACTGTGAGAGGTTGTCACACGCTCCTCTTCCTGTGTCGGTCCACTGCTTGCACACACACGCACACACACTCTGTGTCCGCTGCTGCTCTGCTGCTGCTGCTGCTGCTCCTCCGTCCTCACTCTGCTCTCTCCAACTGCCTTCTGAACGATGAGCTCATCCTCTTTCCAACAATAGACCTCGACTAGATGATGTCATCTTCAGCCAATCGGCGCCCTGCCTGACTTCCACACGCGCAGACGCATCTCCGCTGTATGAGCGCGCGCCTCAGCGGCAGAGATGGAGCAGAATATAGTTCACCTCCAGCTCGGTCATCAACACCACGACACAGTCATGTGCACAGGACAGAAGACAGATGCACGGTTCATCATGTGGACAGTTCTCTCGAAATCATTCAATAGAGGCATTTCACACATTTTGACTGCATGTTTTAGGCCCGTGCACTGTCCACCACTGATCACCTGATCACCTGCACACTGTGCACAATTCAGACTGTTTCATTCTCTGTTGCCTTCCAGCTGCTCCTCAAGCCATAAAATCACACACACACACACCCATAAATCTTCCTCCCAAATATAAGTGTGTAAGTGAATAGGGCACATTTGTCATGAGATCAAATCATTGCCTGAGCTACAAACAGGTCCATCACAGAGGACACTGGACACGAGTGAGACCATGGCAACGAGCCAGTCGATGTATTTTAATCAATGAGTCATTAATAGCAGTAAAGTGTCGGAGGTCATGGCGGAGAACTGCAAACCCAGGCGGGGCCGGGCCACTAACTGCCACCTATAGCTCCATGTTAACTGTGTGGCAGCTGCTTTGTGGTCATCTGATTAACTGTAACTTTGTGTGGGTATGTGGGAACATGCAGCACAAAAGCACAGGCCCATTTTTTGCCCCCGGTCCTCCCTGCACATGCTGCAGACTGTTCATTCCATGTCACACGTTTTAATGCCATCACTACAACAATCACCAGTTCGCTTTCAAGTGTGCATAATATCACCCTCATCCTGTAACTATCTTCAACTGTTGACACTGCTCATCATTTTTCTTATAAGCAACGTACATCTGAGAGTGAATACAACACAAGCAAGGATCGAGTCAGGAGAGAACAACCTGGATAAGAGCCATGAAACAAAGTTCAAGTTAGATAGGGCCTGTGCCTACAGGCAGTGAGGAGGGAATACATTAAGCATAACAATACAAATATTTTTATATATTTTTATATTATTTTTTTTGCTTTTAGCAGTTTGTCAAGTGCCAAGCTGTTCAGTGAAGAGCTGAGTCTTTAGTCTTTTCTTAAAGACTGAGAGCGACTCTACAGATCGAACAGAGTTTGGTAACTTGTTTGGTAACTGGCTATTGACCTCGGGCCCTTTTGAGGTGGTTGTATCAGGCACCTTTCATTGGCTGAGCGTAGTGAGTGGGAGGGAGTGTAGACCTGAATGAGGGAGTTCAGGTTGGAGGGAGCCGTTTTGTAGACAAGTGTAAGAGTTTTGAATTTGATGCAATTGCTAACAAGGACATTATGGGAACACTATGTAATATTACTCAGGGCTATTGTTTTTACTATATCACTCAGGGAAGAGAGGCCCTTCAATAGAGCCCAGTCCCACCAAGAGCTCCCTCTATGTACCTCAGAATACTGGAAGTACTTTTTCTGGGTGTTTTTGCCAAATTCCAAAAATCTCTCGGTTTAGGAATCATCTCCTTTGATCCTCTCACATACTGTTCAATTCTGCTGACCATCTACTGGATATGTGCTGAGCTGGAAGAAGCTGCCGTCTATCATGCATCAGTCTGACACAAGACAGGAGGCGATATGTTGGATATATGGCATAGTTTTACTTTCACATTTTTTTTCATTACAGAGTAAATCTTAATTCTAACACAGGTATTGGACAGGTTCTTAACACCGATACATGAGGCTGCATTAGCTAGTGGATACTGCATAGACACACACACAAACTCACATACACACACACTCACAGAATGACAAAATGACCACGTTTTCCACTACAAAGTTCAATGTCCTGTGATTTCCGTGCAGCCACAGAATGTAATGTGACCATGTATTAGAAATGTCTTTAGGCTTTTTTTTTCTTACCTGCTTACAGCCACACCCACATTCACACACATATACTGAGTCCCCTGTAGTTGTAATGGACATCTGGGTGTCATACATCCTGCCCTCTCCCACAACATCAGTGCTTGTGCAAGAGAGGAAGCCTGGGAAGAGTTGGAAAGTTGTGGATCTAAACATTTTGAAGTTGTTGAATATCTCTGTTCTCTGAAAATTTACTGTAGTGGTTGTGTGCAAATCAGATTTACTGGCATTGATCTCTTCTCTAAATGCTTGGTTGAAGGAGGAGGAATATGAATGCGTATATATCTATACGAGACTGATCTCTCCAGCCTGGGATGGAACGAGATCATACACATGTTGGTGCTGAATTAAGGTGCTGCAGCCACATCTGACTACAAAACTGTTATATCCTTTACATTTTTATGGTGCATCTATTTGTGCCTTATTCTGAACGTAGCCAAGGCTGTGCACGTCTCCAGGAAAAAAAAAACAATAGAACTCTATATAGACACTAGTGCAGCAACCTAACCCAATACCAGCATCCTCTGGAGCCATGATGGCTCAAAGATGTAGGTGCTTCCCATTGAAAAATGAAGCAGCAGCTGTGTACTGCTCCTCAGACGTGGGGAATTAATCATTTTTTTAGTCCTCAGCATTGGAGTTTTTTCTCTTGTAAATGTTAAGCATGCTGCTTGGAAATGAATACATTATTTACAGTTACAATAAAGCATAAATCTCACCTCTTGTCCCAGAAAAAGTTACTTGGACAAAGGTGAAATGTTTTATGTTTCATAAATGTTTTATCAGAAGTGTTGTCAAAAAGAATGTTCCAGTTTGATGAGAGAAAAGACTACAGCGATGAGAACTGCATGGTTGGTTTGCTGATGAACTTTCTCTTCCCTAAGCTTTTCAGTGGTAAGCACCTGGAACTATCTCCCAGGCAGTGGATGAGACAGACTCCAACGGGTCTACAATACTGTTAACACACCAAGTCTCATCCCTGTAGCCGTCATCTACACTGTCCATTCTGTGCCATCCTCCTACTCAGGTGGCTTGGGTTAGATAATCACAGGCGTTCTAAACAAGCAAGATGGGAATGTCTCAGAAAGCAATAAAGTAATCCACTGGCACATATTTACATACACTTCACTAACATAAACGAGTGTACTAGTTCACTGAAATGAAGGGCTACTCATTACAGGGCTTCAATAGAGGAATCAGGTCATTCAGAGCTAAAGTAACGGGGCTCATGCTGGAGAGCCTCAAAGAGGATCCCAACGCCTTAAGCGCATTTTCACTGGGAATGCCTGACAGAAATTAGTGGGCAGAAGCAGCAGAGATCAGAGTGCTGGACCCTCAGGTCTCACTTCATCAGTGGGTCCCACCAGAACCGCAGGGAATCATGGAGGTCTTATACTTGTCTGTGTGTGTGTGTGTGTGTGAATGTGTAGGAAGGGGATGGGTACATGTGTGCAATAAACAGCTTCACCAATTTGACTTCAAGGAATGTTCTACCAATTCAAACTGAATCTATCACACACACACACAGCATCTGTACTACAGAGCAGTCAGGATGGAGCAGAATGGGACCCCAGCATAACCATGAGACACACACATGCACACACACATACACGCATACACACACACACGCGCGCACACACACGCGCACACACGCTCACACACGCTCACCAGCTACACAGGTAAACACCAACAAAATCAAGAATGTAGCATCATGTTAATAAACAAGTAGAAGATGAACTGGAATCAGAATCTGGGACAAGAATAATGACAATAATATTGCCGCTGCTGCTAGCAGTGGCAGCTTTTTCCCTTATGTAGGTTACAACTTTTTTTACTCAAAGATTCTTTGTTGGAGGGAGGAGGAGAGGTGTGGCAGGAGGGCTCGAGGGAGAGGTCGCTGGTGGGGATGGTGGGAGTACTGGTCACGGTAGAGGTTTGGACTCTAGAACTGCTGGGCAAGCAGCTCGCAGAGACGCCTGGACACAGAGTCCTTGCTGCAACGCAGAGTCAGACGGTACATCTGTGCACACACACAAACACAAACAGAGTTAGAAGAGCTGTTCATTCATTCTAGGACAAAAATATGAGAAGATTTTGATTGTAAAAATAGTGAAGCACGTCCACCCTGATAGATCAAGAGGGTTCCTTTCTTTCTTTCTTTACTTGTACATTCATCCCGCCAATTAAACTATAAACTGGGCTTAGTAACATTATGTCAATTTTAAAAGCAGCTGTCAACGGGTGCCTGAAATGGAAACACATCCTTTACTCAGTAATATTGACCACACACGAATACTGGCAGTGTTGCAAAATTGTCGAAACAAGACCAGCAGCAACACAACAGGACCCTAAATCTGATGAGACTGAATGTAATTTGGACCTGACCTTACTCTAGTATTGGGTCAGATCTCGGTTACTGAGCGTTTTAAGACAATTGCCATCTAAAGATGAGAACAACCACCTCTGCTGCGATTAGACCAAACTGAGAAATGTATGAAATTTAACAGCCACCCGTTTCAGGTCTATGTAAAGGCACCAAAACTGGTCTACATGTACTGATTGATTTATATCTCCAATATTTTCTGACTAGTGGGACACTGAGCCATAATGATTTATCTATTCCGAACATTAAGCAGTGACTTTTCACTGAGCCTGTGTTTTGTACCTGTGCCTGGGCGTTTGGCTCCAGTCTTAGCAGGCAGCCAACCTGCTGGCCCTTGGTCTGGATCACTCCAGCACACACATAGTTCTCTGGGTTTGGATCGACGTTGTCCAGCAGGGCCGTTCCTAGTCCCAGTAGCTACACACAAACATATCACCACACACATATCACATCAGGATTTCAGACAGTACCAAAAAGCAGATGACCAATCTTGTCTATGCCATAAACATGTCTCGGACAGAGAGGATAGACTGTTTAAAGAAGGATTTTTTCCCTTTGATTATAGTTATTCACCAAAAATAATCATTCAGGCACATTTTATTATGTATTGCACCGACAACAATGAGACTATTACGATGGGATGCAGTTGTTCAGATTCAGGGTTTTGAATATGGATTACAGTTACAACAAAACACAGTGCACAGCCAGATCTAGCCTTTATTATGGAGACAGACAATATTACTGACAATAAAAGGTTGCAGGAGATGCAAACAAATTGAATGAGCTGTTGAATGTAGACGTACCTTAGCCTTAAGTACTTCAGTGTCCATGCTGTGGTTGGCCTTGAATATCTTTTGTGCTTCTTGCTGAGGCCTGAGAAGAGTTCACACAGGAGACTTCAGCTTTACAAAGGAATCTAAATGCACAGACCAAACATTACAACATACACACGCTTACTGGCTAAGCTGTTTCCAGCGCTGGAAGAAGTCATGTGAGGTCATCTCAGTTGGCTGGAAGAACTTGTTGATGGTCACAGGCAGCTTGAGGGTGAGGTTCTGCAGAGCTCCACCATATCTGAAGAACACACAAACACACACACACTTTTTACACACTGATCTACATGCTTTTTCTCCCTATATTTTGAATCTGGGGCTGCAGGGTGCAACACAGTGGCAGTGACTCCTGGCTACCTCTGATCCTACCAGTCTGTACACCAACACAGGCTGCTGCTATCCACCTAGTATAATGTCATCACACAGCTAAATAGAGTGGGTTGTAGCTTAAAATAGAGGAAATGGTCTGAAATATGACACAAATTACAACTACTATCATGAATGTTGTTTAATGTCCAAATGGGATAATCTTGAACTATGAAGCTGATGATGGTCACAAATAGTCTCTCCTCATTGATCCGTCCGTTCTTGCAGGTGAAGAGTTCTATCATTCAGGGAACTCAGATACCACTAAAATCAGCCCCTGTATGGTTTCTTCGCTGTAGTTTCTGTGCTTGCCATGATCACACAGCAGGTCACTGTAGCAAGTTGAAAATGTTGAACCTTCTCCTTGCCACTCCAATGGAGGCAGCGGGAACTGCTTATCTGGGCACGTTATCTGAGTCAACACCTTATTGGCACCAACCAAAATGTAATTGGTAGCACTGAGAATCAAAAACTGAGTACAAAAAGTTATCATCTGGTCAGATTCTAATTAATTTGACCAATGCCAGACTGTATTTTGCTTGTGTTTAGACAACATGTAACAACTATGTTTTTTCAATCAAAGTAAAAAGTGGTTTTGTAGAAAAATGTGCTTATATCCCTCCAATTAAGGCATTGGAAAAAGTGTTGAAACTTGAGTTCTTATATGGAAAATGAATGCACTCCATAGCAATCTTATTTGAGAATCCATACAGTGAAGGAAAACTTCTGACATTTCAAATCAATTATCAAACTCCTTCTCACTGAGTCTGAGTCTCAATTAGTAGTTCTTCCACCACTGGCCATTAGAGCGTGGGTTCGTAATACAAGCTGACCTGAACTTGATGTTGAGCAGTGGAGCATCAGAAAAGTCAGTCAGACACTCGATGTTGAGGACCTGCTGGATCTGGGCTCCACCTTCTACCAGTGGTTCCACTGGTTTGGTCTGAACATTGAGCTGTGGCTGGTTGTCAAGGACCACCAAGACAAAACACAGACTGACTTCTAAACACCTCCAACTGTGAGCAGTTGGACTCTGACTTGCAGAGTTGCTGTAGCCCTACATTTTCTATGGAAGGCAGCATTATGATGATTTAAGGAGAAAGATCTAAATTTTAACATACTATAAGCAGTTGATTACACAAAGTTATAATAATCACTTAAATCTTAAATTACTTAAATTAGTGTTTCCTTATATCAGCTTCTTGTCATTCAACTTTAGCTGCTACAACAAAAGAATTTCCCAGTTTGGGACAAATAAAGTACATCTATCTATCTATCTATCTATCCATTGGATAGTGTATAACTGCAATGAGCTAATATCAGTTGAGGTGGGCCAGGCTCTACTGTGCACCCAGAGAGATTACAGTGAAATGACTGAATACCATGCTGTGTCCCATTTATCCCATTTTGAAGATTCAGTGGTTTCTAAACATACTGAAACAAAACTGCACAGAAAGGATATGAGACTGCAGCTCCCCAGGACAGCTGACTGTGGTGGTGAAGCTGGCAAACTGCACTGACGTCTTGTTACCGTAGAATAAGTACATTCTCCCTGAGAGAGACACATGGAGAAAAGGTCATTCTGTTAATTAACATGGCTTGTGGTTTATGGAGTACTCAGAGTAAACAGCAAAAGTAAAATAGTCAAATGAGGCAGGCCCAGTCAACGCACCAGGTCACATCCACTTGGGCAACAAACAGAAACAAACCACGCCCGCTTAACAATGGCTGCACTCCATTTATGCCACCCGCTTGTTTAAGGCCGTGACAGTAGGGAAACCCAGTTAAATGGAGTGCAGGAGACATATAAGAAAAAAGACTAACAAAAAGTGTCTCATGCCAATTCACACCCACGTGCCAAGCCACATTCCCCCTCCCTGTGAAGACAACTTACCCAGATTCTGACGATACTCTGACTTGATGCCAATCTGTAGCAGCTGATTCTCAAAGAGAACGCCATTGTTCTTGCACACAAACCTGTAGCATGAAGGCATTTAAAAGGTTAGTCAACAGTGACAGGTCACTTTTACAACTGCTGTTTTATCACATCTAGAAAAACAACTGAATTGAACAATAAAGCATTTGTCAGTAGAGGCTAAATTACTGCAGGTGTAAGTGATCATTCATCAATCAAATCATTTTCTCCAGTAATATCAATAACTAAGTATAAAAAGGCAAGGAGACCCAGCACAACAGCAGTCCATTCATCGTCCTGAAAAATTTGCCGAACTGTCACTAATTACTGTTAAAAATTAAACTTCTAGAGTCTTAGTCACACAACCACTGTGACGCTGTGATGTAATGACAATGGATGCTCTGATCTGTCAGGCACCAATCATCTAATAGTACTGTATCAATGATTATTTTTATATTAGTTGGTATTGACATCACTTGTCCTATGGAATTTATTTTCATGTCTAGACCTACGCAGACTGCAGACGAGTTCTGAAATGACTGGATGACTTAATAAGAATAATAATAAGATTAAGCAAACAATATTTGCAAAATAAATTATTAATGAATATCTTTAAATGCCCTTGTCCAAACGGAATGAAAAGCAATCAGCGCAGGACTAGAGACACAAAAACGCTTTGTTACTGTTCTGAAGTCTGATGGATTAGTGACAATAGCAACCGTGACATTGTGCTCTAGGTCTCAGCTGTGCCATGCCATGAAAGATGTGTAAAATTCAGAGACTTCGACAGGAAAGACAAACCTGATTTGAAGGTAAGAACACAGTCATCAAATGCAACAGAATTTATCAGATGTAATTAATCCCATTTGAACTAAGTATATAAAGGATGTTTTTTAGATTTTTTTATTATTTATTTTGCTTGATTTTAGAATACCGAGCCCAACTTAGAAAACAACACAGCAACAGATGAAGCAAAGTGGTAGATTTTGCAGTATCTCTAATGTGACAGCTCAAACCAGTGGATGGAGTTTATTCCCAGTTTACTTTAAGCGGTTATCTTTCTTGACACATGACAAAGCTCACACCGAGAAAGGCCTTACTTGTTGAGAAGTTCGTCTGCCTCAGACAGAGGAGGAGCAGGATCCTCAGAGGGAGGAGCAGAGCTGAGAGGCCACAGGACAGCGCAGGGATGAAGAGAGCCCACAGGACAGAGAGATGAATACAGATAGGCAACATGATAAATGAGGAATGAATGGATAGAGCAGAAATGGAAGATGAAAAAGCCATCCATTCACAGGGTACAGCGACAGCGTGATTAAGATTGGTTAGGAGAAACAAGAGAGAAGAAGAAAGAAGGATAAAAAGATAAAATGCAGAGGTTAGTAAAATCAGTTTGTACACAAATGATATCACTACACCATGAAAGGTATCTGCTGGGTGGTTACATTGTGTAACAAATACACATCCAGTGCAGTCAGTATGTATTTGGACAATTTTATTCTATTGTTTTGGTTCTATACTCAAGCACACTGAAATGAAATGAGGGTAAGGTGGAGATTTTCAGCTTTGACATGACAGCCTTCAGACTGGGTGAACACATCATTGGCCTAACATATAAAAATGGGCCACAATTCAAACAATTTACAAGGATCAGCCTTGAAGACAATTTAGGCAGCACTTTCACCTCAGTGAGTGGTTCATTTAAAATCCTGCTAGAATACTGCTGGAGTACAGAGCCCAAACAACAGAAAATGATTCACCGCTCAAATGCATACAGACTGCACTGTACTTCAGACACTGTTCACATATTGAGAAGTACATAGGTAGTCTACACATAAAGCTTGATGCCATGAACATTTTTGGTGCGAAAAACAGCTGCAGTACAGCGCTGAGATGTATTTGGGGGGTTTGGTATTAAATTTGCTGAACGGTTACAATGTACTTATGAAGATGCACAATTAACAATTGTGTGTCATGAACAATCATAAGTATAGTCACTAATCTGTAAGTGTGTTTCCATCCACTTTGTGCGCATTTTCAATTTGAGGATAGCAGAAGCAGAAGAAATGCAAAAAAAATGTAAAAAAAAAATAAAAATAAAAATAATAAACAACTTGAAATATAGTACAGTTTTTATGTTTGGCTGAGGTAAAAGTATAGAAATGCACGTTAATTTGTATTTCTTTTTGCAGATTTTCTGAAAATTCAGTCAGAATCTGTGCCTCATTTGGATGGAAGCCTTGCTAGTGAGGAAAATGATGGAAATTCTGTTTGCATGATAGTTTTCTCTCTCTACTCGAATGGGATTTTTGGTTTTTTTATAAATGTGTTGGCTAATGCTAATTATGACTTTCAGAATTAAGACAGCATCCCCTTTTGGTAATTCCAAATGTTTGTTGGTAATAATGGAATGCCCTCTAGTGGATAGAATGTTTAACTACCACATACTGACAGTGGCAGTGGCAATGCAAAAGCCTGTGTATACAGTGTCTAGTTGTATAGTAAATATTAATACTAGGCTACATTTGAGCATTAAAAATTTGAATCTAATTTGAAAATTAAGAATAAAAAGTGATGGTATTCGAATAGGATTACAGAGAAAGACTGACAGCAGTAGTGCCGGGTTACTTTACTATACACAACTACACAGAAATCATACCGAAATACAATTAGACTCTTAGACCATCTTGTACAGACCTCAGGTTTAGTCTCTTGGTCAGCACTGGGGTTAGTAAAAGACTTATTTTTAGGTCAGCCATTACCAGATTTGGATGTAACTGGGTGAACTTTGCCAGTGCAGTACACAGTGGGTTTGTCAGAGCTTATTCACTGAGAAGTCTGCTGTTGCTGGAACACACAAAACTGTGCAGCTCTTGCATTTAAACGTTAATTCTTTCATATATTATCACCAATTTTCTATTTTTCTATTTATGCTTCTTAAACGGCAGTACATGCATTTTATCTTTCTTTATATTTTCTACTATGTTAACCGTTATGCACCAAAACACCAAGGCAAATTCCTTGAATGTGAAAACTTACTTGACAATAAACCTGAATCTGAGAGTTGTGAGCCATATAACTATATAACTATATACATATAACCATGAGCTAGAGGTCCAAAGGCTTTTCAGAGCTGCGGAGTTTGGTGGTAGTTCTGCCCTATTTAACTGTATTTAATTCATCTAATGAAAATCAAAGACACAACAACTGATTGTGTTAATGTTTCAGTTCTAAAAAATGTTAAAAGGCATCAATGTATATCTAGAGCAAGTCAGGTGCTTTTATGTTAACCTAAATGGCTCATGTGCATCAAGCTACCCATTCAGTGTAGTATATATTACCAATGACATGTTCAATTAAAGATTAAAAATCTTGTCCTAAAAAAACTATGTGGAGGTGCCTTATTTTTTTATTTGGCTAGCTAATTCTATAGTTGACTACTGGGCCCTTACTCCGAGTCACCAGAACCCTCCACCAATAGGGAATCAGAGGTCTCGGTGGGCTGTTCCAGATCTCTGTCAATGTCCAATCACGGCAGAGGACAGGAGACAGACACACATTCAAGTCCACACACACACACACACACACACACACACACACACACACACACACACACACACACACACACACACACACACACACACGGTCGTGCACACGCGCACACACACACACACACAACACACAGGGAAATGGAGAGAAGGAAAAGAGAGAAAAAGACGAAAGACAGTCACATACACAGCAAGATAAAAAGAACAGACAAGTGTAGCAGACCTGCCAACCATGAAGAAAAGTCTACACCATCTCCTTCAGCTTTCATGTTCACCCCTTCAGACTGTCGTGGAACAGTCTGTGCTGAGGAAATACAAACTTGCCCCACTGTGTTTATGTCCCCTGCTACGATTCAGCCTTACCACAGCCATGATGGCTGGACAACGACTAATGCAGTACCACGGACGCCATTGTTTGTTGGTTCCCTCGGACCTCCTTTCTAATGACATCACAGGTTGTGAAAGACCGCAAGCTACACTTGATCAGGGAGTGGCATGTCTCTTGGCAAGTGCTCTCCATCGACCTCCAGTCTCTGGGTCATGCAAGCATTTCTGTACCATCCAGCTCTGAATGCAAACAAGCTCAACACCTACAATGCTGTAGTAACTAGAAATAGTAAATATAGTAACACCACCAAATGTAAAGTTGCACTCCAATCATTGTAACTTTGTTACATGTCTCTCCGGATCATCTGTGATTGTCTAATTAAGCACCTTCATGCACAGCAATGTTTAGCTAATAGGCTACTACAACAGACCTCTGATTATAAACTTGATATAATATATATAAAACAACAGAAATACAGACTAAACAATGAGTTTAAACATAGTTTACCACTGTCTAAGAAAAAAAAAACAGCAAACAGTATAGGGAGGATGGAGGGCAAGGAACAGATCCAAGTAGGAGCCCTTCGGGTCGGATTTATCATATTTTTAAAAAGCACACAGTATCTGACTACGAATATCTCCAGGTTGACAGGTCCATGTTAGACAAAGACAGAGCAAAGAAAGACAGAGCCAACTGAGCAACAACCAGCACAGACAAATTACAACTAGTTGTATAGTAGTCTAACAGCGCAAACACACCACAAACATCACAACCATTTACAATAAAGAGTTTAAGACAGGAAACACCAGTACATTCAAATTTAGGGTGCTTCCCCATTAAGGTCCAAGACCAGTTTTGCCCAGTCCAGTATCAGAGCCTCTGTTTGAATGGATTTGGATTTTGAATTTGGATGAAAGACGATATCATTATATGCAGCGATGCGTCCTTGTATTTAAATTGTGCCATCTAAAGTACAACTGAAACTGATACTAAAACAAAGCAGCCCCTGTAAGTTGAAATAACTACTGATCAATTGATACATTCATACACATTCTGATATAAGCGAGAGCTCCACTCTGTCTACCTGTCCTCCTCTTCGCTGTCACTCTGTTCCGACATCCCACCCCCCAGGTTCTCTGAGTTACCTGGTTACTTAAGTGCACGTAAACACATTGAGTGAAGGCAGCAGTACAGTAGAAATCAGAGATGTCCTGACCTGGTCCTAAGCACTGGTATTAGGGCTGATTCAGGCATATTTTAATGGATCGGTATCAGCTAAGCCTGCTGTTGTTGCAGCATAGCACTGTTACCGCTAGCTCCACAATGCAGTATTTCCCTGAATATGAGAGTGAAAATTAGAGTATGTGAATGCGAAACATTATTTGGGTGCAATGGTGACTCAGACAATGAAGTTGGCAAAATTCACAGGTTTGCCAAGCTCCAGCAGTAAAAAAATCTTATTTCTCAGGAGAGAGCAATGCATGTCAATTTCTGACTTATTCTTTCATTCATGTCATATCAAAGTATTAAGATGATCAACTTAACAGTTTTGAGCCAGAACCTTCAGTTATTTTGGATCAAGTTGCTTATGAAAAATAAGGTATGCCAGATTAAGGTTACAGCTGTTATTACAATGTGTCAGAATGAGATACATATTCAATTAACACGTAAGTAAGCATTGGATAGGACTTGGTATTGGTAGATACTAGGGCTATAATGGTTTGTGTATTCGATGCACCCACGAACACTAAATGCGCTCTCTGACGGCACATTAGATGCAGAATAAAAGTATGAACCGAACCATGACTTGGGTGTACTGATACACCCCTAGGAGATACCCAGTGTTAAAAAATCTGGATCAGGATCATCATTCAGATCATTGAGACCCTTGTAAAACTGGACAATAAAATCACTGAACTGCTGTTTTTATGGTTGTACTTATGGCCAAAAATGTATGGTTTGCTTCTTTTGCTAATAATACTATCTCTCTTTACTCCTCTAATTTCATTCTGTAGATGCATCAGTTTGAGGCACGACTTGCAAGTTTGATTTTGCCCAGTCCCATTTCATTTCTACGGTACTGCTGTCTCAAGAAGACAGTCTCTTTTCAACAAGCTTTGTTGCAACCATTCATACTGGACTTTGGCTTATGGTGGATTCTACATCCGTTCATCAAGAGATGACCTTTCACCTGAGAAAGCCGTCGTCATTCACAGCAGCAGAAGGTGCGGCAGGCCCTGCCTCAGAGAACACATCTACCAATAGGCTGCCAGTACTGGCCGGAGCAGCGCCAATGGGAGCAGCAGAACGAATCCCAAGCAGGTCTGCTGATGGAGATGGGGTGGACTGGAAAACAAAGGAAACTTGCAATAGGGCCACTAAAATGTAGTATTTTTGCTACAACTGATAGTATGCATAAAGGCAGCTGAAATTCTTGTTATTTGTGTATACAGACAGTCTGCTTACAGCATTGGAGGCAGCCATGGCTGCTGTGTCTGGCCCCCGGTCAGCCCCTCCATTCAACTCCCCACCCTCCCTTTTGCTGTCTTCTAGTTCTGTCACAGACACAGCACCGGGACCCTTCTTCTTCTTCAGCTTAGCCAGGATAGATGACTCCCTCTCTGGGAAGGGAGGCATCTCCTCCAAGACAGTGGCCTGAAGGAACAAAGAGGACAATCATGCTGTGGGTTTGGACAGAAAGAGCTGGCAACATCTGACAAAAATATACACATCCTAGTTTATAGACAATTCATTAAGCAAAAACAGGACAGAAGGGCTCCAGGCTGTGACCATATTTGGAGACATAAACCAGTCCTCCTTGAAAATGTATCATATGTAAGCCAGTACCCCTTGCAAATGTTATTTTCTCATTAATTACGGGACCTCAGCTTGGTTGAGTTTGGTTTAACAGTGTCATCAAACTAACCAGGACATCGGTGCTAGCAATGGAAGAAAGCTTCAGATACTCGACAGCACGCTGCTGCAGCTCCACATCTGAGTTGCGGATCTGGCTGTCGCAACGCAGAACCTCTTGGATGGTGGCCTTGGTCTCTGGGAACAGGTTGATAAACTTGATGTAGGCTGACAGCAGCAGGGCACGAGTGGGTACGGAACACAGATGGAACTTGGAGTGAAGTAGGTTGAACTGGACCAGGGGGCTGGGCAACAGGACAGCAAAGTTATTATTTATCACTTATCACTGATCTTAGTGCCTTAGCAGCTAAAAACCAACATACCTGGAGCGTGGGTCACCAGCAATGAGGTTACCAAACTCTCCCAGAATGTAGCCTCCAACTTTCACCATGTTCTCATGGCAGGCAGGGGCCTGCAAGGCCTGGAGAAGACAATAATTCAACCCACTGTTTTATAATTATAGCAGTGTTATCACTGTTTCCTATACATTGATTCATTTGTGATGGCCCGCCACAATATCAACGTTCACTGCCACAGATAGATTTACTACTTTTTTGAACTATTAAATATGGGTAACATGTATTTCACTGCAGAGTGAAGATGTGGTTAAATGTTACCATAAACAAGAAGAATGATACATAAAAATAGAATTTATAGAATTTTCCTTTTAAAGTAGGCTGAAGAATTGCCAAGACACTAAACAGAGCTGTGTATTGTTGGAAATTTTTTTGATACTTATGTTTATAAAATGTCTAATATCCAAACAATACTTTTTGATGATTGTTTTGATTGATGTTTTTCTGCAAACTCCTTTTTAAACTAAAAAAAAAGCAAAAATCTCAAACTTTAAATGTTTTTTAAAATACAAAAAGCCACACAAGAAGTCGAAATAAAATACAGCCTGAAACTGAAAATTTTGATTTTAATAGGGAACTACCTGATCAAAGAAGAGGTCAACAAGATTCTGAATCTGAACAGACATTCTATGCCAACTTTCACTACTCTATACAGCTAAAAACTGTTGTCCTCTGACAACCATTCTAATGTTATGTGCCCCCTCAAGGAAAGCATCTTAATTCACTGTGGATTTTAAAAAGCTACATTTTAAGATTTAATGTAATGGCACCTCAAAGACCGTCTTGGCAGCGTAGCCCTGCACGTCGTCTCTGTTGATGACGATCTGAATGACGCGATACCACACCTCCTCGCTGACATAGTCACCAGCAATGCGGATGAGGTTGAGAATGGTGTCCACGTACCAGGAGTAATCCACAGCATACTTCTCTGCTAGTATGGCTACTTTCAGCACCTAAGGGAGGAAGGGATTAGTTGGTATGTAATTTTGGAAAATTGTCAGAAATAAATCTGATTTATTTACTGAATGTTAGCTCAGAAGCTCATCAATTGTCTGGTTTGTCAGTATTTATACATATTCTACAGACTGCTGGATTGTTAATGAAGGCAATATGGAGCTCACTTGACACAGAATATAGTCACATACAGTGAAAAAAGAATACAGCATGTCACTCTTTCTTGGCACACTCTAACACCCACCATCTCCTCTCTGATGGAGTAGTCTGCTGTCTCAAGGTAGCTGAGCATCTCAGCTACAATCTGCTTGGCATTGCTGCGATCGCACATGGCATACAGCAGGTCAGCTGCCCTCTGTCGAACACTCACATCCCTCTCAGTCTGCAGAGACACAGAGAGACAAACAGCGACAAAATGAAAGAAAGAAGACAAGTGTATAACCATGTCATGTCAACTACTGTCATGTGCTAGTGATCAGTATAATACAATTTTCCTGTTTCCTCAAATCTAAGGTGTGTTGTTGTGAAGTGGAAATGCACAAGGGGTTTATGGAGGTTGGTAGGATTGTGCCGACTGGCCCACGTCTGTCATTCTTAATCATTTAAGAATTTAAGCAAAACATTGCTCGGGCTTGATGTCTGATGTGTAACTGTCTTTAGTTCAAAGTGTGAGGCACCACCTTGAGGGCGTTGATGACGGTCTCGATGTGTGTCTTGACGGCTTCATGGGAAAACTCAGAGCTGGCCAGAGTGCACATACTCTCCAGAGCCAGGTAGCGCAGGTTAGTCTCTCTGTGCTGCAGGAACTGGCCCAGCTGGTTACAGGCTCGCACCAGCAGGTTTGGCTCACTGCAGAACAGAAATTAAAACTTACTTTGTGGTAGCCTGGCAAAACTCCCCCAGTGAAATGAGGTTGTGAAAAAGCATGTAAATAGGTCCCAGTTAGGACTAAGTAAGATTAGCTGAAATTTGATTTCATACTAATTCATTAACCACAATGATAAAAAATAATTTAAAAACAGTAAAGGAAAAATCTAAGCAAGCAACCAGAAGAGACTGTACATTTTACAGTTTCATCACATCAATCTTGAATTAATATAAACGGTCACTGTAACTGACTTTTTTTTCCTTTAATTGCATCACAGCGCATCATAATATTTAAGGTCTTCATTAAATTGTAATACCCTCCAGCAGTTGCAAATTCCAGCAGATACATTGTGTTACATTGCTGAGTTACTGGATTAAATCATATTTGTTGCTCACCTGTCATAGTGGATGATAAGTGAGATAGCCTCAAACAAGATAGCATTCTTGGCATTGGAGTGCTGCACCTTCTTGGACTTGGGTGGCTCCTGGGCCTTATTGAGGATGGTCTCCAGACATTCTACCAGACGGCCCTTGACAGCACCATCTTCTGGTGGAGGGTAGCACTGCAGCAGGCGCAGCAGCTTGCAGGAGAGCCATGGTGCTGGGACAAAGTAGTAGGTATAATCCTGCAGATCAGTGGAGGCCGACGACACAATCTGGAGAACCAACACAATTTAGATTTGAGGCCCAGCTTTGATAATTGACAATAATGTTTTCTCTGGAGAGCAAGCTCAAATCAAGCAAGTCGATGAAGAATTTTGTTAAGAGAATACAACAGGTAATTTTAGAATACAATTGTTCATAACACACACACACCCTGCTGAGTCGGGAAACGGCCAGGGAAACACAGGTCTTGAACTCATCTGGATTCTTCTGGCTCAGACAGGTAATGAGAGAGATGGCTGCTGTCACCACACCCTAAACCACAGACACATACAAGAAGACAATTAATAATCTCACGCATATATGTTATATATATATATATATGTGTTATATATATATATATAACAGTTTGGTGGACAACAGTGGTAGACCTGTTTTTAATCCATTCAGAATCATGTTGGATGAGAAACTTCTTTTGATTTTAATTGTAACATTAAAAGAATTAAATTTTTTACACATTTAAATTTTTTTAGCTAATCTAAACTGAGAGACAAATAAAGGTTTATCTTATCTTATTAGTCTTTACAAATTTAATATCTTAGAAAAACTCTGTTTAATATGCACACACAAACAGGCACAACAAGGCTGCATTAAGTACATTCCCGATGCCTGGAGGTCTTACCATGTGTTGGTCGTTGAGCAGGTGCACCACGCGTGATGTCCACTCACCCATCAACACCAGGTCAGGAGAGGTCTTATAGAGCCGCAGCAGACACAGGGCAGCTGACTGTTTCACACTGTCCATCGTATCACTGTGGTGCATCACATTCACATTACCAGCAGCAAGTGAAGTCACAGTGTTAGAAATTGACATGACAGAATACAGACTTTGGCTTTCATCACTCACAGTAAAAAATAAGGGAAAAAAACAGGACAATTGATGATGATTTTTATTCATTTTAATTCCTCAACTCTCCAAAGTAGAAAAAAAACACTCACCCAGCAACCAGGATCCGAGGGATCTCACTTGCAAATGCCTCAGCCATCTCGCGGCTTCCCACATTCGCAATACAGTGAAGAGCCAGGCACATGAAGGTAGGGTTGCGGCTGGACAGGTCATTCTTGATGGCGTTGTTGATCAGGCGAATCAACTCGCTGTTGCTGTTTACCAGCACTGAGATGAACAGGTAGCCCTGGAGCAACAGAGATGAAGAGAAGACACCAATGAGATTTGAAAACAGTTTTAAAACATAAAGCATTAAAACATCATAGAAAAAAAGAAATACACAGTACAGTTGGTGTGCCACATCATATTATTCACAATAATACCATGATCAGTGTCCAGTTAATTATGTCTACCTAATTAAAACTAATGCAGTCTAACACAACAGTCCTGCAATAAATCCAAACATCTCCCAGATTCATGAAGGCTCTAATGTTCAGTTCTTGGTGAAGCTGCTTTAGAGTGGCATTGACCCAATTGCTCATTTGGGTAACTGTAGTTTATGCTGCTGTTGAACTGGACTGACCTAAAATGTGAGGTATTTCCAATATATAATTTACCATCACTGATGTTAATGGGGTAGACTAAACCTACCCAGGCTCCAGTTTATAACACATCAACCACCAATACAATTTCTTTGACCACACTGCAGCGTCATAAATTATTTAAGTCTGTCAGAATGTCACAAAACATGGTACATGCCTGTGAACATCAATAACCCCAATAATTAAAAATTGCATAAAACATAAAATAAACAACTGTCAAACATGTGAAGCACAGCAGGCAGCTTCTACTGGCCCTTGGCATCTGCTAATGCCAACCCTGCCTGCTATTTCATGTACTGCACGTCCTAAAATTAAAGTGGTAAAAACCATTAGAAGGTCACATTTTTACTGGGACAATTATACAAGCATGGGGTCAAACGTTTCAAAAGTTCACTGTGAGCAGTACATCTAGCTTGCAGTTACCATCATAAGACCCAATTATGTATTAGCTCCTCAACTCTATGACGGTGTCCACATTCCAAGGCATAGACACTGAAGGCCCAGAGGTAGTTCTGCTGATTTTGGTGGTACAGGACTCAAGCCTCAAACAATTTGGAAATCAAGATCCTGATTCAACATTATTCTGCTTACTCAACATTTCCTCTTCCTGAGAAAACGGTTGACCATACAGAATGAGGAAATAGTTGCCATTGCTGAGGTATTTGTTCTGCTTTAACATTTAGAGCATTAAGCTATGTATACATCTTTCAAATGGCATTCAAAGGACACATTCATTTCACTATCATATTTAAACTTCAAATAACCTGAGCAATTAAGGCATTATCGATCTTAAGTCAAACAAGTGTTTACCCTTGTGGAGAAAGTGACAGGTCTGGACCAAAAGCGAATTTTATTCATACCTCAGAGAAAATCTAAGTAGTGCAAGAAATGCCACAAATTCTCTTAAATCACTCAGACATGCTACCTAAAGTCAAATCTGTTTGTGCAAGTTTTTGCATGAAGACCACTGCCTGCTGCATTTTCCCAAAAATTGGATGTATCACCCTCAAACATTGTACGCTGTACCTTTATGTCTCAGTGTTTTCAGTTTGGAGGTCACAAACCAAAAATAAGTCATGCTTTTTGTGCTTGCATTCACACACATCCAAATCTAATGGCCAGTAAGTCGGACCAGACCATGAAACAATGGTTCGGACTTTAACCCAGTGGGTTAGGTAGGTCATTAATGTATTGTAAGTATTAAAACAAAACTGTCAACTAGCTGATGCCAGACACTTGGAGGGTTTGATTCTGGCCAGTATGTGGGCGATGACTCATAGGTCATTGATCCATACTTCTGTCAACACTGACAGTCATCAACCTTTATCTGGTTTGGTTCAATAGAGCAGGAGTAGAGTGTGTGATATGCTGTTCTAACAACGACTCTAACATGATCACATAATTTTGGACCAAGGCACTTTGTGTATCAGCTGAACCAAAGCCTGTAAAGTACCAACATTTGGCAATGAATGCACGCTCAGATTGTTCAGTCTTTTAGACAATGAAATCTGCATCACTGTTGGTTTCATCTAATTGCGAAAGTTAATTGGCTTTCAAGCTCTGGTCTCCATCAGGTAAATGTCCCATAATGATTCTGTTTGAACTTGCAATATTGCCATTTGGCCAATATATTTTTGGTTTGGCACCCATACCAAGGCCTACAAGGAATGACAACAAACTAACTAAACACAGTGTTTAATAAAGTATACAGCAAGGTCCAAAAGTCTGAAAGCATTAGTCAATACACATCTATTTTGCATTTGTTTAGAATGAAATACCAACTAAATATCAGATTGACTTTGAGTGAAAAGTTGAGTCTTTGAAAAATGTACATGAATTTCAAAATATCTTTAGTATGTCCACCTTTTGCTTGAATGACAGTATGTACTAGAGCTTGCATGGACTCCACAAGTTTGCAGTTTTACAGTTTGTGCAAAACCGGATGACCCATGTTATCTTGGCATGATTTGACAATGTTCAAAAGAACTTCTTGTGACGTCACAGAGTGCTTGCCTTTCTCAGTCTTCAAGTGCCCCCATAAATGTTCAGTGGGGTTGAGGTTAGGTGACTGTGGAAGAAAGTCAACAGTCAAGACTTCTTTGTATTTTTTGGTCTTCAAGTAGTTCTTGCAAAGCTTTGAGGCATGTCTGGGGTCATTATCTTGCTGCAATATGAATCATCCTCCACAAAAGATGCATCCCAGAGGGTATAGCATGTCTAGATATAGACATACAGAATGGGTACTTCTCCTTGGTCAAGATGTTGTCAATTCGGTGCAGATGTCCAACTCAAGAGTAATCAAAACACCCCCAGACTTGAATATTTCCACTCTCTAAAAATTAGCAAAGTTAGCGAAACTCCTTTTGAACCAGGTGCTGGGATAACATCCTCAACTGTCATCCAGTGTGATTGATTCTTCTGCTGACAAACACTGTCAGCAGCCAATCGGTAGAGATAGTTTTTTTTTTTCTTTGACTGTGTGGAAATCCTTAAATAAAAACGTGGGTCTTATGAGTAAAACACTTGACATTTAGGCTGTTACAGGAGTTTAATGTGGAGAGACTGCTCTAAAGGTGCTCTGGAGTGCACTGGGTGAAGGTGAATAATAAATTTGTCATAAATGGAGGTAAGGTGTATTGTAGAAGAAACATCAGTAATAATGTTGACTATTGATAAAAATGACACAAAATATATGGAACAAAAAGCAAGAACTACAAAGCAAATAACATGAACGTTAAAATACACAAGTAAAGAGGAAAGGCCTACACCAGCCACTCAAGTTGTCTTAGATAATTCTGTTTTAAGTACATGCTTGAAAAAAATGCATGAAACACACAACACATCTAGTGGAAGACTTACAATCTGTTTCTCTGTGTACTTGTTGGAGCTCAGCAGGTTGACCGCCTCCATGTGTCCAAAGTCAATGTCATGGCCGAGCAGGAAGATGAACAGCAGCTTGCAGACATACTTCTTCTTGCTGTAGCCATCCAAAGCTTTGTCCCCTTTAAATTTGGAGCGAATGTTGGCCAGCTCTTTATTGATGCGTTTGATCTCGGCTTCCTTGCTCTTACCTGAAGAGGAAAGGAAGTAGTACAATACCAGCATTTAAAATATGAACATGATGGCCCTGGCTATAAAAAGACATCATATGTTTGAGGTCAAGAATCAAAAAAGACAACATCTCTCGAAATCAAGTGCTCAGGGTGAAGCCTTTTTGATGAATATCTAGCGTATTCCTTAAAGCTTTGGTGCTCTATACATATCTAATATATCCAAAATGTATCATTGTCATTATTAATTTATAACATAAATCACCAATAACACAAATAGTAGCCTACAATTTTGCCTACAGACAAAACTAGGCTGAATTTACATACCTATATGTACAATTACAAGTGAGAGTCGAGTTTGCTAGTTTTGCTAGTGGAGTGTTTAATGAGGCTAATCACACCCACTGTGGTCTACAACTACAAAAGTTAAACATTTCAGAAATGGCCAGAAGTGTTGTGAGAATCGTGTGGATGGACAAAAGCAGACTGGATACAGTACAACTTCAATGGTTGCGCCTTATTTTGCCTGGGCTCACGTTCACTTCTCCCATTGGAGTGAATAGACTCTGGACTCTGGGCCGGGCAGTGGCGAAACCCACGTGGCACAGACTGAACTGCTGCTTGTATTGTCATCCAACCTGCATATACTACTACATAATATGATTTGGGGGTGTTCATAGCATTTCTACAATATTACCAAAAGCAGCCTACTCAAAATCATCAGAATTTAGGTGTTGAAATAATTTTTCCATGACTGGAAAATTGGTCAACTTTTTTTTACAGGTTTTCCAGGACGAGTGAGAACCTAGTCAGATCATATGAACTGAAGCTGATTAAAATCCATTGCAAGTATGGAACCCTGGAATGGTATCAGTTCTATTTTTCCAGTCTTCAACTACAGATAAATAAATATCAGCTGTTTCTCAATATTAACTTATAATTAAACAGCATACAGTCACCTGTTTTTCTATGCCCAACAACAATTGCTCTTTATCGCCACGCCACACAAATTGCTACAGCACCAACAGCATGCCCAAAAGGCCTGTAATTTTCTATTTCAATTGCAATAATTAAACCATATTAAGAAACAGTACACAGTTTCACTGTATGATTCTTTTACTCTCTAAGCTAATATGTCAAGAGGAATTTAAATTAAATGTGTGTAGAAAACTTAAATGATTATTAGTGTAATTGATAAGAGGGAGAAGCCATGGCCAAGTGAAACTCCATAACCTTCAGATTTATCATTATAGTCAGATTCTCAACAGACAGTAAGCTCTGCTTTCATCAAGCCTGTATCCAGGCAGTAAGTCAGTTAGACAGCAGATGAAGGCTTGTTACATTCTGCTCCACAGCAAGAACAACAGCATGTTGCTGAGGAAGATGTGCAAATACTAGGCATTCATGCTACACCTGCGCAGGAGTCTATTTTGCTTTATCAAAGACAGGAAATAATGATTAATGGAGGGAAAGGGAAATCTCTTCAAGTTCAACCGAATCTAATGACAGGGCTATGCATAGATTCCAAGGCACATTTGGATTTAAAGACAGAGACCCATGCAAACTGCTTAAAAACTATGCGGCTGTGGATCTGAAAAACCTTAACAGCAGATTTAAATAATTAAGTTCAGTACTTCAGGAATTTTCAGTTTCTGATGCAACCAGCTTGCTAAAAACCTCCAGAGAACAGATGCAGAGAGTGCTGTGTGAATGAGTGAAATTTGATGGAGAGGAATACTCTGCCTGGTGGAACACTAGGAAGAAGAATCCTACTGTGATGTTCCATTTCTACTACTGTATTAACTTACTTCCAAGTTTGAAATCCAGGAAATGCAACTTTATTTGCCAGCAAATATGTTCTGTGCACACTCACAGTTAATTGTCCACTGACAGTTGTGGAGTGAATAGCAGGCAGAATACACGATTTTGTGTTAATGTCGTCACAACACTGAAATCAACTTTACTACAAGAATGAATATCAAAACTACAGGGGAGTATGGGGAGTCAGTACAGGGAAATGGACACAAAATTGAGGCCTAATCACTTGTGTTTTCAATTTTTAGTTTATAAACTGACTTGTCTGTCAGACATTTCTCAGGCCTAAGAGCTTTAAGGGATCACTGTAAAATGTCAACTAGTCACCAAATCTTTGGACTGGAAAAAGAAGGAAAGAACATACTTTGTTTACAGGTGTTCACACTAAACAAAACTGTTTCAAATAATATAACAGCCAACAAGTAACAAGACTTGAAAGATCAAGGTACCAGTTTGTATTTCCAGAAATACTAAACAACAGCTATTTGTGTCAACACCCTCAGCCAAGCCAATGGTCTAAGGCTGTGTTAAATAATTACTGGGTGCATTATTGTACAAAAGCTGTTGTCTTTGTTTGAGGTATTATGGTTGGCAGCTACAGTAGAAACTGTTTACAGATAAATAAGCAGATGTATGGTTTGGTCCCAATAGATGGTTCCATTATGGATTAGATTTCAGGTTGGCAAAAAACTTGGATTTACTAAGCTAAGTGTAATGAGTGCTTATAGGTTTGATTTCTTATAGCTGTTTTGTATAGGTTTAGGTGACAAGACGATATGTACTGTAAGACTAAATATGTCTGTCATATGTCAAGAGATTTTGCCATACCATTTATACTGTGGCATCTAACCCTCTCTTTGGGTGTATTATATCATTGTGGGCAATACTACATACATAATACAACGGACTAGCCATACAGGGACATTCTTGTCTGGGTACTTTTAACATTTTCTCGATAGATTTTCCATAAACCTATTTTATTCCACAACTATATGATGAAAATTATTAAATTATTATTAGTGGATGGAGGGCTTTACTTACTCTGGGATATATCAGACACGGGCCTTTGTGTCTAAATTCCAATTTCCCTGTAAATACAAACTCAAAACAGGTAAGGACAACTCCATCTTCCTAAATGTTATGTTACCCAGCCTTTATGAGCAAACAGCCTATGTTTGTGCTGGCCATCTCTGGCCATTATTTGGATACTGGTTTATAAATTAGAATTTATGGTATATTGGTTTCAAAATATATAATGACACATTATGTTAATACAAGATTTTATGTACATCATACAGACTGGAGACCCTCTCTGGAGAGAAGGTCAGCTGATTGAATGATTTCAATTTCAATGACTGGAACCTCTCAAGTAAGCATTATGCATATCCTATCAATCATAGCTTTAAACCTTAAATTCCTGCCTTAATAAAGCTCAGGTTGAGGTCCTCCTGTCTGTATTCTCCTGTTAAGCGGAAAGTTGAGGAGCTGTGTGGACTGTCCTGCTGTCATCTTGGCACAAACACCACTTTTCAAGTGTGAAATTGACCTGCCTTTCCTAGATTCGTGTGGACATCCTGCTTTCTAATATTGTAACATGTGAGACGTGATGATCTCAGTTTGACCAAAGCGACAGTGAAAAACAAAAGGCCTGGTTTTTCTGCATCCGAGTGTCAGACCTTTGGCTCTCTTACAGCAAGTGTTGGTAGAACGGTCATGTTACAGGCAACATCTGAGTATTAATTGTAATATTATTGGAAAAACATACCTAACCTGACAGCTAACTGTTACAGGCGATTACTTTCAGGCTTTGGTGCCCCCACGTCACGTCAATACAGCACGTAAAGGGTACAGGCAGCAGCAACTCGAGTAATGTCAACTGATGCTAATGCCGTCAAATTAACGTTACACACATTAGCAGGTACAATAAAAGGTTAGAAAAAATGTCACTTACAATTTCGAATGTCCGAGATGAAAACAGCTAATCCGCGCATTCCATCTCCTTTCGACACAGCCGGCATTTTTGCAGGTTTCTGTCCTCACTCCGGCCTTATCCGTAAAAATGAACTGACGTCGGTCAGCTTTTCACACTGGACTGGAGTGGAAGATGGCCAACTTGACGTTAGGTAGTAGTTAGCTACTTCGCAGGTCTGCTCGTCCTCTCCAACTTTATTATTGACGGTTACCTACCAAGCTCACTGTTTGCTTGTGGGTGGATAGCTCCGATAGCATTTGCTAGATTAGCTGGATCAAGCAGCAGCAGGATAAGTTAACGTTATCCCTGTTAACTGGCTCGTTTCCGCTGGCTATGGAAAGCTAACGTTATTTCATTCAATCCTTATCTAGCTAGGATTAGGAGCTACGCGCCTAACACCTACAGTAATAGTTTACTTCAGTTATAACCACCCACTATTTGGATGTCTCTATGATGAATGCAGTAAGAAGTGCTAATGAAAATAACGTCGGAGAATATAACGTTAAGTTACTTCGAGTCACGCACCGTAAAGCTAGCTTAACAGCTAGCTAGCTAGCTGGCTAGCAATATCATTCAAATACTGGAATACATCACCGGTTGACTGGAATAATGAAGCGGAACGTCTTAACTGCCAACCAGCGATATGAAATTATAGCCCTGTTCTCTTTATCGCGCGCTAAACCTGGTAAATAAGATGTCCTGTATAATTGATGTCCGTTCTAATTCTCCAGTCTCCACTCCGCGGCTTGGATAAAGCTCGTGACAGAAGAACCAGCGGCGTGCCCGCGCGACGTACCCGTGCACGCGTACGCTCCTTTCCTTCGGCCGAATCCAGCCCTTCGTTGATTGGTCCAGTTTGTAGTGGTACTGCAATGATATCGGCCAGAATTTGCGGAGCCCCCAAACTACCTGCTCAGTCATGAAATCTCTGTTTTGAAAGCTGAACGATTGAGCACCAGGCAAATAGGGCTACAAGGGACAAGAGGAGGCACAGGCTTTGGCTTTGAGCAACATTTATTGGCCATTTCCCGTTGACATGCATCACCGCTACCAGTGATTAGGTGTTGTTGCATGTCTATTTGACCATTATAAACACATTATGGCGCCAGTGTTTTGATTAATCGGCGTCTTTGCATCAGAAAGATTTTTTTCTTTTCTATGCATGCCTGCCTGACATTTTCCTCAGCCCCCATTGTATTGACACTGGAAATTTGACCTCATGGCAGAATGGAAAATCAAACGTTTTCGTCAAATATTTAAGTGAATAACAACCTCTACCCTTTTTTCTTCTGCTTCATTTGTTTTTTATATCGTGAATCTATACAAGGCTGTATTTATCGCTATTTGACTGTACAATTCACAGTGTGTGTAACACTTTCACCCTATATATATACACACGTATATAGGGTGAAAGTGTATATATATATATGCAATTAATAAAACTGAACGTTACATGACAGTGAATGAAAAGCACATTTATATATAAATGCTTATATATTATATATATGCAATTCATAAAACTAAACGTTACATGACAGTGAATGAAAAAGCACATTTGAAACTATTAACTGATTTTACAGTTAAGGTACAACACAGTACAGTACAGTATTTACAAAACACTTTTTCTTCATTTGTTCAATTCTAGAAAAAAAATTCTAGCAATTTAATATCTGCCAATCATGTTAGAAAAACTTCTAATTTGAAAAATAAAATTATGAACTTTGCCTTGTATCTGACAAATTGGGAAGATGTCAAAGGCCATCGATCTGGAGTCAATGGACAGGCCAGAGAAAATCAAGGAGGACATTTCACATCCAATGCCAGAGACCATCTTTGAACAGAGATAGGGGTTTGGTTTTGTGGTCCTCCTTATCTGAAAACCCATTGCTCAACTGTCACTTGTTCAGTTAAGGCAGGGTAGGAATAAATGGGGGGCCATGCCTTTATACAGTAGATCCCATGCTACAAGGAAGGTACCCCCTTAGATGAGACACTTTAGTGTATAGTGAGGCTTTAGGCAACAGTTTGGGGCACAAACTGAATTTTACAGAATCTGCATTCTTTTCTCTGATTTTGTTCAACATGACTTTGCTATACCGATTGCTACAGATAGTAAACGTATACCCAGTACATGGGTAGTAAATACACTACAATTTTCCAGAAAGCAGTTTACTGTACAATGCTTCATATCCCATGTTTATTGCCCATAAGGCCTGCTGTGCTGTCTTAACTGTTCTGCTCAAGAGTACATTGACATTTTGACTTTGACAGTCAAATAATCCGACTCTCCGAAATTTATGGAGCGCGACATAAAAAGATACTGACGTTGTTTCCATTTGATTTGTCGCTTTTTATACTACGTCACCTGACTTCCTTAAACCTTGCCGAATTAAGTGCGCATGTGCGGGATTTTCGCAAATCTGGGGTTGCCGTCTAGACCATAGGCACGACTGTCAAGGCAGGAGATCGAAATGGCGGCACCAGCAGAGAGGATGGAGGTAAGGTCTTACAATAGGAAATTAAAGAAACTACTTTCATTTACCTTTATAGACTCATACACATAGTTTCATTATTCAGTGGAAGATATTGTAAATTGTTACACAATATTAACATTTGGGCTTGTCCTTTCATAAGTACCAGCTAGTGATGCATCCATTTTAACTTAACGTTAGCAAACGTTAAGTACTTGTGTGATGCATCTGCTGTTGCTGCTCATTCATTTAGCGTTGCATATCAGACAGAGCTAAAAAATTGAAATAAACACCGAAACCATTCCGTATTTATTTGGTTAGTGAAGTTGGTTGCCTACGGTGATAATTTAAGCGACTGCATTAACGTTGTTTTAGTGGGTGCGACAGCCGGCCGGCTGTTGCTGACGAGCCTGTGGGACCGCATGGGGACTAACGTGTTAGCTTCCGAGCTAGTTAGCTAGCTAGCTACTTTCGGCATGGATGCTGCCTCATTCTGCCCCTGGTTTTACTCTGTTCCACTGTTAACTCGCTTTAACCAGATACCACACTGCTACGCATTTTCAGTCGGCGTGCTGGTTTATTAGCGGCTTTCACATCAAATTTTCTGGTTTTATTAAGTTGTGATTTCTTCTTAGCCGACTAATTAATAACTTAAGCTAGCAAAGCGCGTGAAAGCGACGCAGCTTGTAGGTAACGCCACCAGTTATCAAGTACTTGTCTCTACACTTTACTGAGTGTAAAGGCCTGGCAGGGTCGCATGGCGTACTTTTGAGATATTTGTTTGTGTCGGTAGTTGACACGGTGTGTGAATTTAGAAATGGTGTGTGAGGATCCTCGAGGAAGGCCAAGATCGCATCACAGAGTACAATTACCCATGTGCTCACGTCTTTTGTACTGTGGGGAAGGCTGGATCCATTCACCCGGGAAGCTGAAACAATCACATCCCCAGCAGAGTGATTTGCCCTAAAGCAATATTTGAAACAGTTCTTATGGAATCGTGTGCATTTATCTTTTCAGGATATAACTAATTATCGAACAATTTAATTAATGAACTACAAATTGTGTAGTTGATTTTTCCAGTTTTTCAAACTCATATTAAACTATAGATTTCTTACTTTACAAACTGTGTTATTTGTTTGTAAGGGGTAATCAACCATAATGAAAGTAGTATTCTATGATAGTACTTAAATCCCCAATGAGAAATCAGTGTTGTAGCAGCAAATTCCTATACAGTAAATGACAAAATGCCCCCCCCCCCTTTTTTTTTTTTGGCCACAATGAGCAAAGGTATGTTTGGAGACAAAAGGGTGCAGAATTTAATGAAAAGAACACTTCTCCACCTGTTAGGCACGGGGGTGGATCGATCATGCTCTGGTCAAGGAAGAATGGAATCAGTTTCCTACCAGCAAATTTTGGAGCCAAACATCATACTGTCTGTAACAACAGGACATTGAATGCACCTCAAAAGAATCTCACAGAACTAGCCTTTTGTAAGGAGGAATGGGCAAAAATCCCAATAATTACTATTAGATGGCTACAAAAAACATTTACAGGCTGTGATACATGCCAAACAGGGTGTTACATAGTACTGACCATGCAGGGTGCTGAAACATTTAGAAATGGCAAATGTGCAAATATTGCAAATATGTCAGTTTGAGATCAGGACTTCTGGAGTTGTGTTCAGGCTTGAATTGATTCACTGTTGGTCAATATATTAAAAGAATATTGCTTGAAATTTTGCTCAAGCCTCTTAGGTTTTGTGTTCAACATTAATACATTATTATCTCAATGAAATGTACTGAAACAAATGTGTGTATGTGCACATATACTCAATTTATTATTTTGGCTGGTAAAAAGTATGCTTGGCTTACCTCATCTGCAAGTCTCCATGGCCGGTAAATAAAAAAAGTTAATTTTGGACACTGCTTAGCTATTAACAGTAAGGGAAATTTGGATTAGAGGTGCTCAAACTGTAAATATATTAGATCTCCAATATATTCACATAAACGTGTGTACACATAAAGAAAAGTTGCTTTAATGATGCAGCTTTTTGTCTCAAATTTTTATCAAAGCTGCTTTTATTCATAGCAACACAGTTGCTGGAAGGGAGCATTTGTCCAAGTTAGCTCCAATAGCAGAGAAGTGATGGTTAATTCAACTGCTGAGAATCACTTTTGTTGTTCGAATCCCTGCTTGCATTACCACATTTTGACTGAGAAAAATTAACACACTTTGATAACACATTACTTTATGACAGGAATGCTAAATTTCTACTGTTTACCTTACAGTCATTGTGACATAATTCAGTTGATTTTATTTATATAGTATCTGCTTTTCTGAAGTCCTCATCATTTAGTCAAGCAAGTCTGTTTTGGAAAGAAAACATTTTTCTTGTTCATAAATCAGACACTATTGATATTGCTTCATCTTAGTAATACATAAACAATAATATCTGATTTCTAACTTAATGATAAGTAATGACTCTTACTCAGAATTTGTCTCTTAGAGTACAGTCTTTGCTACGGATGACCTCTTCATCTGCACGACCACATCCTGGACCTTTGACTGTCCATGATCTGTTTTAATGATGTACAGCTTTTTTTTACTGCCACATCCATGTTAGATGTATTATCAGTTTTGCCCCTTATCCCAAACCCATCCAAAATATTAAAATTTCATTGGTCGCCACTGCCCAACTGGCCACCACTAATGCAATGGTCCTGCCAAATGCTTGTCCAGCCATCACTGGTGACTGCTATTGGTGCTGAATTTTTTCCAGATCTGAGTTTATGTTTTCTCTGTACCAGGCTGGTATCATGTCATTAGACAGACTGGAAGGAGGGTTGTATTTAAGATCTAGATCTTTGGTCATCTGCAGGGATATTTTACACTAACATTATACTACACCTACCACAGAGTAAGCCGAATTATAGTCGTCTGTAGACTATAATGTTAGTTATTGTGTCAGTTGTTTCTGATGTGTTGTTACTCAGGAAAATATCAAAGAAGGCTAAAGTCCATGTATATTGCTATGAATAACCAGATATCAATTATGCATTGTGCGTACCTAAACAAAGGAGACCGAATAATGGAAAAGGGCTGTAACCCTTTCACCACAAGTCTTGTCACTCCTCCGTGACATTCATCCACTTTCTCCTGGCTCACCCTCTCCTTCATGGCTAAAGCGAAAATAATTTCTGTACTAGAGGGGTTCTCTGGGATGAGCTGGAGGTGGAAGGGTGCTCTCTGAATTCATGTCTAAGAAAAATGTATAATAGAATAATTTGTAGACGCCATTCATTTACCTTCAACATATAAGTTGAATATCTGCCCATCTGTGTGTTGTACCTGAGAGTGAGATGTTGCTACTGTTAAAGTTAGCTGTATGTGGGGTGTGGCTGGGAGACACGTAAAACATGGCGTATTCCTTAAGATTCAGGCTGTGTTCAAATAAATGCTTCATCATATTGGGATTGTCCCTCCTTTGCACTAAATATTACTATTGCAGTCATCTTTAGTGAAGCTAAACCAGACTTTTGATTGTTTGCTTCACTCAGCCGTGGTCGAAGATGTAAACAGAAGTGTCTCTTCTTGCATGATTTGTTGGTGTAATGTGTAACAAATGGCGTGACGTCAGGTCCTGGCAGATGCGCGCAACTTGTATGGACTATAAATTGCTCACTGCAGTTCATTCTCTGGTATCACACTTTTTGTCAATACACTGTACATTCAGACTGTCCCCAGAATGTGGTCAAAGGTCAACGCGTTTGTTGTCATGTGCACAGTTCAAAGAAACAAATTTCCTTGTACAATGAAATTCTTCCTTTGCTTTCCACTAAGAACACCGTTTTGAAAGAAGAAAATAAAGTCTATAGAAATTACAAAAACAAAATGGAGAATAAAATCAGGATTAAGAAGATATGTACAGGAATATTTACAGTAGCATGAATGTGTAAAAAATTGTCAGTGCATGTGTTGTTAGCTACTGCAATATGTAGTTGTTTGAAATGGTTCAGATTAGTGGTTAGTTGTAGCTTTGCCCTAACTTTAAGGCTGGTATTTATTATCTGTTGCTTTTATGATGTGGTAAGAGCTGTTTGTTGCATTTGAGTTGAGAATACAATTCTTTTTACTGCACTGATAAGACTTCTAAACTCAAAACACAGCAGCAAAGCCCAAGCCTACTCCAGTTTGTAATTGTATGTGTCCTTTGTTGAGGTTTCTCAGGGGGAGAGCTCAGCCAAGCCTGCAGCCGAGGATATGACCTCAAAGGACTACTACTTTGACTCATACGCCCACTTTGGCATCCATGAGGTAATGTCTTTTAAACAAACTGCAGCAGTTTTGTATTCGAATGATCAAAGTGTATAAAGTTTTATCTCTTTGTGTCACAAGATCTTAATCCTTCTAATATCCTTTTTTCACTACCATTGTAGGAGATGCTGAAAGATGAGGTTCGCACTCTGACCTACCGCAATTCAATGTTCCACAACAAGCATCTGTTTAAGGACAAGGTGGTGTTGGACGTGGGCAGTGGGACAGGCATCCTCTGCATGTTTGCTGCCAAAGCAGGGGCCAAGAAGGTTATAGGGGTATGTTCTGGTTTCTATCATAACTAATCCATTTGTGTGGTTTTCTAGATTGGCTGGACTCAGTAATTGGATCACTAGTTGATAGGATTCTTTATGGTGGCAGCATAAAGCTGGAACGTGTGAATTCAAATGTTGTTCTTTGGCTTTGTCTTAATAGATAGAGTGTAGCAGCATCTCAGACTACGCTGTGAAAATTGTAAAGGCCAACAAGCTGGATGATGGTGAGTAAATGCAATCCAGTCATGTAGTGACATGGAGGGTTTCACAATTTTAGAGCGTATCTTCATCACATGAGGATCAGGGAGTAAAGTTTCTTGTGTCTCCAGTTGTGACCATCATCAAGGGAAAGGTGGAAGAGGTGGAGCTGCCTGTGGAAGGAGTGGACATCATCATTTCAGAGTGGATGGGCTACTGCCTCTTCTATGAGTCCATGCTCAATACAGTCATTTATGCCAGGGACAAATGGCTGGTATGTATGTGTATGAAGTATTTTTCCCTGCTCTACATTCCCCATTTCTGGTTTTCTTCTAATGATCTCTTAATATTCCCACAAGCATAAGTCATTAGAGAGAGAGAAATAAACTATTTAACATAGTTACTGCTGTTAATTTAAATGATTTCAACTTTTGTAACTGAACTAAGCTGAAATAATTCAGTTAGGTATAGTGGATGGCATGAAATAATAGTGTCATTAACTTGATTGACTGCTGAGATTGAGAAGAAGGTAGTCAGTGAGTCAATCTAAGCTGCCAGAAATTCAAAATGCTTATTGTTACAGTTTTTTGAATGTTCCACCATGTTTCAGTTTTCTACAATTTTCTTTCTAGATTTTATCTGGTCCAGTTCTAGGCTGACATTAGCAAATGTTTTATATCAAAATGCCCTTTGGGAGTCCAGCTATTTACCAGATATTATTACTTCATACTTAAAGCTCAAAGAGTGTTTGGCTGTCAAAAGGCTATTGTTGCTGTTGTACAGGTTGGATGGTCTGTTCTCACACACATGTGAGTCTGAGTCTTTTTTTTTCTTTTCTCCCCCCTCACCCTCTGACAGAAGCCGGATGGACTCATCTTTCCAGACAGGGCAACCCTTTATGTCACTGCCATTGAAGACAGGCAGTACAAGGACTACAAAATCCACTGTGAGTAGTCTGCCACCTCACCCAACCTTAAGCCTGCAAATGGCAGTTCCCATAGGTAGGAGGTCATCTGTGATACTGGAAAACCTGCGGTAGTCCAGTAGTGTCCAGCTATATGCTGTGGAAGAGCATAGAGCTGGGTTTTCCCTCATAATGCATTCAAAGGGCTAAAAAAGTTGTTAGCAATGACAACATGAACACCACTCGCACAGAACTGGACACCACTAGCTGTGATCCACTTATATTGTTTTCATTGAACTAAAAGTGGTCTGTGTGCCTGTGTTTGTGCCTCTGTGTCAGGGTGGGAGAACGTGTATGGTTTTGATATGTCTTGCATCAAAGAGGTGGCAATTAAGGAACCCCTTGTTGACGTTGTGGACCCCAAGCAGCTGGTCAGCAGCGCCTGTCTCATCAAGGTGGGTGGATGAATAACTTATTTGATGTTGTTATGCTTCTCAAGTGATAGTGGGGAAAAAGGTCTGTCTCTAGTTACTGAGGCGATGACTCGGGTTGTGTTTTCTGTAATAGAAATTCTGAAACGGAACGTCTTTGGTCTGATGCCATCTTGTTGGTGTTTGTTTAGGAGGTGGACATCTACACGGTGAAGTTGGAGGACCTGACCTTCACCTCACCATTCTGCCTGCAGGTGAAGAGGAATGACTACATCCATGCTCTGGTCACTTACTTCAACATCGAGTTCACTCGCTGTCACAAGAGGACTGGCTTCTCCACCAGTAAGAAAGTTCAAATAATGGAATGACTAATAATTACATCAAATAATGTGGAGCCTTTTTACAATAGCAACCCACAACACCGTAGCCAACTAAGGGGTTCCCAAACTTTTGCATGCCGATTTAACGTTTTAGCTTAAAGAATTTATCTTAGAATTAGTTAATCCGGTCGTCCTCCTTCTACCATGTTGAAATTGATAAGATCCCTACTGTCTAAAACTACAAGTTTCTTTTTTTGCTGGACTGCAGCAAAGCAGGGACCAGCTATATAAACTGGCATTGGCTGTTGTTCTTTAAAAATGAGTAGGCACAAATGTTAGTTGCATACAGTATCTCCAGACTCTGAGTATAGGCACAGCCTTCTAAGGCCATCACCAGTGTGTTCATCCCTCTGTTGTGCAGCACTGAAGAATTTTAATCTACGTGGACCCCACCTCGGTCTCACCTTGTGTATAAGTTACTGTTTTGTAAAGGCTTCATCCTCTAAGACCATCACCAGTGGGTAAAAGGTAAAGCCAGATGTGGTCCATGACCCACTCTGTCTGCACACACAACACAGACCAACTTCATGAGAAATGTAATGAGTCCATATGTCACCAATGTGTCACAGCTTAGTAGTGCATCACAACTTCATATTATATCTGGACATGTGGCACAGAGTGTGTACAGTAACTTTTATTGACCATGAGGGAATTAAACTGGAAAACAACAAAGTATACTGCGGTGAGGGAAAGATAATTGTTGTGCACCAGACCAGTCCAGCAGAGAGCAGAGTAGAAGAGTAACCAGCTTTCCATGCGCTGAGATGCCTGAGGGACAGTGCACAGTTAACTCACCCCAAATATCAAATTACTCTGAAAAAAACACTCTGTACAGAGTGAGTGATAGAAAAACGATCCACAGAAACATCCACAGGTAGAAATGAATAAAAGAGCACTGGGAGTTTATAGATAATTAGGATAGTTATAATGGGGAATTAAAAGTTGGAGAACGTTTTAAGATATGAGTAGAAGTTATTGTTCTTGCAACTGCATTTATGACGTTTTTGGACTCAAATGTCATGTGAACCATGGTCAACCATGTCATGTGAAATGCTACTTCATTACACCTTAAGAACAAATATTTCATGGGCTTGCTGCAGAAAAATGCAAATGGACATTTAATATAAAAAACAAACAAAAAATTTGCATCATATACTGGACATTAAACATTATCACTGACTATCCTTGTAACGATTTGGCCACAATAATAGCACATTGACAATCCAGCCACATGGTAGGTTTTGACCTAGTCTTGTTTTTCCTTTGCATTGCATCTACATTTAACTCAGAGACACAGAGAGAGGTTAAGTATTCTTTCTTTCTGTCTGGCTCTCTGTCAGGGTTAGGGGTAGTGACAGTTTCTCTCAGGTGCATTTGATCCACAGCTTGGCTAATTAGTTTAGATTTCTCTGTTAGCTCTTTTCTGAGCTTGTTTATCTCTTAATAATCACTCCACTGAACTGTGGGTATGAGTTCTCCTTCACTCAAAGAATGGTTGTGAAAGAGCTGACTGCAGGTGATGCTGATAATAAGACAAGTGCTACATTAACACAGATGGCACCCACAAGCTAAATGAAAAGCACATTTTCTTAGTAAACCCTTAACTTTAGCATCTGTGATGATTATGCTTTGGACCTTGAATTGTTTTGATCGACTGCTTCGAGAACTTGAATTGTTTTAGCAGTAGACTATATTCATGCACACTTTATTTTCCCCCGTCAGGCCCAGAGTCTCCCTACACCCACTGGAAGCAGACTGTCTTCTACCTGGATGATTACCTGACTGTCAAGACTGGCGAGGAGATCTTTGGCACCATCAGTATGAAGCCAAATGTCAAGAACAATGTAAGCAGACCACCACTATTCACAACAGGTTCTTTTCTGCAACTTTGATTCCAAAAAAGTTGGGGCACCATGTAAGACATAAATAAAGCAGAATGTGATCATTTGCTAATCCTTTTTGGTGTATACAAAATTGAAAATGGTACAAAGGCAATGGTATGAAAGGTTCATCCTGGAAAGGCTCAGTGGTTCACAAGCAAGGATGGAGAGAGGTTCACTGCTTTGTCAAACACATGATTGTATAAAGGAGATTACTACATGGGCTCAGGATTTTATTCTATTTTTTTACACAGCATACCAACTTTTTTGCAATCACAGTTGTACTTGTGATTGATTTTAAAGAATGAATTTGTGTGTGGCATCATTACTGCATGTGTTTGCAGCTCACATTTTGTCTGACTTGTCGCTGTTGTTTTGCAGAGAGACCTGGACTTCACCATAGACATCGACTTCAAGGGTCAGCTGTGTGAGATGTCTAAGACGTCAGAGTACAGGATGCGTTAGAAGTCTCTTGTCTTTCTCCCTGTCTTAATTTGTCTTTAGTAGAGAACAGATTATGCTGTTTGACTGGGAGTCTGTACAATAGTTTGATGCTCCCCTGCAGCAACATTTTAAGACCGTCTTTTTTTTGTCTTTTTCTTGTTCAAACGTTAGCAGTATTTAAAAGGTTTTCACATCCTTGCAGTCAAAGTGCATTGCCGTGGTGATTCATTGTGCTGTAGTCACTCAACAAAACGTGGGTTTTTGACATGTGCCTGGTGTTTGTCCATCTTTTTGGGTTTTGCTTTTGGGTTCTTGTCCTTTGCATGTGTGAGGTCTATATAGACATCAACACTATGGCCCTGCTGACATGTCTGTATAGTATTACTGTTCACTGTGTACAGTCACTGGCCCATATGTATAGTCCTATGACCCAGCTACTGGTGTCCCTTCCTTTTGATTCTGTGGGTCATGTGGGTCTTTGGATTTCTGTAAACTCAAGAAACCCTGCCTCCTCCACTTGTGTACCAGTTAATAGAAACCATAAGCAACTGACAAAGTCCACCAAACATGCCCTGTTCAGACCAAAAATAGTTATCTATTTAAAAAAAAAAATGCTTCTGTGTTGGTGTGAATGTGGTGCTCCAGGTCCCAGAGAGACGACAAAAACCAAATCACGAAATTAGCTTGTAGGCTTTTCAACACAAGATACAGCAGGTCATACTCTGTAAGGTCATCACAGCACATCTCGGTGCAGAGTTGCACAGTAGAATGATAACCAGTGTTCCTTTCTAGCCCACCTATATTACAGGATAAGAAGTGTTTTCTCCCCTCAATATGAAATTTTGATTTGCAACAAATACTATGTAAACCTAAACTAAGAAGCTATGTTCAAAGTAAGCAGTTTTGTGCTGCACCCCAATAGTGCTGTTACTGTGACTGTGGGGATTGACTGCAGGAACTGTGTCCCAGTGCCATACTATGACACAGCATGTACTACATGCTCATCGTCACAGTGTGCTGGTTTAGCATGTAGTCTTCAAAATATTGACATACTTGACCTTTTTATTGTTGCAGGAAATTATACAATATATGTGATGTCAGACAAAAATCAAACTGTTTTTCCAAAGATTTAATAGTTTTTTGTTTTCCAAGATTTTTTTGGAGCTACCTCACCACCACCCACAATTTATTGTAAAACTTTTTACCTGTGAGCAGCTCCTCCATTTCCTTTCTGGGAGAATAGCGTGCAGCAGTGTACGATGAGTAAACTTTATTTTGTCAGACTTTCAGTTTGAACACACTACATCTTAAAACCAGTACATAGTATGGATTTGGGACACAGTGCGTGAGAGCTGCTGCGCACATGCAGGCATCACATCCTCGGGAAGTTAATCCTTACAGTAACCAGACATGGGCTGCTGCAAACCTGCAGCTCTTTGTTACTGAGCCTTTGTCGTGTGATAGCTGGGCTGCAGCAGTTGTGCACCAACTATCCTGCCTTATTTGACTTTGATCCTGTCGGACCCTTTTGAGAAAACATCTTAATTATTGCTGGAGATAAAGAAAAAGATGGCCTGATGGGACGAGATCCTGAGGCCTGGTTTTAGCTGGCTCCACAGCTCTGTCAGGTGTCCTGGAGCCCATGTGTTTGTGTGTCTGAGGCTAGTTGAGTCAATTTGAACAGCAGCAACCATGTTGGCACTCTGCAGAGACAACTCTGATTCACCATACTTTGGTTTTTCTCTACTGTATTTTTTTTGTTTTTTGTTTTTCGTTTGCTGCTTCTATTTTTTTTTTAATAAAACTAATAAACTGTAAATGAAACTTTTCTTGGATCGTCTACAAAGTGTTCTGAGCTATTCTCTCAACAGGATCTTGCTGTAAGGATTCTCACCATACATATTACATTGCCTCATTGAGTTATATAATCACCCGAACATCTAAGACCACATCCTCTGACATGCATACTATACTATACTTACTCTATATATAACTTAAGCTTGGCATTGATGCTGCTGCCAAAGGAAATAAATGGACATTTGGCACCAGATTTGACCAAAAAGCAAACACTGAAAATTCAGGTCATGTTGATGACTGAGTAAAGCCCCACTGTGAGCTGCTTCAGTTCAGTTTAATTGACACACACCAATCTGCAGGTCAAGACAGGAAAGCAGCAAAAGCCCAATAACAGTTGAGTTCCCTAGAGAAACATTCATCATGCTGTGGTGACACCGTGAATAGCTGCTTAGTGAAGGACTGCTGTGGTGAGATATACAAAGAAAACATCTTTAAATAGCAACTTTATATTATGTCATAAATGGCAGAAACATGTCACAATAATCTCCTTGGGTTTATTGGAGTGATTCTGTTGTACTGCATGCAGTCATGTCACAATTGGCATTGTTAAAAAATGTTTAACCAGTAGGTGGCAGCAAAAAAGTCATTTTGTCTTTGGCTCACTCCTGGAATCCACATGGAGGAGTTTGAAACTGCTTCTCAGTTTACCTGCAATAAAAAAGGACAAGGTACCAAATCCTCAATCTCATGGCTGCATTATGTAGGAGACCTTACTCACTTTTATATTGAGGTAAATGTATGGCTGAATGTCTTCAATAACAACTGCTGTCTTGATTTACACTGAGCACAGAAGGAGCCAAACAAATGTGCTCTTTCTCTTTACTGAACAGTTTTGTCCATTTACCTTGCAGATGTGGCCATGTATGAGTTTCAACACCTCATATTTTGTCTTTGAACTATTTTCAATTAAATATAGGGTTTAAATGATTTGCAAACCATCAAAATCTATAGCTACACTGTTTACAAAAAACATGTACAAAGTGAAAATGATCACCAGTTCTTAGATTCAACACACATCAAAAGTTTTCAACGAATGGGAGCAGCTCATCACTTGTTTACTTCTCAGATGGCATCATACACAGTGTGCCTGTTTGTGTGGCCCGTGTAACTCCGCCTCCAGGCCAGTCACATGACCTATGGTTGCTCCCTTGGTTATTATAAGCCGAAATAGCAGGAAGCAGGTTTCCTGAGTTGTTCAGCTACTGTTTCCTGTACTGTCTCCTCGATCTCCCATTGTTGCCTCCAAGGCCACACACACACACACACACACACACACACAGGGATTAAGGTGTAGAAATTGTCAACATTGTTGCACAGTGTTCCCACAAAGCAAAATAATGCTAAACCAGACCACATTGTGTATTCAAATACATATTTACCATTAATACTGCGAATCATCTCTCACCTTCACTTTAATGACTGGAAGAAGGCTGTTATCTTCTAAGGTTTAAATGACAGGACGTTTTTTGTGGAACTCATGAGACACAAAATTTTGTAGTCATGTCACTACCAGTTAACTACGAGTCCAAGGCAGGCCTCAAGTCTTCAGCTCCAGTCTTATGACGGGTCACTTTGTTGGGTGCATCAAGCTGCGCACAGGGCCGGGCTGTCATAGTTTGAGCTTCTCTGTCAGGCCACACCAAAACTGTTCACAGCACTGGAAAATGTCATCCACCAGGAGTCACTGGATGGAGAAAGATCAAGGTCACGTTTGACACCACAGAGCATCTTTGAACAAAGTTCCACATTTAAGTCACATGATGCCCTGGAGCAAGGTCCATTTGCTGAACGAAGACTATGAAAACCTGTGAGATCCAGAGTTATGCAGAGGGAAGAATGTGTTTTATCCGTGACTTCCATGTGACTTCCTTGTGTTAATGTTGTGGAAATGACTATGGCATCCCAGGGGAGGACTATTTTGTTCACTCCATACAGGGGCCTGTCTCATGAAGCACATTCATCTAATTCAGCCTCTGTCAACAACTCAACGTCGGAGAAACTGCTCACCAACATGTTCGCTCTCCTGGAATATTTTTCTTTCTTTTCTTGCTTTCTTCTTTTTTACAACATTTCTTTTAAAAGAATAATTGCGTAATGTGTAACCAGTAATGCTGGTGCTGGTGCAGAGGGGTGCTGCACATGTCTGGAAACACGTTACAATAAAGAAAAAGAAGCTTTATGAAAGTGCTGCATAAAAAAAATCATTATTTACAGTTTGCAGATCTGATTCCTTTTTAATGTAAAATGCTGACTGTTGCCTGTCAATAGGTGACAGCAGCACTTTTTGCTTACACAATAAAACATCATAGAGTCATACAAACATTTTCTATTTACACAATCACCTCATAATATTCAGCTGTAAAATCCATTTATTACTCACACTTAAACCGACCTGTACCTGCTACAGAGGTCACAGAGTGGATTCCTGGTTGGACTGTAAATATGTACTATATTTACAGTATAACAGAATATAATGCAGAGCAAAGAACTGCTCCTTCCATAGTAATGTCACTCTGTGTTCTTCATGCTTGTCACTTTGTGGATTGTGAATGCAGTATTTTGGCCACACTGGGATCCTGTAGAATCATGACTCAATGTTTTCTTCACAGCTGACTGCTCAGGAGGTGGTTCTTTCATATGATCTGAGCAGTAACCCTGAACAAACCCTGCTGTGTAACCCAGGGTTAACCACAGTCATCTGGTTAAACCACTGATCCAGCTCAACGAGACAAGGGATCAAAAACAAACCGACTTATATGTAAATGACTTATACTGAAGTCCTTTGATACATAAGCGAGTGAATAAGTATTAAACTATAATCTGTGTTGAAATTCAAAATTCCAACAGTGAGTTCTGGGATTTCAGGTAATGTGGTACCTGCATTGCATTGTCACCATCATCTTCTCTACCTGTAACTACACAGTTTCACTCTTCCTGTAAGCTGAACAGCCAGAGAGCCGTGCACTGCCATTTCTTCATAGATTCTGATATAGATTTACTGTAGCCGGAGTATGCACTGTGCAATCAACTTTTGTCATTAATTGTTTACTTAATCATTAATGTTTTGTTAACTTTGTTAACAAGTTCTGAAGAATTACCATCCTTACCTCAAAGTTTCTAGTTCAGGACAGAGTTAATGGATGTATGGTTTCTGCATGGCAGAGAGGTCAAGTGGTTTCACATGTGCACAAATATGTACACTATTCCCTCTCTATTATTATTATATACTTTATTTGTAATTGTAGATGGTACAGTTGTGTAAGTAAAATTGGGGGGTCTTATTATGAAGGAATGTTAGTAATTATATCTTTCAAATCTGTTTTGTATTAGAATCAAATCATTTAAAAAAGGAAATTGCCTGAGACTCCCAGGTAAGAGGACAGACAACAGCTAAAGATACTATGATGCTTAGATATCATGCATAGAATTAACAAAATGTCCTCAAGTGCTTCTTTTTTCAGTGCATAATAATTTCCAAACATGTAAAATCTTAATCTATAAAGTAAGAAGTAACTACACCAGTCAGATACAGACACTGGAGGAAAAGCATGACATGGATTAAAACTACACTGCAGCAGTTCCAAAGCCTGTACTTAAATAAAAGACAGAAATCAATGTCCATGGTCCATGGTGATCAATATTAATGCCAATAATAATGTCCATGTTTGCCATGGCAGGTTATTGCGGGTTGTGTTTCACTCATTCACACATATATTCATAAACTAGCAGGTGCCACCTGCTCATTAGGAGCCATACACACATACACAGTCGCCGGGAGCAATTTGGGCTTCAGTATCTTGCCTAAGGACACTTTGACATGTAGACTATCTCCAGAGACAAAGACAGAGAAAGTCCATTATTTAGGGACTTTATATGATGATTGTGACGGATGAGCCTTAACCCGAGCCTACGAATGCACCATCAACATTATGTTAATTAACCAATGACACTATGTACAACTTGGTTATCTTCAACGCTAAGTGCATCGCATTTTTGATACAGTTCTGTTTGTGTTACTGTCTAGCAAGCTAATTACTCAAGAGTGTGAAACTAACGCTGTCCCTGGGACAGTAAAAAAAATGTTTAGGATTACTCTTTATTTATATAGGATATTATTGGTAATGTTAGATTGCCATTTGGGATAGTTTTGGGACAACAATAGAAAAACCTATTGGCAACGCATGCACGATCTATTGTTGCAAAGCAACCTAGGCCTCAGTTTAGGGACAGTGGTAAAAGAAAAAGTTTTGAACCCTGACACATTTCATATTTGTTTCTCTCTTTTCTGTTGCAGATAAATGTGACTGCAGACTTCTGTGTTGTGGCATTTTTGCAACAAAATGATACAAACATGCACCATCTGAATTAGTCTTTCAAAGCAGCAACAACACATTGATGTACTACAGTCTGTAGTACTTTGTGTACCTTTTGCATTTTCTCATACAGGCCTCTGTGAAAAATTGTTCCTGTACAGGACATCTACTCACATTTCAATGAACACAAAATAGAAAGGCTTCAAATGATCAATTATTGTGCCATTACAGGTTTATACACAATAAAAGGAAGAGGAAGAAGAAGAGGAAGGGTCTGGCCACATCACCTCACCCAGATCACAAGCAATGTCATCCCCGCCTAGCGTATGGTGAAAATATTAACATGACATTTCACCATTCAGTTCAGCAAGGATGGTGGTGAGGTGGGTCACATTTAATTTACATTTTTGGGTTTGAGGGTTATACCGTGGAGCAAACCTCCTTTGTTTTATTGTCTGTTTTTATGAGGGGAAAAAGAGTCCAGTGTCGTTCGCATTGAGCCTGCAGCACTGTCAACAAGATGATCAGTTTGGGAGGGACTAAAGTCATCACAGGACTCCTCAGTTACATTGAGACATGGTATGGAGTTAAATGCCGATGGAATCACAAAGACAGTGAGTGAAAGCAGTGAGCGGGTTCATGTACACTCTGACGAAGAAGTGAACTGAATCTAATAATGAGATAAACACTATCATTAACAGCATCCACATGAATATTAAAATCACCTACAATAATTACTTTATCTGTTTTAAAGACTAAACTTGATCAAAAAGAATTCAAATAAAAATATCAGAATATGGACCAGGGGCATGATGCACTATAACAAACAGAACTGACTGAAGTGTTTTTCCCCGTGAAAGACTAAGAACAAGACTTTTGAGAGTCGGGGTTGATTAATAGGCTTGAGTCGAAGATGGCAGCAACTCAGCAACTTTGTTGTACTGTTTCTGCAGAGGTGATGATTTTGATAAGGTTTTTATGTACAACTCCTCTTCTGTTTATTTTGGATTGAATGAATTGAAGTGGTCTGGGAGCAGACATTGTCTCTATGGGGTTTTCAGTAACTGCTCTAATGGAAGCGCAGAGAAGCGTGCAGGATAGCAACTCTACCTCCCAGAGGAACAGCTTAACATTTCACAGGCCCATCGAGAGAGAGCAGGAGCGTGAGAGGGAGAGAGAGAAGCCATCGCTGCAGCACTGCCCAACATTTACATCTACATGATAACATCAGATTTGTGGGAAAATATCACGTGTCTCTTCTTTTTTTAACCCATCCTCCCAAATGAGAAATTCGACCTGTCCTCTGCCTTGTTCGTGCAATATTGCAAAAAAAAAGTCTGCAGAGCTGAGTTTGTGGATCTACAAGCGTTGGTGGATCTGCATTGGTTTGATAACAATGCTGGCCTCGATTACCTGGATAATGAAACAGGCATGTCACTTAGCTGTGAAGAAGTTGAACTTGAAATAACGTAATTGGTTAACTGTTGTTAGTAACATGACATTACCTGTAGTTGGTGCATTCATAGGCCCAGGTTACTAATTCTAATAGGCTCATCTGTCCTTTGCATCATCACATAAAAGCCCTGGAAGCTCCTTCTCACAGCCACTGCAAAAGCTTTGTTTTTTAATTTTTTGCCACAATGAGGGCAGTGCATATTATTTTATGTTCATCATGCGCCTGTCTTCACAACTAGCTACTAGACTTTGTCTGAGTGGAAACACCAGGACAGCGCATCCAATCAGGACAAGGAGTCAGTGTCTAAGGCTACGTTCAGACTAAGGGCACAAATGGCCCAAATCCAATTTTTTGCTCATATGTGACTCACATCTGCCGATCACATGGAATCTGATCTTTTCAATTCTTAATTGGGTCACTTTCATATGTGCTCCTGAATCAGATACAGGTCTGATTTTTTTGCAATGCAACCTCAGTCTGAGCAGTCATATCGGAATTCACGCAACTCTTATGTCACCCAGTCCCGTCACGATCCCACCACTCCTGGCCTCCAGGAGAAGTAGCAGCTATTGCTCCACAAAAGGCCATAATTAAAACTTCACTTTCTCCTGTTTCACGTCATCTAGTCATAAATGAAACCGTAAACACTGACTTCAGTGGTCTCCATGTTGACCTCTGTACGACAGCGTGTTCCGTGTGATGTCGTGTGACGTGTCGTTGTTCGTGCATGCGAGTCAGTTCAGGACTGTGACCTGTTCACACGGGAATCTGACCACATTTTAAAAATAATGCAAACAGCCAAACAAAAAAAGTCGGATCTGAGCAATAAATCTGAATTGAGTACTAAGGCTTACAGTATGGAGAATGTATCCCAATATGTACCTACCTCTTCTGGTTGAGCTGCTGTTGCATTTTGTGAACAGTTGTTGTGTTGTGTGAATGGCCATTGTGTTTTGTGAACTGCTGTTGTGTTTTGCCCTTCAGGGCCACCATATATTTTCCCTCTTTAGTTAATACCAGTTCAGATTCATTCAGATTCAATCTGTGTTTGCCTAGCTTTCCAGTGTTCTGCTTGACCTGCCTGTTTGGACCCTCGCCTGATTATCTGATGATTTCCCTGCCTGCTCCTCGTTGGATTCGCTAGACCTCAAAAGAGTGGTGCAAGCAAGACAGCTCAAGAATCTCACAGAACTAGAAGCCTTTTGCAAGGAAGTGAAGAATAGGTGAAAACCCGCCGAGCAAGAATTAAAAGACTCTTAGCTGGCACAAAAAGCATTTTACAAGCTGTGATACTTGCCAGAGGAGGTGTTACTTTGTACTGATCATGCAGGGTTATTTTGAAACAATGAAAAATGGAAATAAAAAAAGTTATCTTGCTCCTTTCAGAAATCAGATCATGGTTTACTCACTGAATAGGTAAGTAACAGAAGTTTTGACTGAGGGTAACCAAACTTTTGCCTGCCACTGTGCAGTTCCTGGGAGAGGCTGGAGCTCCCACAGTCTGCTGCCTCTGTGGGTTGTGGGCTGAGCTGAGTGGAGGCTGTGGGCGGAGCAGCAGGATGTACAGCTGAGCCGGATCTCTGTGATCACACTACAGGGCTGCGGTGCAGGATGAAGGAGCTGGAGAAAGAGAGAGACGGAGCAGTTGGAAAAGCTGGAAGCAAGAAAGAGAAAGATCAGGTATGTGTGCACAGTCTGTACACAACAGATGTTGGCTGCAGGACACTGACTCGTTGTTTGGTGGTGGATGTGTGGATACAGTGGTGGGTTTCTAAATGTATTTCTCAGCTGGGTGCAGAATAAAATGAGAGAGGATGGAGCTGTATTTGGTTAGAAATGTGGGATCTGGTTATGCTACTGTGCCAGTTGAGACATGTAAGTATGAAATGCCTCAGGCTGCGTGTGTTGGTATGAAGTCTGAGGGGGACAGACTAACTGAAGCAAGCCAAGCTTCTGTTTTGCATTAGATAGATTTAAATAAAATAAAGTAGAAATAAAGTCAAAATGAATAGCTCCTTAAACAAAACTCAATAATGGAACCTGTCATTACTCTCACATTGATTGTCAAGACTAAATAAATAACGACTAAATCTACATTTAATGTTTACGACTGTTTGCATCAGTAATATTTGCTGACACAGAAGCAAAACAAGCCTGTGTTTTACTTTAATTGTAAAGTCCCATCAAGTGGCTGCTGCAGTTGTTATCATGGAAACAGAGAGTGAAGGAGGGGCTGAGGCAGGAAAGATGCACATACGCTTCAATATGGTTGTTGTTGAGTTTGCACTGAGCAGCACTGAGTTGACGAGCTTCGGTGGTGGAGTCACACACTAAGATATACCTTTATTCGTCCCACAGTGGGGAAACTCACAGCAGACATAACAGAGTTACACATGAGACTATATTGTCACACCCTATAAACACAGACAATTAAACATATTCAAATGTATTGAAACACACAAAACAGAAAAACATTCTAAGAGGTAGGTAAGAAATAAAGTAATGAACATAAAGATAAACTAGACTTTATACACAATGATAACAACTGCTGATACACTGTTGGTCTAATACGCAAGATGCTTCAGTGGAATTGTGTAATTGAGTAGCTTACTGAGAATAACCATAGGCTTATAATGAATCTATACATACACAGGTATGTGCAGGTATGTGAATACATCACAGACATCATTAAGATAAGATAAACCTTTATTTGTTCCACAGTGGGGAAATTTGCAAAGGAGGCGCCCAACGTGGGGCTCGAACCCACGACCCTGAGATTAAGAGTCTCATGCTCTACCGACTGAGCTAGCCGGGCTGCTGCTGTTATAACACTACATAGATTAATACTAAGTTAGTACACATGATCGGTTACATTACACCCATGTGGTTTGTTTTATTTGCTGGGATCATTTGTTCCAGCTAAACGTCTCCGGGGTTTTTTTGAATTCCAAATGGAACAGGATGTCTTCACAAAGGAGCTTTAACCTCTTCCTGTTTCCTCAATAATTCCAATGAAAACTGTTACGTAGGAAAAGAATAACAGATACGTTTCAATTTATCGTTGTGCTCATAAAAGCCCAAACACATTTCAGCTGAGCGATGCTCAGTCACAGAAACTCTGGCTTCACTGCACAAGCTCTGCAGCAGCTCTGATCACAGGACAATCACAATGAGCTTTTTGTCATTATTGTGTAGTAAATTTGCCTTGCATTTGTAAAATATTAAGATACAATTTGCAAACTGAATTTGAATTGGAGTAAAGTTTAAACACCACCAGTCTGAATTCATTCAGATTACTCAGTTTAGGTATAGTAGAAGGATTATGCCAAATGATAAAACTGCTGTTTTTCGGGAGTACTAATGCAAGATGCCATCTATGTTAGAACTTACAAACAATTTGGAAAAAGTCCTCCCAACTAAATTTACAAGACAGTCGGTTTGCTGAGATTCAGAAAAGTTTGAATTGAACTTTGCCTTGTACAGGTTGATCTGACTTGCATTATGTGTATGTGATTACAGATAAAACATTTCCTTGTTTGTTGGACAGTCAACAGTAAAAATAAAAAACCTTATAAAATCCTCATTCTTTAACATAATACTCTCCTCTCTGTTAAAATGATGTTTTGTTTGTCACACAGACAGAAGTGTCCTTAACATAAATGTCCATTACATAAATGTTTGTTACAGCTGTATTATTGACTAAATACAGCTGAACATCTGAATCTGCCACAACACTGTGAACGATATCCTTGTCGATAACACCCTCTGCATTCATATTTTGGTGATGCCATTTTCACTGATTGGAAACGTATGTAGTTCTGTTTTGCAATGGCTTCCCAGAGGTGGGGACTATAAATAGACACCATAAATAGAGCTGGATTAGCCTGTGGTTCTTCTTTCACAACAACTATGTCGCTATACATGTCGAAGGATGGCGCTGGTGCTGGAACAACACATCTTTGCAGCAGAACTCAGCTTTCTCAGTAATGTATCGCCATTGACTACCTTTACCATCAACACTGATTGCACATCCACACAAAACGCGACAAAAGAAATTCTCTTGTTTGCTGATTTGCATTTTGATATTTATTATCTGGCTCAGCTATTCGGAGGAACCAGATCAGTCAGAGCCTCCAGCGGCTTGAAAATCAGCCTTATTTTAGGAGGTTTTGTGAAGTTCCTTGCATATTGTGCTGTTCCACTCGTTTTTTTTAACAGCTTGCTCATCTCTGTGCTGATATCAGAATGTGGCTCTGCTACTTTTAATTTGCTCAGTTTTCACAGGACTGTCAGTTGGTTTATGACAGACGTTCAGATATCTGACGTCACGCTGCATCAGGCTGCATTATCTGAACTAATTGATGTTTATTTCTGTTGTTTTAAATCTGAACTTGTGCAACTTGTGGGAGGATGTATTTCAGTCATTCAGTGACAGTGGTAGCAATTGTTCACGTCACATGCGGGATGGTCAAAAGAGCTTACCGGTCAACAGAGGACACACAGCTTCTCTCTCTCTCTCCTGCATGTCAGCAAACCCTGAACCTTTACTTTTCACTGACAGTAGACCTATTGACATGCTTTTTATATTTAACTGTATGCTCTTTTGGAACAGCTGCGTGGATAAAACATCAACAGCGACTTTAATGGAAAAGTGACTTGGGTGTTTATTGAGACATGAGACTGACACGTAAAATTATCTTCACATTTATGCAACAACATGAATATGTGAATGTGTAAAAATAAGTTTGGCCTACGGGTTTTCAGCAGTCAGGTCTCACTCAAGATCTCTACCAAGCAGTGCATCTTCTGTCTTGCTTTTCTCAAGACGAGCATTTCCAGTTCAGGCAGACTGGTCAGCAAAGATATTTAATCTGGGAGAAACCCATAGCTCTGGTGGTCACCTCTGTACACCATAATGATGTGTAGCACACTGGATACGATGAGGAAACAATGAATAAAACACACCATCATCAAATAAAACTTGCAATCCTACACCAGCTTCACCTCCAGCAGAGAATGTTATTCAGTGTGTGAGTGTGGACAGTGGACCACAACAAGAAGAGAGGGAGGGAAGCAGTCCCTGTTCAATGCAAATAGCCTCATAGCCTTCAATAGGCAGACAGGTTGAACCAGTCCTCATTCAATGAACTGGCAAATTCTTATTATTTCATGTTAATCTGATTCGTCTTGTGGCAGCTTCTCGGTTTTAAGGGCATGGAACAGAAGGGCTTTATGTGGAAAGTTCACCAAGTGTGCGCAAAGGTGAACTCACAGTGTTTACCAACTGGTTTCAGAGAGTGTAACTGGCAGCTATCCTTTCCTCTGGAACCGCACAATCATGCCTTGACTTGAATCCCTCTTCACTCATTCTTGACATTTCTACCGTTCTCTGCTTGGCTTTCATCTTGCATCGTCTGCTCCAACAGCTGATTCCCTGTCTGCTTCCCTCTCCCGTCTCTTGCTCTCTGTTTCCTGCCGCCTTAATCCTTTCTGTGTGATCTCATCATCTGAGACCACATTCTTCCCTAAACACTTACACATGGAACCGCAGTGCCCAACACTCCCGCTCACAACATCAACAACATTCCAAGGAGACAGAAAACACAGGTTCAGAAGTTTATCTTGATGCAACAGTTACGCTTACATTGACAGAATTATTGTTCCAAAAACCACTTGTCCTCTGCAATTAATTAAGTTCAGCACAAGTATAGATCTAGTTTCTCAAAGCACTTCATTACCTGGGATGGAAGGACAACTGGCCTAAAATCATTAAGGACCCTGAGGTGTTCCACTTTTTACTATGTCCTGCTTTCATAGTTTAGGTACTGTCTATTGTTTAAGTGACATGATTTGAGCCACCTGCCCCATCTGGTCCTGCACTTTCCAACCTGACCAACAAACAAAACATATATACGTGGATCATTATTATTCATAATAAAGTTTGCAAATTATTAAGAAGAACCAACAAAACATAATATCTCTGAAGGATAGGCAGGATAGAGTGGTTCTGTGCATATCTCTCAAAGTCAACTTGTAAAATGATAAATATTTAGTTATCTAAAAATATACACTATGAATGATGGCACAATTAATTATGTCACTATGAATCACTGCATAAAACAATGGACTGGGAAAAGACTTTGTATGACAAAGATAAGGGTAGATAGAGAGAGAGAGCAAGAGGAAGTGAGGTAGTCAAACACAGACACAGTCTGTAAAGTGTGTCAGTGATCTTGCTTTGTTAACTGTCCTGACTGTGTTGTGTGAATGAGCTGGTGGATATGGTATTTCTTTCCAGCCTTAATGCCGTGTCTGACTGACAAGAAAAAAGCCGTTGTGGAAGCGTGACTTGCGAGTGGTGTGTCTCTTGCTAGCCAGTGATTCTCTGTACAGTTTTGATGACTGTTGAAGAGATGTCCTCTCTGCCTGGGTGGTGTTTCCAAACCACTGATGATGTTGCTGGTGCTCTCAATGTTTCCTCTGTAGGCTTGGGTGAGGCGCTGATGGCCACGTCCAACCTTTTTCAGCAGCCTGATGAAGTAAAGCTGCTGCTGTGCCTTCTTCACTGGAGCTCTCCAGAATCAATTCTGTTCAGTTTTGTCTATGTTGAGAACCAGGTCAAGGTTGTCCTCTCTATAGACAATGATTTTATTCACAACTTCCCTCCATGATGACTTGTCCCCACCTTCACTGACACCAAGAATGGTTGTCCTGGGTGGAAACACAGGCAGACAGAAAGATAGATCGATAGATATAGACAGACAGACAGACAGACAGACAGACAGACAGAAAGATAGATAGATTCCTTGGTGAGGAATTCTTACCTCGTCACAGAAGAGGAAGACTATACAGCCGTTTAATTATAGGATGTCACAGAAGAGTTATGTCAAAGGGCCTAAAAAGGAGCTGCAGGTGCCAGTTGTCCCGGTCATAAGTTTGTTTCTGCCGTCATGAACTTTTCAACCAATTCATTCAATATCATGTACTTTCTAGCTCCCAGGATAAACCCAGGTACATCACATATCTCCTTTGACAGTCATTGAGGATGCCCTAAATCTTCTTTGATTGTCATTGGTTACTGAGGCCGCCCCTAATCTTCTAAGGAAACGCCTGCGACTTCATCCTGCAACTGTATTTTCAGAGCACTTTTGCACAACATTCCATAACAAAGGACTTGAAGGACAGTGGGACTATTGTCTGTGTGAGAGAGGAGTTAAGAATGTTTGCATGCACACCTGCCATTTGTTCACCAGAGGCCTTCAGGACTCTCGATCTCTAAGAACCTGTGTGTGTGAACCTGGAGTGCATCTGGGTTACAGGGGGGATTTTTAAGGGATGTCCAGGTTGCATCTCTCTTGCTTTGATGGAGTTTTGTTGCTCATGCTCGCTTAAACTCATATCATGCATCCTTTGACTTGAAGGCTCCACACTGATTCTGATCTTCACACTTGTGAATGACTGAGCCTCATGAGGAGGCCCCCTTTCATACCCAATCATGACACAACTGTCCCAGTCTTTTGCTGCCCTGTTACCAACTTGTTTGAAACATGTTGCTGCCATCAAATTCAGTATAAGCATATATTTAGAAAAATCATTGATCAGTTGATAAGGTAAATCATTAAATATATTGTCTTTGTGATTTCAGTTGAGTATATGTCAAAAAGGATTGGTAATGATCACATTCTGTTATATGTGTTATTTATGCGTAACACAGCATCCCAGTTTTTTCCTAATCAGGGTTGTACAAAACTCCAGTTGCAAGCTCATGTGGATGACTGTCAAATGGTTTATATGTATAAATCTGTCCCTGCACCAGATTATTTTTGTGCTTGGTCCACAGTATTGTTCTCCACATTACTTTGTACTTACGGTTCCAACAAACTGTTTTCCTCCTCACAGAGCTGGATTCCCAAAATCATCAAGAAACGAGTGTGCACCACTTTTGTTGAAGACTCTTTCAGGTAATCTCTCCTTCTCTGTCTTGTCTAAAATGCAAAACTATTTTATTCATGATATAAAAGCCATAAGGAATCAGTGTTTTGATGATGTGATTTTGTTATTTAATGTTTTTCTAATCTTAACCCTTTTGGTGAAGGGTCTGACCTGATTTGATTTAAGCTTTGCATTTGATGCATATAAGTGTATTTTAATTTTTCATCTACAATGTAAGAGACATAGTAGAAGTTGCTGCTTTCAAGTTGTTTATCTCCCACCTCTCAAACAGAAAATTTAACATTACTTTTGATGATTTCATTTGATCTACTTCCCCTCTGAACTGTAGAGTACCTCAAAGCTCTGTCCTAGCTCCCCTTCTCTTTTGGATCTACATGCTTCCTTGGCTGAATGATACCTAATTATGTACATACCTTACCTTTATATGTCCATAAAATCAGGATCCACCAGCTGTCTAACATCTATAAAAATGTCTGAATGACATCAAATGTTGGATGTCCTCCAAGTCATAGCAGAAAAATCAGAACTAATTCTGTTTGCATCATTAAACACATCAAATTTAGCAATGAGTATCTTAACCTGGCCACCTCTGTTAAGCATATGCCAGAAATTTAAAAGCCTTTTTTTTTTTTCTAATCCCACTTTTTCTCATCATGTTAACAAAGTAGTAGTAGTCATCAACTTTGTATTCTCCAAGCACTGATTATTGTAACTCTTGTTTTACCTGCCTTTAATTATACAAACCACGGCAGCCAGACTGTTAACTGGGACCGTGGTCATCATGTAATGCCAATTTTAGCTGACTTAGCCGAGAACTAATTTTAAGGTTTTACCCATTACTTGTAAATCACTCCTTAGAATGGCTGTCTTTCCCATATGTACCTGCGCTAAGCCTCAAATCTCAGATCAACAATGCTCTGCTGCAGTCCCTCAATCTAGACTAAACTGAAGTGGACTGTGGATTTGCTGTCAGTGCCCGTAAACATTTTTCTGCTGAAATTCAACTTACACACATCAGGTTGTAACAACTATGAACCAGTAAGTAACTGACAGTAAAAACTGTATCACTGTCTCATGTTCCTTTGAAATGGCTCAGGGCATTTGAGACACTATCAACCACAAAATACTAAGTTTGTCGGTTTGTGTGTTTGTGTGTCAGCAATGGAGCGTTGTGTCAGTGTGGTGGTGTGCAGGAGGTGCATGACTCTGTGGCAACAGGGGACTACTTTGGAGCAGCTGTTGTCACCCAGTGGGACAGTAGGCAGCACTCTTCTGAGTATCCCACCGACGCCTTTGGAGAGCTGGAGTTCGCCGGCGCTGGACGCAGACACAGCCATGTGAGTGGCAGTGCTGAACTCACATACCACACACCATCAGATTGATGGCTGGAACCCACAGGTCACCCAGCAAAATATAAATCCAGGATGGCAAACTCACCCTTCAGAGCAGGAATGGGAAACTTTTTCCTGTCAAGGGCCATTTCAATTTTTATAACATCCTTTGAAGGATAAACTAAATTATATCAGTATCATATATCACACTAACCTCTAATGTGATGGCCGAAAGTTCTTCTCTTTGGTGAAGCATCTGGTTTCATATGGTAGTAATGATGAAGCTACTCACAGCTGTTTTTGCAGGTTTGGGTTAGTCAGTCTTGAGTGGAGTCTTGTGTCTTTGCAAAAGTCAGTTTTCAAAAGAATTGTTTACAGTAGTTTCAAATAGACTTGCAAACTTCAGCGCATGTCTCCTCAGAATGGTAGCATCTCAGGCATACATACAGTTCATATATATATATACAGTGTAGTGCAGTGAACTCAAGCTGAAGAACGTTGTTGTACCTTGCTTTGACCATGTTGTTGCTTTGCAGCTCAATAAATAATGTTGTATGCTGTCAGGCCCATCATCTGGTTCCATTTTAAATAGCTTGTGTATACACGTGTTCAGTTCCATTTGTTTAATTTTCATGTCCTGAAACCTCTTGCCAAACGTCTGAAGGAGTTTTGTACACTCGCAAGAATATTCAGATGTGATAGCTGACTTTTGTTCTTGCAGAGAAACATTGTTACTCATTTCCAGTTGCACTTGCTGTAGTTTTAATTTCACTTCAAATGATTTCACATTTGAAAGCAAAGAACTGAGTAACTGGTTGAGTTACCTCATCTACTTTTCTTTTCTTGCCAGTCGCCATGTTGCATTTCATCGTGATGTGTAACTGCTATAAAGTTTCTTGTATTTCTGAGTTGCCTTTTTTGTATTTATGAACTGTCTCATCAAAAGGTCTTTGTGGCTACATCACACTATGATGTAACAGCTACAGTCTGACTTGCAGATCACTTGATAGCCACTGGCTACTAGGTGTTGAGGTTACTGAGCCACTGGTTGCCTCACCTGAACCCTGGAGAGTTCCCCTGTTCCACTGTTGCTCCACTCATCCTACACCAGCGACTCGCTAAGGTGGCCGGTTGGGTCGGCCCAGTCTGCTTCTTTATTCATGTCACCAACTATGCGCTGAACTTGCTGTTGGTTTCAGTTTAAGCTTAAACAATTAGACACAGACAGAAACTAAGCCAAAATACTTCAGGAATGAGGGTTACCATTCATCGGCCGTCACAGTCTCTTCACAAAGAAGTACGCTATCGGCACCACACCACTCTCCTCTCTTCCTGGTCTACTCTCATTTCCTGGTGTCAGCTCTCTGACCTGCTCATGTTGAACTTCTGGAAGTTTGGAAACCAATCACAATTAGTGGTGGCCCACTGGAGTTCTAGGTTTAGTTCCCAGGTACACTGAGGACAGACACACAGTATGAACGATATTAAAATTTCTTGGTGCATCTTTGTCTGAAGTATTGGAAAATGACTTTATAAATGCATTCCTTGTACTGGTTATCTGTCAGGTACTGCAATCCTTTCTTTGTCCTGCCTAGTTTTTGCGGCTGTCATGTGACACAGCGCCTCAGATCGTCTACACCCTGATGACAACCCACTGGGGCCTGCCCTCACCCAACTTGGTGGTGTCGGTGGTGGGGGGTGAGGGCCATGAGAAGATCAAAACGTGGGTGAGAGATGTCCTGAGAAACGGCCTGGTCAGGGCTGCACAGAGCACTGGTAAGAGTCCATAGTTACATTTAGGATCAGAAGAAACCATAGAATGCAACATGGAGCAATTTTGTATGAAAAATTCCAAACTTGTAAAATACTATTTATGTTAGGTCTTCTTGTTCTGGTCAATGGCTTGAGCAGCAGAAACAACATGTTAAATCTGACACTTAGAAACAAAATAAGCAGGGCTTTATATGTTTTAGTCGTGTTCCATTTGTGATGAGTGATAGTTAGGTCAGTTCAATATCCAATCTAAGACCACTAAATGTGTATTGCAAAGCAATACTGTTAAGAAAATATCACAGATGCTGTATTATTTATGGAACAATGTTTTTGAAATCCATCATTTCAATTCTTAAAATGCTAATTTAATGCTAAAAATGAAAAGTTCCAAATGATCTGCATTCAGACAAAAGTTGGAAGAACAGACTTTTTCACAGAGCTGGCATTTGGACTTGTATTAAAGCTGTAGTTATTGCTGTACCTGCTTAGTGAGAGGCTGCCTGAAAGGACTTGCCTTCCTGTCTGTGTTTGTCTCTGGGTGATGCTGTAAATGAAATATTTCAAGTGTATCTGCAGACAGGCCCATTTTCAGTTGAACAATGCTGTCAGCGTACAGTTTGATACTTCCATACAGTGGATCTACTGTAAATAGGCTATTTTGACAGTCATTGTCCGCACCAAGGAAAAAGCAAACCAAACCAAGCAAACTGTGCCAAACGGTTCGGGGCCCTTACACCCCTTGTATATACTAGGTAGTGCATGCTAAGTTATTGAAAACCTCACCAAGGTGTCCCACCTCACTTCTTTTCTCACTACTCCTGTCCAGGGGCCTGGATCCTAACAGGGGGGCTGAGGGAAGGCGTAGCCCGCTGTGTGGGTGAGGCAGTGAGGGACCATGGGGCCGCGGCTCCAGCTCTCTCCCAGAAGAAAGTGATTGCTGTGGGACTGGCGCCCTGGGGCCTGGTGCACAACAGGCAGCAGCTTGTCAGTGCCCAGGTACTCGTCAGCTATGTAGCCTGCATCTGTCATTTGGTTGGCCTCCTCCTCAGACCAGACACAAATAAATAATCACAAACATGCTGTTGTTTTTGTCTCACACTAACATATAGGTCTATACATTTAACATGAGAAACTGATTATATTTTTCCTGCAACACACACCACTAAACCTAAACCATGCAACAGTCCTGATAGTCCTTACAATGACTATTATTAATTTGCTGGGTTGCTGAGTTTTGACAATAATCTGAAATTTCCAGTGAAAAAGTCAGAATTTTCAGACAAACAGTTATTTCACAATTTTATGAAAATGGATTATACATCAGAATTTATTCTCAGAAGGAATGCAATTTGTTTATAAGGGAGACTATAATATATAAATATAGAATACATAAAACGTATTTATAAATTAATCTTTAATCCGAATTAACTCGTTTCAAGAATTTTCTATAAATTAGTGTCTGTATCTTGAAGTTGAAATGTATTTCAGAAAACAGTTGATACAACAGCAGTAGATATTTTCACTTTTTTTTAAAGAAAATAAGATTTCAGTGACTCTGGTACAAAACAGACTTGTTATAGAGATTTTTGTGAAGAGGAGGAGGAAGAGAGGAAAAATTTTCTGACATTCTCTGAAAATCAAATGTCAAAATTCGTACTTTTTGCTTGACCATAGAGGTGACTTTTTTCCAGGATGTGTTCGTGTCAAACTTAAACAGCAGCTTTTTTTTTTTAGAAAATACTGTTGACCAGATGCTCCTCACTTGGATCACATCAGAGAGGCGGTAGAGTAGATTCCATCCCTTACTGAGAATGAATTTACTCACGATTTGCTCTCCTGCTGTGTGTTTGAAGGGGAGTTTTCCTGCTCGTTACTACGTCCAGAACACATCCCGTGACTCCTGCTGCCTGGACAACAACTGCCAGGCTTTCCTCCTGGTGGATGATGGAAGTGTTGGCCGCCGCGGGGGAGAGACAAGCTTTCGTGCTAATCTTGAGGACTATATTTCCCATCAGCGCACTGGCATTTGGGGTGAGACATAGACATGAGCTATGTAAACCACACCCCCCGTCAAACAGGGAATCTATAATATTGCTGGTTCATCCAGTTGTTGAAGTAATGTCTTTGGGCTGTTGCATGAAGATGCAAAACAAGTTCCATGTTCAGTCAGTTCACACATGACAGAACCATTACAGACAGAGCCACTGTATTTAGGTTCTGAGGGCCCTGAAGTCCATTTCCCTCTTCACACCTCATCGGCAACATTGCTGACAAACAATGCTGAGTTGGACAGTAATGAAAGAAGAAGATCTCTCTCCGATGTGTCTCAGATGACCTCAGTCGTGATCTAAAAAATCATTTAGATTACTTTCCATGGCTTGATTTGCCAACTGTCAGCAGCACCAGCAGTAGGCTCACTCTTGCCTCAGTAACCCCACAGTTGTTTAAGCACTGATCATTTTCTTCATTAAGTTTTTCTTCATTAAGTGCTGGATTTTGCTTGCAGGATCTTTTTCAAACATGGCATCTTGAGTTGTAGAGTGAGATGCATGTTTGAAAGAATATTTATTTGCACTTTGAACTGAAAGGTATACTTAAATATGTGTCATATGTTCCAACTCTCTACCTGAAGCACAGCATGTGGTACATTATTGCTGTTACTGTGAGTGAGTGTAGGACCATTGGGCGTGTTAAGTACTTGTCTCCCCTCTTGTGGTGAAAGTAAGAATTGTAGCGCACATTGAACTGTATTTCGAACCATGTTTCAAATGCCTTTACAAACAAATTATTGTCAGATAGATAGCACCGTCTTTAAATGAAGAGGGCTTTACTCTGGTGGATCCCACTGGCAAAACAAGGGAGCTGTGGCCTGAAAAAAAAAAATTATTCATGGCAGATGGCAACTGTAAACTGGATGTGTGCAGGTGTGTGAGAGTAGAGCAGAGTGCTCCTGTTTTATGAACCTGAGAACCTCTTATCTTGTGCCAACAACAGGTAGTGGCAGTATTGAAATCCCAGTGCTGTGCATGCTCATCTCAGGAGACGCCAGTATGCTGGAGGTAAGGAACTGTCAAACACATTCTCACTCTACACACACACACACACACACGCACACACACACGCACACACACACACACACACTATCATAGATTTTTGAATTTTACCAAAATATTTCAGCTTCATTGTCATGCCACAGAGAGTGCAGGTAAAAGAATTTGTTATTAGGTGTGGGCAAGTTTGTCCAGCTTTCCATAGTGCTCCACCTGACTGGGTCATTGGTTCAGCCTGGTCAATTCTTCTTTTCAAGAGACAGGCTTAAGGGATGAGGGATAAGCATTCATTGTCCATCGCAGTCTTGGCAAAAAGAGTTAGCAGCTATCAGTAGCTCACCTGTCAATCCAGTGCCATGCTCTGTTACAGGCTTAAGCCCACATGGAAAACTGAGATCACTGAGATCAGAAGTCAGAAACAGGAAATTGTGAATAAACATCCAAGTACAAAATGCCATTAGTATAAGTTAAAAATTTTTGCCTTTTTTTTTTTACATCACCCCAGCAGCATAAATGTTCTTCCATACCTGTGTGTATGATTGTTAAAGCTGTTTGTTTCAGCGCTCTATACCCTCTACTGATTATAAAGCTGTGTCTTATATTTCATGGCATATGATATTTGCATTTTTGTTAGATGAAGTAACCAGTTAAGTTTGTGACCATGTGACTCAGTTGTGTGTTTGGTCAGCTACATGGACACTTTGCAGTACGAGAGATGTCGATCACATTGAGACCTTTTCGTGTCCATATGTTCCCTGGCTCAGAGATTAGACGCCTCTCTGAAGAAAGCTACGCCCTGGCTGGTTCTTGCTGGTTCTGGTCCAGCTGCAGATCTTATCAGTGAGCTGCTGGGCAATCTTCCCACTGTTTCCCTCAGTCCCACCTCTCCTCCAGCTGAGGGCGAGGCTGCTGAGGGCCTCAGCGCAGAGCTCCGCGACTGGCTCCGTGACAAGGTCCGGAGACACTTCCCTGCTGAAGCTGAGCTGGAGAAACTGGTGGACAGTGTGAGTCAGACAGCACATGTGTGAGTCTGCATGTGTGTGTGTGTTTGTGTATGTGTGTGTGTTTCTTTGCATTTAGAGTAGCAAAGTGAGTGGCGTTGCAGTTGTTACAATTCCAATTCCATTTTTTTATTTAATTCTGTTTATTTGGGGGATACACTGTCCCTGTTTTTGTCCCCAGTTTAGAATGCTCTGTTTCCTCCACGTTGTAGTTCTTGTCCTCGCTAATTTTACTGTGCCGAACAGGAGGCTGTGCTACTGGGATCAGTCCATGCACTGATGGGCAACAACTTCATTCCTGCAGCCTTTCACCAGCTAAGCTGATTTTTAGTGTCTTTGAGTTGCTTGTCTCTCTAATAATATTCTATGTACATAATAATATTGTCTAAGGGAGGAATGAATAAAATGAAAAATGACTGATAGAACTCCACCCACTTTGCTAATCAACAGATCCATCAGCACTGTTCTGTTTGATCTGCCCACAGTCTGTGTTCTTACGTTGAAGCTTGATTTCCTTTCACTCCCTCTCTGTGCCCAGGCTCTGAGTATATATCAGAACCAAGAGCTCATCACTGTTTTCCACGGGGAACAGGAGACTTCCGATGACTTTGACACGGTTCTCCTCAAAGCCCTTGTTAGAGGTGAGTTTAGTTACATAGCACCTTGAAAAATGCAAGATGTCACAAAATGCTGACAACTGACAAAAAAAGTAAAACGACTAAAAACAGTGAATAAAAAGTGTCCCAAAGTTTAGGAGCCATAACTTCAAAGTCACCTTCTCCTTTAGAGAAACGCCTGGAGTGACAAATAGCCATTGAACTGATCAGAGGACCTTAGAGACCTGCTGGTAACATGGGGCAGTAATCTAGTAGTGTAGTCTATGTGTGTGACCCATAGAATCAGTATTCCTGAGTTGTTGAACAGATTTGTCCCCTTCACTGGATACAAACTGGACAAATTCTAATATTGAATATTATCTTATAAATGACTTGGCTCTTCAAATTCTAGGGCACTTCTTAATTTTTAATATTCCTAAAGCGGCTTTAAGTATTTGTATATTTATATATAATATACTGTGTATTCTCAGTGTTTTGTGTAAAATAATCGCTTTATAACCATTTTTTCGTCAATTTCACTCTCTCCCAATTTGCTTGCCTGAATTATTTTTCTGCTTCATGGATAAAGTCATCAGCTCATTGTATTTCATCTGGGCAGGAACATAAACAAGAACAAGGAAATCATTTTTACACAAATTTGAAGGTGGGCTGGCCCTCCAACTTCCAAAACAGACTGAAGTCAGAAGCAAGTCATTTTCACATTTGCCTTTAGCCTTGGTGACTTCAGAATGACCTCTCTTTCTTCCTGTTTCTTTATTTGAAAGATTTAGTGAAAATTCAGATCTCAATTTGATTTCAAGGAGCTTTCAAACTTGAGCCTAATAAGCAAATAACCCCCGCTTAGTCTCAGCTGGTTTGGATTCAACCTTCTCCTTTAGGCAAGAATCAAGAATTATGTTTTAGCACATTTTTTCAACCTGTCCAAAAAAATAAAATAAAAAATCCAACCTCCCTCATTATTCAAATCAAATTTTGTATATTCCAGTGCATCGCTTTGCAGAGCCCAATAATCCACAATTTCCCACATTCAGGTCTATTTTCAGCACCACCCTTCCCCTCAAGTGTCTTATATCCAGCATTTCTTATGTTATTTCTTACGTTATTGTTAGTTTTAAATATTGGTTTCAGAGGAAACTTGGGATGCTGCTTTGGAAAGAATGAAAGGGTGTACCTTAAATGAAGGAATATTATAGCATTTACATCATTATTGTATTAACTTGGAAGTTGCCAGACTCTACTCTGACTTTAGAACGTGATGTTGCTAAGTCTTTGATTTGCATTGAGAGGCTCTGCCCAAAAGTTTTTTTCCACTTGGGGCCCTATGATCCAATACTTTCATAATCGTCACACTCTCCCAGACTATATAGGAAGGAAGTTTATTATATATTATTATTATTATGTTATTATCGTGTGGTAGGGATTGGGGAGATGGGACCTATTTGATGATGGGTTTTAAAGTAAAACATAAGTCAATGGGGTTTTTTTCTCGCTGTGTAATGTAACTTTGAGGTTGTTAAAAAATATCTTGCAAAAAAAAGTTGATTAAATGCAAAGGGAGCTAGAAAAAGTTTTCATACTGTTAACCAGGTTTGTAGCCATGTCTCCAACAGCCAGCCACATCTCATGAGTTCCGTTATAGCTTTGGGACACGATGCTGAATAACATCTACTGAAAGCAGACTGAGCCTGTTAGTTGACACCTTTCAAAACTCCTCAGCCTGTTGCATGTTGTGCCTTTTTCTGTGCGTATGTGTTTAGCAAGTAAACGTGTGTCCAGTGACGCCAGTGAATACACTGAAGAGCTGAAACTGGCCGTAGCCTGGAACCGAGTGGACATCGCCAAAACTGAGCTCTTCAACGGAGACATACAGTGGAAGGTCAGAGTCGAACTGAGATGGCAAATGTGATATATCGTTCTACTGTAAAAGTGCCCTGTATATACCCACCATGTTCCAGGAGAATGCTAAAAGTCTAAAGCCTCACTTGTCTTCAGAGACTACAGTGTTCATTACACCCCTAAATAAAAATCACAAAAATGTTTTGGCAAAAACACATTTCAGTCAATATAGCGATTAGATGTGAGTTAGTGCCAAAGTCTGAGCACACTGGGAGGTTGAGATGGTGGAAGGAGCTGCAGTGGAGTGAGACGGAAGAATCAGGTTATACTGGCCACGCTACACACCTGCAGGAATACGAGTGGATGTCATAAGTCAGCTGGTCATCAAGCAGCTGATGAATGAGCCAGTGATTGTGAAGCATGAATAAACCAGTTGGTGTCAATCAGCTAAGGCCGGGCAGCCAGAGTACTCTACCTGAGCTAATGCGATTTTACATTGATGGATTTGCTACTTGTAGTGCCTTACCAGTAACAGAATATAACATTTGTCTGGTAAATGCCCGCAGCTTTAAAGCTTCCAAGCTTACTCCTCAAGACAAGCAAAGTGACTTTGATGTGTAAAATCAGCAGTTACACATGAGTATTGAAGTATTGAAAGCTAAATATATTGAAATGTGCTTTCTTTCTTTTAAACTTTTTATAATTAATCTCTTTATTTTTTTTCACTCAGTGCATTTCAAAAGTACAAAACATAGGGGCTCTGCTTCGTTCACATAAAACTGATGAGGTGATTATATTTGCAGTATGAGGACCTCGAAGACTCCATGACAGATGCCCTGATCAACGACAAGCCCCAGTTTGTGCGTCTCTTCTGCGAGAATGGCCTGAACATCTTGGACTACCTCACGTACCATCGCTTGGAAAGCTTGTACCACTCACTGTCAGACAGCTCACTGGCCTACATTCTGCTCCAGAGGCGACTGAGCGAGAGGCAGAGCTTGGCTGGATACCTGCCCAGCCTGGACGGAGGTGTGACAGCACCTCTGAAGAGTCCCCAGAGTGCACTAACTGGTCCCGCATCAGCAATGGAGCTCAGCCTGTATGAGGTAAGGAAGATGAGGGGAGGGTGGTCAAAGGGGTAGTGATGGACGGATTAATAGCAAGTTATGTATACTATATCAACTGTCACGTATGCAATGATACCAATGATGATACTGCTGATGGAAACTGCTTTATATGTAGTTCTTATAGTTTATTTAATCGCATGTTATATTGTTACAATAGGATTAGTAGAATAACAATATGAAATGAATAAAAGAAACAATTGTTGAAGCTGTTTATAGAAATGCGTTATCCAATACTATTTCAGTCATAATTCTGTTGTATTGCACCATACTGAGTTGTAGTTTCCAAATAGTTGGAAAGGAAGTAATAATGCACAGGAATAATGAGCCATGCTAAGATGCATGCATACATGCATAAGATAAGATAAGATAAGATAAACCTTTATTCGTCCCTCAGTGGGGAAATTTGCATTTCATTTGCAATGACCAGTCTGACATGTGTAGAGTTTTGTGAGGTTATTTTGTGGCAGCTGGTATCGGTTGAATTAATCAAGGTAAACACAGTGGATGGCATTGCTTATGGCTGTACTTTCCTTAAATCTGCCGTGCTGCCTTCAGATGGCTGGAGGAATTTAATCAACTGAAAGAGAAGCTTTTCATAAACCATGACCATTTTGGAATCAGCTGCTGTAAAAGTGTTGCTCGCACTGGCCACAGTTCTACCACAAAGATAGAGCCTTTGGTGTTTTATTAAGGCGAGACCACCACAAGCATCCAGAACTGATTCAGTGTCACTTGTCATAGATGTGTCCAAGTGTCCAAATGTGTGGAACTCTGGTGAGGACGTGAACAGCATTCTTTGAAAACATATTCCCTCATTTGGTATTTTGATTGATGGTGGTGGAGAGCGCTGTCTAATGCCACGCTCCAAAACCTCCCATTGATGTGGGAGGCCATAGCATATTTAGCCATATTAGCTGTATCTGCAGGTCCAAAACTTCAGTTGGGCCATTCAACCTGTTACTTGTCAATTTTGAATAACTGAGACTTAAGAGATTTAAGAAGAAGTCACTGAATGTAGTGACAAAGTCAGCTGAGTATTAAATGCGCCTGTTTCACTCTCACGTCATTACCTTCAATCCCATGATTCTGATCATGTAAACAGGATTTAAACTGTAATTACTTTCAAGTATCAACCTGTGAAAGCATCCTTGCTCTGTATGCAGTAGTAACTAAGTAACGGGTGACGTTACAGGTCTCCCGCCTGCTGTGGGACCTGTTGGGTGATGTCTGTCAGCCTTTCTACTATGGACCTCTGGGCCTGAACTTAAGCACCAGCACCAGGAGGGCTCTCAAGGTCAGTAAGCAGGGAACTTCAAAGATTTTTAAACATCAAAGTCTGCGTACACATGCATATGTCAAAAAAGTAGCATAAAGCCATTTGTGACTTATGGAGTCTGAAAATGAAAGAAACGGGGCTTGAAGTAAGAAAGAAGTGAGCCTACCTTGAACCCTGCTCCTCATCTCTGCATGAGGCCGGACGCTCAGCGCCAGGTTTTGACAAGGAAGAAGATTGCATGGGATAAAAATGATGACATTTTGAGTTCTGCTGCATCAGTTTAGCTCCTTTTTTAGACTGTCTATTGTGAGTGACAATTATGTAACAGTACAATGCTGAATCAATTTTCAGTTTTAATGATATTGACCAGAAGAACGACACAGAAACTACTTTATGAAAATGTGTTCTTCACTTCAAGGCCACCATATAAAATCACTGAGAACAACAGAAAAAGCTGCAGCACAGGTTCAAATGGTCAAAGTGGTTGTGAGCATTAAGAGAGATGATCTTTGTTCCGATCTGTCTCCCTCACCGGTGACTCTTGTGTTTTGTGTTACCTTCAGCAAGTCAATAAGATGCTGCTGGGGGAGTGTCTGTACAGGGACCAGCGCTGCCTCTCACCCTGGGCAGCCCTCTTCATCTGGGCCGTCCTGCAGAATCGCACTGAAATGGCCGTCTACTTCTGGGAGATGGTGAGACTCACCTGTAGCGTTCTGCGACCTCACTTAGACATTTGATTCAGAGTTTTTAGGGATCTTTAGGAATTGGCTGTGCTCACTGTCAACATTAGTACACAGATTAAACATGACATTTTAAGATGCTGTGACCAGCATGTGCATACTACAGCAAACTTCACTCAGGTCACAAAGCTGCTGTTTTTCAAAGTTGTCATCAAATGTGATTTCATTTTAACTGGTTTTTATTGCCACCTGTGTTTCCATGTCAGGCAGGGGAGTCCGTGCTGAGCGCTCTAGGTGGATGTAAGCTGCTGAGGGAGCTTTCTAAGCTCGAGAGCGAGACTGAGAACAAGCTCGCCATGAAGGAACTGGCACAGAAGTTTGAAAACCTGGCACAGGGTGACTACAAGCTTCTCTGTTCCTCTGTGTGTGTCTACTCAAGCCCAGCTCACAGCTATGCTTCATATGCTCCATTAATTAGGCCAAGTTCAAGTCAATCAAATCATACTGGTGCACACACACATGCAGCAAACTGAAGTAGCCTTTGATTTAACCTCGAACAACTGCTGTGTGTTCTGTGTTGTTTGTGTGTTCAGATGTGTTCAGTGAGTGTTACCAGAACAGTGAGAGTCGCTCCTTCACTCTCCTCATAAGGAAGTCTCCGGTGTGGGGCGGAGCTACCTGTCTGCAGATGGCCACCGCGGCTGATGCACGCCTGTTCTTCAGCCACGATGGAGTTCAGGTAGAGATTCTCTCCTCAACATTTAACAGACTGGTGAAAATGCCAGGCTCAAGTCAGGTTTTTTCTATCTAGTGCCTTAAATGCGGAGAAACTAACTGCAACAATCAAACTGAGAAAACCTGTTCTCCACTTTTACTTCACATCCACTGCATACAGAAGCTCACTGCAAACACACACAATAAACAGACTGTTATACTTGCTTCCTTGCTGAGAAGTAAAGCTGCTTATCATACACATATTGTTAACAGGTAGTTGAATCTACAGCAAAATCAATGGCTTAGTGAGTTTGAAATGGGCAAAATCACAGTCAAAATTAATTGAAATAATCATATGATTTCTTTTGCATTCAGTTCCAAACTGAATTTGCTTTACAAATTCAATTCTTGATTGAATTAACTGGACAAACGTAAGTGTTTTAAAAGACAAAGGTGAGGTATAACAAACTGCTATTGATTCAGACAGTGCCGATGAGTGGGATCAGTGAAGTGTCACGTTTGCTGCCTCTGCTGCTCTCTGTTGTAGGCTTTGCTGTCTCAGATCTGGTGGGGTGACATGGAGAGGAGTACCGAGGTTTGGAAACTGCTTCTCACCTTCTTCCTGCCCCCCCTCCTGTACACAGACCTCATCAGCTTCAGGTCAGTCGTTTTTTAAGGTCTCCTCAAAATCTATCAATAGACAAATGACAAATGATTATATAATGGGGTTACACCTTTCATCCTACAGTACATCAGTTTCATTCAATCAGTTTCAAAGACGTTTGCTACCTTGTACTAGACATTTGCTTTCCAATTGCTTTGACTGTCCCAATTCACATGTTAAAGTTCTGCACTATATGGCCTCAAATATTTTCACAATGTATAACATAGACATGTAAATTACTGATATACAGTACTTCAATATGTGTAATGGTGCAAAATGATATCGATGGTATTTGAAATCTGAGAGTGTTTGATATGTAGAGAATAGTAGAAGGATGAACAGGGGAATGATTTCAGACACATTGTCGAATCTGTTCCGTGTTGGAACCGAATCCATTGACCCGACAGGAGCTGAGATGACTCACACTGTATCATTACAACAGAAAGACAAGCAAGTTAGCAAAGTCAAGAACATTTTTTTTCCTTTTAACCAGTGATTTCACTCGAGAAGAAAACATGCCAGCTTGTGTCTGTTCATATTACAGGGAACAAGAGGACGACGTTAAGTCTGTGGAGATCCACCATGGCAGAGACACTGAAAGTCTGGATGGGAATGATGCCACCGTCTTCTCCCTTGCTGACATTATACAAAAGTAAATGCAGATACACAAATATAAATTTGAAAATATTAATCAAAATATGTATACAAATAGATAGATTAGGAGAGTTGTGTGATGGTTTTCCTATGATGGATCCCTCATGATTCTTTGTTTGGGGTCGCAGTGAGGAAGAGGCTGAAGAGTTCAGGGCTCTAAAAGAAAGCGTGAAAGGTAGGTTATGATCACTATTCTGCTATTGGTATTTGCACTCAGTGGCTACACTCTTAGGTATCACTTTGTTGCAGAAACTAGGAACTGTCAGCAAAGCAAAGTTGGGAGTATATTCCTTCAGCACAACATGACCTGTGCCATTTGTTTGTGACATGACCCTGTGAATGCATTTTCAATCGCTGGAGAGTAGCTTCGTGTCTGGTAGATGTTCCTGTCCAAGCTTAGGGATATATGGGTACATTTGATCTCTACCTGCTCTTACTAACAGGCAGAGTGCTACTTGTGCTGCTCTACTCTGCACTAACTGAGCTTTTCCAGCTCTTTTGAGCAGTAATCAATTTTGTTTATGTGACTTCCCTCCAGACAGTTGCTCATCAAGGTTCAAAAGTTCAGCCCTACTGGCTCGCTCTAGGGAGTTCATCCTGTTCTTTGCTGTCAGGGGTGGAATGTAGTATATTTAGCAGGTTATCTATATTTCAAATCCCATTCCTGTCATGAAACAGCAGACCAGTTCTTGGTACACAAACAGTGGGCTGTCCCCGTCAGGTTAGGAGTGAAGGATTTGAAGTATCTCTGAGCCTTGTTCATGAATGACAGAAAGATGGACTGGGAGCTTAACAAACAGAACAGTGTGTGCAGTGAGTGAGCATTGTACTGGGTAGTTGTGGTGAAGAGGGAGCTGTTTCTGGGCACGTCCAACCTTTTTTCTAAGATGTTCAAAGCACCACTAACAGTAACATAGACTCAAAGTGGCTTAAGCTGCTTGCCATAGTCTATCGTGTCTGAAGAGAAAGTTTGAAGTGAAGTGGCCACTGAGTGATTACCATATACCATATTTTGTATGACTCGTTGTTGACATCTTTAAGTCATTCCTATTTTCACTCTTTTACTTCTTTTTGCTTCAGGCTCGTTGCCATCCAACTCCAAGAGACCATTTATTGTGTCACGGTGGAGACAATTCTGGTTTGCACCTGTCACCTCATTCCTTGGCAATGTGTTGATGTACTTCCTCTTCCTCTGCCTGTTTGCCTATGTTCTGTTGGTGGACTTCAAGCCCGCACCCCCTGATGGCCCCACCACTCTGGAGTTTGTGCTTTACTTTTGGGTTTTCACCTTAGTATGTGAAGAGATTCGGCAGGTTGGTTGTTAGGACACGAGGAGGCACACACATCTTGGCATCTATTAAGTCGCCCAATCTATGTGAAACATGTTTTACACCAACGCAATAACAACTCTTCTTGCTTTGGTTGACAGACCTTCTTTGTGGGCAGTATTTTTGTGCTCCAGAGGATGAGGAATTACATTCAGGATGTGTGGAACAAGTGTGACCTCACTGCCATCATGCTCTTCATTTTAGCTCTGTGCTGCAGGTGACTGAGGAGGATTTACACTACCTATAGCTGCAGAGCTTACCAAAGCAACCCTGGGGCCAGTCCTTTATGTATTTGTATTAACAGGCTCACAAGTCAGTTAATATTATCCATTCTTTTTTCTTATGTTTTACTTTCTTATGTTCATGATGTAGATGAATATATTGTGTAACATATGACCAATGATTGACTGCCCTGTTTTGTTTTACAGAATGTATCCCTGGTCATATGACTTTGGCCGAGCTGTGATGGCCATAGATTTTATGGTCTTCACACTACGTCTGATCCATATCTTTGCCATCCACAAACAGCTTGGGCCTAAGATCATCATTGTTGGTAAAATGGTCAGTCCACTCAAATTTTACAAAACAACCTATGGGCAACACACAAACTGATGAAAATGCAAGGTGAAACAGAAATATCAGACCATCATAGAGACCAATATATTTTAATTAGTTTCATTACAATTGTGATTGCATGTCTTTAAAATGGATCATATAAAATTTGGACTAGAAACAGCAGATGCAATTGAAATGAAAAAGTCCTAACTCCATCTCTGGTCTATCTTCCCTCAGGTGAAGGACGTTTTCTTCTTCCTTTTTTTTCTGGCTGTGTGGCTCATGGCCTACGGAGTGGCCAATCAGGCTCTCCTCTACTCATATGATCCCCGCCCTAATTGGATATTCCGCAGAGTGTTCTACAGACCATACCTGCACATTTTTGGACAAATACCCATCCATGAAATGGATAGTGAGTGGCTCAGTTTTTGGTTTTTTTCAGTCTCTAAGTCGTCCTTTGTCAAGTCCTTTGGTTCTCTCGCTGTCCTCTGTGTATTAATTAGATGAAAGAAATTTTTGTCAAAGTCAGTTCAAAATTCAGAAAATCAGTTCAATTTTCAGTTAATTCATCTTGATTGATTGAAGATGAGTGTGTGCACTTGAAAATGTAAGATTAAATGGTGCATAAAACAGCAAAAACACAAAATGATACACGTCTAAAATCTGCCTCCATTCACTTGTAATGGACATATAAATGTAATCAGTACACAGTAATTTTAACACATGCAGCCAAAGTGGATAGTTTTGCAGTCACAATTATACTCACTCACTCAGTTGCCAAATATAAATATGTATTTTTTGTTATATCATGTACAACTCCAACTCCAAAAAAGTTGGGATACTGCGTAAAATGTTGATAAAAACAGATTTAGATGGTTTGCAAATCATTTACACTCCATATTTAATTGAATATAGTGCAAAGACAACATAAGATAACAAATGTTGAATTTTTTTATTCTATGTAAAATATATGCTCATTTTAAATTAGATGCCAGTAACTCGTTTCAAAGAAGTTGGGACAGGAACAATAAAACACTGGAAAAGTTGTGTAATGCTAAAACAAACACACACAAACACCTTGTTGCTGCCTCCACAAAACCAGGTTAAAACTGTACAATGCAAAGAGGAAACCATATATAAACATGATCCAGGCAACTTCTCTGGACCCAAGCCCATTTAAGATGGACTGAGGTGAAGTGGAAAACTGTTCTGTGGTTGAGTCAAAATTTGACATTCTTTTTGGAAATCATGGACGGCATGTCCTCCGCTCTAAAGAGGAGAGGGACCACCCAGCTTGTTGTCAGCACACAGTTTAAAAGCCAGCATCAGTGATGGTATGGGGAGGCATAAGTGCCCATGGCACAGGTAGCTTACCCACCTGGGAAGGCACCATTAATGCTGAACAATAGATACAGGGTCTGCAGCAACATATGCTGCCAAACAGACGTCGTCTTTTTCATGGAAGACCTTGTATATTTCAGCAAAACCACATTCTGCATGTATAACAACAGCATGTCTCTGTAGTAGAAGAGTCCAGGTGCTAAACTAGCCTGTCTGCAGTCAGACCTGTCACCCATTGAAAACATTTGCCGCATCATGAAACGAAAAATACGACGAAGGAGACCCAGAACTGTTGAGCAGCTGAAATCCTATATCAGGAAAGAAAGGGACAACATTTCACTTTCAAAGCTCCAGAAACTGGTCTCCTCAGCTCTCAAACGTTTGTGCTGTTAAAAGAAGAGGTGATGCAACATAATGGTAAACATGTACCAACTTTTTTGAAATGTGTTGCTGGCATCAAATTTAAGTCTTTGCACTATTTCCAATAACATATAAAGTTTAAATGCAAACCATCAAATTCTGTTGGAATTGCAGTTGTATTATGAAGCTTTTACTGCTTAAATGTAAAAGGGGTGAATAATATTTTGGTCCCCACTGCACAAACTCTTAGAAATACCTTTCAGTATGATTTTATACCGCAGCTGCATCAGACAACAGCTTACTGCCGGTGCGATTTCTTGCATGCTGTGGCATTGGATCACATATAATTTAGTTAGGATTAATAAACTGGTAGCTCAGTGTACAGGAGCCACTATTGCTGACATTTATAGTTCAAATGGATATTAATCTTTAAGGTGCTTGTAAATGTGCAGCCTAGATTTTAACACGTCGACCTCTTTGTTGGTCTTTCATCTAGCTGACAAATTGGAGGAAGAAAACTGTACAAACAACGCCACAAGAATTGCAGCAGGAGAAGAACCCTGTCTGAACCCCTACGCCAACTGGCTGGTTGTCATCCTCCTTGTCATCTACCTGCTGTTTACCAACATAGTACTGGTCAACCTACTCATTGCTATGTTCAGGTACACCGGCATTTGGAATGAAAAAGAAATGAAAAGAAATGATACTGTATGTATAAGTATAAGTAGAAACCCAGTATAGGAAAGCACAGCCTTCTATATAAATAATGAGATTTCAATTTTCTGTCTACAGCTACACCTTCTCAAAAGTACAGGAGCGCAGTGACACCTACTGGAAGTTTCAACGTTACAACCTGATTGTGGAGTACCACTCGAGGCCCTGCCTGGCGCCGCCCTTCATTATCATCTCACATCTCCACCTTTTCATCAAGAGATTCATTCGCCGGATCCCCTCAGTCAAGAGCAAGCACTTTGGTGAGAAGTATAGCGTGAGGACGGGATATGAGTGAAAAGAGGACATGGATTTAGAAGGGGAAAGGGAGAGGATGGTAAATAAAAACAAAAGTAACAAGGTAAAAGGAAAAGTATGGACTAATAAAAAGCTGCATTGTGGAATCTGGCAGTCAAACAATGAATTAGCTCTTGCACTGGTGGCAGGCAGGACATGGAGTTTGCCCACAGAGTCTAGATGTGTTTGGTTAATTTGAGGAGGCCCTACAGCTGTGTCTTGGGGTGCCAGGACAGTTGGTCCAGAGTTATCTGGTCCATTTATAGCCAAGAGAGAGCCGTCCTGGCAGCAGGTCAAGTTGGTTGTCAGTCGATGAGGGACTCTGCCAAGGTTTGTCAGCAGTTCTCTCAGTCATTCTGTGTTCACAGAGTGTCCTAGTCCTACTGGTTTTTACTCCATTGAGACTGACACATGGCCATGTCAAACCCACATCAGGCAGCTATCTGAAAGGGACCACAAGCGTCAACCCTCCTTCAAAACCCTCCTCTCGACCAGGGTTGGACACAGTATTACCAACTTTAAATGTCATTAAACTATTTCCTGAAAAGAGAGAGAGGGAGAGAGAGGAAGGACAGAAAGAAGAGGAAAGAGAAAGAAAGGGAGCGAAATTAACAGACAGGACACAATCATATGGACAGAAAGAGGTGAACCTATAAACTTGTTAATTATTGGATGGAATACATTCTAATTCTGTGGTTAGTCAGTGATGCGTATGAGCTAGACTGTAGTAAACAGGAAGCTGAGACTGATGGCAACATGCTCATTTTATCAGCTGATCTGTGTTCCAACTCTCACCCGTGGTCAAAAGCTTAGTGTTGATAGTGGCTGAAAGTGGATGCAATTAGTTTTCTTCGCAGGATGTCTGTCTTTACCGTTAGGCCAAAGTCCCACTAAACAAAGTTATGTTGGACAACACTTCACATTTCTGACCTTTAATTAATGTGATGAAGTGCCCTCATTCATTCATCTCCCTTTACTCATCTTCCTTGTCCTCAGTTTTGGAGCTGCGGGGCAGAAAGGCCAGCCGCCTCAACACATGGGAGGCTATCCAGAAAGAAAACCTCCTGTCAGCTCAGAACAAGCGACAGAGGGAGAGTGACACAGCGCGCCTCAAATGTACATCTATCAAGTGAGTTGTCACTGCTATTGTTCTTGACTTTATATTATGTTAAATGATATATGCATGTGTTTAAGTGCCATTTCCAGTTTTAACCATGCTCTCATGGTTAAAACTGACAATTCATTTAAAATACAATTAAATTTGACTGACAAAAAGAAATGGAGACTATAGAGCCCTGATGTATATGTCAATCAATAACTAACAAGATAAGGTAGTACAGATGTGGTGGTGGTTTTGTGTACTGGACCCACTGAGGCAGAGGCGGACACACGTGTGGAAATTTAAGTTAGTCTTTAATGAAGCTGTAGCATGAAGGTGTAGCACACCAGCTACACTTCCAGCCACACACTGAAAAGAAAGAAGAGAAAAACAAAACACACCAAAAACTACACAAAGAAAACCCCTGACCATGACAACAGAAATGACATATATGTTTGAGGAACAGCGTCTTCCTCACATAGTCCCCTGACACTGACAGGCTCCACTGTAAAATGTCTTGCCCACTTCATGCAATATCTTAGCCATAATTCCGTCATTGAGGTTACACTTTTAATCATGTCGGCATGTCTCAGTTAAACTTTTACCTTTATTTTATAGACGTTTAGCTGAGCTGCAATGAGCTGAGGATTACAGCTGCTTTATTTATGTATGCTTGTTTCTGCAGGGTGGACAGCGTCCTGAAGCAGATGGCAGAGATCCGTGACCATGACCGAAGGTTGCGACTGCTGGAGGCAGAGGTCAGTAATACCTTAATGCACTAGTTAACCTATTCATCATTATCAGTTACATTACAGCCTAGAACCATAATCCAGAAAACACATTGTTGTTTTAGCAATGAATTCTTTATGCATAGCCTTTGTATTTAATTTAGACATACAGTATCTGTTACAAGGAAACATCCATCCCAGCAGACTTTGGTGCTTCTTCAGCCCAGTGGTGCAACTGAATATTAGACAGGTTGTCCATCTGCAACTCTATGTCATTGCCTCTCAGTTTGACCAGCTATTAATGCACTTTTTCTGGTTAAGCAAAAAAATCTTCCTGTTTTGACAAAACAGTTGTGTTGCTTTGTTTCATTGAGTCCAGTTCCTGCATTAATGGGTATATTGGACATGTGTCTGTGGTATTTGGTATCTGTGTGTAGAATGTGTGTGCATGGTGTGTCTGGTTTCTCTGCAGCTATTGGCTCTGCATGCTCAGCACTCATCCATCTCTGTCTGTGAATCTCTCTCCCAGCTGGAGTTCTGCTGCAGCGCCCTCTCCTGGATGATGGACGCTCTGTCTCAGACCAATTTGATAAAGGCGGACCGCCCCCCTCCACTCCTCAGAGGTAAAGTTAGTTTGTTAGTTTGAGTATTTCACCATTGCCATAAGTTGTTTTTTGAACTGAAACTGAAGTTTTTAATGTGATGATATTAAAATATAGCCCCATATTATCACAAATTGCTGCATAATTTCTTGCATAATTGATGAATAGGTGTAGACACATAGGTGCAATGTCAGTAGCATCTGGAGCCATAGAGAATTGACACTTTGTCTTGTTGAAGAATCTTACTTGGGATTAATAATTACTTTTTCTCCTGTTGTAGATATGACTCCACTGTCTCCAAGCTGACTTTCTGAATTCCAGGATCTCTCTCTCTCTCTCTCTCTCTCTCTCAAACACACAAAACACACACACACACACACACACACACACGGTTTACTCAGGGCTATTTTGTCAAAGAGCACCTTGTTTGCTATTCTGCCAATCATTTCATTTGTTTTACATTGCTGATTTTAGATAGATGTTGTTTAGGGTACATTTGAGTGATATGCTGATTTAAAAGTATTTTTACAGTAGTGCTGGCAGGCATGACTGTCTGCTATAATGCCTTTTTTGATCCTTCCATTCAAAGTCGCCAAACTCTGAAATGTTATTATTATTATTACACCAGGGGCTTTAAAGTTCTGAGCATTAAGCAGAGCTTTAAGCTCCAGATGTGACCAGAGAGTGCCTTGTTAATATGTCTGTAAAGTTGATTAAGTAAGATGGTTATCGCTTAGATAATCACTTAGATGATTATCATTAGATAAAATGCAATTGCACAGGGAGGGCAACCTGCACTTATTAAAGCTGCACTAATCAATAGTTTCATATTAACAATGGATCAAATGACTATAATGTGAAAGTGGTCACTCATAATGACAAATCCAACCTGATTTCCAGTAACAGCAGGAATCTGTTTTCAGTGACAAAGGTCTAAAACACAGTACACTATGTGATCAGCAGCAAACAGCAGACAGACACAGTTAAAGAGAGCTGGTGTACTTGTTCGAGCATTTAGCAGCTAAAAAGACATATTTTTCTCAGGAGTTAGTAGAAACCAAATCAGACCTAAAAGGAGAGTGAACTAATTTTCATCAGGTGGATGCAAACACTATAATGTAATAACGTTTTAGATGTCGTGTTTTCAGCTTGTTCTGCTTCCCCCACGTGGCCAAAGATTCAATGAGTGCAGCTTTAATAGTAATGAGGCCTGAGCAAAATCCATTTATAAAATAAAAATGCAATTTTTCAAAAGAAATTAAACAAATAAATAGCACTCAACTAGTTCACTACAGTAAATGTGTTTCAAATTGTATCTGGCTGAAATACTGTATGTGGGTATCTAAACTAAGCTTAGGGGTTTGAATACAATGTATGCCAACAAAAAGGGACAGAGTGTAAAACTATTCCAAGTCTCCAAGACTGTATGTTTGTGTGTATGTGTGTATAGTCTATAGTTGAGCAATACTGTGCTATATATACTACGCATTAAGCAACTAGAATCAAAGTCGATGTTGTAGACACGGCACTGATGTTTTTAGACATTAGCGGATGGCTCAGTAACAGGTGTTGCCCATGTTGATGAGGTGTCAGAAATGTGAGTTTCCTCTTGCACTGCAACATCTAACCAGCTCACTGTTCATCTGCTAAAAAGTCCCAAAACATGTCTGTGTCCAAAATCACTCCCTCATTCACTCAGTCACTTCTTTCTACATCATATACCCTCAATAGTTTACTCTAGAGTGAGCAAGTGAGGAAGTGACTTCGGATACAGTCCATATCTTTCTGTGTATACCAGTTGCTTTCAAAGAAAGAGATAACAGTCAGCCACTAACCTTGGTGGCGAATAAGGCTGCACTTCTTGTATCTGATTGACAATATAAACCAGCAGTTTGCCACCAAAGGACTTAATCATAAAGACATCAGAAACAGTGAAGGCCACTGCGTGCTTGGACCTGTCATCGACTGTGTGGAGCTCCTTGTAGGACAATTGGCTCATGGTCTGTGTGAGCAACGGCCCAGAAGGAATTCACATGATGCCAATTTACACAAAAGGCGCCACAGCATCGTGAACAGTCAGCATCAGACACCTATGCATTTGCATGGAATAAAAAAACGACTGGAAACTACTCAGTGGTGGTGGCGGTCATTACATACCCTCTCTATGAAATGATCTGTTCGATTTTTAGAGATTTGATATTTTCATATTATGATTATAATGCATATGTACATCTGTTTTTGTTACACAATGACTCAGTCTATACAGATATTTTATGTATGTTTCAAGATGAAGACTTGCAAGTCTTAATAAACAGAGGATTTTGTCTACACCATAACAGCGATCATTGTTCTGCAACAAGAACAAACAAACAAACAAATACATAAATAACAAAACCAGAGATCCCATATTCTTTCATCTCTACTGTCCAGAACCACCAGCTTTAGTACACAGTATCATTCATCATTTCCCATGCTCAATGAAACTGATGCATGGGCTCGCTCTCCATTTCCCCAAAACACCCATTAGGTACAGCAGCGCTTTAAGCTTACTGCTAATGTCAGCATGCTAATATGTCCACAAAGCTAATATGCTTTGGTGGGTAATGTTGACCATGTTGAACTTGTTTGGTTTAGCATGTCAACATGCCAACATTTTCTAATTAGCACTAAACACAAAGTCCAGCTGAAGCTGATGGCGATAGCACCAGTTCCTCAGGCAAACTACTGATTCAGAATCAGTTTTATTAGCAAGTAGGTGCTCACATACGAAGACTTAGGCTTGGTGTTTTGGTGCATAACAATAAACGTATAGATAGAAAAATACAAAGAATGATCATAAAGCAAGTACTTTAAGTCAGAAGCATAAATCGAGAATAGAAAATTGACAGTAAAATATGAAAAACTATTATGAAAATATGTACACTATGTTATTTAAATGAAAGAGCTGTACAGTTTGTGCAGGAATATGCAAAAGTATTCACCACAGAATGTGCAAATGCTCACAGTGTGCAATAGTGGAACATTTGAAATGTGCAGGACAGCAATCCCAAAAAAATGTATGCGTAAAAAGATGTGCATTAATGGAGGATTGATAAAATATTTCAGTCTGGATTAAAGTGGTGGACTAACCAATGGGCATCATCATTCTCAGAGCTGCTAGCCTGCCTAAAAATATTAACATCAGCATGTTGTTTGAGAGACTCTTTATTAAGTCAATAAATAATTGGGGCTGTCAAAATTGACGCGTTAACGTGGATTAATCCATCATCATGGTGAATCTGATTAAAAATTTTAACGCAATTCACCCATCTGCAGCACAGAACGACTTGAAGTCCCTGAAACATCTCTGGCAACGCATTTCGGGCAGTTTGTCCAAGTAGAGATACCGTCGCAGTTGATCCGGTACTGACAATGTCAACAAGTTAGTTTGTCTTAGCAGCTGGCTGAAAAAGGAGTAACAGGGCCACATTCATGTGGATAAATGTTTGTTTTGAAAAAGAGACAAGTTTTTTGTTAACATGAACTGTTAAAGGTGTTTAATAAACACGTTAAGTGCATATGTATTCCCTTCTTTCTTGAGTCTGTTTCACCAGACTCAGTATCATGCAAAATGAAACATGATTAATATAGATTAAAAATGAATGATATTTAATCATGATTAATCGAAAATTAATCCACGGCAACCCTGTGATTAATCTGATTAAAAATTCTAATCATTTGACAGCACTATAAATAATCAATCAGAATATGGAGTGGGCAACCTACTTCCTGAAGAGCCCTACAGGGCCCAGGATGAGAGTGAATTCCTCACTGCACACAAAATGTCCATCAATGCCAATATTGATAAGCAAAGTCAAGATTGCTTATTTTAATAGTTCCAAGCTAAAACCATCGTACTGAGGAAGTAGCGGGTTTACCTGGTTTGCATGTTCTTGTTCATGTGAAGTGGATTTGCAACTGAGGTCAACAGCGCAGCAGTATGTACAGGTTGATGGCTGTGGACAGTGTGTTCATGCCCACAGAGGAAAGGGCACATAATGCAACTATACAACTCATTTACGCTGTCGCACATTTTGTTTGGAGACTCCTAAGCTTTACTACACTATCATGGCTTGGCATATTTTTTTCTCTGCTGTGAAGGCACTGTGGAAATGGATATGTATGTCTCAGCAGCAAGCAACCAATACAGCTCGAGTAAGCCGAGAGGGGAAAACATGTATCAGTCAGTCACCAGCTGCATTTAAGCTAAACTTTGTCTCACAGCACTGAGAGAGCTTGCAACACTTGTAGTTGTCGTATATGCTTTCATTTATATGGCTTGCAGTTAGTTTGGGTAACATATAAAAGCTGAGTAGGAGAGAAAAGCAGAGAGCTTTTGTCAGTGTTTCACTTTAGAGACTGAGCACATGGCTATTTTCGAGAGCAGGACATACCAGTGCTGACCCAAGACAAATCACACATACAAATGTCTCATTAGACAAGAAGTATTTCTTCATTTTTGTCCTGCACTACATTAGAGTTTTAAATTAATATTCTATCTCCCTCATACATGCACGCAGAGTCACACACACACACACACACACACACACACACACACACACACACACACACCAGTCCTCTTAGGTAACTTTATCACGGAAAGTGATTTCCCACTTTAGACTGTCCTTACATGGAAAGAGCTTGGGTTGTATGTGGCACTGGATCAGATTCGTGAAGGCAAATGAATCCTGCTGTGGAATGTCAGATCCGGTTGATGAATGGGCTGTTGCAGTGCATATGCTGTCATCTCTTCACCTCACGACACCCTGTCCGACACTTTAAATTACACAAATTCTTTTTCTTTTTACCCAGAAGTTAGAGTTAAAGGAGGATCTGTATTTGGGTTCTTTACTCTTTACATCTGCCCTAAGGTGAAGCAGACAGGAAAACTGTCGCATATGCATCAGCTATTATTCCAGACTGATGATAACTGACACGTTTTCTTTAAGAGTGTACGGGGAGGAGGAATTAAACAGTAACATTAGTTAACTTAATGGGTCAAATGGGTCAATGCAGGCAGAGTCAGTGGTCCAAACTGAGAGAGAAGAAATGTCTTTGGCATGTCTGAGCTCATCTCCACTTTCAGCCACTTTGCAGTCTTCATCTCGATCTGATCTCCTCTCTCATTCTGTCCTTTGCTCTTTCCAACTCAGCTGTTTGTTGGCTGCCACTCGTCTATCACCATTACAAACTTCATTACGAATTTGTTCCTACACCTATGCTGTTGTATTGAAGCTGATATGTTATCTAAAGCTTTAAATAGTGACTGATAATCGCGGCGATAACTTTTAATAGGCTAATACAAGAATAAGTCTCTTTAAATGCACGTGACTGGGATTTGTTGGCTGTGCAATTCCCCCCTTTTTATTTGACGTAGGAACGACACGAGAATCTAGAACAGACCAACTCACAAGCTTTCTCCCGGTCCTTGTGTCGTGACAAGTTCCAGGTTGTCCATCACAAGTATGGAATTGAATTGACAAAGATTGTGATTCATTCAACCAGAACAACTTTTTACTGTAACATGACTGACAGCTTTATCAAAACATGCTCCAACTGATCAAAAAAAAAAATCAAAGATAAAGCTAAGATACCTACATTTCAAGTAGCATTTTGTATTTTCTTTACAATGTGCACAAAAAAATTGGGTTAATGGAGGGAGAAAACTATCACTGGCATCACAGCAGTGTGCAAAACAAGTAGAATACTCTATGTGCATTTACTGATTTTAGTCAAGTATCGTTTAGGAGGTGTTTCAGAGGTTTCCGTCATTGACCTCTTTCTTCATGCATGTGTGGGTGAGAATTGACAGGCACTGTGGGATACTGTGCTGGTCCCACACAGACAGAGCCAGAGAAGCTCACATTACACTGACTCTGACAGTGTGGGGTTTTAAATAGAGTGGTTGTCAACTCCTCATTGCACAAATCCATCTATTTTGGGTATGGTGTGTAGGGGGAAGGACAGACGAGTAGATGGGCGAGAGATCAGTGTCTGGGTTTGGCAGTGCATACACTCTGGCTGCATCAGCAGGGGATATACTGGAGGTTTAAAACTGAATTAAAAAAAAGTTTTGAAAATGGTCCAGTAGCTCA